>CM067342.1:22369893-22762393 GCA_034190875.2 Urechis unicinctus
CAAAGGATGGGCCCGAAATGTTGTTCAGACTGAGTTTTTGCTAATTGGGTACGCATGGTTCAATGTGTTGATATACCAGACCACCTGACTTCTACAATACCAAAAACGGGGACGTGATACGTTGTTCAGGTAAAGAGCGGGGTCGGTCATAATAAGCCCATCAGACGCACAGACTGAACCATCGCTCGGGGAAGACCATAGACCAATATGATCCAGTCGTTATTATCACATACTACGAGTTCATACAGTGACCGTGTGCTTCGGATACAACGACAAGACAACAGATACAAATCGCATACGAACGCTAGGAGAGGGTTGGGGATGTTAGGAGGGGGAGGGGAAGGTGGTGATGGGGATGGGTCGGAGTCAGGCGATCAGTGAAGGAATGCTAGCGTCCTGGGGTCCGTGTGCAGCGTGTGGCTTTGGTAAGTTATTTCAGGGCTCCTATAGGCCAGTCCGATCACCAAGCACTAAACTCTGCAACCGCTCCCTCGGGATTCGTCATTTTCAGGTTGACAATGAATAGTGGCTTGTTATGGACTATGACATTCGTTAATATCTAAAGTTAAATTAAACACATGTACACAGTTGGTCCCACTATAATCAGCCATTACCACAAGACTACCCCACTGTAATTGTCAGTGACTATTCCAGAGTGTTATTTTATGCATTCAGACCTTAGAAACGGTTTTAAGAATAAAATTCGTACAATAATTGTGACTCTACTGTGGGCAATTCTATCTACAAACTCATAACATTAGGGAATTTTTACTCCAGTCATGAATTGCTTCAAACGTTCCAGCGCCATTATTTGTAGTGTACAAAAAGGCTGCGTAAGCTCACAGTAAAAAGCATTAGCAGACAACGGGCTGCTTCTGATTTAGACACAAAACACTTATAACGCTTTTTGAATGTACGAAAATGTTCTGTTAACTTCCCCCACACTTAATACGACATTTCTTCTTAAAACGTTCTGGGAATCTTGTTTTGTTAGGTGCGTATAAACTAAACTCAAGTCGTGAAAGCAAGTCATGCAATAAATCTAAGCAGTCGAGTCGAGTTTCGGGCTCATTTGAGCGGACACGTGTGCGAATATAGCCATCAGTTATTTGTGAGATTGTTTGGATCTCACAGTCTGCCCTATCTTTAAGACAAATAGACGCCTAATTGGTGTTGTAACAGGCCGCGTGTCAGTGACCCGGATGTTAACTTTGATTGGCTTCGCTCGTTGCCGTAACTCGACCAATAACTTCAATATTTATATACCGAGTCAGTTACGGCAGTGTCATTTGACCTTCTTGGATAAGGGTTATTGTGCTAATGGCACTTATTGACAAACTCTTATTAACTTATTGTTTCCATCTCCTGGAGCAGAGAATACACAAGTACCTCGAGATTGATTGCAAGGAATGTAATTGGTTGTGACAATACCGATGCCTTGGAAAATATTATTGGTGGTACATTTAATGTTAATGGCGCACATGTCGTATTATTCCGTATTATCATGCTTGCAGCATTATTACTATACAATATGCACGTTTCACGTTACTCTCCGAACAGAGTATCCCTGAAGCGCATTACTTATGTTGCCGCTAAATGTTTTATTTGTCTTTGTAATCGACAAGGCAGACACAGGTCACAGACAGGTGTCGAGTGATTCCGAACGGATGACTCCGAAAGTTGAGGTAATTGCCAAGAAATTTGAACAGTAATGAAAAAAAAACACCATGGTACTCGTTAGGATTCGATTATTGTAAGGTAGATTGATGTACTCGACCCAGTCGTGGTATGTGGGCACACGTCCACTGTTTATACAGATATTAACGGTCTGGTCCGTTTCACCAGCCTACCATACAATGCCCCACCCTGTTCGTGGACTGAGATCCATTTTCGTTGGATGATATTTTTCTCCATTTCTGCTCGTTATCACAAAATTATTCTGGCTACACTGCATTCATCTGTTCCAATTTATAGAAATATTCCTTAAAATAATTCGGTTGTCGGTTGTCCATTGCACGGAGATAAAACTCTTTAAATATGATATGATATGATTTTTGTTCTGCCTGACAGATTGGCCACTAGCACCAATGGTTAGGGTAGTTTCAAGACACGAGCACAGATGCCCTGATTCCGGGTTGTGTCGGCGTAAAATCTACATGGTTTGTAGTGTATTAAATAAAGATTTTTTCCATTTACATTGACAAACATATTATATTGCTTATGTGCATTGTGCCGGACCTGAAGTAACTTTTGCAGTGTCCAAATGAGGTCAAGATGTGATATCTTACTCGGTGAATGAGGTCACATTTCGCCATTTCGTTACTTTGGTATAATGTATTTAGGTAATAATATTCGTTGCTGTTGTATAGAGCATTGTCTTCTTTGCCATATATGTTGATTGCTCGTTCGTGACTGAATTTCAGTAGTGCTACAAATCCTATCGCACTATTTACCTGCTGTCGTAAGGTGCTGGACGACTAGACAAGGCACTCGCCCCTGGTGTTTTGATGATCTGATGCCACCTTGGGGGAGAGGGTCCGTATGGCAGAATCTTTAAGGATGTAAGCAAATATGCTCCCTCTCGCGATGCAGACAAGTGACAGTTAATATAATATGCATTTTCATATCCATAAATGCCTCATCATCAATCTTTCCTAGAGTGCAACTACAGTCATACTCCTTAATCAACAGAATCCACGAAATCCAACACAATTTTAAAAATTGTTGTCCAACATGGCTACCGCGCGAATCGAAAACGTGAGCGATATCACATCGAATTAACTAAATTATGTTGGATTGTGGGAGTCAGCCAGGTTGAGTTTTTGAACAAAGATTCTTGATGTGCCGTATTTTAGTGCTGAAACAGAACAATTATACAAAACTGTAGTCAGAGAAACAGTCCTCGTGTCATTTGGTCATAAAATCTTTCATTTTGTCACAATTTTTGGGGCATGGAGTGCTTTTGTAAGTTTTTAGCGAGTTCATCTGTCATTTTGACTTCGGAACCTCAGAAATTTCGCAGGCGGCTCTTCGCCTCTAGAGCGCGGATGTGAGGGATCGAAAGTAGTAAATAGCGCGGCGCTGTCAGAGGTGAAGTTTCTTTGCCTACTAGACGACATGCGACTTTCCTCCCACATACGAATCGTTAACGTTATGATACAAATTTCTCTCCAAAGACCTAAGATCGTTGTTACATCAGCTTATCAGCTTTTGCATCATAACGTACTTCTTTCATCATCCTAGTGATTGCATCATGGTGTTCGCAATGGTCGTAGTGCTGATAGGCCAATGAAATAAGCCAATGATGCATCATGTTACGGTAATATTATGGGGTACTATTGAACACCTACAAACTAAAGGAGATGTTATTAATATTCATTTTTATTGCATCATTTATTTGCTTTTGTACAGCAAGTCCCCGCCAAAACCTAACATCTCATTCCCTATATCCCAACACCCACGCACTAGCTCCGGTCGTAACGGTAACATGAATTTATACCGTTACGATACGCGCTTCATTAAAGCACACGTTTTTGTCTTCACGGTTTTGGGTGCTCCATTACGCATCCAAAAAATAACTTATATCTTGTAGGGCTACCCACGCACTTGCCCTTAGCCTTAGCGCCGCGTAATCCCCGGGCTGTGACTCGTCATTACACGAACATTCCTCCATTACGTCATCACGCTATGATCTCGCCGAGGCTACCTTCGCCCCTAATGATTTATATATTGGCTCTGTAGTTTGAACCCGAAGAATCGTCTGACAGCAATAAATAGCACAAATGCATTGGGACTAGGCAAAGGAACTTCTCGCCCCTACCCCAGCGCTGGCTGTTTTCCTCTCTCCATCTGATATCCACCCAACAGTAATATGGTGTGGTTCAAAGCTAGGTGATTTTCAATTACTATAAGATATTGCCCATATTTGGTGGTAAAATAGCTTAGTGTTCGGAGATAACTTGTAGAAGCGATGTGACATTTAGTGGTCTGTTGTGCGATTGGCTTCAAAACCATCTATTATTTACCATGATCAGCATAATAAATCAGATTTGAGGCCAGCAAAGAGAGCGGCCTCAATTTTATTTTCAAAGATAACAACCTGGGCAAAATAAGTCATGGTCCCTGCAACAAGGAAATGGTTGGTAATCTATAAAAAATATTATTAGTCACAAACTGAATGACTTATTAAGTTCAATAATGTACATCAAAATTTTCTGTTGCCATGGTGATACAACAACTAATGGAGTGAATATTTGCACATTTTAAAACAAAACTGCAAGTATTTAAGTATGAATTTGATAAAAAAAGTCAATATTCAAACTTATCACAGATATATGTTGCCCAAAAACAATATAAAGTAAAGATAACTTGGCAAAGTGAAGCTAACTTATCATTAGCCGGGATTACAATGCTTACATGCATCCATTTTGAAAATTAAACTGAAGCCTGATTGAAATCAAAACAATACAAAATTTATACAATCCTAATTCAAAATGTTTTGTAGAATCTGTTCACTTCAGCATAATAGCTACCTCATCCACTTTTGATCACAGCAGTTTAAGAAGTTAATCATCAATACTTGAATAACTGTATACCATCCAGTGATAACTCACACTAAGTCAACCTGGAAGGTGATAACAATATACACCAATATTAAACAACCGATCAAGAAAATTGTGCACCCCTGGGATTATAAACACCAGGACAAGACTGGCCCCAAGTTACAAACATGACCTGATTATTGACATCAAGGCATGAAGCATACCATAGGTATACTTATATAGTAATTACAAAAACAAAATGATAACATTAATAAAAAACCCATTACTTGCTGGCACATCAGAAACTGTTAGAGGATACTTATCTTTAATGATTAGTAATATGTATATATATATATATACATATATATATATGTATATGTATATGTATATATATATATACATATATACATATGTATATGTATATATATATGTATATATATGTATATATATACATATATATATATATATATATATATATATATATATATATATATATATATATATATATATATATATATATATATATATATATATATATATATATATATATATATATATATATATATATATATACAGAGACAGGATGAGATACCGCCTTTAAATTGGCTTGATTATGACATACATTGTCTTAACTTATCTTATGATAAATATAGATAAATAGTTAAGTGGTACACATGTAACTGAAATTACAATCCTTTGAGTGAGATGGCTCATTTTGATCCACCAAAGACACATTATCCATCCACCAGCGGGATGGTTACTAGATCATGTGACACGATCAACCAATTTGGTCGAATAAAAATACACATCTCCTGATCAACAGAAAATCAACCGGTCATAATCTAAACAAAGATTGATTCGATTCAAATCCTATGATAAGATATCAGCAAGTAATGAACAAGTCATGATTAATTTAACACAGCTTGAAATGAAGCACTCCATGGATAAATATCAACATTTGCAACGAATGAGAGTAACAAACATCTGTAACAGAACCCTTGTTATCCATTGTAGAACCAGATATAAAGGTTAGTTTGTGCGATAAGATAGCAACCTTGTTAACAGGCGATACATATTGCAGAAGTGTGTGCCAAGGTCTGAGAATCGTTACAGCTTCCCGAGTCGCTGCTTCCAGAGGTGTGCCGTGATTCCTAGTGCACCTCCACGGAGGAAGCGAACAAAGTTGTCCCCCACAAGCGGCCCCATAGCAAATAGTCCAGGCTGGTGAATGCTCTGATGGGTGAACTGGTCGATCTCGATGGGATTATGCTTGGGATCGACCTTCATGCCGGGCACAACTCCTAGGTTCCTCCCTTCGTTAGGCATGAAGCTCAGGTTGGGTTTGGAGCCGATGAGAATCACCACATAGGAAGCTTGGACAACGATCTCGCGTCCGGAACCTCCCCCCGTGTGAATGATAACCTTATGGTCTTTTCTGAAACCACTGACCGAGCTGGTGGGGTAGGCTTTGTAGCGACCGTCATGCGATTCGCCCGCCTTCATCATCTCGTGGACTTGGTGGTATTCTGGGTAGAGGGCGGTGGGGAGTTGTCGGTACGCTATCTGTGGATCGTCCACTTCCCGCCGGAAAACGTGAATGATGGGTATATCCATGGAGACGGCATACAGCACAGCATCAGCAGCACTCAGCCCCGCCCCCACAATCACCACGGGGTCTGATTTCTCATGAAGTCCATCTTCCCTGATCTTAGTCTCCAATGCACTGATTGAGTGCAGGACAAAAGGGAAGCTCTCCCCGGTAACGTTTAAACAGTTCGCCCGGTCAAAAGTGCCTGTCGCCAACACAACATTAGGAGCCCGGTAGAAAAACTCCTGGATTTCCCCCTCCACAAAGCGATGCCCGCGTACTTCCCATTTGAATTTCCCCCGATGGTCGCGACTGCAAGGTTCCTGTTCACCACTCTCATCATCGATGCAGTGACAGACATCCAACACGCGTTCTATCGAGGTGACAACGCTGTGGTTGCGGAAGTAGCCGGCCAAACCCTTGCTCTGCACATAGTGCATATAATACTGTTTGACCTCCTCCATGCTGGCCCGGTTCTGTCGGCTAGCGCTCAACTGCTGTCCCGATTCAGTATGCTTCTCTCTGCATCAAACATAAACAAATTACATTTACCAGGGCATGAAATTGGCAAATATGTGAATTGGCCCTCCTTTTTTTTCAACTGGCCCTTCAACAAAATGAACTGGCCCTGCCAGTATTTAACCGGTCTTCTCAATGGTCTTGTTATTCACAATGCCGAAAGTTTAAATGAAAAAGTTGAGTGAAGGTGGACTTTTTTTCTAATTCATCACCGTTGAATTTAGGTAAACGTTTGACAAACTTGTCCATTGTTATGTCACCAAGAGGTGTATTACACGGGACCTGATTGGAGATTTACGACCTGTTGTAAACCTCTCATCTGAGATTGCAGTCGAGGGCATTGTACGATGACACACTTGAAGAAGCACTGACCTGCGGTAACCAGTGAGCCACTGTTTGAAGGGGGCGTCGGCCAACTGCATCCACGTGCCCAGGCTCAAAGTCTGCACATCACCTTCCAACATCTACAACCATTGTGCAAGGTCGTAAGCTTATTACTGGCACCTAGCAAGTCTTACTCGGCTGTTTTGACTGCGATGAGAATTGAAAAGTTCTCTTTGGAAAGCAGCTGACTCAGCATGTTGTCCTTTCATGTCTTGAGAAACCAATGAAATCGTCCATAAATGATGTTTTCAGCTAATAGCTCTAGGTTATAATGACTAAGTAAACGTGATTGCAAAATACTAGATTTATGAGTACCACTCTGACTTCATTGTTTTCACAGTTTGAGCACAAGTCAGCGAGACCATCTATTTCAACGTTGTTATTGATCCACCAAGAGTCAATCGTAATACCTCAAGTACCAACCACTTTCAGTGAGTTATTTTAATGTGCACTCCAGAGTTGTTTTTTTCACAGGATAATGAAGTTAGTGTAAGAAAGGAATTCTGTAGTTACCTGCCAGATTCCACCCTCAGCAGCTCTGCCGAGTACCACGTGGGGAATCCCATGTTGGGGTTTGTGTTCCCAGTGTAACAGAGACGGACTCTCAACTCCGCTGTCTGCGTCAGGGTGGGTCAACGCATCAAAGAGCAAAGCCAGCGGGTTAGATGATCGGCCCTCGAGACCGTCAGAGAGAAACTCCAGGTCCTGGCAACAGGAATCAAAACACGAGATCAATGACACATTTAAAGCCTGATTCAACATTAGCATTGATAAGATCTACATTATATATATATATATATATATATATATATATATATATATATATATATATATATATATATATAGAATATATAAACTCTTCTATTAAAAAACTCTTCTTTATTTAGGATAGTGATGCATTTATAACATTTCACTAAAATACACTCAGCAATTACGACATGAAAATGAGTCCCTCATTAGAATGTATACTGTGAGGAGCCAATGAGGTCAGGTTTTATTGTTTATCCTACACAACTCTCTTGTGACTCAACATGTATGCAGACACAGTATCAAGGCATGGTTAGTTATGAGTTCCAACTCACCTGTTCTATGATAGAGGTACCAGATGCCCCATCCTCTAGGCGGAGCTGTAGGTATTCATCAGTGTGTGGCGTGCCAGTATAGTAAGGCCAGTGACCAGCCAACATATACGACACAGTTATACCTGATGGCCCATTTCCTGTAAATTTGTAAAATGAAATAAAATGAATGGTATAATCTAAGGAATTCAGAATTAAAGATTTTATTTCACCCTCATTTACATAGTTACAAGAAAACTGCAGAATTGCCTTCATTTCACCCCTTGGACCTTTTTATAATCCTCAACTCAAAATCTGGTTTAACAATAATTCAAATACAGATCGACAACACTTTGACGATTCCAGAGTCACTGAGTCAGGTTATGTGTACTAAAGATGGTGGACTGACCAATAACAACCACATCGGTGTACTCTATGGAGGTACTGCTCCGGTAGCAGGGAGACTGTGGTGGAGTCAAGCCTGTAGTCATGGCGTTGTGTTTCTCTTTGTCAAACCCTTCCTGCTCAGTAGCGGCAGACTGTCTGACGTTAGGAACGGTGAGCTATTCCAATTGGCAGACACAGTTAATGCCAGCATGCCTTGCATCTGCACACCCCACCACCATTTTCTTCTGCCTGAAACAAATTTGTCAAATTATTTGCACAGAAAGTACTGGCATCAGACTGCCCTCACATGTTTAACATACTTTACCAAAGAGGTTGTTCACAATCTGAAATCATTTTCACATAGATGTAATGACATTTTCACATTGAAATACTGAAATTGTTACATTGATTGATCTGGAAAATCAAATGAGCAAATTCCTGGTCACATCTTTTGTGACTTCACAGCAGATACTCATAGAACAGAATTGGCACTCGTAACATTACAGAATGACAAGGCAAAATGTGGAGTGTTAAAACCTTGTGAATGAGTATTTACTTTGTCAGCTAATATTTCTCACCAACATTCATAACATGAGTCCTTCAGACATCAAGCCCTTTTTTTCCCAATGCATGCACCATATAGGTTTTTCAATACATCTCAGACTAACAGACATTCAAAACTATAACAGCTATTCAGTTTATCCACACAAGTCTAAATTGCTAGTATTTACCACATAGGACCAAGGTATGAAAGCAGCTTTGTTAGACACAGGTTATCAACACCCCATATACAAACACCATTCTAGAGAAGATATAAATGGTTTTGTGTTCTTACCACTCTGTCAATGGTTTAAGAGTTGACATTTTCAAATAACCCACATTTAAGTGCAAGATGAAGTAAAGTCTGAATGAAATAAGAATGGTTCATTTTTGTAGCATTAAATTGTCACACCAGGTTCAACTGACCGGCATAACAGGTATGCCAGCTGTAACAGAACTGACCAAAATACTTGGACTAAGTGATTCATAGAGCAATTAGGTGCTTCTGTAGTGCAGCAGTATTTCTTTCACATGGTTTTTAATGATATCACCACTTGAGCAGTGCTAGGTTATCCTAAAATAATCATTGTAGTTTAAGACCAGGGAAGGGTATTCTCAGCTTCGACCGAATATGACTTTGATGAATTGACATGTTATATGCTGGCCTCGGTCGGGCGGTTGTAACTAGTATACATATATACCAACAAGACGTCGTGCACAGCTAATTAAATGCAAACTGAAAAGGTAATCTGTTTCACAAGAGGGAGAAATAACCAAGTAGACTACGTGTAGAATTTGACGTCGCTTCTGATTACCGGTGCCTAGCCAACAGCGTAACATGGGTTAACGTTGCCTGACAAACAGACCGAACTGTCAACGATGGCAGGTCTGGGGTAAATGCGGGTAGACAGGTAAACGATGCAACCAAGTGGTAAATATACCATTTCTTTCGCTCACTTATTAACGCTGAAAATGCAAGCTGACTATATTCGACTGTCCTGGTCGCACTGCAAGAATGGAAGCAGATAGTTCATAGTACTCACTTGATCTTTTGAACCGTGTTATGAAATTCGCTCAGTCAGCATGAGAACTCGTTCGGAACGATCTGGCCGGTGCGCCTCCTGACTTCCGGTTTGGAGCCCAGCCGCTTTGGGTAACCCAACGCAACAGACCAACGGTCGTTTGAGAACGACCTTGTTGGACCAAGAGGGAGCAAAAGCTCCACTTGGTCCAAAAGAGCTAGCTTTGTGGTTTTTTTCAACGTGATCAAATTGGCATGTTATCTCAAATATTATTAGTATCATTGACAGCAATAAGTCGATTTTTTTGGCAATGGCCAGGTGCATAAATAGGTGTAACCTTTCAAGTTATAATATGATTGGGCTGGTCCGATGTAGACACAGTGTCAAATGGTTCTGCTTGTGCGACAAGTGACAAATTCTAAGTAACTGCGTCTCTCGATATGCAGCCCAGTGCGTAGGCAAAGAAACAAAATGACACGAGGACTGTTTCTATTACTACAGTTTTGTCTAATTGTTCTGTTTGAGCACTAAAATACGGCACATCATGAAACTTTGTTCAAAAACTCAACATGGCCGACTCCCACAATCCAACATATTTGAGTTAATTCGCTGTGATATCGCGCACGTTTTCATTGATTCTGTTGATTAAGGAGTATAACTGTTGTTGCACTCTAGGCAAGATGGTAAGACTTTTATGGATGTGAAAATCTATGTTTTTTAAACTGTCCCTTGTCTGCATTGCGAGAAGGAGCAAATTTGCTTATATCCCTAAAGATTCGGACCCTCGCCCCTAAGGTGGCATCAGATCATCAAAACACCAGGGGCGAGTGCCTTGCCTACCCAGCGCGTCCGTACAAAATTGATGCTGACCCAGTGATTAAAGTGACTGTTCAGCCCCATATTGGTAACGAGGTTGCCTAGCAAGCTGCTTGGCAACCGCACCTTAGAAACCTTAAGTTTTCAGACATCCAGTCGCTACGCGGCGCTGCAGTCTCAGAAAATAGATCCTTACTTCGGCTGTCGCCATTTTTGTTGTCGGAAATAACCAGACAAGCGAGTCGGTCTATTTTTTTTTGCGCGATGCATAATATCATGTACGACGGGGTACACTTTTTTGCCATTTTCACATTGAACGACGGGTTATACATTCGCATAATACCTTGTACGACGGGATATGCTTTTTGCCATTTTCACCTTGTACGACGGGTACGGGTTTTCGAGGTCCCGCGACACACCCACGGACACACCCCTACCCGAGATAAGGCCAAGGGCTTGATAACACAACCCTCTAGCCTTTGAACATGAATAGTCGTGATATTCAAGACAAAAGAGATTATACCTGTAGAAATGATGGGATAACAAGACTTGTTAAAGTTAATTAAACACAAATGGTCAATTTTTGTTGTTAAATACACCAATGGGCCTATTTTTGTTATTGTTGCAAAGACTTGGTATATTGATAGGTCCCTTTTACTTACTTCGGCTGGAACTTGATGTGGTTCGGTTTTTCACTCTAACCGTTGGATTAGAAAGAACTCTGCAATATTCACACCAGCCGGGTGCAGGTGATGTGGGGTGTACAGTGAAAACGGGTCTTACCGCTAAAATACAGTATATACGGGTGAGGGAAAACTCAAGATTAGTAAGAGTTGTGGTCGCGTGAGCAGCGATCCAGAAAAGGCGAGACCAAGTCCTGCCGCCTGGCAAGGTGTTCGGCGATATTTACATGATGTGGTTTTATCTTTCATACACGCTTGATCGACCCTAACCTGTCTACGGACCTGGACGAATTGAGGCGTGGTGAGATTCAATGGGGAGCTGGTTACAATTGCCCAATGAATTTGCGTCATCATAAACCAGACGGATCCAAGACTCGTATGTAAGTCTGTTAACACACTAAGCCAATTTGCTAATTCCAGCTAATTGACATCACCAACCTGCTAACTACAAATGAGGCAGGTAATCACCAACGCTTGACCTGTGTTTGGCTTCTTCAGCTTGTAAGACCCATTATATTCCCAGGTCACAGGTCAATTAAATACGCCACTCGCATTGATTTCCTCCTCATAGCAATTCGACATTCCCTTCCCTGTCAAACCAGGTGCAGATAATTTATCAGTCGTTAGACCAATTCCTGCAATTAGCTGCCTTGGTATCCTACCACTCAACCCTGCCTGACTGTTCACTTGTCACCCCCATATAAACGCCCAAATCACAAATTAGGTGGGGATAAGCTGATATTGGAGTATGGGCCCCTGATGTGGTACATTATAGAAACCCTGAGAACAAACCCACCCAAAGCAACAGAATACCAATTTGATCACTAAGTATTTTACCCTCATGGGGTAAGTACTTGATTACTTCTCTCATTTGGTATATTTGGGCATTCCGCTGTTCGTGTACATGCGGCCTGAAGTCGTACTTTGCATAGCCTTTGGATTGTTTTCATGTTAATTTCTTGCTGGTACAAATTGTATTTGCGAATCTTAATGTGTATTTTTCAAATACTTTTTCAAGCCCTTCTTGCTTGTTTCAGACCGTGAGTACCTGGAAATACTAGTTTAAGATCGTAAAATATTATTCGAAGGAATTAGTTTTTTTCCCTACAGTATGGCTGAATCGGGATGTAGGTTGTTTCATGCGTTATATCTATCATAAGTCATTGAAGACGGGTGACTTGGTGACTTGGTGACGTTGTTTCACGAGAATTAGGACTTCCATAGGCATACGAACCAGAACCCCCATTATATATACCACTTCGCTGTTGACAGCACACTCGCTAAAAACTCGTTGCTAACCTAGATCTTTTATATTTGGGACAATTTGTCTTGCGTATGGTTGTGCATGCATGAGAGCGCTGAACGTAAACATGTCCATACAATCGCAAAAGGCGGGACCAATGTTCATTCCCTGTTTTGTGATGAAACACGCAATCATTCAGTTTGTGAAAACAGGGGCGAAGAAGCATCAACCTACGAAGTACATATACTGTATTGGAACCCGTACCCAAGCAATTGCCATGTTTAACTAAACGATTTGAAACATTTCAGCTCACATTGAAGTTAGATCTACAGCCCTTTGCCCTGTCTGCGCTGACTGAAAACGATTATTCATTGTGAAAATTTCGTGCCATTGGTTGGGAAGAAGCCAATTATCCGCGCATGCGCGTTGATTGTCATGGTCTAGATAGTTTACGCGCAAACTTTTTGTTTCTGGCTATAGCATTCTTTGTTTAAGAGAAGTAAACATATCTGTTAAATTTTGTATGATTCTGTTCATCTGTAATGTGTGCTCTCTATGTGTTTGTCGTCGTATGTATTGGTAGGTGTTTCCGTCGGTTGCGCAGATACTTGTACCTTGACGAAAGCTGTCGTTACGTTATGACTATCCATTCTTCTTAGACAGAAAGGGCCCGGGAACAATCGGGCACCATTGACGCACAACGAAATAGACGGGAATTGATGAGTTTTGTCAAATATCGACTCTGTCTGTGCAGTATATGTGTAGTGCTCTATTATTAATAAAATTAAACACAGCAGACCCTCACACAATGTTAACGCGACTACTTAATTCATTGTAATTTCAAACGAATGGCTGAAACGAAACCCCGAAAGTTGTTAGTAGTTGGCCAAGCAGCCATCAGAACCATAGGCGTCCCGAGCTCCCTGTCAATGAAATGTGTAGCTTTTTAATTAAAGGTGCATATCATTAAAAATCTTAACATTTTGTTGTTAAAAAAACTTCATGGACCTATTCCTCGCTACTTTTTGAAAAGATGTCTAATCTGTGATCCTTGCTATTACTGAGGCTGTTATTGAAGTGAAACTCTAGTCATTAACACTGTTGTGCCGTGTTTAAAAACTTAAGTAAAATCCAGAGTTGCTAAAGAAATATTGTGCTCTGTACTGCTTTCTGTAATCACAAAAATGAACATTTCAAGCAGCGAATTAGTGTCAGGTCGGGTCGAGAATTGAACACGAAGAACCGGAAGAAAACAACTTATTCAATTAGGTGAGGAAGTTTCCTTTTAAGTTTGAATAAACCATAAGAATATATAAAAATAAGGTAGATTATCACTATAGCATACACTATTTGTCATACAATAGAGTCTTATTCTCCGACAATATATCAGTTGCCACGACTAAACACGTACGTAACGAATATAACATTTAAGAAGTGTAAAATATGAAAATATAAAATGCAAAATTACACTACTCATAATCCATGTGCTGACAAGTATGGTATGCATATAAAGATATTTCCTGAAGTAATAAATTTATAAAAAGTAAATAGAGCTTTACAATGTGAGTACAGGTCACAAAATCGTCGTCGTCGGACAAATATGCAGGTAGTGTGGCGCTGTCACACAACTTGGCTGAAGTGCAGTCGAAGTTATGGGGGATGATTTGTCAGGGATATCCCTCCAAAACGTGGTCAATGTTTCAAGTGTAATTTGATAGAAATTAAGTTTGAACCTAATTTAAGTTGCAGCTTTTACAGAATATCCAACTAAAATCTCCACAGAACTAGTACTTCAGGAAACCAACATGGATAGTGGCTGTCCATCCCTACAATGATTGACTTCAACACACCTGAGCGCATGGATAAAGGGTTAGACTCGGAGCCCTGAAAATGTTAGACTATATGATCATATCATTTTATGTGAGTGTAACAGTATAGACCATATGTTTTGATCATCAGCTGGTGGTGTCATTTGCTTTCAGGCCTCATGTGTAGTAGTTTTTTATGTAACAGCTATATCTTTATAGCAAGGTTGAAAAGTGAAATTCATCAAAAATCATCAAAATTCTGTTGTTGGCCGATACAAATATATAAAGAATGACCCGGGCTATGTTCTTGGCCTTTGTAAAGTTCGAGCTTTATTTTTGACGGGACGTGAATTTTAAACCACATTTGGCGCACGGTAGACGCTACAGAACACCCAGAACTAAAAACGGGCAGAGTTTGAGTCATAATACCATAATTCGCTTAAATATTTTTGTAAACAAAGTTCGGAGGCTGTTTTCAATGCACATTAACGATTGAATATTGATGATTTAGTGTTTCCAATAACATTAATGGATAATAAACGAGTTATTTTAGTAACCACACAGAAATAGAAGCAAAATAAAAAAATATGTGTTACCATTGGCTTGATTTGTGGTTGCAGTTAAGTGTTATTTTTCTGAAATGGCACATAGCTCGAGAGTAAGAAACATACCTGTCAGGGCTATTAAATGAATGACCCTATTACCTTGTACACTTATGAAATCCATTGTCGTTGCAACACTATTCTCTTCCAAAGGAATATGAGTAATATTTCGGTGTTAAAGTGAAGCATTATTGTCTTTTTACCATAGTCCAAATGTGGCTACCCATTAATATTGCATGATATTCTGTATTATCTTTCATAAATTTAATTAAGATTGAGGAGTAATACTCTATAACCAGTTTATGATGTGCCTGATATCCCTCAGTATTCCTCATTCCATGCACTGAGAAATGCGACATATTTGATTTGCCCGAAAGAAGCACAAAGCAGTCAATGTCTTCCACTTAATTTTGTCTGTGGAACTTACTTAACACCATTGACTACCAAAAGCTGATTGTGGCATAAATTGTTAATCACTGGTAGGATCAAATTAATCTCATGTTGTGTTCATTCTATAGATGTTATTCTAGTCCTGGAAAGTTATAATTTCTAATGGGCTTGTTGTGCACTTACAAGACACTTTAATACCATCCTCATAATTGTTTTGTGCTTGGTGATGCCAAACAAATAACTTGTTGCTACAGGCTATTCAAATGTCTGCTCAATATTTGAAACATACCACGTTTAATTTTTATGTTTATCGCAAATTGTTGTGCATGACAAGATTCATAGTATACCGTGGATTGGTTTGTGGGTTCCAAAAACTCTCTATGCAGACCAGATGAGTCCTATTTGTCAATGATTCATTCAAGTTGAATGAAGACCATTTAGAAATCGAGAGATATATATAGAGATATAGAGATATATAGATATATAGAGATATATATATATATATATATATATATATATATATATATATATATATATATAGATATATATATATATATAGATATATATATATATATAATATATATATATATATGAGATATATATATATGTGTGAGATATATATATATATCTCTCTCTATATCTCTATCTATATATCTCTCTATATATATATATATATATATATAGATATATATATATATATATATATATATATATATATGGTACAAGTGATAATCTTTCTAGTGTCCATTTACTTGTTGGACCCAAATATAGTACATCATGGACGTTACTAGACATACAAAGCTGAATTCGAGCAAGTGTTGAGCAATAATGCGAGAAGATGATAGAATTGTAGCAAGTAGACGAAAACGGAAACAAATTAAAATTGAATCTGGCACACGTTTTAAAAACTAAACACTCCCAGAGTTGTATGCACTGTTTTATTTATTCTCATGTGAAATACATGTCAAATTATATGTACAAAATTTGTGGATATTTCCATTACAATAGCCTGATTTAGGGGTAGGGGGTGGTGTTGATTAGGGTAGGGGTTGAGGTCGATAACAACTGATCATTCTGTGCGTCAGCGTTTTCAGTTGACTCAGTGGTGTTGGCAATCACCATGAATGTAACCCCACAATAATAACGACCATGAATGAAACATCGACGGAAATTGTACCTAAGCGGAGAGGGTTTGTTCTATGTAAGCTTGCTCTGGTCCTGAATGAAAAAGTTGCTATTCAGGCCTGTTTGCTCAATGTAGGCGTGTTTGCCTCACAACCTTGCAATTACCTGTATCAATATTCGGATACAACGAATAATTGTTAATATGAGGATGAATGACTAGTATTGATCGAATAGCGTTCTCTGCCGTGCTATCCATTAGCTAGGGCAGTGTGCAGTTCAACATCAGTTCATCTATCTTGTTGGTTATATTGCGGAGGAGCACCTACAATAGCAGCATTATGAACGCGAATAATCATTATCTGCAAATTGACAGCCTACTTGGGGAGTCTACTGGCGAATGAAACGTACCACATAATAAGCCATTGCTGCTAACCACCCATAGTTGATGAAGCTTGCCTCCGAGCTTGTCATTCTAGTCCAGGCAATAGGGACCATGGAATGGCTGCTGATTTTTCTGGCACTTGCAAGTCATGCATCGGGAGAAAACACTACGCGTGAGTAGACATAAATATAGTTTGAACATGAAGTTAACAGCGCATACGCTTAGTGAGCGGGCGACAAAGGAATTCAATGAATTTTTTGGGAGGTCATATTAACGTGGTTTTTCAAAGCTTAATAAGATATTTACGCAAATCTCTCTTTTCTGTATAAATCCGATCACACATTGACATGGTACGCATTGCAAATTCGTTAACGTAGCAGTTGCAGAAATTATTGACAGGGGAATTCACGAAAATCAATTCTTTGCTGATTTCAGGTAATTATGCAAATATGTAATGAAGGGTTTCCAACAAGATGCAAATGCTGATTGTTTATATGGTTCTAACATTGAACTAAGTTTATTGGTGACTTCTTAGTAATTAGCTTTCAGGACTGAAAAAAATAGATGGCCACCAATATTATCTTATTTATTGAATATTTAAATGTTTGTATAACATTCCCACGGATACGCCTCGTTTTAAGAGATGCCAGTCCTAACAAACTTAACACTTGTTCATAAGTTAAACTAGATTCGGCAGGCACGCCATCGGCAAGTCTTCCAATGGCAAGCAATCGGGTCTGTGATTGCGCCATGTTAAGAAACCCTATGCGCAGCACACGTTTACGATAGATGTCAGCGAGGGGAATTGGTAACGCGCACTATTTTTGGATAGATGTCACAAGCTGCAGCCCCTTAGATGTTTTGATATGACCCCTTAGCAGATGTTTTGACATGACCCCTTAACCAAGTCAATACAAAGCCGAGGGAATGGCACTAAGCCGGTCTCAGTGGCTTGGTGGTTTACCGACTCAAGGTGTGACAACCTGACTCGTGACTCGGATGATCACGTACAAATGGTGGTCACATCTTTGAAAAGGGATGTAAAAGATCCTTTGAGGACGACGTGCTCCGTAGCAGTGACCAGTTTAGAGTAATTTACTCAATTGTAGTCGTACATAGCTTAGTTGCTAAATACGAATATGTTTCGATGCACACAAACACACACACACCCACGTTACTGGTCGATTACGTAAGGTTTGGACTTCTTTGAGTTGGCACAAGCGCCAACGGCATGTCTTCCAACGGCAAGCCTGGACGACCAGCAATACGGTACCAACAATATAACACAAAAAATATTATCTCTAAACAAAATATATATATGAATATATATATATATATATATATATATATATATATATATATATATATATATATATATATATATATATATATATATATATATATATATTTATTTTTATATTTATATATATGTATATTTATATATATATGTATATATATATGTATATATATGTATGTATATATAAATATATATATATGTATATATACATGCATATATATATCTGTATATATATATATATTTATATATATTTATTTATTTATATATATATGTATATATGTATATTTATATATATATATATATATATATGTATATATATGTATGTAGATATCTATATATATATATATATATATATATATGTATATGTACATATATGTGTATCTATATATATATCTATATATATGTATATATGTAATATATGAATATATATATATATATATATGTATATATATATATATATATATATATATATAGTATATATATATATCTATATATATATATATATATATATATACGTATATAAAACACACACACACTTATAGGTTTGGCCTACTTAGAGTTGGCACATGCGCCAACGGCATGTCTTCCAACGACAAGCCTGGACGACCAGCAATACGGTACCAACAATATACCACAAACAATATTATCTAAAAAAAAAAAATGTATATGAATATATATATATATATGTATATATACATGTATTATATATACATATATATATATTTTATATTTACATATATATGGTGTATATGTATATTTATATATATATGTATTATATATGTATATATATGTATGTATATATAATATGTATATATACATATATATATATATATATATATATATATTATATATATATATATATATATGTATATATATATATGTATATATATATATATATATATATATATATATATATATATATATATATGTATGTATATATATGTATGTATATATATATGTATATATGTATATATATATATATGTATATATATATATATATATATATATATATGTATATATATATATAGATATATATATATATATATATATATATATATATATATATATATATATATATATATATATATATATATATATATTATATATATATATATATATATATATATATATATATATATATATATATAAACACACACACTTATAAATATTCACATATATATGCTATTTATAGATAGCTGCTCGGCGCTCGGAAGCTTGGCATCGGAAACCGTGTGTATATATATATATATATATATATATATATATATATATATATATATATATATATATATATATATATATATATATATATATATATATGTGCGTGTATGCGTGTTTGTGTATATATACCCGCTGATTGCACCGGGACATCCAGTGCACACTGTCGCTGAGACATAAAGACAGTATATACACGGACCGAGAATGCGTGTTTGCGCACTATATATACCCGCTTTGATTGCACCGGGACATCCAGTGCACACTGTCGCTGAGACATAAAGACAGTATATACACGGACCGAGAATAGCTGGTAACGCGCACTATTATCACAAGCTGCCGCTTAGATGTTTTGACATGACCCCTTTGCCAAGTCAATATTGAGCCGACGAAAGTGAGAAATGCCGCCTGGTCGATTACGTAAGGTTTAGCCTGTTTTGACATGACCACCTACCCAAGTCAATGCAAACCCAGCCAAGGCCTCTGGTCGATTACGTAAGGTTTGGCCTACTTAAACACGAACTGCTGTTAGCCTGCCGCTAAGCTGCTGCAGTAGTAGAAAACCTTGAAACTAATCGTCCTTTTTGCTGTTTTTTGTTACTGTGAATGCTAAAAATACTGTTACAATCATTATCACGAGGCCAAGTTCTATATACTGACAAAATTTCATGTCCGTAAATACAGCCGTTTCAGAGATATCAGCGAGGAGAGAAGTCGTAGCAAAAATCGCGATAGGTACCTAAAATACATGTCATTATACAAAGTACAAAAGGTGAAAATAAGTATTTTTTTCGCCTATTCCATGCTACGATAATTGCTTGTTACAACCATATAATTCATATGTTCGTAACCGCAGTAGTTATGGAGGAGATAGTTACAGAAAATGGGGAAAAAATCGACGAAAAATCAATCCCATAAGCCTCCAACACTGCGCATGCGCGTCAAATTGGATCGCCAGTTGTGTCTCAACTTGATCTATCATTCCCCAAAATTTCATGTTGATATGTTTAACCGTTCCGGAGAAAAGCCCGAAAAACCTTGACTGGAGAAAAAAAAAAAAAAAAAAAAAAAAAATACTGGCTAAACCAATATGTCTCCCAACTATCGTTGGAAGACATAACTAGATTCGGCAGGCACGCCATCGGCAAGTCTTCCAATGGCAAGCAATCGGGTCTGTGATTGCGCCTTGTTACGAAACCCTATGCGCAGCACACGTTTACGATAGATGTCAGCGAGGGGAGTTGGTAACGCGCACTATTTTTCGATAGATGTCACAAGCTGCAGCCCCTTAGATGTTTTGATATGACCCCTTAGCAGATGTTTTGACATGACCCCTTAACCAAGTCAATAAAAAGCCGAGGGAATGGCACTAAGCCGGTCTCAGTGGCTTGGTGGTTTACTGTTTTGCCTTTTGATCCACAGGCTGTGGGTTCGACTTCAAGGTGTGACAACCTGACTCGTGACTCGGATGATCACGTACAAATGGTGGTCACATCTTTGAAAAGGGATGTAAAAGATCCTTTGAGGACGACGTGCTCCGTAGCAGTGACCAGTTTAGAGTAATTTACTCAATTGTAGTCGTACATAGCTTAGTTGCTAAATACGAATATGTTTCGATGCACACAAAACACACACACACGCACGTTACTGGTCGATTACGTAAGGTTAGGACTTCTTTGAGTTGGCACAAGCGCCAACGGCATGTCTTCCAACGGCAAGCCTGGACGACCAGCAATACGGTACCAACAATATAACACAAAAACAATATTATCTCTAAACAAAATATATATATATATATATATATATATATATATATATATATATATATATATATATATATATATATATTTATATATATATATATATATATATATGTATATATATGTATATATATATATATATATATATATATATATGTATATATATATATATATATATATATATATATATATATATATATATATATATATATATATATTATATATATATATATATATATGTATATTATATATATATATATATATATATATGTATATATATATATATATATATATATATATAAACATATATGTGTATATATATATATATATATATATATATATATGTATATATATATATATATATATATATCTATATATATATATATATATATATATATATATATATATATATATATATATATATATATATATATATATATATATATACGTATATATAAAACACACACACACTTATAGGTTTGGCCTACTTAGAGTGGCACATGCGCCAACGGCATGTCTTCCAACGACAAGCCTGGACGACCAGCAATACGGTACCAACAATATACCACAAACAATATTATCTCTAAAAAAAATATATGATAGAGAATAGATATATATATATAGGTTTGATATATATAGAGTTATATATACATGTATCTAACGGCATATATATATATATGGACGATAGCAATATAACTCTATAGGTATATACCAATATTTATATATATATATATATATATATTATATATATATATATATATATATATATATTTATATATATATATATATATATATATATATATATATATATATATATATATATATATATATATATATATATATATATATATTATATATATATATATATTCTATATATATATATAGATATATATATATATATATCTCTATATATATATATATATATATATATATATATATATATATGTATATGTATATATATATATATATATATATCTCTATATATATATCTATATATATATATATATATATATATGTATATATATATATATATATATTTTAGATTTATATATATATATTATATATATATATATATATATGTATATATATATATATATCTATATATATCTATATATATATATATGTATATATATATATCTATATATATGTCTATATATATATATATATATATATCTATATATATATATGATATATCTATATATATATATATATATATATATATATATATATATATATCTCTCTTATATATATATATATATATATACGTATATATAAACACCACACACTTATAAATATTCACATATATATGCTATTTATAGATAGCTGCTCGGCGCTCGGAAGCTTGGCATCGGAAACCGTGTGTATACATTATATATATATATATATATATATATATATATATATATATATATATATATATATATATATATATATATATATATATATATATATATATGCGTATATATGTGCGTGTATGCGTGCGTATATATACCCGCTTTGATTGCACCGGGACATCCAGTGCACACTGTCGCTGAGACATAAAGACAGTATATACACGGACCGATAATAGCTGGTAACGCGCACTATTATAAGATCACAAGCTGCTGCCGCTTAGATGTTTTGACATGACCCCTAAACCAAGTCAATACACCGCGAAAGCGATGAATGCTGCCGCTGATTGATTACGTAAGGTTTGGCCTGTTTTGACATGACCCCCTACCCAAGTCGATGCAAACCCAGCCAAGGCTCTGGTCGATTACGTAAGGTTTGGCCTACTTAAACACGAACTGCTGTTAGCCTGCCGCTAAGCTGCTGCAGTAGAAAACCTTGAAACTAATCGTCCTTTTTACTGTTTTTTGTTACTGTGAATGCTAAAAATACTGTTACAATCATTATCACGAGGCCAAGTTCTAAATACTGACAAAATTTCATGTCCGTAAATACAGCCGTTTCAGAGATATCAGCGAGGAGAGAACTCGTAGCAAAAATCGCGATAGGTACTATAAAATATATGTCATATATGTCATTATACAAAGTACAAAAGGTAAAAACAAGTATTTTTTTCGCCTATTCCATGCTACGATAATTGCTTGTTACAACCATATAACTCATATGTTCGTAACTGCAGTAGTTATGGAGGAGATAGTTACAGAAAATGGGGGAAAAAATCGACGAAAAATCGATCCCATAAGCCTCCAACACTGCGCATGCGCGTCAAATTGGATCGCCAGTTGTGTCTCAACTTGATCTATCATTCCCCAAAATTTCATGTTGATATGTTTAACCGTTCCGGAGAATAGCCCGAAAAACCTTGACTGGAGAAAAAAAAAAAAAAAAAAAAAAAAAAAAAAAAAAAAAAATACTGGCTAAACCAATATGTCTTCCAACTATCGTTGGAAGACATAATAAGACATATCAGTCACAAGCTATGTTGCTCGCCTTTGAACCGTTTCCAATATAACCATTTAATATGCATATGTCAGATGAGGACAGACAAATGACAAATTTTTTTGATCAAACGCGCCATTCTGAGCGGCTATTGAACTGTCGCCTGATCAACCCAGGAACTTTTCACCAGCTGCGTTGCTTGCACTACTAAAGAAACTATGTGTACTCCTGGTTCTTTTCCTTAGACGCTTCTTGTTAATTAGCAATAATCAATTGACCTATCATCTTGAATGGGTCCTTCTCTCCTCTTCTTCTGCCGTCAGTGTTGGGTCGAAAAGTATGCCGTATTCTTCTTGGTGAGGTAATGCTTAGATTGGTGCGGTTTATTAAATTATGTGCTGACGTCGCCGCTATGATTGTCACGTTTGATCATGCCATCCTCTGTGGAAATGATAAGGTAAAATATATCCCTATCACTAGTTGCTTCGGATACATGTTAATGCAGATAGATCTTTTTTATTTGTTAGAAAATGGTACCCTGAGACCCGCTGAATGGTCCTGCCAGATTATGCAGAGTAATTACACTCAGTTTACCTGCTACATGAGAGCAAGCTTGGTTTTCCAATAAAATAGTGGACTGTATCTGCACAAACAAATTTATTGCCTGGCCGATTTTATCCGGATTAGAACCTTAGAAATGACACGCTTTACTTGTCGGTGGCACAAAACTACCACATCTGAGACCATATGTAACCCCCCACCAAGCTAACAGAACATATTTGCAGATCTAACTCATCTTGCCCTCAAACTTCGTTCCTTGCGTTTTTGGTTGGATTCGCTGAACATGATAAACATATTCTTCATTTACGTTTATGTTATTGTGTGATAATCTGCAGCTAATATCACTCCAAGTAGG
This sequence comes from Urechis unicinctus, assembly GCA_034190875.2. Classification (NCBI taxonomy): domain Eukaryota; kingdom Metazoa; phylum Annelida; class Polychaeta; order Xenopneusta; family Urechidae; genus Urechis; species Urechis unicinctus. The sequence goes on from CM067342.1 coordinate 22,394,558, forward strand.
AAACTGGCGAAAGACCTGATGGAACATTACGACGGTAGCACAAAACCTGACCCTGTCTGGGGAACACAACTTGTGGTGCAATTGACTTTTTCTCTTTCACGTTTGGACAGTTTGGTATGTACAATTACGTATCTTTATAGCAATGTTGAAATGGACAATAACAGATTCCACTAAGCATGGCATTGTGGAAATTATTGTTTAGAGATCAAAGCTCTTAAAATACTGAAACTTGTCTGACTAAAGCAATTTATTGTACAGGATGAAAAAAATATGGAAATGTCTCTTTTTGGAGGCTTGTATCTAGTAAGTATAATCATTGAATATCAGAATTCAAATAGTTCTGATTATGCAGAATAGTCTTTAGTAAATTACTAAAGTTGATACATTACTCCTGTAATCCATTCTTAAGTCGCCGATGATGTCGTGGTGAGTTTATGCATGTTTTCAAACTCTGTTGACGATGAGCGATGTTACACAAAATTGCATGATCATTCAAGCTTTCAAAATTGTGTGTAGAATTAATCCGTATCCCTAGCCTAATCATGGGCTGACGATTTTAACGAAATTCACAGATAAGTGATAATGTAACGCAGTTAAAGGTGACCAATTTTTTAAAATATGATCCAAGGTCATTTTCGTCATTGGAATATTTGATGGAATGGTATTCTTATGCGGTATTTATTTTCTTTTGGATGGATCATAATATATTATGATTGTCTTCAATGTGGAGTTGCATATAAGCAATTTGTTTTCCAATTGTACTGTGTGGTGTCCACAAGACGCCTAGAAAAAAAGGCAACATTCAGATATTTGAAGAATGCCATTATAATCACTATGATTCGTGTATGTGAATCTGGGGTAACAGGTGTGGCCCGATTCAATGTTGACCTGGAATAGCACGGATTATGGAGTTGACTCTTTGGTTGTGAGTGGGAACAAACTGTGGACACCAGAAATCATTTTGGTCAACAGTGTTGATGGTAACAATGACTTAACACTTGGAGCAGATAGCAGGTAAGGCTTGCTGTGTGCAATTACAAAAGTTATTGTCTTTTAATATAGTTGTAATTGACTTTTACTAACAGTTACAAATAACTAAGGGTGCAGGTGGAACATTAGTTGTTTTATTTATTAAGTATGTAACTTTTACTTGGTTCACTCGTGGTTTTCGATATTACTGTTGCAGCGACACAATTGTAATTCAGGGTGTTGCTAAATTAATGTGTTGATTTGTTGTTGACAATTTATCTTTTTGTATCGACCCATGTCTTCTAGGGTGACATTGCTTTGCACTGGTTATGCGTTTTCAATGTCCATAGTCAAGTGGAAGACAGCATGTGATGTTGATCTCTACTTAATTTGCTGCATCAACCTCTGTCTTCCAGGGTTAAGCTGTTTCACCATGGTTACGTATCGTCGACATCTGCGATCCATTGGAAGACAGCATGTGATGTTGATCTCTACTTCTTCCCATTTGACACTCAAGTTTGTGCGATACAACTCTCTAGTTGGTCGTACAATGCGAACGAAATGAACATAACGACCATTCAAAACAAAGTAGACACTAGGTTCACATATCCCAACGGGGAATGGGATTTAGTAGATTCAAGTATTTACCGGAGTGAAGCATTCTGCGATGGAATCCCGATTGGCACAATTAACATGAAGCTGCAACTGAAGAGAAAGCCTACCTATCTTGTAGTGAACCTTGTAGTGCCCGCCCTGGTTATGTCGGTCATGTCCTTACTGGTGTTCTGTCTGCCTGTGGACTCAGGAGAAAAGGTGAGCATATTAAAACTAATATGGCACATCATTTCCTGATTTTGACAGCAAAAAGTGTATTTCCTCGCCGTATCCTAACCGTATTTTGACGCATTAAATAAAAATTCAACTATAACATGTGTGTAAATAACTGCGTCAGATGTCACTTGGAATCACAGTGTTGCTCTCCTACACCGTATTACTACTCATGATGTCCGACATCACCCCCAGAAGTAATGCCATCCCTATGCTTAGTAAGTGATGAGTATTTTGCTTTAGTTAATATCTGTCCCATTACACGGATTCATACTAGTGACAACCTTAAAGAACTATAAATATTTGATCGTGGTTCACTCGTAAGCTCTAAGATTTATTGGTTTCAGCGTCGTTCATCATATTTAGCATGACGCTCTCGGCCACAGCGCTCTTTGCAACCGCCCTGGTAATCAGCATTCATCACCACTCACCTGATCAACCCGTACCAGTTTGGTTACGATCAAGCGTTCTGAATGGATTGGCCGCTCTGCTCTGCATGAAGCGCAATTGGAACAAAATCGAAGTGAGCAAGGAATTTTGGGCACAACCTGTTGGTGAAAATGCCAAAATCAAAAGCAATGAACAAATTGGAAAAGACGGGATTCCCCAGGGTTTTGAAGTGTACTTGCGATCCCTGAAGGATGAGCACCAGGAGAATGTAATGGAGGAGAAAAACAAAAGAGATTGGCGATGTGTAGCGAAGGTGATGAACAGGTTTTTTCTATGTGTCTACCTAGGAGCCTTTCTTGTGTCAGCAGTCGTGATGTTGGTGGGACTGTCAACAGGGGCCAGTAACAACAAAGTAATTTAGAAGCAGCATACCTGCTACATCCATTACTAATTGGGGTAGCAAGTAACGGATACAGTAGCCATGATGTTTCAAGGATAATGTTCCTTAGACCATTTTACCAGAACAAAATTGAAGCTAGGGCACACATTTTTTTTGAACTTTTACTGGTCCAATTATGCCTGTTACTGTGACAAGCGCGCAACCTCAAATTTCATTTGAAATGTCTCTTTGAACAATGTCATTTGGGGCTTAGAATGCAGTTTGAGTTTATTGGCTTGTCATGCTGTGTAATTTTAACGCATGTATTAATGTTGTCAATGTATTCCCCATATTTGATTGTCTTATTGATAACCGTGAAGTTGGCATACAAAATTTTTTTGAATTCACAGGCCCATCTGTGTCTGTTAATGTGACTAGCGCACATCTGTAAATACCATGTTGAAATTTGCTCTTTTTACAAATGCAATTTGGACCTGAAAATATCGTATTGCCTTTTTTTGCCTAATAAAGGATGTGTAATTTTAACGCATATATTAATGTTGTTAATGCTATTCCCAGCATTTAATCGTCTTATTAAACTATCCTCAATGTTTGCCGTTTTATTTGAACAACCTTTCTGATACGCTGTATATTATTTTTCGGGCGATGCTGTTACATATAACAAAGATATAACGAAACTAAAATAACTAGATTCTCGTGGCTTATGTTCGTCCATTCCCGTTTACATCAAATGATTTGGTGGTTATCATCGTGGTTAACCTTGAGACTCGTCCTTGCTGTGGACAATGGGATTTCCTTTATAAGCCCGTTTTATAAGACTACAACCATGTCGCACAGCACGTTATAAAGATCACAGCGCGGCAAGCTTAATTAACGCGGTGGTATTTGCACCGTCCTTGTCGCTAGTATCTACCAAACGTCTAATGGAAATGCTTTTCTTAGTACATGAACTATTAGCCTCGCCATTACTTCAATAACTGACTTCTATATTTAGCGTAACGGCTGGCCAATAATTTGATGCAATAAATGAATTGATGATGTTGTAAAATCTTCGGACGAATGTATTTAAAGGTGCGCTGGGACAATGCCTCTTTGTCATAATGAACCTATAAAGGGTGCATCTGTTTCGAGAAAACATACACTGAGTGAGAACTGTCAAAGAAGTCATTTTCCAACACATCAACCAAAAAGTGTCAAAACATGATTCATTCACGATTGTTTGTGTAATGTTTTTGGTCGAAGTAATATTGAATGTGAAAATCAGTGTTTATTGTAAATTTGTATGCAATTATTTCATTTGCAATATCAGAGCCATTGGGCTCTCTTCTGTCAACGGCGGTGCATTACCCTGTGTTTACATAATAATAATTGATTGGACATGATGCATACCTTAATATGATCACTCCCATGTTTGCCACACGATTTCGTGGACAATATCTAATGAACAGTGCAAATAGAGATGCCGTGGTAACAGGTATGGTGCCTAACATCATCCAATCAGCGTGTTATTGATGACGGGGTGTGGCGGATAACAGATCGATTGCCAACGTCACTTCCGGATCAGCCTACTAGTACCATCGCTCGATGTGGATGTTGATTTAACACGTTAATGTGAGGTAAAGATTTATGTGAGGCATAGCGGTGATGAGTGAAGAGAAAACTTTTTTAGGGACCCATGATGACAAACAAGCTAATTGGTATCATATGATGTGTCATAAATCCCTTGCGTTTTGTTTAATATTTAATTCATTTACTTGTTTTAAAGAGACAACTGCCGGTGTGCGCTTTTTTTCCAAGAAGAATGTAGAAATGAGTCGACGAGCGTTTAATATTGGAGGCAGGGTGATGAGTAGGCCAACAAACTGTTCTGCTGTCCCCCACATAGTTCACTTTGGTCATTGAACATTTTTATTGACAACTTCATAGAAAATGCTTCTACTAAGTTCTGCATAGTGTATATGCACAACCTTGTTGGTGAGACTGAATCTGTCAAGTGGTGAGAAGATTCTACAGTGGAGTGGGGATCCAGACCCTGTGGCAGCGATGAAAATTGCTTTTAATGGTAATCGAAGGAATTCTGTTGCTCAAGGCAGTTAATGACGACAGTGACCCTACCACTAGTGCAGACGCCAGATGAAGGGTTTTAAGCCCAAGGGAGGGACTTGCAATGGTTATCATATTATAGTGAGAAATACTTTACGGTTTTGTCTTACTCGTATCCTAAAGTAGCACTCGTTCCCTAGGGTTAGGAGTACAGGATATCTACCATTTTGTGGGAAACACCGTGTGATGGCGAGCTCTTTTACTTTCCTATTGTCTGTCAAATACACCACAAATTTCAAGATGGCTATAATAAGCTCAAGAAAAGAACATAACAAACAGTAAAGGCAAATTGGATACAAATGTAACATATCCCTTAAGGCAGTGATACATCAAGATATGACATTATATATATGACAGGAGCATTGTATGTCAAATGCCATATTGCTACGATTGTATTCAAGCTTAATAGATAGTCTACCCATCTTGGAGTGACCCTTAAAGTGCCGCCATGGTATCATGACTTCCGGTGGTCTTGGGAGAAAATATGTTAACGTTTAACAATTTGACAAAGGTCTTGTCAATTAATATTCGATCGAGTGAAAAATATCGAATTTGATTCGACAGAGATATATGCAGGTGATTTTACGATTATCATTTCTGCCACCGTTGATGATGAGTTTTTATACCAATGAGGATTACAGCGCAGATCATTCAATGCTAAATAATATTTATCATTTACATGCAAATTTGAGATGCATATGATTCAATCGTTTTTATGGTGGTGTTCATATTTCTGTCTTTTGTATATAGTTGTGAGTCCTGTTTCCTTTCCCACCCTCCACCCTTTCTATATTGCTGTTGTTTATTCAAACGTACAACCTTATCATGTTGTGGTGGTGGTTCCCCCCCACACAACCTTTGCTGTGTGTGATGTATCTTGTTAATACCATTTCTTGTATGCACCTGGCTTAAAATAGACAAACCCTTTTATTAACTCTAACCATGTATTATCGCTCACAACAAACTAGCTTCAAGGTTACAATTTACTCTCACAGTTTTCCAACATTAATACTAATAGTTTGGATATATTTGTCTGTTTCAGCGGCGTTCATCCTTTTCAACAAAACGCTCTAGGCCACGGCAACAAAAGGGGAGGTGCAGTATGATATCCATGAGTCATCGTCACAATGACAGATCAGCAAAAATTCATTGTTGAACTGGATTACGAACATAAGTTTATGATGATCATCGTTTATGATAGGGGAGGGTGATGGTGTTTTGCCTGCAAGTTAGAACACACTTGGATGATGCGACTGTGTTTTCCCAGAAGGACGAACTGGATGAAATGAATCAGGCGTCAGGCGAGTTATTTAACGGAGATGAAAGCATGGAAAAAATCAGACAGAGATTGAAATGAGCAAAACATAATTAGTCGATCGTTATCTATGGCCCACATCATTTTACATGGGAAAATTTATGTTAATAAGCCGCGGCATTTAGAAAAAAAATAACCATAAGAGAATCACTCAGGATCATAATAACCAGATATAGTTGTTAGATTTACCCAGTAAACGCATGATCTCTCTCAGATATCTCTATGATATCACAAATATCTCATCCACATGAGACCACTTAATGGGCTCATCATGATGTCACAGCGACCTCATATGCTGACACCACAGTCTGTGTGATCGCCATGATAGCAGCGTGAGATCAAAATGCGCGCACTGATCATAATGTACAGATCAAGCCGTTTATACACACGGGACTTGTAATTTTGGATTTCATTTTATCAAGGAGGCTTCCTTCAATTTCAGCAATGCATCATAAATAGGTTAGTTCAAAAAAACATTTTAAAACATTTATTTTGAATCTCTTATTTAATTATAACTTACCTTGATTCTCACTCATTTGAAAATTGTATAAATACATGGGCGATATAATGATATATTTGAAGTTTTTGGGTGTGTATAAGGTGTGTGTAGCACGTATTAAAAAAGGGTGTGTGCATGCCTGTTGTTTTGGCTGCGCTAATATTCGTTTATGTCTGAATCAATACTTACATCTCTTACATACATATTTGGTAATTGTCCAAACATTGTTATGGTCCGACTTGTGAATTTAATGTATCCATATTATTAGAATGTTGTTCACCTGTCGATCATTCGAACAACAAGAATGCAATTATTTCATGGAATTTTTATATTAACCCGGTGACCGTGCACTAGCTTTAACAAACCCTGCATGCAGACACTGTGTAATTAATTGCAACCATTAAGAAAAATAAGTATTGTCCTTGATCTTTTCAGACTGCATGGTGTTGAAGATTTCCAACTCTTAGGTATATTTGTCGGCTTCAATCTGCTTTTATCTGGAAACATGAATTCTTCTAGCAGACAAAAGGCTCAATTTTCACAACAAAATGGGCACGAGGAGGCTACAGAACTTTCTCTCTGATATTCCAAAGAAGCAGGGTTCAGAAGCAGAAGCAGAAGCAGTTTTCAAGCAGTTCAAAAAGTCATGGCCAACTTCAAAGTGGCTTTAATTCAATATCTATCAGAAGAGGAGGGACAAGATATATAAACAATGTCCCTTTAAGACACCCCTGAGGTAATTGAGGGCTTTCATGAGAGGCTTCAAGAACCAAATTGAACCAAAATTGTGGTCAGTAACCTGTCATGTGAGTGGAATGGTGATAATATTACAGCATCAATTGCACAATATGCTTATAAATTGAGATCAAATAATGACAGTGAGCTTATCATATAACTCAGCTCTGAGATCTTCCCGTTTGTCAGTTGATTACAGATCAAGCACTTCCATGGTCAGTCGGTGACACGGTGCGTTCGATTCTATAAAGCATTGATGACCGATCAGCTGATGACAATCAAACTAGGGCACGAAAAATGAGAAAAACTTCCGGTAAAAAATGAACGATGCATTTGCTGTGAGCATTTAGAGCAGTCTATTGATGGAAAATAAACTTTGATTAGATATGTGAGCTGTTTTGTCAACTTTTTTCTGTACTTCGCTCTGAAAAAACCCCATGAATTTTTGCCTTTTCAGCAACTGTGAAGTATTTTTACAGGGAGTTTGAAGAAATGAAGGTAACGAGAGATCGATTATGACCACTGTTAAATGCGAGACAAAGAAGCAGCTGGAAAACTTTCTTTCTAATAACATCACTAGGCTCCGGAGGAAGTCTGCCAATGAGACGCCACAAGTACAAGGACAAAATATAATTAGTGATAACTGAGGACATTGTACCAAGCTATTGCACAACTGCGTTTGACCGCTTGGTTTTGTTTGATTGCATGCGGCTGATGGGCAGATACATATCGATGTGGATTTTCTTATGTGGCTGATGAATATGTGAAATTGATGAATAAAATGAATTTACCATCTTTTTCCATTGGAATGTAGCTGAAAATATGCAGAGATAAATTTATCTCGTAGTGATCTCACACTGTGATATCAGCTCACGATATTATAGAGAGATCAATATGTGCATACACAAAAGATTGCAGCGAAATCACAACTTTCTCACGCCGTAACATCACGTGTGAGATCATTATGTGATAACATTACTTGGTTAGGCCTGTATCCAGAACTGTACCGGGCGACAGAGAGCTGTATAATAATGTGCATATATATAAATATATATATATATATAAATAAAATATATATATATATATATATATATATATATATATATATATATATATATATATATATATATATATATATATATATATATACACATATTTATACGTATATATATCGATACATATATATATATCGATATAGATATATATATATATATATATATATATATTATATATATATATATATATATATATATATATATATATATATATATATATATATATATATATATTATATATATGTATAGTCGCTGATCTTATTTGTTATACGTTGAATTAGCCACTGGGTGCTTGTACGATGTGCATCGTTAGCCCAGTGTCTGTGGCTATGTAATGTGTGCAAGCAACATTAGGTACCTATTTTTCACCCGAGTACAGGGCTCTAGCAATGGGTGGATACGGTCCATCAAGTCATTTCTAAGTAGAATGTGATAGTCCGACACAACTTACTTTTATAAATCTAAAACAATATAAGTTTAAATAAATATAAGAGAGCAGACAACGCCGCAGTAAGTGACACTGGGACGCCCGCAGCCGGACGGTACGTTTCTCATGTGACGCATCCTCCAATTCCTAGTTACTCCAAGATATCATTTCTTATAAAACAATAAAGATTATATGTAACCGATATCTAAAAGGGAAAGTAATGAACACAGGTTTTGAAGTAATGATTTTAAACAACCTGTATTTAATGAACAGAACTCATACACAGTGAACAATGACGACGCCCGACTTTCGGCAATTGATAAGGAAAACTAAAGGATTTTGTGAGCAGAGAACGACAAATATAGGGCAGAATTAAAGCTCTGAAATGGATAGGTGAAAAAGACCCTGCCAAATGCGTAAGGGACGGCTTTTGAACCCTACTCCGCAATAATAGCAATTCTCGACAATTTATTTTATATAAGGCTTACAAAGCGCAAAGGTGCTACCCTCATGTACTATCACTGGTTTCTAAGTTTAGTTTACTTACCGTTATTAAAGCTTTATGACCTTCGAGTACGAGCTGACGCCTCAGAGTGTCCGACGTATATAATTGTCAGTTAATGTTACAATGTGTTTCCCTTATCTTACAAGCGGAATGTGACGTGTTATATGTATTACAATGAACGTGACAATAATTTAACGCGGGCAGTCTCGTTTGCTTTCAGGCCTCATGTGTAGTTTTTTGTGTGTAGAAGATTTAAAGATGCAATTTATAAAAAAATCATTAAAATTCTGTTGTTGGTCGATTCTCTTCTACGTTTAGAAATTACATACCAAAATTATCCGGGCTATTTCTTGGCCTTTGTAAAGTTCGATCGTTATTTTCGACCGGAGGTGAATTTTAGCCACATTTGGCGCATAGCTGCTACAATACACAAGTATTGCCAAGTAGTGTCCATTTGCTTGGTGGACTCAAATATGGCATGTGGTAGACGTTACTAGACATGCAAAGATGAAATCGGGCGAAAGTTGAGCGATAATGCAAGAAGATGATAGAACTGCGCATGCGTTGTTAATTGACCCGGTCCCCATTCATGTGCATAGTTTTGTAGACAATGTTCGGAGGTTGCTTTCAAACAACCATTATCAATGATTAGGTGTTCCCATTTACTATGAGCAGATTTCAATCATTGTAGCAAGTAGACGCAAACTGAAGCAAATTAAAATTGAACCTGGCACTGGTTTTTAAACTATACATTTCAACTTCGAGAATTGTATGCACTGCTTCATTTATTCTCATGTAAAATTCATGTTGAATTATCCATGCACAATTTTTTTGGTTATTTCCATTACAATAGCCGGATTTAGGGGTAGGTGGTGGTGTTGGTTGGGGTAGGGGCTGAGGTCAGCGTTTTCAGTTGACTGGGTTGTGTTGGTAATCACCATGAATGTAGCCCCGCAATACTAACGACCATGAAATATGTGAAGACGCCGCCTGTTAGCCGAGGCGTATTGTCATAGCGTCTTGTCATAGCGCCTCTTACAACCACATGGAATTCTCTATTTGATTCGGAGCTGTTGTCGCCTCTACCAATCTGATGACTCCATTTCTTTAGCAGATGCCGAGCCCCGAGACGTTAGATCAACAGTCCCGTGAGCTTTTGTTGATTTCATGGTATCGTCGCCTGATGATGGGGGTGTCTTTCGTGTTATTTCATAGTCGTCACGCAGCTTAGCGTAGATATAAACTCTTTGATCTAGACCTTCACATGCCCCTGCATGCCGAAAAATGTTAATGTCGACCCCAGGCCACTTTCCTCGCTCCTGACAGTTATTGACAATCTAAAACTACCATCCACAGTGCGGACATGAAAGAACGAGGATCGTAAACTGCGCGGACGCTGGTAAAGACGAACTGTTTTCGAAAGGCGTACCCCAAGCCGGGTAATTTATCAAGTTGACATTTATTCAATAGTGTACTTGTTATTTTCACTATTCATAAGCCTTTTGTTTTGGCAGCGGCAAGGCTCTGCGAAACGACATTGTTCCCGCTCTAATCAATCGCAGTGACGTCAGCCCAGTATTCTCATGAGCTTTTGTTTGTATCACGGTAGTGCCATCTTACGATTGCAATGTATTATAAATGGGGAAGCGATAACAACAGAGCCACTCGAAGTGTGCCTTCTTAGCGTAGCTATTAACTCTTAGGTTTTATTGCGGAGGAGCACCTACAATATCAACATTTTCAACCCGAATAATCATTAACTGCAAATTGTCAGCTTACTTGAAGAGTCTACTGGCGAATGAAACGTACCATTTAATAAGTATTTGCCGCTAACCGCCCACAGTTGATGAAGCTGGCCTCCGAGCTTGTCATTCTAGTCCAGGCAATAACGACCATGGGATGGGTGCTGATTTTTCTGGCATTTGCAAGTCACGCATCGGGAGTAAACATCACGCGTGAGTAGACATAAATATAATTTGATATAACATGAAGTTAACAGTGCATACGCTTAGTGAGCGGGCGACGAAGGAATTCAATGAATTTTTGGGGAGGTCATATTAACGTGGTTTTTCAAAGCTTAATAAGATATTTACGCAAATCTCTTTTCTGTATAAATCCGATGATACATTGACATGGTACGCATGGCGAATTCGTTAACGTGGCAGTTGCAGAAATTATTGACAGGGGAATTCACGAAAAGCAATTCTTTGGTGATTTCAGCTATTTATGCAAATATTACGACAAGATGCAAAATGCTGATTGTTTATATGGTTCTAGTTTTGACCTTAGTGGTGACTTCTTAGTTATTAGCTTTCAGGACTGGGTAACTGAAAGAACAAACGGCCACCAATATCATCTTATTATTTTAAATAACATTCTCACGGATACGCCTCGTTTTAAGAGATGCCAGTCCTAACAAACTTAACACTTATTCATAAGTTAAATAAGACATACCAGTCACAAGCTATGTTGCTCGCCTTTGAACCGTTTCCAATATTACCATTTCATGTGACTATGACTGCTATGCATATGTTAGATGAGGACTGACAAATGACAACAATGTTTGATCAAACGCGCCATTCTGAGCGGCTATTGAACTTTCGCCTGATCAACTCGAGAACTCCACTAACCTTTTCACCAGCTGCGTGGCTTGCACTGCTAAAGAAACTTCGTGTACACCTAGTTCTTTTGCTCAGACGCTTCTTGTAAATTAGCAATGAATCGATTATGCCACTAATACCTTCGATTGCGGGCTACACTATAGCATCACTTCCAACTTTTTTATCTTTACTCTTCTATCTGCCGTCCGTCTTGTTCAGTCGCCAGAGGAATCTTGAATGGGTCCTTCTCTCCTCTTCTTCTGCCGTCAGTGTTGGGTCGAAAAGCAGGCCGTATTCTTCTTGGTGAGGTAATGGTTAGATCGGTGCGGTATATTAAATTGTTCTGATGTCGCCGCTATGATTGACATGTTTGGTCAGGCCATCTTCTGTGCAAATGATAAGGTAAAGGATATACTTATCACTAGTTGTTTCAGATACATGTTAATACAGATAGATCTATTTTATTAGTTAGAAAAACGGTACCCTGCGACCCGCTGAATGGTCCTGCCAGGTAATACACTCAGTTTACCTGCTACATGAGAGCAATCTTGGTTTTCCAATAAAATAGTGGACTGTATCCGCAAAAACAAATTTAGTGACTGGCTGATTTTATCCAGGTTAAATTTTTAGAAATGACATGCTTTACCTGTCAGTGGCGCAAAACTACCAAACCTTAGGCCATATGTAACTCCCTGCTCAGGCCTAGCTTATCTGCCTTTGAGCGGCTTCTAATAATATACCGAGCTAACAGAACATATTTGCAATTCTTACTCATCTTGCCCCTCAAACTCAGCCAGTTCGTTGTGTTTTTGGATTCGCTGAACATAATAAACATACGCTTCATTTACGTTTATGTTATTGTGTGATAATCTGCAGCTAATATCACTCCAAGTAGGAAACTGGCGAAAGACCTGATGGAACATTACGACGGTAGCACCAAACCCGACCCTGTATGGGGAACACAACTTGTGGTGCAATTGACTTTTTCTCTTTCACGTTTGGACAGTTTGGTATGTACAATTACGTATCTTTATAGCAAGGTTGAAATAGACATGCCACTAAACATGGCATTGTCGAAATGATTATTTAGTGATCAAAGCTCTTAAAACACTGAAACTTGTCTCCCTAAAGCAATTATTGTACAGGATGAAAAAAACATGGAAATGACTCTTTTTGGAGGCTTAATTCTAGTAAGTATAATCATTGAATATTAGAATTCAAATAGTTCTGACATATGCAGAATAGTCTTTTCTAGTGTTTATTTTGTTTTACCTGGCAACCATTTACAAACAATGTAAATAATTTTAGTTGATACATTACTCTGTAAATCGTTCTTAAGTCGCCGATGATGTTGTGGTGAGTTTTTGCGGGTTTTTCACATTCCATCGATGTTAAGCGATGTTACACAAAATTACATGATCATTCAATCTTTCAAAATTGTGAGGTGAATTAATCCTCATCCCTAGCTTACTCATGGGCTAACGATTTTAACGAAATACACAGATAAGTGATATTTTAACGCAGTTAAAGCTGACAAATTTAAGATATAAAATATGATCCAAGGTCATTTTCGGCATTGGGGTATTTGATGGAATGGTGTATTCTTGTGCGGTATTTATTTTCTTCTGAATTGATCTTAATATATTTGATTGCCTTCAATGTGGAGTTGCATATAAGCTATTTGCTTTCCAATTGTGCTGTATTGTGTCCACAACACGTCTAAAAAATGCAACATTCGGATATTTGAAGAATATCCGTATAGTCACTATAATTCATGCAACAGATATGATTCATGTATTGGAATGTGAGGTTACAGGAGTGGTCCGATTCAATGTTGATTTGGAATAGCACGGATTATGGTGTTGACTCTTTGGTAGTGAGTGGGAACAAACTGTGGACACCGGAAATCATTTTGGTCAACAGTGTTGATGGTAACAATGACTTAACACTTGGAGCAGATAGCAGGTAAGGTCTTTAAATTTAGTTGTAATTGACTTTTACTAACAGTTACAAAGAACTAATAGTGCAGGTGGAAAATTAGTTGTTTAATTAATTAAGTATGTAACTTTGACTTGGTTCACTCGTGGTTTTCGATATTACTGTTGCTACTACACAGTTGTAATTCAGGGTGGTGCTAAATTAATGTGTTGATTTGTTGTCGACAATTTATCTTTTTGTATCGACCCATGTCTTCTAGGGTGACATTGCTTTCCACTGGTTATGCGTTTTCAATGTCCATAGTCAAGTGGAAGACAGCATGTGATGTTGATCTCTACTTAATTTTCTACATCAACCTCTGTCTTCCAGGGTTATATTGTTTCACTATGGTTACGTAGCGTCGACATCTGGGGTCCAATGGAAGACAGTATGTGATGTTGATCTCTACTTAATTTTCTGCATCAACCTCTGTCTTCCAGGGTTATATTGTTTCACCATGGTTACGTAGCGTCGACATCTGGGGTCCAATGGAAGACAGCATGTGATGTTGATCTCTACTTCTTCCCATTTGACACTCAAGTTTGTGCGATACAACTCTCTAGTTGGTCGTACAATGCGAACGAAATGAACATAACGACCAGTCAAAACAAAGCAGACACTAGGTTCATATATCCCAACGGGGAATGGCATTTAGTAGATTCAAGTATTTACCGGAGTGAAACATTCTACGAGGGAGTCCCGATTGGCACAATTAACGTGAAGCTGCAACTGAAGAGAAAGCCTACCTATCTTGTAGTGAACCTTGTAGTGCCCGCTCTGGTCATGTCCGTCATGTCATTACTGGTGTTCTGTCTGCCTGTGGACTCAGGAGAAAAGGTGAGCATATTAGAATTGCTATAGCACATCATTTCCTGATTTTGACAGCAAAAAGATTATTTTCTCGCCATATCGTAAACGTATTTTGACGCATTAAATGACAATTCAAATATAACATGTGTGTAAATAACTGCGCCAGATGTCACTTGGAATCACAGTGTTGCTCTCCTACACCGTGTTACTACTCATGATGTCTGACATCACCCCCAGAAGTAATGCCATCCCTATGCTTAGTAAGTGATGAGTATTTTGGTAGTTAATGTCTGTCCAATAACACGGATGAATACTAACGACAACCTTAAAGAACTATAAATATTCGATCGTGGTTCACTCGTAAGCTCTAAGATTTACTGGTTTCAGCGTCGTTCATCATATTTAGCATGACGCTCTCGGCCACAGCGCTCTTTGCAACCGCCCTGGTAATCAGCATTCATCACCACTCACCTGATCAACCAATCCCAGGTTGGTTACGATCAAGCGTTCTGAATGGATTGGCCGCTCTGCTCTGCATGAAGCGCAATTGGAACAAAATCGAAGTGAGCAAGGAATTTTGGGCACAACCTGTTGGCGATAATGCCAAAATCAAAAGCAATGAACAAATTGGAAATGACGGGATTCCTCAGGAGTTTGAAGTGTACTTGCGATCCCTGAAGGATGGGCACAAGGAGAATGTAATGGAGGAGAAAAACAAAAGAGAGTGGCGATGTGTAGCGAAGGTGATGAACAGGTTTTTTCTATGTGTCTACCTTGGAGCCTTTCTAGTATCAGCAGTCGTGATGTTGGTGGGACTGTCAACAGGGGCCAGTAACAACAAAGTAATTTAGAAGCAGCATACCTGCTACATCCATTACTAATTGGGGTAGCAAGTAACGGATACAGTAGCCATGATGTTTCAAGGATAATGTTCCTTAGACCATTTTACCAGAACAAAATTGAAGCTAGGGCACATATTTTTTTTAACTTTTACAGGTCCAATTATGCCTGTTACTGTGACAAGCGCACAACCTCAAATTTCATTTGAAATGTCTCTTTGAACAATGTCATTTGGGGCTTAGAATGCAGTTTGAGTTTATTGGCTTGTCATGCTGTGTAATTTTAACGCATGTATTAATGTTGTCAATGTTATTCCCCGTAATTGATTGTCTTATTGATAACCGTGAAGTTGGCATACAAAATTGTTTTGAATTCACAGGCCCATCTGTGTCTGTTAATGTGACTAGCGCACATCTGTAAATACCATTTTGAAATTTGCTCTTTTTACAAATGCAATTTGGACCTGAAAATATCATATTGCCTTTTTTCGCCTTATAAAGGATGTGTAATTTTAACGCATATATTAATGTTGTTAATGCTATTCCCAGCATTTAATCGTCTTATCATTAAACTATCCTTAATGTTTGCCGTTTTATTTGAACAACCTTTCTGATACGCTGTATATTATTTTTCGGGCGATGCTGTTACATATAACAAAGATATATCGAAACTAAAATAATTAGATTGTCGTAGCCTATGTTCGTCCATTCCCGTTTACATCAAATGATTTGGTGGTTATTATCTTGGTTAACCTTGACACTCGTCCTTGCTGTGGACAATGGGATCGTCCAATAAACACGCACGAATCACCATTAGCAAGTTTGGAAGCCTGCTTTCCGCTCCTGAAGGATAATTGGTGCGGGAATATCCTTTATAAGCCCGTTTTATAAGACTACAACCATGTCGCACAGCACGTAATAAAGATCACAGCGCGGCAAGCTTAATTAACGCGGTGGCATTTGCACCGTCCTTGTCGCAAGTATCTACCAAACGTCTGATGGAAATGCTTTTCTTAGTACATGAACTATTAGCCTCGCCATTACTTCAATAACTGACTTCTATATTTAGCGTAACGGCTGGCCGATAATTTGATGCAATAAATGAATTGATGATGTTGTAAAAACTTTATAGGAATGTAATTAAAGGTACACTGGGACAATGCCTCTTTGTCAAAATGAAACTAGAAAAGGGTGCATCTGTTTCGAGAAAACATTCTATCTGTGAGAACTGTCAAAGAAGTCAAGTGAATGAGTCATTTTCAAACACATCAACCAAAAAGTGTCAAAACATGATTCATTTACGATTGTTTGTGTAATGTTTTTGGTCGAAGTAATATTGAATGTGAAAATCAGTGTTTGTTGTTAATTGTTATGCAATTATTTCATTTGCAATATCAGAGCCATCGGGCTCTCTTCTGTCAACGTTGGTGCATTACCCTGTGTTTACATAAAAATGATTGATTGGACATGATGCATACCTTAATATGATGACTCCCATTATACAATGGACGCTGATTTCCGCCATGCCAGTTTGCCACACGTTTTTATGGATATGAACTGTGCAAATAGAGATGCCGTGGTAACAGGTATGGTGCCTAACATCACCCAATCAACGTGTTATTGGTGAAGGGGTGTGTCGGATAAGAGATCGATCCCCAACGTCACTTCCGGATCAGTCTACCAGTACCAACGCTCGATGTGGATGTTGATTTAACACGTAAATGTGAGGTAAGTGAGCCATAACGGTGAATGGTGAAGAGAAAAAGTTACTTTTGTAGGAACCCATGATGACATGCAAGGGAATTTTTATCATATGACGTGTAATAAATCCCTTGCGTTTTGCATAATATATACTGCATTTACTTGTTGAAAAGAGAAGATTGTGGAAATGAGTCGACGAGGGTTTAATAATGGAGGCAGGGTAAAGAGCAGGAAAACAAACGCGAACGTAAAAGGTTACTAATATGAACGAGATTAATAACGAAATACACACACACACACACACACACACACACACACACACACACACACACACACACACACACACACACACACACACACACACACACACACACATATATATATAGAGATATATATATATATATATATATATATATATATATATATATGATATATATATATATATATATATATATATATATATATATATATATATATACCTCTTTTACTTTCTTATTGTCTGTCAAATACAAACACCACAACTTTCAAGATGGCCATAATAAGTTCTTGAAAAGAACATAACATACAGTAAAGGCAAATTGGATACAAATGCAATATATCCCTAAGGGCAGTGATACATCACTGGTTCAAGATATGAAATTATAGATATGACAGGAGCATTGTACGTCAGAGACCAAATTGCTACCATTGCACTTCAGCTTATTAGTCTACCCATCATGGAGTGACCCTTATAGTGCCGCCTTGGTCATGTAATTCGTGTCCCTATTGTTATCATGACTTCCGGTGGTTTCGGGAGAAAAGATGTTTATGTTTAACAATTTGACAAAGGTCAATAAATATTCCATCGAATGAAAAATATCGAATTTGATTCGTCACAGATATATGCAGGTGATTTTTCGATTATCATTTCTGGTTCGTATATCGTCGTCGTCGTCCGTTGATGACGAGTTTCGATACCAATGAGGATCACAGCGCAGATCTTCTACATCGTTTGATGCTCATGATGTCGGACGCTCACACATAATGTCACATATAAGAAGTATTGCGAATTCAGTGCTAAATAATGTGTCATTTACATGCAGATTTAATATGCGCATGAACAAATCGTTTTTATGGTGGTGTTCATTTGATGACATTCGCTAGCTATTCAGTCTTCATATTTCTGGCTTTTGTATATAGTATGCTAAATAATCTGTCGCCTCACCGTCCGCGAGGAGGTAACATGACTTTTTAATTATCTTATTTCGTCCATAGAGGCTATAATCACTTCCTCTTGTTACTCTCTCGACATCCTTGCACTCACGAAGGTCAATAAATATTCCATCGAGTGAAAACTATTTAACTATTACTTACTAGATATTCACTCATATGAAAATTGTATAAATACATGGGTGATATAATGATATATTTGAAGTTTTCGGTGTATATTGGGTCTGTGTAGCACGTATAAAAATGGTGTGTGCATGCCTGTTGTTTTGGCTGCTCTAATATTCGTTTATCTCTGAATCAATACTTACTTACATCTCTTACATACATTTTTGGTAATTGTCCAAACATTGTTATGGTCCGACTTGTGAATTTAATGTATCCATATTATTAGAATATTGTTCACCCGTCGATCATTCGAACAACAAGACTGCAATTATTTCATGGAATTTTGATATTCAACCGGTGACCCTGCACTAGCCTTAACAAACCTGCATTCAGTAACTGTAACCATTAGTTAAAATAAGTAGTGTCTTTGCTCTTTTCAGACTGCATGGTGTCTGTTAGATTTATTTGTCGTCTTCATTCTGCTTTTATCTGGAAACATGAATTCTTCTAGTAGACATAAGGCTCAACTTTCTCAGCAGAAAGCCAAGAGGAGGATATTCTCTGTATGACAATGGTAGTGATGCAGACTGTATTAGCAATTACAGTGTGAATGAATCTTCCATTCACCAAGTGATATTTTGACCACGCAGATACCCATAATTATGGATGACCACTGAGATAGTGAAAGCAAGATGCAAGAATCTGTACATCCAGATCACAACCACATTAAACATGTTGATGTCATTTGGAGGGTATTGATTCAGCTGAAGGTGCATGTTATCTTTCAAGTGATGATGAGTTTGAGGCAGAGAACATCCAAGAAAAGGGAACAATAATTAGAAAGTCTCTTGCTGAGTGGGCGACAGACTGCTATGTGCCGTTCACTACCACCAATAAGGTTCTCGCAGTTCTTGGCAAGCACACTGATCTTGATGTTGCGGCTCAAGCTACAACATTATTAGGACCTCCAAGGAATATCTGCATACCACAGAAGTCAGGTAATTGATTGAGCTTTGAATGTAAGAGTGGGTCTTTATTCACTATAACAGTGAGTGATATGCTTAGATATTCAATTTGTCAGATTGTGAGATGATTTTATTTTACAAATCAACAAAGGCTTTGGCTAATAAACTACTGAATTGCAAATCTTCCTCAGACAAATCCACTCATCATTCGATCATATTCTGGGTCTCATAAACCTTCCGATTAAGATTTTCTAAAGGATTTTACAGCTGAATTGAAGGATTTGGTGGATAATGGGCTTCATGTATAAGATGTCGGCGTGTTTCCAGTAATTGTGAGATGTATCATATGTCATGTCCCAGCACAAGCTGTAGTGAAATGAACAGTGCAATATTAAGGTAGATATGGTTGTGATTTTTGGGAAGTTTGAGGTGATTATGATGCCAGAATGATGTTTCTATACCCTAGCTGTTGTAGGACAAATGAATCCATTCGCAGTCAAGTCAACAAGGAGCACCATAAGTCAGTGTTTTCCTTGAATTAGAGATGCATATGATAAGGCATTTTCCCATTGATCTAATGCATTACATTAATCTAGAAGTGACAAAACGTCACTTATTAACATCATCATTAGGAAAGTCTTCTGCCATTCAGAGTTTTTGCTGGACAGAAAAATGTTGTAAGAACTTCCTGTTACACGGTACACCTATTCTTCTAAAACATGATCTGCCAAATGAGTTTGAGTATAGCCATTCGGCTGTTGTATAATGCTACCAGTATGAGGGAACACAAAGAGTATGCTCAATGGATATGGACTCACCCTACAAGAGTTCAGGCTTCCGTGAAATGCTCTGGTAAGAGTTGCAGAAAATGTGAAAAATATTAATCAAATTATTTAGCATGATGTAAACCTTTCAAACTACTCTACAATCGATTATTTTATTTTCTCCATGCTTAAGCTAATGAAAACATGAACAACGATGTGGGAAACTGTCTGAAATGTGCTATGTGTCAAAAATTATTTTTATTTTTTCTTATAAATTTGTCGGAGTCAATTCTGTTCTGAAGGAAAACCAGAACAAATCAGCTTTTATCGTGCTGTAAATTTAAGACAAAGATGATGATAATAGCAGGTAAATTTCAGACATCACAATTGCCACCTTGAATACAGAAGACATTCGGGGAAGTGTTCAAGCAGTTCAAGAAATCATGGCCAAGTTCAAAGTGGCCTTGGTTCAATATCTTCCAGAGGAGCGAAGACAAGATCTATTACCAATGTCCCTTTAAGCACCACAGATAAACTTAAGGGCTTTATTGAGAGGCTGCAGGAGCCAAATTTTCAAAATGTTGTGGTTAGTAACCTGTCATGAGAGTTGAATGGTGGATGATATTACAGCAATAATAGCACTATATGCTTTTGAGATCAAATAATGATATTGAGCTTATCATATTACTCAGCTCTGAGATCTTCCCGTTTGTTTGCTAGGTACATGATTGCCACTTCCGGTCAAAGGTCAGTCGGTGACACGGTGCGTTTGGTTCTAAAAGCATCGATGACCAATCCGCTGATGACTCAGTACAATAACACTGGCGCATGGAAACTTGCAGAAACCTTTGAACGATGCATTTTCGATGAGCATTTAACGTCTATGGATGGAAA
Source organism: Urechis unicinctus (assembly GCA_034190875.2). Classification (NCBI taxonomy): domain Eukaryota; kingdom Metazoa; phylum Annelida; class Polychaeta; order Xenopneusta; family Urechidae; genus Urechis; species Urechis unicinctus. The sequence goes on from CM067342.1 coordinate 22,415,648, forward strand.
TTAAACTTTGATTAGATATTTAAATATGTTGATTTTTTCTCTTAGAGTATATGGGAGTGAGCTGCGTGAAGTTTTTTTTTATTTTAGAGTGCTGTACTTTTGCCTTTTCAGCAACAGTGAAGTATTTTTATAGGGAGTCTGAGGAAATAATGGTAAAGAGGTAGTCTGCGTCCAAGACTCCAGGGGTTCCGCTACGCTTCTCGTCCTAGAGTCTACGACAAGACAAGGTCTAAAAATTGTGCGTCCGAATATTTATTAGACATGTTCGTTAATCTTCGTGACAGCCCCAACCAATCAACGCAAAGGTTGTGACCCGGAGTGACCTTAGTTGCGCGCGTCTGGCTCATGAAACATGCTTGTGATACCCACCCTCGGTTTTATATGACGTCATGTACATTGTTGTGGTCTGGGTCCAATGAGAATACACGAATGTCTTCTGGAATTAGGGGGCGTCTCATAAGTGCAAATTTGCACCACAACAAGCGCTGTAATCGCTTAGTTGCATGATAGTATGTTTACGTAATACAGTCAGTTAAAGAGACCAGTTGTGTGTCTGCTTCTCCCGCCGACTGAGTGATTAAGGGTGCCGCTCAGCGTGAAAAAAACAATCGGGGTGTTGCAGAATGCGTGCCAGACTCGTAAAAAATCACTCGTCAGGTCGGACAAATTGACTAGGCAAGTCACTTGTCCGATAGGACAAATCACTTGTCCCCGACAAGCGGACAACCATTGGCGTTGAACCCTGACCCATTCCAAGCCTTGGCGCGAGTAATGAATATCATTAAAATGTTAACAGGGCCCGCATCCCGCTAGTGGACCTTGTCTAGTATAGAGGGGTAGGGAGGAGATTACAACCACTGTAAAACGCGAGGCTCCGGAGGAAGTCTGCCAATGAGACTCCACAAGTACAAGGACAAAATATAATTAGTGATAACTGAGGACATTGTACCAAGCTATTGCACAACTGCGTTTGGCCTCTTGGTTTTGTTTTATTGCATGCGGCTGATGGGCAGATGCATATCGATGTGGAGTTTCTTATGTGGATGATGAATAAGTGAAATTGATGAATAAAATGATTTTACCATCTTTTACCATTGGAATTTAGCTGAAAATATGCAGATGCATTGCTTGGAATGGGGGAGAGATCTATATGTGCATACACAAAAGATGGCAGCGAAATCATAAATTTCTCACGCCGTTACATCACGTGTGAGATCATTATGAGATCACATTACTTGGTTAGGCCTGTCTTCAGAACTGTACCGGGCGACAGAGAGCTGTATAATAATGTGCATATATGTAAATGTAAATATATATATATATATATATATATATATATATATATATATATATATATATATATATATATATATATATATATATATATATATATATATATTATATATATATATATATATATATATATATATATATATATATATATATATATATATATATATATATATCTATATATATATATATATATATATATATATATATATATATATATATATATATATATTTATATATGTATAGTCGCTGATCTTATTTGTTATACGTTGAATTAGCCACTGGGTGCTGGACGATGTGCATCGTTAGGCCAGTGTCTGTGGCTATGTAATGTGTGCAAGCAACATTAGGTACCTATTTTTCACCCGAGTACAGGGCTCTAGCACTGGGTGGATACGGTCTATCAAGTCATATCTAAATAGAATGTGATAGTCCGACACGACTTACTTTTATAAATCTAAAACAATATAAGTTTAGATAAATATATGAGAACAGACAACGCCGCCGCAGTAAGTGACACTGGGACGCCCGCAGCCGGACGGTACGTTTCTCATGTGACGCATCCTCCAATTCCTAGTTACTCCAAGATATCATTTCTTATAAAACAATAAAGATTATATGTAACCGATATCTAAAAGGGAAAGTAATGAACACAGGTGTTGAAGTAATGACTTTAAACAACCTGTATTTAATGAACAGAACTCATACACAGTGAACAATGGCGACGCCTGACTTTCGGCAATTGATAAGGAAAACTAAAGGATTTTGTGAGCAGAGAACGACATATATAGGGCAGAATCAAAGCTCTGAAATGGATAGGTGAAAAAGACCCTGCCAAATGCGTAAAGGACGGCTTTTGAACCCTACTCCGCAATAATAGCAATTCTCGAAAATTTATTTTATACAAGGCTTACAAAGCGCGAAGGTGCTACCTTCATTTACTACCACTGGTTTCTAAGTTTAGTTTACTTACCGTTATTAAAGCTTTATGACCTTCGAGTACGAGCTGACGCCTCAGAGCAGTCCGACGTATATAATTGTCAGGTAATGTTACAATGTGGTTCCCTTATCTTACAAGCGGAATGTGACGTGTTATATGTATTATAATGCACGTGACAATAATTTAACGCGGGCAGTCTCGTTTGCTTTCAGGCCTCACGTGTAGTTTTTGTGTGTGGAAGATTTAAAGGTGCAATTTATAAAAAAATCATTAAAATTCTGTTGATGGTTGATTCTCTTCTACGTTAAGAAATTATATACAAAAATGATCCGGGATATTTCTTGGCCTTTGTAAAGTTCGATCTTTATTTTCGACCGGACGCGAATTTTAAACCACATTTGGCGCATAGATGCTTCAATACACATGTATTGCTAAGTAATGTCCATTTGCTTGGTGGACTCAAATATGGCATGTGGTAGACGTTACTAGACATGCAAAGATGAAATCGGGCGAAAGTTGAGCGATAATGCAAGAAGATGATAAAACTGCGCATGCGTTGTAAATTAACCCGGTCCCCATTCATGTGCATAGTTTTGTAGACAATGTTCGGCGGTTGCTTTCAAACAGCCATTATCGATGATTAGGTGTTCCCATATACTAGGAGCAGATTATAATCATCGATAAAAACTGATCATTTTATGCGTCAGCGTTTACAGTTGACTGAGTTGTGTTGGTTATCACCATGAATGTAGCCCCGCAATACTAACGACCATGAATAAAACACTGCCGGAAACTGTACCAAAGCGGAGAGGGTTTGTTCTATGTTAGCCTGTTGAGGTCCTGAATGAAAAGGTTGCTATTAAGGCCTGTTTGCTTAATGTAGGCGTGTTTGCCTCACAACCGTGCAATTAATTGTTAATATGAATATGTATGACTAATATTGATCGAATAGCGTTCTCTGCCGTGTTACCCATTAGCGGGGGCAGTGTGCAGTTAAACATTAGTTCATCTATTTTGTTGGTTATATTGCGGAGGAGCACCTACAATATCAACGTTTTCAACCCGAATAATCATTATCTGTAAATTGACAGCCTACTTGGAGAGTCTACTGGCGAATGAAACGTACCCTATAAAAAGACTTTGCCGCAAACCGCCCACAGTTGATGAAGCTAGCCTCCGAGCTTGTCATTCAAGTCCAGGCAATAGGGACCATGGGATGGGTGCTGATTTTTCTGGCACTTGCAAATCATGCATCGGGAGAAAACACCACGCGTGAGTAGACATAAATATAGTTTGATATAATATGACGTTAACAGTGCATACGCTTAGTGAGCGGGCGACAAAGGAATTCAATGAATTTTTGGGGAAGTCATTATTATTAACGTGGTTTTTCAAAGCTTAATAAGATATTCACGCAAATCTCTTTTCTGTATAAATCCGACCACACATTGACATGGTACCCATGGCAAATTCGTTAACGTGGCAGTTGCAGAAATTATTGACAGGGGAATTCACGAAAAGCAATTCTTTGGTGATTTCAGGTATTTATGGATATATTTACTGAAGGGTTTCCAACAAGATGCATAATGCTGATTGTTTATATGGTTCTAGCATTGAACTGAGTTTATTGGTGACTTCTTAGTAATTAGCTTTCAGGACTTGGTAACTGAAAGAACAAATGGCCACCAATATTATCTTATTCATTAAATATTTAAATATTTGTATAACATTCCCACGCATACGCCTCGTTTTAAGAGATGCCGGTCCTAACAAACTTAACACTTGTTCATAAGTTAAATAAGACATATCAGTCACAAGCTATGTCCAATGGCAAGCGCCGGGTCTTGATTGCGCGTTTCCAATAAAACCATGCGCCGCATATGCACGATAGATGTCAGATGGGGACAGACAACGGCAACTATTTTTGGATAGATCAAACGCGCCATTCTGAGCCCCTTTGAAGATGTTTTGACATGACCCCTGATCAAACCCAGGGAAACTTCTCAGTGGCCAGCTGCGTTGCTATTTGCACTCACTCGAAAGACAACTGACTCGTCGGATGATACGTACAAATGGTGGTCCCATCTTTCTGTTTCCTTTTAGGACGCGTACTCTTGTTGATCAGTTTAGAGCAATTTAATCAATTGTAGTCGTACATAGCTTAGTTCTTGACGAATATGTTTCGATGCACACAAACACACACACCCCTTCTGGTCGATTACCTGGACTTCTTTTCTGCACGTCAGCATGTCTTCCAACGGCAAGTCGACCAAAAGTACCAACAATGCAATATTATCTCTCAAAAATATATATGAATCTTAGGTAATGTATATTTTATATATATGACGTATATATATTATATATATATATGATTGTCATATATTATTATATGCCATCATATATATTTATGGAAATGATATATATGTAAGGTAAATATATATATAGAATATATCACCCTTGCTTCGGATACATGTTAATACAGATAGATCTTATTTTATTTGTTAGAAAATGGTCCTAAGACAGTTTACCTGCTACATGAGAGCCGCTATATATGGTCCTACTTGTCGGTGGTACTCTCTACTACATCTGAGAGATATATAGGCCTAGTAAAGCGGCAGACCCACTTACGTAGGGTTACACATATTATGCTACTGCATAGCGGCTCGGGCGACGGAAGCTTGGCATCAAAAACCGAGCGCCTGTGTGTATACATATATATATATTTTCACATATCCTCAATATATATATGTATATATATATATACATATATATATTTATATATATATTATGGGTTAGACTATATATATGTATATATATATATATATATATGTATATATATATATATATATGTGTATATATATAGATTGTATATGATATATAACCTGATATATATATACTCGGATATATTTATATATACGTATATAAACACACACACTTATAAATATACACATATATATGCTATTTATAGATAGCGGGCGGCGTCGGCTCGGAAGCTTGGCATCGGAAACCGTGTGTATACATATATATATATATATATGTGTGTGCGTGTATGCGTGTTTGTGTATATATACCCACTTTGATTGCACCGGGACATCCAGTGCACACTGTCGCTGAGTCATAAAGACAGTATATACACGGACCGAGAAGAGCTGGTAACGCGCACTATTATAAGATCACAAGCTGCTGCCGCTTAGATGTTTTGACATGACCCCTAAACCAAGTAAACCAAGTTATACACGGCGAAAGCGATGAATGCCGCTGATTGATTACGTAAGGTTTGGCCTGTTTTGACATGACCCCTTAAAGCCAGCCAAGGTAAGCGATGAATGGCTCTGGTCGATTACGTAAGGTTTGGCCTACTTAGACACGAACTGCAGATAGCCTGCTGCTAAGCTGCTGCAGTAGAAAACATTCAAACTAAACGTCCTTTTACTGTTTTCTTTTACTGTGAATGCTTAAAATACTGTTACAGTCATTATCACGAGGCCAAGTTCTAATTACTGACAAAATTTCATGTCCGTAAATACAGCCGTTTCAGAGATATCAGCGAGGAGAGAAGTCGTAGCAAAAATCGCGATAGGTACTCTTAAATACATGTCATTATACAAAGTACAAAAGGTGAAAATAAGTATTTTTTCCGCCTATTCCATGCTACGATAATTGCTTGTTACAACCATATAATTCATATGTTCGTAACTGCAGTAGTTATGGAGGATATTGGTTACAGAAAATGGGGGAAAATCGACGAAAAATCAATCCCATAAGCCTCCAACACTGCGCATGCGCGTCAAACTAGATCGCCAGTTGTGTCCCAACATGATCTATCATTCCCCAAAATTTCATGTTGATATGTTTAACCGTTCCGGAGAAAAGCCCGAAAAACCTTGACTGGAGAAGAAAAAGAAAAAAAACCCCCAAAAACTTATTATGTCTTCCAACTATAGTTGGAAGACATAATAAGACATACCAGTCACAAGCTATGTTGCTCGCCTTTTAACCGTTTCCAATATAACCATTTCATGTGACCATGACTGCTATGCATATGTTAGATGAGGACAGACAAATGACAACAATGTTTGATCAAAAGCGCCATTCTGAGCGGCTATTGAACTTTCGCCTGATCAACCCAAGAACTTCGCTAGCCTTTTCACCTGCTGCGCTGCTTTCACTGCATAAGAAACTTACGTACACCTGGTTTTTTTTCCTCAGACGCTTCTTGTTAATTAGCAATAAACAATTGATATATTATGTCACTAATACCTTAGATTGCGGGCTACACTACAGCATCACATCGCACCTCTTTATTGCTTGGAACATTGTCAGGAATCTATTGTGTAGCCCTTTCTCTTCCCTTCTTTATACTCAGGCGTAGCTGCTGATTCCTCTCTTCCTTATTCCTCGTATCTTTACTCTTCTATCTGCCGTCCGTCTTGTTCAGTCGTTGGAGGAATCTTGAATGGGTCCTTCTCTCCTGTTCTGTCAGTGTTGGGTCGAAAAGCAGGCCGTATCCTTCTTGGTGAGGTGACGTTTAGATCAGCCTGATATATTTAATTATGTGCTGATGTCGTCGCTATGATTGTCACGTTTGATCATGACATCTTCTGTGGAAATGATAAGGAAAAGGATATTCTTATCACTAGTTGCTTCAGATACATGTTAATACAGATAGATCTTTTTTATTTTGTTAGAAAATGGTACCCTGAGACCCGCTGAATGGTCCTGCCAGATTATGTAGAGCAATTACACTCAGTTTACCTGCTACATGAGAGCAAGCTTGTTTTTTCAATAAAATAAGGGGACTGTATCTTCAAAAACATCATTTAGTGCCTGGCCGATTTTATCCAGATTAAAATCTCAGAAATGACATGCTTTACCTAAAAATCTACCACATTTAAGGCCATGTGTAGCTCCCTGCTTAGGCATAGCTTATCTGCCTTTGAGCGGCTTCTAATAATTTACCGAGCTAACAGAACATATTTGCAGATCTAACTCATTTTGCCCCTCAAACTCAGCTAGTTCGCTACGTTTTTGGTGGGATTCTCTGAACATAATGAACATACACTTCATTTACGTTTATGCTATTGTGTGATAATCTGCAGGTAATATCACTCCAAATAGGAAACTGGCGAAAGACCTGATGGAACATTACGACGGTAGCACAAAGCCCGACCCTGTCTGGGGAACTCAACTTGTGGTGCAATTGAATTTTTCCCTTTCACGTTTGGACAGTTTGGTAGGTACAACAATTACGTATCATCATACCAAGTTGGAAAAGCTTTTAAAGGATTTTTTTATTTTATTTATCGCTATGTTTGATTGTTCTGACAATGCCTGATATTTCTATATCATCAAGTGTCTCTATTGCGATATGTACTTTTATGCTAATGTAATGTGCGTGGAAAGAGAAGAGTGTTTTGTGAATTTATGCCAAAATTATGGACAATAACAGATGCCACTTAGGATGGCATTATGGAAATTGTTGTTTAGTAATCAAAGCTCTTAAAACATTGAAACTTGTCTGACTAGAGCAATTATTGTACAGGATGAAAAAAAAACACGGAAATGACTCTTTTTGGAGGCTTGTATCTAGTAAGTATAATCCTTGAATATTAGAATTCAAAGAGTTCTGATATATGCACAATAGTCATTTCTTTGTGTTAATTGTGTTTTACCTGGCAACAATATACAAACAATGTAAATTATTAGAGTTGATACATTTCTCCTGTAATGCACTTTTAAGTCGCTGATGATGATGTAGTGAGTTTTTGCGGGTTTTTAAGCTCCGATGACGATGAACGATATTACACAAAATTGCATGATCATTCAAGCTTTCAGAATTGTGAGGAGAATTAATCCTTATCCCTAGCTTACTCATGGTCTGACGATTTTAACAAAATTCACAGATAAGTGATATTGTAACGCAGTTTAAGCTGACCAATATAAGATATAAAATATGATCCAAGGTCATTTTCGTCATAGGGATATCTGATGGAAAGGTGTTTTCTTGTGCGGTATTTATTTTCTTCTGGATGGATCAAAATATATTTGATTGTCTTCAATGTGGACATGTATATAAGCTATTTGCTTTCCAATTGTGCTGTATTGTGTCCACAACACGTTTACAAAATGCAACATTCGGATATTTGATGAATATCCTTATAGTCACTAACATTCATGCAACAGATATGATTCATGTATGGGAATGTGAGGTTACAGGTGTGGTCCGATTCAATGTTGACCTGGAATAGCACGGATTATGGTGTTGAATCTTTAGTTATGAGCGGGAACAAACTGTGGACACCAGAAATCATTTTGGACAACAGTGTTGATGGTAACAATGACTTAACACTTGGAGCAGATAGCAGGTAAGGTTTGCTGTGTGCAATTACAAAAGTGATTGTCTTTTAATTTAGTTGTAATTGACTAACAGTTAATAAGAACTAATGGTACAGGTGGAACATTAGTTGCTTAATTTAATAAGTATGTAACTTTTACTTGGTTGAATCGTGGTTTTCGATTTTGCTGTTGCTACTCCTAAATTGTAATTCAGGGTGGTGCTAAATTAATGTGTTGAATTGTTGTTGACAATTTATCTTTTTTTTATCGACCCATGTCTTCTAGGGTGACATTGCTTTCCACTGGTTATGCGTTTTCAATGTCCATAGTCAAGTGGAAGACAGCATGTGATGTTGATCTCTACTTCTTCCCATTTGACACTCAAGTTTGTGCGATAGAACTCTCTAGTTGGTCGTACAATGCGAACGAAATGAACATAACGACCATTCAAAACAAAGTAGACACTAGGTTCATATATCCCAACGGGGAATGGGATTTAGTAGATTCAAGTATTTACCGGAGTGAATCATTCTACGAGGGAATCCCGATTGGCACAATTAACGTGAAGCTGCAACTGAAGAGAAAGCCTACCTATCTTGTAGTGAACCTTGTAGTGCCCGCTCTGGTCATGTCAGCCATGTCCTTACTGGTGTTCTGTCTGCCTGTGGACTCAGGAGAAAAGGTGAGCATATTAGAATTGCTATAGCACATCATTTCCTGATTTTGACAGCAAAAAGATTATTTTCTCGCCATATCGTAAACGTATTTTGACGCATTTAATAAAAATTCATAAAGAACATGTGTGTAAATAACTGCGTCAGATGTCACTTGGAATCACAGTGTTGCTCTCTTACACCGTGTTACTACTCATGATGTCTGACATCACCCCCAGAAGTAATGCCATCCCTATGCTTAGTAAGTGATGAGTATTTTGGTAGTTAATGTCTGTCCAATAACACGGATGAATACTAACGACAACCTTAAAGAACTATAAATATTCGATCGTGGTTCACTCGTAAGCTCTAAGATTTACTGGTTTCAGCGTCGTTCATCATATTTAGCATGACGCTCTCGGCCACGGCGCTCTTTGCAACCGCCCTGGTAATCAGCATTCATCACCACTCACCTGATCAACCCGTACCAGGTTGGTTACGATCAAGCGTTCTGAATGGATTGGCCGCTCTGCTCTGCATGAAGCGCAATTGGAACAAATTCGAAGTGGGCAAGGAATTTGGGGCACAACCTGTTGGCGATAATGCCAAAATCAAAAGCAATGAACAAATTGGAAATGACGGGATTCCTCAGGAGTTTGAAGTGTACTCGCGATCCGTGAAGAATGGGCACAAGGAGAATGCCATGGAGGAGAAAAACAAAAGAGATTGGCGATGTGTAGCAAAGGTGACAAACAGATTTTTTCTATGTATCTACCTTGGAGCCTTTCTAGTATCAGCAGTCGTGATATTGGTGGGACTGTCAACAGGGGCCAGTAACAACAAAGTCATTTAGAAGCAGCATACCTGCTACATCCATTACTAATTGGGGTAGCAAGTAACGGATACAGTAGTCATGATGTTTCAAGGATAATGTTCCTTAGACCATTTTACCAGAACAAAATTTAAGCTAGGGCACACATCTTTTTTCGAAATTTTACTGGTCCAATTATGCCTGTTACTGTGACAAGCGCATTAGCTCAAATTTCATTGTAAATGTCGCTTTGAACAATATTATTTGGAGCTGATAATGCAGATTGAGTTTATTGGCTTGTCATGCTGTGTAATTTTATCGCATGTATTAATGTTGTCAATGTTATTACCCGTATTCGATTGTCTTATTGATAACCGTGAAGTTGGCCTACAACATTGTTTTTGAATTTACAGGCCCATCTATGCCTGTTAATGTGACTAGCGCACAACTGTAAATACCATTTTAAATTTGCTCTTTTTACAAATGTAATTTGGAGCTGAAAATTTCGCCTTATAAAGGATGTGTAATTTTAACGCATATATTAATGTTGTTGATGCTATTCCCATCCTTTTGTCGTCTTATCATTAAACTATCCGTAATGTTTGCCGTTTTATTTGAACAACCTCTCTGATACGCTGTATATTATTTTTCATGTGATGCTGTTTCATATAACGAAGATATAACGAAACTAAAATAATTAAATTTTCGTGGCTTATGTTCATCCATTCCCGTTTACATCACATGATTTGGTGGTTCTCCTCCAGCTTAACCTTGCCTTTATTTCTATGGTCTTGAGACTCGTCCTTGCTGTGAACAATGGAATCGTCCAATAAACACGCACGAATCACCATTTGCAAGTTTGGAAGCCTGTTTTCAGTTCCTAAAGCATAATTGGTGCGGGAATTTCCTTTATAAGCCCGTTTTATAAGACTACAATCATGTCGCACAGCACACAATAAAGATCACATCGCGGCAAGCTTAATTAAAGCGATGGGATTTGCACCGTCCGTGTCGCAAGTATCAACCAAACGTCTGATGGAAATGCTTTTCTTAGTACACAAACTATTAGCCTCGCGTTTACCTCAATAATTGACTTTTATATTTAGCGTAACTGCTGGCCGATAATTTGATGAATTAAATGAATTGATGATGTTGTAAAATCTTCGGACGAATGTATTTAAAGGTGCGCTGGGACAATGCCTCTTTGTCATAATGAACCTATAAAAGGGTGCATCTGTTTCGAGAAAACATACGCTGAGTGAGAACTGTCAAAGAAGTCATTTTCCAACACCTCAACCAAAAAGTGTCAAAACACGATTCATTCACGATTGTTTGTGTAATGTTTTTGTTCCAAGTAATATTGAATGTGACAATCAGTGTTTGTTGTAAATTTGTATGCAATTATTTCATTTGCAATATCAGAGCCATCGGGCTCTCTTCTGTCAACGTTGGTGCATTACCCTGTGTTTACATAATAATGATTAATTGGACATGCTGCATACCTTAATATGATCACTGCCATGTTTGCCACACGTTTTCGTGGACAATATCAAATGAACAGTGCAAATAGAGATGCCGTGGCAACAGGTATGGTGCCTAACATCACCCAATCAGCGTGTTATTGGTGACGGGGTGTGGCGGATAACAGATCGATTCCCAACGTCACTTCCGGATCAGCCTACCAGTACCATCGCTCTATGTGAATGTTGATTTAACACGTTAATGTGAGGTAAAGATTTATGTGAGGCATAGCGGTGAAGAGTGAAGAGAAAACTTTTTTAGGGACCCATGATGACAAACAAGCTAATTGGTATCATATGATGTGTCATAAATCCCTTGCGTTTTGTTTAATATTTACTGCATTTATTTGTTTTAAAGAGACAACTGCCGGTGTGCACTTTTTTCCAAGAAGAATGTGGAAATGAGTCGACAAGCGTTTAATATTGGAGGCAGGGTGAATGGTAGGCCAACAAACTGTTCTGCTGTCCCCCACATAGTTCACTTTGGTCATTGAACATTTTTATTGACAACTTCATAGAAAATGCTTCTACTAAGTTCTGCATAGTGTATATGCACAACCTTGTTGGGGAGACTGTATCTGTGAAGTTGTGAGGAGATTCTACAGTGCAGTGGGGATCCAGACCCTGTGGCGGCGATGAAAATTGCTTTTAATGATAATCAAAGGAATTCTGTTGCTCAAGGCAATTAATGGCGACAGTGACCCTACCACTAGTGCAGACGCCCGATGAAGGGTTTTAAGACCCAAGGGTCTTGCAATGGTTATCATATTATAGTGAGAAATACTTTACTGTTTTATCTTACTCGTATCCTAAAGTAACACTCCTTCCCCAGGGTTAAGAGTACAGGATATCTGCCATTTTGTTAGAAACACCGTTTGATAGCGACCTCTTTTACTTTCCTATTGTCTGTCAAATACACCACATATTTCAAGATGGCCATTATAAGCTCAAGAAAAGAACATAACAAACAGTAAAGGCAAATTGGATACAAATGTAACATATCCCTAAAGGCAGTGATACATCACTGGTTCAATATATGACATGAGTATTGTATGTCAGAGGCCAGATTGCTACGATTGTATTTAAGCTTATTAGATAGTCTACACCAATCTTGGAGTGACCCTTAAAGTGCAAGTAATGGGTAAAATATGAATTTTCAGGATCTTATAGAACGCGATTTTCTGATCAATAATTTGCAGTTCTTTTTTCGATCCGACGCGTAGTAAACAAGAAATAAGCAAAAACAAACAACACATTCCGGAACTTCCCGACCACACACCGAAGATGAACGAAGGCGCTATGACGTCATATGTCACCAGAAGATCTATGTTACCACCGACGCCGTTTCTATTCGCGAACTAGCTGTCGTACTAATTTATCGCTATTTACAGAAACTCATCAGCGTTTTTGTATCCATGGTTTCTTGAGAATCTGTAAGTATACTCATCCTAACATTTCCCATATGAAAGTCGAATTAGAATTCATTAGTTATGTTTCCGTACTGATTTTGAAAACAGAATTTGCACTTGCCCGTTAACAAAATTGACATGGCCGGTAGTGATCAGTGTGGGGCGGCTCAAGTTTTATAAGGCTTTTTCACAGATAACATATAGATTTGTCTCGTCAGGCTGCAATATGTAGATGTATGCTAGCCTGACAGTAGCTTACACTTGTCCTAAACAATCCTCGGACAATGCCCAGTGCTCAGTGAGTCAGTTCTGGCCTACTGTCAAATTTGCTTCATATAACTTTACCCTTATGTCTTCCAGTCTGTATCATCATTGTGCGAATATGTGAGTACCAGTACTGCAATAATTCGCATCTAGGGCCTCAAACGAAGCATGTCATTTCGTTTAGAGGATGACCAAGGACTCCAGTTGGACTGCATCATCACCGATAGGCACACGAGTATCAATAAGTACATCCGTGATGACCAATGAACCAGGTGCACTTGCTGAAATGTATGACTACCCTGACAAGGAGGAGGCTGAGAGGCAGCATATGGAGAGGTTTCTTCTTTAGATGAGTCATGTAGTAAGGTATCTAAAGGTGATGATGAATGATGGTGGTGGTAGTGATGGGGTAGGGAGGGAGGTGTGGTGATGGAGTTGATGGTGGTGGCCTAAGCATTATATTGGTGGTTGGCCGATTGATATTTGCTTGTTTACAAGTAATATCTAAGCTCTGTTTATTTTTCAGCTTTGGCTTCAGCTAAGTCAAGCTTGTAACATTTAATTTTACCTATCTGTTAACAAGTGCACAAGGACATAACTATTTCTTATCATCATACTTACAAAATAAATGGTAAATATTGGGGTTAAAATTCACTTTGAACATCAAAGGTCATTTCAAACTGGTGTGTAAGATGACGAAACAAACATTGGAGTTTAAGATCCTATCGCCCAAATGGCACCACCGTGCATAGCACACAGTGGGATTTTAACTTGCCACATTTGGGAAACTAGACAAACACCTACCCTGCTAGACCACAGTTGTGGACCTATCATCTTAAACATCATTGGTGAGGTAACCGCCACAATATGACCTCTGATGTTGAAAGTGATGTTAAACAACAATATTAACCATTTTTATTTTCAAATCATCCAGCATGTGTATGGCTTTATGACTTAATTTGAATGTTAAATGGGTCTAAGGTAAGCTAAGCTGTGGTGAAACTCAAACACTGTTATGTGATTCCTCTTTGTGGCTTGCTGAGAATTAATTTTGTAAATATATATGTTGGACTGGTGAATATATTTTGCCATTTCTATTATCACAGACAAGTGAATAAGAACTAGACATTGTTGGTATTGTGAGCAGAATTGCATAAGCATTATTTGTATAATGTGCCCGCGAAATTTAGTCATGATGATTGATGTGCAATGGCACAGGATATATAAAATATCCTGCAAAAATTATTAAACGACTGTCAACATACTGTTATTTGAGTGATAAAATATCTTTTGTACGAGATACAGGATACAGGAACAAGCAGGTATGTCATGACTTTGGAATTGATGCTTCCTATCATTTTATGCATATGGTATAATAAATTAGGTGGACTGGCCTTAACTGAATTTTGTTGCTGGTTGTCATCAGCGTGTAGTATCATCATAGCTGAATGTAAATAACAGAATAAGACACATAATGCTTTTTTGTCCCTTTATTATTGTAATGCTGGCAGTTTGAAACCAACATAAACTGATTCACCCTTGGGAAATCATCTCTAATTTTAAGTACAGAACAAGCTGGCAGTGGCACTCTATGTCTGCCTAGATTACCCCATCACCACTGTACCAACTACCGATATGCAGTGAATCGGAATAACCTGCAATAAAAAGAGTACATGAATATTTTTCATCAGTTATCATCTGAACCAGACCATTTTTAAGTATATTCACTCATGCTGAGTAGTAACTTTCTTCTTGTACCTCTGGATATAAGCACTATATGCTATTTCTAGTGTCGAGGGACGCAGGAACCCTGAGACAAATCCTGGGTGTGCTGTAATACAGGACGCACCCATAGATTTTGCTTTCTCGAGAACTTGTGGAATTCCCTGGCAGCATTTACTCTCTGCTACTGTAATCATTGGCCCACATGAGCACCTAGTACAGAACATAATTACAATGAATAACTAGCTTTTCAGCAAACAAAAAATTGACATAAAACATGAATAAGAAGATGACTTGAAGCAAGACTTAAGGACAACTGTAAAGTAAAGAGAAAAATATCTGCAAAGATTGTTTGGACTGAAATGTGCCAATACCAAGTGCTGTTACCAAGTCGGCTCCAGTCCTCTTCTTTTTGAGGAGAATTTGCAGGCCTCGTCTTAGCTGGAGGTTCAAATCTGCATGTCTGTATGCCCCCTTAGGTTCCAAGTTCCTCTTCTTGGTGAGACAAACACTCACTGCTGTAATCCAGCTCATCGCTTCCGGAGTTGTCTGTATAAGAGGAAGATGAGGACATTTTGCTCCCTTGACATATAATAAAAGCAAAGTATAATGGCAGTTATGCACTGTACTAGGTGTAAGTAATAAATATAGAACTAATAAGGACAAGATCAAGTATGTATTATTGAGGTTGGTACCCCAGGTAATTCAAAGAACTAGTGTAAGGCCTTGAACTCTTTAAAGGCCTATGATATATGTAGTCATAAACATGTCACTTAACTTGGATCCTGTACAATTCACTGGAGAGGTATATTCAATTGTAACAGCTTATCCCTGATAGGTCTCGGTTCCCAAAACCAGTGCCATTATTTAAAATAAAATTGATATTTTCTGTTGTCAAGGAGAATATAAATTATTGAAATTTTATTCAATTTATAGCAAAAACGAAATATCGAGTGAAATCCCCATTTAATGTAGTATCAGTTTTCATTTGCGATTAAATCAAATAAAAGCACAAGAAAAGATATTCTCCGTTACAGGACAGGCAAATGGTGAATCAATCATTGATAACCATTAAACGGGCCTGAAATCGAGGTGCAGACCTCTGTTCCAGTACTGCCTGTATTATCGCTCGGTCCCCTTTGGTTGACGTTTTCACCCAACATAATAGAAGTTTATCACAATTTAATGTATTCTAGGCGAACAAGTACTCCATGCCACATTAAATGATGTGATTCGTTGCGGGTATATGATGTACATGATGACGGTATAAAATACGATTATGCTCACACCTACCACAGTTCCCATGTAAACAAACGAGGAAATGACTGCGCTATCCGGCTGGACGGTGACATATGACGTCACAAACTCAGGAGCCAATGGCCGTCGTTTTTTGCGCATATGCCAAAACGGTTCGAAAAATCGATGGAAATATTGAAAAAAAACACACAAAACGACATCTATGGACGAAAATATTGTCGGAAACGTCTTTCACAGGCTGAAATACACGTTATTCAACTTTGATTAGGGATTCGAAAATAGACGTTACTTGCACTTTAAAGTGCCGCCATGGTATCATGACTTCCGGTGGTCTCGGGAGAAAAGATGTTAACGTTTAACAATTTGACAAAGGTCTTGTCAATTGATATTCAATCTAGTGAAAAATATCGAATTTGATTCGTCAGAGATATATGCAGGTGATTTTACGATTATCATTTCTGCTTTGTATATCATCGTCGTCACCGTTGATGATGAGTTTCAATACCAATGAGGATTACAGCGCAGGTCATTCAATGCTAAATAATATTTATCATTTACATGCAAATTTAAGATGCACATGATAAAATCGTTTTTATGGTGGTGTTCATGTGACGACATTCGTCTCGCTTGCTATTCAGTCTTCCTATTTCTGTCTTTTGTATATAGTTGGGAGTCACAGCGATCGCTATATGATCTGTCGGATTAACGTCCGCGTGGAGGTAACATGACTTTTTAATTATCTTACTCGTCCATAGAAGCGATAATCACTTCCTTTTGTGACTCTGTCGACATCTTTGCACAGACGTTTTTTTTTTTTCCTATCCCACCCTCCACCCTTTCTATATTGTTAGTGTTAATTCAAACGTTCAACCTTATCATGTTGTGGTGGTGGTCCCCCCCCCCCACACCACCTTTGCTGTGTGTAATACCATTTCTTGTATGCACCTGGCTTAAAGTAAACAAGCCCGTTTATTAACTCTAACCATGTATTATCTCTCACAACAAACTAGCTGCAAGGTTACAATTAACTCTCACAGTTTCTCAGTGCACTTGATTTCACCATATGACCACCCAACATTAATACGAATTGTTTGGGTATATTTGTCTGTTTCAGCGGCGTTCATCCTTTTCAACAAAACGCTCTAGGCCACGGCAGCAAAAGGGGAGGTGCAGTATGATAGCCATGAGTCATCGTCACAATGACAGATCGGCAAAAATTCATTGTTGAACTGGATTACGAACATAAGTTTATGATGATCATCGTTTATGATAGGGGAGGGTGATGGTGTTTTGCCTGCAAGTTAGAACACACGTGGATGGTGCGATTGTGTTTTCCCAGAAGGACGAACTGGATGAAATTAATCAGGCGTCGGGCAGGTTATTTAACGGGGATGAAAGCATGGAAAAAATCAGAGAGAGATTGAAATGGGCCAAAACATAATTAGTCGATCGTTATCTATGGCCCTCACAATTTTACATGGGAAAATGTATGTTAATAAGCCGCGGCGTTTGGAAACAAAAATAACCATAAGAGAATCACTCAGGATCATAATAACCAGATCTAGTTGTTCGATATACCCAGTAAACGCATGATCTCTCTCGAATATTGCTATGATATCACAAATATCTCATCCACATGAGATCACAAAATGAGCTCATCATGATGTCACAGCGACCTCATATGCTGACACCACAGACTGTGTGATCGCCATGATATCAGCGTGAGATCAACATGCGCGCACTGATCATAATGTCCAGATCAAGCCGTTTATACACACGTGACTTGTAATTTTGGATTTCATTTGATCAAGGAGGCTTCCTTCGATTTCAGCAATGCATCATAAATAGGTTAGTTCAAAAAACCAGTTTAAAACATTTATTTTGAATCTCTTATTTAATTATAACTTACCTTGATTCTCACCCATTTGAAAATTGTATAGATATATAGGCGATATAATGATATATTTGAAGTTTTTGGGTGTGTATTAGGTCTGTGTAGCACGTATTTAAAAGGGTGTGTGCATGCCTGTTGTTTTGGCTGCGCTAATATTCGTTTATCTCTGAATCAATACTTACTTACATCTCTTACATACATATTTGGTAATTGTCCAAACATTGTTATGGTCCGACTTGTGAATTTTATGTATCCATATTATTAGAATGTTGTTCACCTGTCGATCATTCAAACAACAAGAATGCAATTATTTCATGGAATTTTTATATTAACCCGGTGACCGTGCACTAGCTTTAACAAACCCTGCATGCAGTCACTGTGTAATTAATTGCAACCATTAAGAAAAATAAGTATTGTCTTTGCTCTTTTCAGACTGCACGGTATTGAAGGTTTTCAACTGTTAGGTTTATTTGCCGGCTTCATTCTGCTTTTATCGGGAAGACAAAAGGCTCAACTTTCACAACAAAATGGGCAGGAGGAGGATACAGAACTTTCTCTCTGATATTGCAAAGAAGCAGGCTCCAACTGTTCCTCTGTATGACAATGGTAGTGATGCAGACTGTATTAGCAATGATAGTGTGAATGAATCTTCCATTCATCCAAGTAATATTTTGACCACTCAGATACCCATAAATATGGGTGACCACTCAAATAGTGTACATCCAGTTCACAAGCACATTGAACATGTCATTTGGAGGGCTATTGATGCATTAAAGGTGCATGCTATCTCTCAAGTGATGATGAGTTTGAGGCAGAGAACATCCAAGAAAAAGAAACAGTAATAAGAAAGTCTCTTGCTGAGTGGGCGACAGACTGCAATGTGCCATTAACTACCGCCACTTAGTTTCTCTCAGTTCTTGGCAAGCACAATGATCTTGATGTTCCAGCTTAAGCTACAACATTGTTACGAACTCCAGGGAATATCTGCATATCACAGAATTCAGGTACTTGATTGAGCTTTTAATGTAAGATTGGGTCTTTATTCACCAGTGAGATTGTTCTAACATGATTACTTGTGGATTGTTGTCACATTGGTTAGTGTTTTTTTCTCCAAACAACACTGCTACCTCCATAACTATGCGACGTTGGAGAGCTTGAGCTTTATTTCAATATTGACGGACTGCCCATTAACAAATCAACAAACTCTTCACTTTGGCCAATAAAGTGCAGAATCGCAAATCTTCCTCAGACAAAGCCCCTCATCGTTCGAATATATTCTGGTTCTCACAATCCTTCCATTTAGATTTTCTAAGGGTTTTTACATCTGAATTGAAGGATTTGATGGATAATGGGCTTCATGTACAAATGTCGACGTGTTTCCTGTAATTGTGAGATGTCTCATATGTCATGCTTCAGCAAGAGCTCTAGTGAGAGGAACAGTGCAATATAATGGCAGATGTGGTGGTGATTTTTGTGAAGTTCGAGGTGACTATGATGCCAGAATGATGTTTCTATACCCTAGCTGTTGTGGGACAAATGAACCCTTTCGCAGTCAAGCCAACAAGTAGCACCATTAGTCATTGTTTTCCTTGAATTAGAGATTCATATGATAAGGCATTTTCCCATTGATTCAATGCATTGCATTGATCTAGAAGTGACAAAACGACACTTATTAACATGGAAAAAGGTCCCCTGCCATTCAGACCATTGCTGGACAGAAAAATGTTATAAGAACTGTTACACCGCGGTCCTATTCTTCTAAAATATGATCTGTCAAATGATCAATTATCCACTTCTTGAGTTTGAATTTAGCCATTCGGCTGTTGTATAATGCTACCAATGTGAAGAAACACAAAGAGTATAATCAAAAGATATGGATCCCCTCATATGAAATGCACAGGTAAGAGTCGAGAATGATGTTGCAGAAAATTTTCAAAAATGTTAATCAAATTATTTAGCATGATATACACCTTTCAAACCTCTCTGCATTCAATTTTTTTATTTAATCCTTGCTTTAGTTATTGGAAACATGAACAACATTGTGGGAAACTGTCTGCAAAAATTATGTGGTATTTTTTTAAAGATGATTTTTATTTCCTATAAATTTGCTTTTGATTTTGATATATCGGAGTAAGATCTGTTCTGAAGGGAAACCACGATAAATCAGCTTTTATCGTGCTATAAATTTAAGACAAAGATGATAATAATAGCAGGTAAATTTCAGATATCACAGTTGTCACCTCGAAGACAGTAGAAGCAGTGTTCAATGAGCTCAAGAAGTCATGGCCAAGTTCAAAGTGGCTGTGATTCAATATCTATCAGAAAAGGAGAGACTAGATATATAAACAATGTCCTTTCAAGACACCCCTGAGGAAATTGAGGGCTTTCATGAACGGCTGCAAGAACCAAATTTGAAACATCCTGTGGTTAGTAACCTGCCATGAGAGTGGAATGGTGGATAATATTACAGCAACAATTGCACTATATGTTTACAAATTGAGATCAAATAATGATATTGAGCTTATCATATAACTCAGCTCTGAGATCTTCCCGTTTGTCAGTTGATTACAGATCAAGAACGTGATTGCCACTTCAAAGGTCAAAGGTCAGTCGGTGCCTATAAAGCATCGATGACCGATCAGCTGATGACAATCAAACTTGGGCACGAAAAATGAGAAAACTTCCTGTAGAACGATGCATTTTCTGTGAGCATTTAGAGCAGTCTATGGATGGAAATTAAACTTTGATTAGATATGTTAATATATGGATGTGAGCTGTTTTGTTAACTTTTCACTGTACTTCGCTCTGTAAAAAAAACATGTATTTTTGCGTTTTCAGCAACGGTGAAGTATTTTTACAGGGAGTCTGATGAAATGAAGGTAAAGAAAGGTAGATTACAACCACTGTTAAACGCGAGACAAAGAAGCTGCTGAAAAACTTTATTTCTAACCATACCACTAGGCTCCGGAGGAAGTCTGCCAATGAGACGCCACAAGTACAAGGAAAAAAATAATTAGTGATAACTGAGGACATTTTACCAAGCAATTGCACAACTGCCTTTGGCCTCTTGGTTTTGTTTGATTGCATGCAGCTGATAGCCAGATACATATCGATGTGGATTATTTTATATGGTTGATGAATATGTGAAATTGATGAATAAAAGCATGAGTTTACCATCTATTTCCATTACAATGTAGCTGAAAATATGCAGAGATACATTTATCTCGTAGTGATCTCACACTGTGATATTAACTGATGATATCATAGAGAGATCAATATGTGCATACAAAAAAAGATCGCAGTGATATCACAACTTTCTCACACCGTAACATCACGTGTGAGATCGTCATTAATGTCTTCAGAACTCCAGAGAGCAGTATAACAATGTATAATTTATTGTAATTTCAAACTATTGGCTGCAACGAAACCCCGAAAGTTGTTTGTAATTTCAAACTAGGTAGGGGGTGAGGTCACAACACACTGATCATTTATACGTCCATGTTTTCAGTTGATGCAGTTGTGTTGGCAATCACCGAGTTTGAATATAACCCCACAATACTAACGACCATGAAACGCCGGCGGAAATCGTACCTAAGCGGAGAAGGTTTGTTCTATGTTTGCTTCTTCTGGTCCTGAATAAATGGGTTGCCAATCAGGCCTGTTTGCTCAATGTAGGCTTGTTTGCCTCACAAATGCGCAGTTACCTGTATTAATGTTCAGATGCAACTAATAATTGTTAATATGAGGATGTATGACTAGTATTGATCGAATAGCGTTCTCTGCCGTGTTACCCATTAGCAAGGGCAGTGTGCAGTTAAACATTAGTTGATCTATCTTGTTGGTTATATTGCGTAGGAGCACCTACAATAACACCATTGTGAACCCGAATAATCATTATCTGAAAATTGACAGCCTACTTGGCGAGTCCACTGGCGAATGACACGTACAAGACCACTTAATAAGCCATTGCTGCTAACCGTCCACAGTTGATGAATCTGGCCTCCGAGCTCGTCATTCTAGTCCAGGCAATAGGGACCATGGGATGGGTGCTGATTTTTCTGGCACTTGCAAATCATGCATCGGGAGAAAACATCACGCGTGAGTAGATATACATATTGTTTAATATAACATAAGGTTTACAGTACAGACGCTCAGTGTTTGGGCGACAAAGGAACACAGCTCGGTTGGATTTTGGGGGAAGTCACATTAACGTGGTTTTTCAAAGCTTAACAAGATATTTACGCAGACGATCTCTTTTCTGTATGAATCCGATTGCACAATGACATAGCACGCATGGCGAATTCGTTAACGTGGCATTTGCAGATAGAATTATGGCAGGGGAATTCGCGAAAAGCAATTCTTCGATGATTTCATTTATTTATGCAAATATTTACTAAGGGGCTTACAACAGTAAAATGCTGATTGCTCATATAGTTCTAACATTGACCTAAGTTTATTGGTGACTTCTGAGTAATTAGCTTTTAGGACTGGGTAACTGAAAAAACAAATGTCCACCAATATTTTCTTATCCATTGAATATTTTATATATTTGCATAACATTCCTACGGAACCGTCTCGTTTTAAGAAATTCCAGCCCTAACAAACTTAACACTTGTTCATAAGTTAACTAGAAATACCAGTCACAAGCTATGTTGCTCGCCTTTGAACCGTTTCCAATATTTCCATGCCGCTTTGAAGGTTTGGTGACCATGTCTGCTATGCATATGTCAGATGAGGACTGACAAATGACAACAATGTTTGATCAAACGAGCCATTCTGGGCAGCTATTGAACTGTCCCTGATCAACGCAGGAACGTTGCTTGCACTGTTCAAGAAACTACGTGTACACCTAGTTCTTTTCCTCAGACGCTTCTTGAAAATTAGCAGTGAATCGATTATGCCACTAATAATTTCGATTGCGGGCTACACTACAGCATCACATCGCACCTCTTTATTGCTTGGAGCATTGTCAGGAATCGATTGTGTAGCCCTTTCTCTCCCTTCTTTATACTCAGGCACAGCTGCTGATTCCTCTCTTCCTTGGCCCTTTAATCTTTACTCTTCTATCTGCCGTCCGTCTTGTTCAGTCGTTGGAGAATTCTTGAATGGGTCCTTCTCTCCTCTTCTTCTACCCTCAGTGTTGGGTCGAAAAGCATGCTGTATTTTTCTTGGTGTGGTAATGCTTAGCTCGGTGCGGTATATTAAATTATATGCTGATGTCGCCGCTAAGATTGACATGTTCGATCAGGCCATCCTCTGTGAAATTGATAAGGCAAAGCATAGTTCTATCTGTAGTTGCTTCAGGTCTAACTCATTGTCCCCCTCAAACTCAGCCAGTTCGTTGCGTTTTAGGTTGGATTCGCAGAAGATAATTAACATACGCTTCATTTACGTTTATGCTATTGTGTGATAATCTGCAGCTAATATCACTCCAAGTAGGAGACTGGCGAAAGATTTGATGGAACATTACGACGGCAGCACCAAACCCGACCCTGTCTGGGGAACACAACTTGTGGTGCAATTTTTTTTTTCCCTTACACGTTTGGACAGTTTGGTATGTACAATTACGTATCTTTATAGCAAGGTTGAAAATCTTTTAAGGGACAAAGAAATTTGTATATATCGCTATGTTAGACTGATCTGCCAATGCGTGATATTTCTATATCATCAAGTGTCTACATGGCGAAATGTACGTTTATGCATTTGTAATGTGCGTGGCAAGGGAGGAGTGTTTTGAGAATTGTTGCACAAGTTAAGGACATTAATAGATGCCATTAGGCATGGCATTGTCGAAAGTATTTTTTAGTGATCAAAGCTCTAAAAACAGTGATATTTGTCTGACTAAAAGTATTATTATTGCACAGGATGAAAAAAACATGGAAATGACTCTTTTTGGGACCTTATCTCTAGTAAGTATAAATATTGATTATTAGAATTCACATATTGTTCTGATATATGCAGAATAGTCTTTTATTAGTGTTTATTATGTTTTACCATATACCAACAATATACAAACAATGTAAATTATTAAAGTTGATACATAACTCCTGTAATGCATTCTTAAGTCGCCGATGATGTCGTGGTGAGTTTTTGCAGGTTTTCAAAATCTGTTGACGATGAGCGATGTTACACAAAATTACATGAATATTCAAGCTTTGAAAATTGTGTGGAGAATTAATCCTAATCCCTAGCTTACTCATGGGCTGTCGATTTTAACAGAATTTACAGATATAAGATATAAAATATGATACATTTCGTCATTGGGATATTTGATTGAATGGTGTATTCTTGTGAGGTATTTATTCGCTTCTGGATGGATCATAATACATTTGATTGTCTTTAATGTGGAGTTGCAGATAAGCAATTTGCTTTCCAATTGAAATATGTGGTGTCCACACCACGTCTACAAAATGCAGCATTCAGACATTTGAAGAATGTCCTTATAATAACTATAATTCATGCAACAGATATGATTCATGTATGGGAATGTGAGGTTACAGGTGTGGTCCGATTCAATGTTGACCTGGAATAGCACGGATTATGGTGTTGAATCTTTAGTTATGAGCGGGAACAAACTGTGGACACCAGAAATCATTTTGGTCAACAGTGTTGATGGTAACAATGACTTAACACTTGGAGCAGATAGCAGGTAAGGCTTGCTGTGTACAATTACACAAAAGATATAGTCTTTTAATTTAGTTGTAATTGACTTGTAGTCACAGTTACAAAGAACTAATGGTGCAGGTGGACAATTAATTGCTTAATTTATCAAATGAGATAGTTCACTCGGGTTATTCTGTATTACTTTTGCTAGTACAACACAAATTGTTACCCAGGATGGTGCTAAATTAATGAGTTGTTATGTCTTTGACAATTTATCTTGTTGTATTGTCCCATATCTTCTAGGGTGATATTGTCTTCCTCTGGTTATGCGTATTCCGTGTCCGTAGTCAAGTGGAAGACAGCATGTGATGTTGATCTCTACTTCTTCCCATTTGACACTCAAGTTTGTGGGATAGAACTCTCTAGTTGGTCGTACAATGCGAACGAAATGAACATAACGACCAGTCAAAACAAAGTAGACACTAGGTTCATATATCCCAACGGGGAATGGGATATAGTAGATTCAAGTATTTACCGTAGTGAAGCATTCTACGAGGGAATCCCGATTGGCACAATTAACATGAAGCTGCAACTGAAGAGAAAGCCTACCTATCTTGTAGTGAACCTTGTAGTGCCCGCTCTGGTCATGTCCGTCATGTCCTTACTGGTGTTCTGTCTGCCTGTGGACTCAGGAGAAAAGGTGAGCATCTTGAAACGGATATGCCACATCATTTCCAGATTTTGACAGCAAAACGTGTATAACATCGTGTAACATAAACGTATTATGACGCTTAAAATGACAATTCAAATATAAGCAGTCGATTTGTGTAAGCCCAATTAATTGCAACATAACATGTGTATTATTAACTCCGTCAGATGTCACTTGGAATCACAGTGTTGCTCTCTTACACCGTGTTACTACTCATGATGTCCGACATCACCCCCAGAAGTAATGCCATCCCTATGCTTAGTAAGTGATGAGTATTTTGCTTTAGTTAATATCTGTCCCATAACACGGATTCATACTAGTGACAATCTTAAAGAACTAAATATTTGATCCAGGTTCACTCGTAAGCTCTAAGATTTACTGGTTTCAGCGTCGTTCATCATATTTAGCATGACGCTCTCGGCCACGGCGCTCTTTGCAACCGCCCTGGTAATCAGCATTCATCACCACTCACCTGATCAACCCGTCCCAGGTTGGTTACGATCAAGCGTTCTGAATGGATTGGCCGCTCTGCTCTGCATGAAGCGCAATTGGAACAAAATCGAAGTGGGCAAGGAATTTTGGGCACAACCTGTTGGCGATAATGCCAAAATCAAAAGCAATGAACAAATTGGAAAAGACGGGATTCCTCAGGAGTTTGAAGTGTACTCGCGATCCCTGAAGGATGAGCACAAAGAGAATGCCATGGAGGAGAAAAACAAAAGAGACTGGCGATGTGTAGCAAAGGTGATAAACAGGTTTTTTCTATGTGTCTACCTAGGAGCCTTTCTTATATCAGCAGTCGTGATATTGGTGGGACTGTCAACAGGGGCCAGTAACAACAAAGTCATTTAGAAGCAGCATACCTGCTACATCCATTACTAATTGGTGTAGCAAGTGACGGCTATCAATGATAATGTTCCTTAGTCCATTTTACGGGAAAAACGTTGAAATTAGGGCATACATCTTTTTTGAAAATTGTACTGATCCAATTATGCCTGTTACTGTGAAAAGCGCACAACCTCAAATTTCATTGGAAATTTCCCTTTGAACACTGTCATTTGGAGCTGAGAATGCAAATTGTGTTTATTGTCTTGTCATGCTGTGTAATTGTAACGCATGTATTAATGTTGTCAATGTTATTCCCGTATTTGATTGTCTTATTGATAACCGTGAAGTTGGCATACAGCAACGACTATTAATGTGAAACGAAACTTAGTAGGTTGAAATAAAGATAAGTGTCGTGAATATTCGTGGCTTATGTTCTTCCATTCCCGTTTACATCACATGATTTGGTGGTTATCATCGTGGTTAACCTTGCCTTTATTATGTCTTCCAACGATTGGTTTAGCCAGAATTTTTACCATTCACAGTAACAAAAAACAGTAAAAAGGACGATTAGTTTCAAGGTTTTCTACTGCAGCAGCTTAGCGGCAGGCTAACAGCAGGTGCTGTTTAAGTAGGCCAAACCTTACGTAATCGACCAGAGGCCTTGGCTGGGTTTGCATTGACTTGGGTAGGGGATCATGTCAAAACAGGCTAAACCTTACGTAATCGACCAGCGGCATTGATCACATTCGTCGGCTCAATATTGACTTGGCAAAGAGGTCAAGTCAAAACATCTATGCGGCAGCTTATAATAGTGCGCGTTACCAGCTCTTCTCGGTCCGTGTATATACTGTCTTTTTGTCTCAGCGACAGTGTGCACTGAATGTCCCCGTGCAATCAAAGCGGATATATATACACAAACACGCATACACGCACACACATATATATGTATACACACGGTTTCCGATGCCAAGCTTCCGAGCGCCGAGCAGCTATCTATAAATAGCATATATATGTGTATATTTATAAGTGTGTGTGTTTATATACGTATATATATATATATATATATATATATATATATATATATATATATATATATATCTATATATATATATATATATATATATATATATATATATATATATATATATATATATATATATATATATATATATAAATGTATTCTCTGGTCTTGAGACTCGTCTATACGGTTGACAATGGAGATGGTTGCATCATTATGTTCTCGTTACAGTTTTATAAACGGCATTATCTAAATTTGAATGTGCTTCTCTAATGTTTTTATGTTATATATCGTCCTATTATAACACGCATGATGTATACATCACCATTAGCATTGTCAATATCATCATCACCATAAAGTTAAGCTTGCGTTCAGCTTCAAAGTCATTAGGGTGAGGGAATTTCCTTTATATGCACGTTCTTTGGACTAGATCCATGTCGCACAGCACGTAATAAAGATCACAGCGCGGGAAGCATAATTAACGCGGTGGGATTTGCATTGTCCTGACCGCAAGTATCAACCACAGGTCAGATTGAAATGTTTTTCCTAGTACATGAACTATAAACTTCGATTTTACTTCAATAATTGACTTCTATATTAAGCGTAACTGCTGGCCGATAATTGTATGCATTAATGAAATTGATGGTGTTGTAAACACTTCGGAAGTATGTAAAGGTGAGCTTGGAAAATGCTTCTTTATCATAATGAACCTAGAAAAGCGTGCATTTCGAGAAATCATACTCTGAGTGAGAACTGTCAAAGAAGTCATGCGAATGAGTCATTTACTGAGTTTTGACATATCAACCAAAAAGTGTCAGAACATGATTCATTAATAATTGTTTGTGTAAAGTTGTTGGTCAATGTAATATCAATGTGTTTGCAATCGGGGTCTCTTCTGTCAACGTTGGTGCATTACCCTGTGTTTACCTAATAATGATTGATTGGACATGATGCATAAATATCACGGCCCAAGGTTTCGTCCGAATCGCCTGTTATCCTGATTGAGCTAATTGATATTCCGGCTTGAGCATGAGTTAAATCCTTGCCCTAGTTACCGGAGTAACTGGCCCGAGAACAGATAGTTCGATAGTATGTAGCAAAAAGAGCCAAAAGAGCAAAAAAGAGTCATAATAGGATCACTCAGCATCATAGTAAGAGCTATTCAGTCATGACGTCATAATAGGATCACTCAGCATCATAGTAAGAGCTATTCAGTCGTGACGTCATAAGAGGATCACTCAGCATCATAGTAAGAGCTATTCAGTCGTGACGTCATAATAGGATCACTCAGCATCATAGTAAGAGCTATTCAGTCGTGACGTCCCGAATTAAAAAATTATCTATACCATGACACGAAAAAAAAGATACATAAAATTACCTCTACTCTAACTATGTTCGGCATGAAAATTTATAAATTTTGTAATTTCCAAAATATCTATTATCTGTTATATATTATTTCAACTTTTTAACTGTCATCGAAGCAGGATTACCTCAGATATTAACTAGCTGAAGGAAACGATCGCTCACACGTGTGGTCAGAGTAACTTCCGGTGTGAAATAGAACGTCTGCGTTGTGATATTCAGCTAGCGTTAAGATTGCAAGTTACTTGGTGGCCCATTTCAACGTTCAATGCGACTATCTCACGGCACGCGACAATAGCTTAACGTAAATGCGGAAGTGAGAAAGGAATCTGTGCGACAGGATTGACATTTCTGCTTGACTGTGTTGGAAGATTTCGAAAAGCCGCATTTGTGATGATGATGTAGACTACTTACTCCGTTGTGTTTTGCGTATGTGTTTGTCATCGTATTGATTTGTTAGGGTTTCTGTCGGGTACCTTTGCCTTGACAACAAACACAGCACACTGGAACAATCTGGCAACACTGACGCTTACACAACTGGGCTGGAATGGCTTTTTTTTGTCAAATACTGCCTCTCTCTTCGCAGAACACATGCAGTGCTTTATGAATATTAAGCATCCACCCATATCAACTTTAAAAATTACTCTGCGTTAGACATTTTCTGACTTTATCATAACAATTTCAAACCGTAAGCAGAAAAACTTCGTCTTGAACTCCCAGACAATTGTTCGTGGAGGTTCTTTTTATTAAAAATACACAATCAAACCACGACTGCTGTGGGTACTACTTGTTTAGCTCTCTCGTGTCACATACATGTAGAATGATCCCAAAAATACAAAATCGATGGAGGATAACGTGCAAATGCCCGGGGGTCGTGGGGTCAGTGATCAGGGTAGGGGTTGGGTTGGGATAGGGTTGGGTGGGGCTCGCTAGACACAGATCACTTTACACGGCAGCGCTATTGGTTACAGCATTATTGCTTGCAACCAGCAATATTGAATGTCACCCAACAGTAAGCACAAACCTTGTATCAATGCAACTCAACCGCATATTGTACAGAAAGCGGAGAGGGTCGTTGTGTACTATGTGTTTGCATGTACTGATCCAGAGTATATGGGATGCTATTCAGACTTGTGCGCTCTATATGAGCTTGAATGCCTTAAAGTAATTACCTGTTTCAATACAACGCATAATGGATGATATAAGGGTAGATGGCTATTATTGACTAAATCGCGTGTTCTGTTTTGTGGGGACAGTTTGCAGTTAAACATTAGTTCAGTTACCGTAGTGGTGTGATCGCCGTGGAACCCCGGCAGTATCCGCTTTATCAATCCGAATAATAATGATATGCTATATAACAGCATAACTCGAGAGTCTTCTCGCTAATGAAACACCGGAACAGGTTTTATTCACAGACCATCCACAACTATCAAAGCTAGTCTCTTGGCATCTGAGCTGGTCAAATGGACTCGGTGAAACGCAGCTTTATTGGATTTGCTTTGGCGGTTATATTTACTTTCTTTTCATTTTTAAACCTGCTTTTTTAGCTGGATAATGGCAAATTTCGTTTCATTGTGAAAAATTATTGACTGCCAAATTAATACAAAGCTCCCAGGGGTTAAAATCCGAAGAGAAAAGTTGATTATTCCCCTAGTTCTGGCTTTGATCTTGGGTTGATGTGTATTGGGTGTTCTAGGAGTTTTCTGGACTGGGTAAGTGGTAAAAAGTCATCAATGATATCATCTGCTCGGTTGAACGTTTTGAATAATTGAGAAAAACCCACGGAGAGGATTTGTGTTAAGAGATGTCAGCCCTAACAAATTGACCATAAGTTAAATCAGATATACCAGTCATAAGCTGAATATCTTGCCGTTAATCCCTTCCCAATATAACTGCGTCACAGTCCTGACCCTCCAAAGAAACTGTTTGTCCAAGTAAAATCTACTTCTTTTATCACAACACTTTATCCTCTATTACTCTATTTACATACTTTTATACATGTTTTTCTTTAACCACTGCAAGTCCGAATTTATAACAACTACCGGATCCACAATGTCTAACATTATAGCGACGTGCAAATTCCAAAGGATTTCTGTGGCTTGTTCTTTCCCGAACCGTTGTAGGATTTGACCTGTACCTTGTGCTGTGAATGACGTAGCTATTTCTCTTCGCTTTTTGTACCGTCTTAACGTTACCCTACTATATCCGTCAATATTTGTTTGGCCATCTGTTGTTTGAGGAATCATGACTATTGTGTACGAGAGTAATAAATAAATAAATGAGTGTCTGCCTATGTGTGTGTGTGTGTATGAGAGAGAGAGTGTGTGTGGTTTTTTTCTACTAAATGTTGTTGGCTCTTTGTTCTCGTGAGAAATTGCTGTTCCCGCATATTTCACGCTAGTAAATGAGCATTTTAAGGGGCAACTCCATAGCAAAGCATTTCAAAATGTTTCTGCATAGTACTTATGCACAACCATGCTGGGGAGACTGTATATGCCAAGTTGCGAGGAGATTCTACAGTGCAGTGGGGTTCCAGACCCTGTGGCGGCGATGAAAATTGCTATTAATGATAAGCTAAAGAATCGTGTTGCTCAAGACAGTTAATGGCGACAGTGACCGTATCACTAGTGCAGACGCCAGATGAAGGGTTTTAAGCGCCAAGGGTTATCATATTTGTGACTCAAACATCAAGTCATCAATGTGTGGGTTAAAGTATGATATTAATTCAGCACTGTGAATGAGTCATTGTCGATGGTGTTTTGCCTGCAAGTTGGAACACACTTGGATGGTGCCATCGTGTTTTCCCAGAAGGGCGAACTGGTTGAAATGATCCAGGCGTCGGGCGAGTTATTTAACGGGAATGAAAGCATGGTCAAAATCAGAAGCGATAGAGATTAAAAAGAGTCAAAAAACATATTCCGTCGTTCTTTGGTCCACGTCATTTTACATGGGAAAATTTGTTAATAAGCCGCAAGATGTTTTCAAAAACCAACTAGGGTATTTCTTCACCAACAATCATGTTAAGTCCACTAAAGTTGGCCGAAAACAGATAGTTCGCCATATTAATGGAGAAACCCGGCAACAATCATGTCACGGCTAGCCATACCGCTCCATCTGTCCTGTGTAGGCACCTACAAATACAAATAATCATTATGATTATAAATTATATGCATATTATAGGTGTATTATTGCTATAAGGACCACACATAATTCATATTACAGCCCACTTGAACCTTGATTTGAGTATTCCTATACATCTCTCTACTGTAGACCTTGAGATTTTGTGGGCATATCGCCATTGTGCTCTGTTGCTGGAGTTGAGGTATGGTGTTAAAAGCCAGTCCTTGCAGGGGTAACCACTGTCTCCAAGTATAACGTGGCCTTCAAATTATCCTGCCTCAAACATTTCTGTAATGTTACTCTGGCCAAGCATGAAGGCATCATGTGTTGATCCGGGCAATCTTATAACACAAGTTGAGCATCACAGATGATCTGTCATAATCCATGTAGTGAATGAAATCATAGAAAATTGTACAATGACTCAAAGTTTTCAAAATTTGAACATAGGTGCCATCAACGTCACCCACAACACTTATGAAATTGCTCACTTATTTGGATGAGCTAATTTCTTCAGTTTAGATTACACAATTAATATGAAATGTAATAGAAAATAGTTTTATGTCAACAGTTTGATGTTAATTTTATTTATTGAAATTAGCTTCAAGATTCTTTCATCGTAATAATGAAGATATAATTATTTCAATATAGTACCAGGTTGTGGGGAAAGCTTACATACTCTGCTGCAATGGAACCGAGATGTGAAGAAACTGTGGATTATTCGGGACGTGGTTGGGGTGGAGATTCTCTGTATTTCAGCAACTTCATACTGTCCTGAGGGCTGCAAGAACCTGAATATAAAAAACGTAATTAATTTAATGAGGCAAGAAAATTATATTAGAATCATATTGGAACATATAGTTTATTGTAAACTGATTAAGATCAGAATATGATAACACTAACAAGGAAAATTAGTATCAGGATCAGGATCAACACTATTGATGATTTATAGGTAACATAAGGCTGGCTGCCAAATAAAGGCCATTCTTCTTCTGACGAAAGACTAGATTTATTGAACTCACAACTATGACTTTAACCCACATGGCATAGTTGTGATGTCCAAAAGAATAGATTCGACAATAGTGACATAATTGAGTAAGAACATACATTTGTTATGAGTATCTAAAGATATCGACTATGTCAATAGACAATAAACACTTTAAAACTATTGACATAATATGACATAGTTGCATACATAAAATTATACTTCCTATATGAGTAATAATACACAAGAAACATATGTAAAATACGACAGCCATTTATACTTAATATTATTATACTGATACAATTTTGTAGAATGCCATGGATGATAAAGTGCATGGCAGCAAGGTGGGGGCAAAAACGGCTGAGAAAATAGGAGAGTGGAGTGGTGGTGGGGTAATCGAGAGAAAAAAAGGCGTAGCGTTCCCTTTGCTTCGTAACAAAAGAGGAGGCTCAAACGATGGACCTCGGGTTTTATAATCTCCGAGGAAGGACGCTGGTTGTTGCGGCCGCGTGCCATTCAACCGCGGATCTGTAGTAAAGGGATTGGCTGACCGATAAAGGCCGAGTGATGGCGGACGTTGCCGAGTAAGATACATGGAGGTAAAATGATTAGGTTCGCCATTCTCATCAATTGCGTTATGATCGCAGGTCATAACAGGTCATTAATTAAATTAAAGACTAATTGCAAATTGGGAAAGATAAACTCACTGCCTGAATACGATAAAAACTGTTGCGTAACTAAAAAATAGAGGAAAATAAGAAAATGTGCAAACCTGGATGTCGGGTTCGATTAGCCCAGTAGACCAACATCAAGTTTTATCACCTTTTCGCACCATGGCAGACTTTTCCACCACAGACCCTTACCCATACTGCCACTATCATGCTGATAAGAATTTTTACTTGATGTAGTGAAAAGCTGCAAGTAAAAATGACTGTTAGCCCTTGAAAATCTCATCTGTGATTGAAATGTAATTGTTTTTTGCCAAAGCATTGTTCCATATGTTACAGAAAAGGATGAGACTCCCATACAGTGCTGTAACTCCACGTGACCACCCCCCCCCCCCCACCCCGCCCCAAGATGAGGACTGGTATTGCAGCCCTGCCTGCCGTATTGCAGATGTCTACATCTTCTGCTCTTGCAAGAGTCGACTTTCTTCGGACATTAGGATGGTGCAGTTTCAAAAAACAGGACTGTCAGCGCTACGAGTGGTACCATCCATCATGTCTGGGCAAAGAGAATGCAGATGAACTTCCTGGTGAGTTAGATGATTAGGTAGTGTTTGGGGCATCACCGAATGAACCAGATTTTAGGAAACAGAAAATGGGCATATGGGTAAAATGTCTAATATTTATGGTTGTTACAGAACACTGGTGCTGCAGTGATCAGTGTGCTCTGGCCAGGCAGAAGGATGATGGTGTCCTGGAACACAGTCTGGCCTTGCTTTGGAAAGGCCACAACCTTGCTGTACGTCGCAATGCAGTGCGTGAGGGGGACGGGGAGAGGATGTTGAAGTACTGGCGCCTTGACATGGTACAGTTCTAATTTGTTCCCATTCCCCATGTTCTCGACACAACCCCAAACCCCCGACTTCCATGGTGTAATTGGCGGGCAGGTAATCCAGGTTCGACTCCTGGTGGAAGTTAGTTTGGTGTGTCAGGACATGGCTCGTTTGCAAGACATCACGTGCCTTCTGCGCATTACTGGTCAATTACTCCCAATCAAACCTTATACAATTTTAACATTAGTAGAAAATACAATGCATTTTGACATTTGAGCAAAAAAATATTTATTTATTCAATTTTGCATCACGATTGCTACAGCAACCGGCACCGCCACAACAGCCGTCGATGTCGCTGTCAGTGACAGTGCCCACCTTCAACGTACGAATGATAGTCCTTCGTAGGCAGGTTGTACTGACAAGGATGCTGCGCATTGCTTCGTCGGTCTAGGCGGTGGAATAAGCGGGAAGACAAAGATGTGCCTTACCGGGCCGGCCGTCTCTCGCGCACCGCCCGACTTCCTCACTCTTAACCCAATCTAGTCAAAATGACTAGCTAACCTGGTCACCCAGCTATCGAAGTTAGTCAAACTCTCTAACGACTAATCACATGGTCAAATCGACTAAGCAACATAGTCACAATGACTAGCAAGGCTGGTCAGGTGTTGTTTGACTAGTTACCTAGTCAATTTGACCACCCTGAGAGCGTTATCTTCTCTTTGTTGGGAGACCGCGATGCGCGGATCACTAGGGTTGGTTACATAACCACAGATGCGCGCCGCGGCATACCGGGAGCTTGACCTTTGCGGCGGTTCTTTAACCAGTTGCTGCGGGAAATTGGAAATCTTCAGTTGAAATGTTCTGACAATCGCCTCCAGGTGAGAATATTAAATAGTTTTCTGTATTTTTGTATGTATTGTCGTGTACCATAGCTGGTATCAGTACTAATGAGTGCATAGCTTCAACCATAAGTGTACTATGTGTTTTAGAATGTCGCAACGCAGCAAGACACCAGCAATAACATCTGTAGGAGAAGCTGTGGATGTAACAGAGGTCGTGGCCATGGACATGCTGATGGCCGCCATTTATGTGTTTATGTGCCTTACCACCTATCGACCAAAAAGACGTTTCGTTATGTACTGAAGGTGATGCTGGTCGTTGATGATGAGGCTAAAGACCCAGTTGATGCGAAGCTTCTTTGTGTCAGGGCTAGTATTAACAAGGGCATGCATGTAAGTGTTTATATACAATAAAGTCTTCTTGTGTTGCATATTATGTTGTCTGACTTGCTTTTACACTAGTTCTTACATGGTTCGACCTTTAATCATAGTCAAACTGACCTTCATTCATAGTCAAACTGACCAAATCTTCTAGTCGGTCTGACTAAGTACAATAGTCATTACTACTTACGCTTTAGTCAATTTGACTAATGAGATAGTCATAGTGACTAATAGATTAGTCATATTGACCACGCGTTACTTGACTAGGTAGATTAGTCATTTTGACTAATCAATATTTGACTAACTGCATTAGTCAAATTGACTAACACATTAGTCGTTTGGTGGACAGTCAATATGACTAGCCAAGTTAGTCAAGTTGACTAGAGTGAGCTGCCAGTACATGAGCATATTGTCCGAGGGCCCCCAATGGACAACAAAGTCTATGTCTGGGATCTGGACGCCAATCCCAAAGGCAATAGTTGAAACTAGACACCGGACCTTGGTGTCCGGCAACGCAAAACGCTGTGGCACTGTCACTTGGGCCACTGGGTCGACCCGGGAATGGTAATTTCTATTTTCAGGGGAGTTGGGAAACTCTGTCAGTGATAAGCACATGTCTTTGCTCCTGCACACACAAATGTCTATTTGAACCATATTGTCGAAGCGGGTTAGGTATATATAGTACTATATTACATAATAATAAGTGGTGTATAATCATAAATCGCAGCTTATATATCCGCGTCGATTACCTGACAAAAATGAGAATTTTCGGGGCCTTGCTCCCCCGCTCCCACAATGCGTCTTCAATCCACCGCAGGTGAGTGTTGGTTTGGCTTGGCCATGGTGGATGGCAAGGTGTATGTTGCTCCTGCACAGGTACAGAATGGTACTTATGAATTCATAACTAACGTATAGAGAACGCAAAATGTTCAATCTTATTTGCAGTCAACCGACTAACACTTGTTCCGCTATCATAACATAGATTATAGCTTTGCGTACTGGTTGGGCACGGTGGATTCGTGCACATAATCTGTGATACAGAGGAGGCTAACTATTTGTGCCGTCATGGTACCGGTTACCGTGGCTGTTACCATGGCAACCGGGACCGATGACAGCACACTCCTCAGCTGCGCCACCTCTTGATATTTGGGTCTGAAGGAGTCCCCCCTGGAACATATGTAATTTTTTGGTTAGACTTTGCCAAAATGCAGTCATTTAAATTTAATGCTGTTGTTATATTAGGTTAAAGGTTTTTTTGGCTTGTGCTCTCTTCTAGGTTTGATGTGTCGACCAAGGTAGATCTATGTCTCACCATTCAATCAAGCAATGAGCCTCATCCAGCGTCAGGACACAGATGGATTTACGCATATTCCCAAGAACACGTCGCCACTTGGGATGGCGAGGAGGAGACTAAAGAGTCCTTGGTTGATTCCTGACAAATTACTTTTAAGTATTAAAAAAGTACATTTATAGCTATACTAAATGTGCAGAAATATTACAGCTGTTACAGCTTGTTTGTCTGTTCTGTAATACATACCTTCCATCGTCTCAGGTGTGATGGTTGTACTATCCATGATGGCAGTACAGTTAACACCAATATCACTCCATCGACTAATTTGGTCTTGGATCAAGCTTCTTAGCGGCATGATCACCAGGCTAACGTGCCTGCGGTGGCTTGGTTTCATCTGCCACAGAGTTATATAATTGGGTTGTAGTTTCACGGTCTGATTTGTAATGTTTATATTTAATATCGTATTGGCTTATTTGAAAACAGTTATCATATAGCATATTAATAAAAAAAAGTATATATTCTAATTTAGGAAAAATATCTCTACCTTGTCTAGAATTAGGGTAGCCAAAGCGAAGATGTCGCTTTTCCCGTATCCAGTCGGCAGACTTACGAATACGTTTTTTCCTTCGCAGATGTGCTGAAGACAGCGAACTTGTTCGGGCCTAAAAACATAGGGCAGCGAAAGCTCGTTTCAGACTGTCTGCAGTGCCGTGTTGAAATCCATGTCGAATAACTAGTCGAATAATTCACGAAACGTACGGAGACTAAATATAAGACAGTACAGTCAAACCTGTTTACCGGTCACCTGTACAACCCGGTCACCTGTACATACCGGTTGCTCAGTTTCAGTACCTTGAGAATTTACATGTAAAAGATAAGAGCGGTCACCTGTATATCCCGGTCACCTGCCCATTCCGGATAACGGTCACTTAATCTGGGCCCAACGGCCAATATTACCTATACAATGCGGTCGAAGAACGCATATTTTACGCGTGAATTCGCTGCTGAAATGTGCGGGCTTGTATATCGCACATTCGGCGTCTGGTTCGCCGGCCAGTCACACATTTGTATACTGAAACTGGGCAGGGGAGAACAACAGTCACAGACATCAAATTGTAGTCAATAAATTTATTTCTTTGATAACGTGACGAATACACATCTGTACATGTTTATGTGTTAAGTTGACAAACATCGATTGCACTCGCAATAAACGGGGTCTATTCATGCGCTTGGTATCGAGTCACACCTACGAGTCCGAGTTGCAAAAGAGACCAATTTCGCACCTTCTCTGGATAATCTTCTGATCTTTCCTTTTATCTTTTTTGGTGAGTTGTCGTGTCACTTTGGTAGGCTTTATAAGCAGCACTTGTTTGTCATTGAAATCATTCACTTCTCGCATGCCACACTGGTCACGTCACTACACTGAACACAGACTTCAACTCGGCGTATGTCCCGTATGTTGCCATGGCAACTTCCAAGTCTCACACTAAACTCCCGCTGAGCAAGAAGATGGAGCTGATACGAACTGCAGAAAGGACAGGGAAAAGTAATAGAATACTGGCCACAGAGTTCGGTATTGGCCGGACTCAGGTCGGCAGTATTCTCAAGAGAAAGCGAGATCTTACTGATGCGTTTGAGAGGAACGAACCAGACGGCAAACGACGATTCTGCAGCATTAAGCACGACGATGTAAACACACTAATATGTCAGTGGTTCATTCGCGTGCGAGCGCAGAATCTACCAAGCCAGGTCCTACGCCAGCTTAGTTATTTTTCCTTTAAAAAATAATTTTCAGAATATACTACAAATGTTTTATCCATATCTGTATTCCCTCATGATTCAGTAGCTATGATTCGGACTTAATCGACAGTTGTAATGTCGATTGTGGTTCATATTGTCGATGTCGCCTGCATCTCGTGCCAGTGTCTGGCTGGCTTCCTCGCCTATGTTCCAGTTGGTGTTAGGTAGTGTCAGTTTCCACCACCTCGCCGCCATGTTGCGAAGTCGGGCCCAGATATTACCGCTTGGTGTGTTTTAGGCCAAAATTCTAATTTTCATGATACTTCTGTTGCTGAAATTCAACTTCTGTTCCGATAAATGTTTGGTGAGTTGATTTTATTAGATAAAACAAGATAAAACACGGGAACTCGGGATCATTCCGTTGAATTACGCAGGCTACATACCGTTGGACGCCAGAACTAAGAGGGAGTGCATGCAGCACTACCCGTACTTAGTTCGAAAGAGCTAGGTTCGAATGGCATCGATCAGTTAGTAAAGTTGCAATAACCACTGCGCTCATATCCAGCTATCAATTCCTCAGTCAGATGTCTTGGCAATCGATAGTTGCCAAATTCGTAGGCGGCGACATCATAAAGCCGTTTTCTGGGCAAAAATACCCGTCTACGTCTGACAAATTCATTATCGCTCGGTGCGAGGAACGCCATTTTGAACAAATATATGTGCTACTTTAGCCGCGCACGACGGTAATATAAATATATACTAATAAACGTCGCAAACGGATAGTGGCAGTGCTACTTTAGTGCGCCAGTTGCCGTGTGCGCCGTTAGTGAAACACGCCTAAATAGGAAACTCGCAAATATATGCGTTACTTGGTATTTAGGATCTATTCTAACGCATATACGTTGTAAGTGAAACGATCCCCTGATCTAGTTGTTTTATGTGGTAAAAGCTTCAATTAAATTATGTAAGCTATTCAGATGTGACGTCGCGAATGAAAATACCAATCATACCACGACAGGAAAATATGATACTTAAAATTACCCCATTTTCAATATGTTCGGCATGAAAATCTATTTCCT
The DNA here is from genome assembly GCA_034190875.2 of Urechis unicinctus. Lineage (NCBI taxonomy): Eukaryota > Metazoa > Annelida > Polychaeta > Xenopneusta > Urechidae > Urechis > Urechis unicinctus. The sequence continues at coordinate 22,455,194 of CM067342.1, forward strand.
ACATATTCATTATTTCCTATATATAATTTCATGAACCTTTTTAACTCTTATTGAAGCAGGATTACCTCAGATATTAAGTTGCTGTCGGAACACGATCGATCACAAGCGTAGTCAGAGTAACTTCCGGTGTGAAAATGAACGTCCGCGTTATGCTATTAAGATAGCGTTATGATTACAGGTTACTCTTTGTCCCATTTACCCGCGCAAGGTGACTACTTAAATCTCACCTGACGTTAACTGTGAGTTGCATGCAATAGTCATATCAACAGCTGAAGATGGAGAAAAGTAAAGCTCCACACTCTATCTCAATTTATCACATGACTATATTTGTATGTTACATCTTTACAAGGACATCTTTGCAGCAATGTATATGGTTGATATCGTTTATAAACGTTTTATTATGTAAATTTGTACAGATCATTTGCACCGCTGTTGTTTTGCAATAAATAAGAAAAGAACTGTATTTTCCCTGTACCTCATCTAGATAAACTCTTAAGTACTTAAACCAGTCATACAAAAGGGTTAAATGCATGATGTTGTATATCTTCTAACACCAATGCGTTTTGACAACAATACGTATTTGATGACAAGCAACAATTCCGGTAGGACAAACTGCACCTATCTAATGATCAACGACACAAATGAGGCGTTTTCTTGGCAGGATTTAACCATTATACTCGTACCATCTATCGATCCCCGTTTGGGAAGGATCATTATAGTTTTGGCTGACATCAAGCCAGATCATTCAAACGGTTGAATAACGAACATCACTTCAACTTGCACACAATACCACAATAGGGATTTACAAATATTCACAAGGTGATAAAAAAACTGGAAAAATTGCGTATCACAGGAATAGAGATTTTCAACAGTGGTAAACTGTTATTGTAAGTATAATGATGTTTAATTAGAAGCATAACTCTATTACATTGCAATAGCACCGGCTTCCCAGTCAACGGATGATCTATCTCGGATGTCGCTATGATATCACAAGTACCTCATCCATATGAGATCACAATTTGAGCTGATCATGAAGTCGCAGCGATCTCATAAGCTGCAAATTGGTCGAATTCTGTTCATTTCCTCGGATTTCATTTTATTACAGAGAGTCATTCGATCCCGACAATGTCTCTCAAAAAGGTGGGTTCAGTAAGCTATTTAAATATATTTACAATTCGCTTGATATCTTATTAAACTATTATTCTCACGCATTTGAAGCTTATAAAAATATATGGGCGATATAATGACATATTTGATGTTTAGGGAATATATTGGGTCGATGTGGCGTGTATGAAAATGGTGTGTGTGCATGCTTGTGGTCGCCTTCGCATTTCTAATATTCGTAATTATCCGAATCAATGAATATATCTCTACATTTTTGTTATTGTCAAAAACTTAATTTATTGTGGTTCAGTTAAATATCTAATTTTTTACAATAAGTTGTTCACCCGTCGATCATTCGAATAACAACATATTGCATGGACTGTTGATTCAAGAATGTGATATATTAACAGGTGACCCTGCACTTTAGAATTAACACCCCCTGATTGAATCATTGCATGCACCGTAACTGTGTTATTTCAGCATCCTCGTTGCTCTTTTCAGACTGCATGCTGTTGAAGGTTTTATCTGTAACGTTTATTTGTCGGCTTCTTTCTGCCTTTCGGCAACTGTGGAGTATTTCCATAGGGAATCACAAGAAATCAAAGTAAAGAGGGGTAGGGAGGAGATCAAAACCACTGTGAAAAGTGAGACACAGAAACAGTTGGAAATATTCCTTTCCGACAGCACTACTAGACTTCAGAGGAAGACTGCCAACAAGATGTCACAAGAAAGAGAAAAATAAATTGTGATAACTGAGATTGTGCTAAGCTATTGTGCAACTGTGTTTGGACTACTGATTAATAAAATCATGATTTTACCATTGTTGTCATTGGAATTCAGCTGAACATATGCAGTGATATGATTATCTCATAGTGATCTCACAGAGATTACAGCTCATGATATCTTTGTGAGATGAGTATGTGATCTCATAGGGATCTCACAGAGATCTCACGCTGTGATATATTTGTGAGATCAATGTGTGATTTCAAAAACTACCTCACAGTGATATCACAATTGTCTCATATGGTGGCATCATGGGAGAGATCACCATGAAATCACATTCTTGGCTGGGATTTTTTCTTTCAAATCTTGCAGTTCTGGTTTACTTGAAAGGTTATTTTAAGTGTGATATTGGTTATATTACAAGCATTGACTATGGTAGCCCTCATATTACCTGATGCATTCGTGTAAGCCGGTTTGTATTGGTGCGAGAGTTTTGACAACTCAATTAAATACCCCCAAAACGGGGAAAACATCTGAACAGTGGACATTAACGCATTTGACTAACATGTATATAAGAATTAAATTTAATGTCATAGCTAAATCTCCCAAATGAAATGAAGCATTGTGCAAATATTTTGATAAGTGCTGACCTTTCTCCTTATCCTTTTCATAGCACAATAGATGTTGACAATAGTGACCGCCTTCAGAGTTTCTTCACCTCTGAGCCGCAAACAAAAGAATATATGGCTTACAGTTTGCACAGCAGACCTGAAAGACGCTTTACTAATTTTGTACGGGAGTCAAGCAATGACCTTAACCAATAATCCGCTGTGTAAACAAATATATGAAAAGTAATTGGTAATACATCGCTACCTCTATAAATATTTACACCAGAGCAGATGGAAACAACTGGGTGTCACATTAAAGGCAAAAGGTATATATATATAATATATATATTCATAAACTTCAGTGTCCAGTGAGGCATGGGTGATTTTGCTCCATCTTAGATTCATAATTCTTGATATATATATATATATATATATATATATATATATATATATATATATATATATATATATATATATATATATATATATATATATATATATATATATATATATATATATATATATATATAACATAACGAAAGAAAATCATATTAATAGAAACACATGGATACACTCCACAGTATTATGGATGTAGGAATCGGTTTGAAACGAAAACCCCTTTTTCGCGCATATACACGGACGTTTCTTGTCAAAGGCACTCGAGTTCGGACATCATGATTTGTTATCTCCCTTGCATTATGATATATTTTATATATCATAATGCTAGTGTAGGGAAATCATGATGACCCAACTCGAGTGCCTGTGTTTCTTGCGCATTGCTACAACAATTAAGGTTATATAGTTCTGGATGTATAGCCATTTCATGTTATGATATAAAAAGATACTTTCCAACTGAGACAGAGGTCGTGAGTGAGAATTATCCGTTGTTTCCGTGTTATTGAATTCGAATAAAACTGTTGTCTTTGTGAGTGTCATTGTAAATGAAGACCCTTGGCTCGTTCAGAGCATGTGAATGCCACAACTACAAGTGCTCGGCACCGACTGTAAGGCTCTCGTGTGTTCAACTCTCGAAGTCCGGCGGTCAGTAGCCTAACATCTTAAATCCGAGCTGAACAGCTGAATAGAATTTGTTTGTGATAGTTATAACAACAAAGGACAGTGAGCGTGGGTTTGTTAAAGCCCGAATTATATAACAGTGTCACAAAACGAACCGAAGAAGGTCTCGATATCAACGCAAGCTTTCACCCAAAATCTAGTCATCTTCCGGGTTTTCTTCACAGTAACATTTGGTCGGTGGGAACGGAATCACAGTCACCGTCATGGGTGGCGCTTCTTTGCAACAGGGATATATAGCCATTGGTAATCTATTCACCAAACACGGGCCTCACGACAACCGAGAGAGGATGCCTCGATTCAAACCCCCCAGAAAGAAAATTGTTTTCGCATTTGCTTCGGTGTTGATATTTAGCGGTTTATTCCTCATTCCAACGAATTCTGACAGAAGCAGGACCAAATGTGAGGACTTCGGATATCGGTCATTTTCAGGGGCTAAATATGATGGAAAGCCTCTGATAACACTGTTTACCACGTTTAAAGAAGACAAGGGTCGTATTGATATGCATAGTTTGGCGGTGAAAAATTGGGCTTCTCTGAAACCTTACGTAAAACCTGTACTATTTTCGACACAGACTTCTGGAATATTGGTCGATTTGGCTTCCGAGCATGGTTGGGACATACTGCCTTCGCCTGGCGTGAACAGCTTTGGAACTCCGTTCGTGAAGGCCATGTATGTTACAGCGTACAACAAATACAACACCTCGTTATATGCCTATTCCAATGGCGACTTGTTGTACAGCAACGACTTCATAGAAACTCTAAGGGGTTTAGTATACCACTTTGTGAGCCCCCTTAATCCTCCGAACCCTCCCTTTGTTATTGCACGTCGATGTAATATTCAGCTAGATGGCACTCAGTCCGAAGATTTATGGAGACCGGATATTGTCAAGAGAGTGGCCAACGAGACCAATTTCCATGGTGTTGACGCTTTCGATATATTTATGACAACAAAATGGGGGTTTCCCATGAAGCGAATACCAGATATTGTAGTGGGACGTGGAGGAATTGGTCAGTTCTTGTACTTAGCTGCAGAGTATTTCAACTTGACTACCGTTGACAGTTCAGCGACTAATAGAATTCTTCATCTACAAGGTAAAGGCAAGCTAATGACTCATAAAACAGATGAAAATCCAGATATGTTTTACAACTTGCAATTGCTACAAAGAGAATTTGGCGAGGTACCATATTGGATGTGTCTCACATCAGCCACTAGTGCATATACGGATTACGATGCCAAGACTGGTTGTGTTGAGGTGAGGACACGTTACGTACCCAGGATTGGAGACTACCAAACAGTCCGCAGTCTTAAGTTCAAGGAACGCTATGATGACGACCATGTGTTGAAACACAGTTTGGTTGTTCCTGCTTTGAAATCACCATAGGTTTAATATGCTGATGACTCCATATTCCAACTTTTCAGTTTGAGGTTAAATTGTCACTATTAAAATTGTTTATTGACAGGTGATTCAATGAAGCCATCTTATATGAACATACACAAATGAAGAGTGCAATATCAAGTTGATAAAACCTACCATCAAATTAAAAATATTGAAGCGAAAAAGGTGCATATTATGACAGACCACAAGCGATAGTTTTCGGCCACTATATAATACTAACGGAATGATATGTATTAATACGCATGTTGTTTTTTTGGTGTAAACAGAGTGTGTACAATGAATTGTTAAGGTAAATAAGAAATCGCATGGAAATACAACTCTCACAAGTTTGTTCTCCGCAAGGCGTATGATGCTTATGACCGAGAACGCTTAACATAGAAATCTTTACACAGGGCCGCCATATAATTCCTACCCAGTATAAAGATTTCTATATTGTGTGTTCTCCGTCATGCATTTTAATCGTATTGTTATGGAACACTAAATTGAGAGTACCAGGTATTTTTATTTATTTGAAATAACCATGACTTTCTCAACTTATCTTTACTGATATGGCTATGCGATTGGATGGTAAATACCATTGGATTTAGTCGTCTGCTTCCGGTTTCCCGGTCTTACGGAGCCTCAGTATTCGGTGCATGCGCACCTGCTGCGTGGGGAAATGCGGTGTATAACGCCGATCACACCCCAATCCCGTGGTCCTAATCCTAGCTTGTGCAACGCAAGACACTCTGCTAGACCTGTGCGGACTATTAATTATAATGTATACGTAGACGTCCAGTAGGGCTAGCAATCTGCTAGAGTCAGTATATTGACAGTGAGTTTCAACACAGTAGTTCATTTGCAGGCAACGACAAGGTATTGAACTAGCCCAACAGACCAACATCAGGTTCGATATGGCTATATTGAACTGCAAGCTCATAATGAATTATAATATCCACAGAATAAATATCAAACATTGCACACACAAAAGCACAACTGAATCAGCTGGTGACAAGAGGTGATGCGTGTCCATGCTTTTGAGAAACATTGCAGCGCAGCTGGCAATCAAAGGGTCCTTTAATTTCAAACCTATGGCAGAATTCTGATGACGCTCGTATTGTGTCAACAGTGCCTTTTGCAACAGGGGCAGGAAGTTTCCCATCAGTATCCACATCCCTGGGGTAGAGTGAATCACCTGAACCAAACACCAACCACAATGCAAAGCCTACTTTACACTAATATTTGAAATAATTTTATATGAAATAACTCACCTATACTAATAGAATATATATTAAATCCAATAAATTCAAGTCAAATGAAATCAGAATAACCTAGGAATAAAATCAGAGGACAACTCGTGAATTGTTAATCATCAGCCACCAATCTTGCCCTTGTGATCAGAATAGATGGGGAGCAGTTAAATAATAAAAGAAAAATTGCTGCAATTGAGATTTCAAAAATATTATTAATGAATAGGTATAGATGATGATGCACGATTGCTTATTAAATTGCAATCAGCACAGACTGTTGTACTGTAAATGAGGACTCACCAGGCAAGAGAGCAATAACACCATCGTCACAGGATACCCTAACTGGTAGCCAACGTTCACATCCTCTCAGATTCCTGCCCTCTGCAAATTTCTGTAGATCGTCATACAATGTGTAATTCTGTAAGCGTGCAAGCTCATAAATCTGAGGTGGAGCTAACCACAATAACTTGTCATGGTATTTCTTCAAAACTGCCCCAGGTGAGTCCCACTAAAAAGAATAAGGTATAAATTAATTCACAGTTATAATATGAAGTTGATAATGCTATTTTCAATATGTCAAATATTGAATCAAATATTTGAATAAATAAGAAAATGTGATGAGATGTGATGCTCACGTGGGAATGCACAATTTCCTGGTCGTCATGAATAGCAGGTGGTGGCTTGGGAAGGCAGGCTATGTAAAATGCAGTATCATATCGCTTGTTTGAGTGCATGTCTGGCATGTGGTTTGGAGTGAGCCAGTTACTCCACTCGTACAGTGACCATATATCAGGAATGACACCAAGATCGCTACAGCATTCTGTAAATCTGGATGCATCTTCATAAACCCTCTTCCTCCATTGATTCAGCTTACTTTTATTCCCCTTAAAGTCAAATTTATCTGGCTTGACCAATAAGATGCCAGCTTCTTCGAAAGTTTCCCGAATAGCACATATTCGGAGAGCAATGTCATTGGTTAAAGGACCCTGACCGCATTCCTTGGTCATCATTGGGGGCCTCTCAGAAGGATTCTGCTTCACACGTGGAAGTGATGACAACAGATCCACATAGCCTGCAGATGAATAAATATCCAACCAATCTGCAGAGCAATCAGACTGGCTGACAATCCCTCCGGGAAAGACATGCGCATTTGGCATGAATTTACTCTGCCCGCTTCTTCCGAGCATGAGCACCTGGTAATGTGATGACATACTTGGTGTGGCCCTCCTTGCAGCTAGCATAACAGTGGATGCTAACTTCCAGTTTCTCAATGCCATAACGGAATAAACACACAGGATAAACTTTCTGAAAGGCAGAGAGCTCCCACAAACTTAACTTTGATGATTGCTCACTTCACAGCATGGGACCTTAAACATACACAAAATGTAAGGACAATTTAAGTATGATAAACAGTTAGCATTTAGAGACATCAAACTTGACACATGGACAACAAAATGAATGGAATAGGGGATGGTTATAATCATGAGAATTCAGACAGTTAATAACACCAGAAACATTCTTTTACAGTACATTTATGATTGATTTTATGTAAGACACATAAATTTTACATTGTCTGGAACAATTACCAGTACAACCTTAGCATTGCTGCAACATCTGAAATAAAACTGAGAAAAAAAATCCAGCAATGGTAAAAGAAACAAGCTCTTTGAATCATAATTTAAGTCTCTTTTCACCTAAAATAAATCAGGTTTATAATTTGCTTTCATGGTAAGATATTGTTAAGGAGACTCACTGAAAATTGGCACTAGAGAATTGTGCTCAGCTCTGTAAGATTGTATCAATTTGGCATAAGCAATGCTGGAATATGGGCAATGAATGATATTTTGACATAGAAATTTTGATGTTTCAGTCATCGATGAACAGGCTGTTCAATAAGTGGAAGTTGGTTTCCATACATTTGGGTGAGCAATAATTTGTTAGGCAGGGTAAATCTAACATGGTTATTATAATACAACTTTTAATCAGTATCCATTTTTGGGCCGGGGTACTTTGTATTTGATATTATGATAAGCTATTTTGTTTAGTAAAGTAGAAGTGGTGCTACATGAGTATCCAGCAACAATAACTACGACTACTTAGTTAAAATGAGGTCCCAGTGGTGACATTAAATTCGTGGGGTTTTTTGGTCCACTTACAGCTGCCTGAGTCGTAACATTCCATACTGCTTCTATCTGTTCCATTTTTCACCATACCAGCCTGCTTTAGCGCTATTTTCTTTACCTGATGATTTTTCAATCAGCCAATGTTTTATATTTACCAGTTAGATCGCAGACAGCTAGAATTCAAATGAAGTTTAGTCCATGCCCATGGTATCAGATATATCAGACTTTTCTCTTGAAAACATGGCCAAAAAAGTTCTCACTGTATCACAGTTAACAACAATTGTGTGGCCCATCTAGGGTGCAGTCACAATAAAATGATTGAAATGTACAAACGATAGAACACACTTAAGTATGGGTGCACAGAGGGCCCAAAACAGTAATAGAGCTCTAGAGGTTCCTTGGTCGGTCCGCTGCTCTCTCTGCCTACTTAAATGGATTCGGGCCTAAAAAAGCTGGTGAATATATATTTTTTAATTCTATATTTTATGCGACTGTGATGTATATCCATTGACAATAAAGCAATTTGAACTTTCAACTACATTGATAAACAATATCACCGTTTGACATTACTTTTAAATGACTCGTCGAACTTGACATGTGTGATTTTCGGGTTTCATGTTATCTTTCGTCTCGAATTATCATAAAATTTGGAGAAGTTTTCATTTGACTCCTCTGTTTTGAAATATCAGGAGGTAAAATGATACGTTGAATGATACAGAACATATGTTACACAACTTAGTGAAAGTACAGGACAAAACCAGTTACAGAGGAAATTTAGTCAATCAGTATCTTTTAATGGTCTATGCTACAGTACCCCAACAATCGCCCACTATATCTGCAGTAAAGTCGATGACAGGTATGAGGATTACCAAACTAGTGCTGTCGTAAGTTTGTTGTGGTCCTATTATCGCTCAATATATGTTACAGCTGTAGTATTTATATATTTTCTACGAATGGACCTTTGACTTTGCCCAGCGTTAAAAGGTCCGAAGATTGTTTGCTCATTCGTGATTGAGAATTGCTTCCCAAAAGCTGTGATTAGTTGTAATTTGAAGCTTGAATTGAATGGTACCACAGATAGGGTAAGTTTACCATTTCATAATAAACGGACTAAGGAGAAATAGATCACTTGACATCAGAAAAGAGGAATATAATAGACCAACAGTCGATCGGGTACTCCCTTGTTTTCTGATGAATTCCCCCTATCTTAGTATTATATTGAGGTGTTGTAAACACTGTGGGACCGGGGAAGAATAGACCAACTGTATCCCCCTGCATGTCGGATGAGGCACCTACTGGAGGCAACCTGTTGTCTATGGGTTACGAATCGTGTTGTTGGGTTATAGAGCCTGGTGGTTAAGTAGAGTGATCCTTGCAAGGGTAACCTATCCCTTCATATTCATCCCACCTTTCGAGGCGCCATATAACACATCAGTTTTGGTGTGGCGTTAAAAACTACACTCACTCACTGAACACTCTTTTGAGAGGCCTGTCAGGATGGATGAATTTTGGGTGGAGGCTCCATGAGCACGGTGCTCGGACAGTGCTGTGTAACCATGCCATATTAGCCCTGCAGGACGTCGTATATTTATGTATATCACCGTCCGACCTGGGCTGAAGCCATATCTGTATCATACCACTCTTGACTCGGATTTCTCCTAGACGAGAGGCTGAAATGGCCTGGTCCAGTCAATCGACTAGTGGTAACTTGCCCTAGAATAATCGTTTGTATTTTTATAGTTTGTATCATCTTCCTAGTGTTTTCCCTCCTTTTTTCATTGATCCTAGAAGGTGGCTACTCAATCAGGTCAACCTTAACTCTTCATATATTCATCCCACCTTTCGAGGCGCCATATAACACATTAGTGTTGGTGTGACATTAAAAACTATACTCACTCACTGAACTGTCTTTTGAGAGGCCTGTCAGGATGGATGATTTTTGGGTGGGGATGGGGGCTCCATGAGCATGGTGCTCGGACAGTGCTGTGTAACAAAGAACACTTGACAATGGGTCTTTGTATGCTCAGAATCAGCTATGAGGTAATTGTGAAAGTATTCGTGTTTAATGTAATGCTTAGGATTGAATCCTTTATGAAGGGCTGAATGTACAGTCCGAGTCTAGTCCTATGAGGCGCATAGGTGATCAGGTTTCTACAGTCCCCTCAAACAGTGAGAATGTTAAAGTTTGCTCACTGTTGTAAGGACACCATTCTATATGGACATATACCGATTTGACATATACCGATTTCCCATCACCAAGTCAATGTTTACACTGTAGTGGCAGAAGTAAAAAAGGGCCGTGTATGTTAAGAGAAGTATCTAAACATTCACTCGAATCACACATATATATGCATTGTGATAGGAAAGAAATGCTTTGATGAGGGTTTCATACGATTGAAGAAGACCAAGGGCCGGGTAGGTGGCTTAAATAATAACGTATAATATTGATGGCACATTTTAAGCTCTGCTTTCCAACAAAGCTTATCATATACCTTCACTTATGCTCTGTTCATCATTTCTTATGGCTGTTCATAAGAATATTAATGGTGCATTTTCTTATCAAGCAAGTTAACTGCCACAAAGAACACTGCTTATGATAATGGGTCTTTGGATGCTCAAAATCAGCTCTGCATGACCTTTGACCCATGAGTTACAATGGGAAATCTCATGCGCCATTTAAATTCAATGTAGCATAATGATTTAAAATGTTTTTGAAAATCCTGTAAAATGTAGCACTGTTTCGAGGTGTATTGGCGGCTTGTTATTGTCTAGGCAACATACTTATATTATGTATATACTTTGTTTTTTTCAGTGCATAAAACAGGATGCTTGGAAAGGAAGTGACAGTTGAGTTTCAGAACAATGTAGCAATTATAACAATGCGAGCTGGTGAAAACAGGTTTACCGAAGCCTTCATCCATGATATTAATTCTGCACTGGATGAAGTTTTAAGGTATATTAATACAACCATCGATGGGAATCATTTGCATTATTGTATCTTATAACAAACAAAGGATGGTAACAGAAAAGTGGTAATCATTAAGTATAGTGCATTCATGTAAGATTATTATCTAGTAATTTGATTGTGAAAGAAATATCCTTAATTGTCATTTGTCTTTAGTGCGAGAGATATTGTGGCCTTGATAACAACGGGAGAGAACAAATTCTACAGCAATGGCATCGACTTGGAGTCATTTGCAGGGTCAAAAGAAGAGGAAAGGGCAGCTTTCATGCCACTATTTTGTAGACTTGTTGCCAGGATTCTTACATTTCCCATGCCAACAATAGCAGCTCTGAATGGCAAGTGTCCGCAGCAGCATTGGAAACATTATTTTGTGAAAATCTGATGTATGAGTTTCCATAAGTCATTTGTCCATATATTGACATCAGCATTCTCCTGAAATTTAGTGTTTATGAGGTCCTTCAAACTTGATGAGTGCAGGTCATGCCTTTGCCGGTGGAGCCTTTCTGGCCTTAGCCCATGACTACCGTGTCATGAATGCCCAGAGAGGATGGATTTCAATTAATGAAGTACATTTACCATCACGAATACCCTTCTTCCTTCTTGAACTTCTGAGGTAGTCCTTATGAATTATTGATTCAATTGGACATAGTTTTACAGAAACGGTGCTTTTAGCACCTGTTATGAAACCTGTGCTATATTGATATATTTCATGGTTTTGGTGTCATAGGGCTAAGCTTCCGGGAGGTTATGTGCAGACGGAGGTGATTACAATGGGCAAGCGATTCACAGCACATGAAGCTCAACAATTGGGTCTGATACAAGCCATAGCAGAACCGGACCAGCTTCAGTCCAAGGCAAGAGAAGTATTAAAACAATCAATGCAGACAGGATCGTTGGATCGAGACGCCATCGGTTGGATGAAGAGAGATCTTTATGACTATGTCCTTCAAAGGGTTGACAAGGATGTCGTTCCTGGACCCATGTCGCGGTTGTGATTATCTAATTCAGCTGATTTTACGGTGCTGAGCTAATTCTGTGATCAAAAGGACTATTCAACTGAGATGCTTGAATAAATTTAAAAAAAAAAATGTAATCGGGTTATTGTTATCTAAGAATCCCAAGAAAAAAACAGTTTACACTTACATAAATATGTATGTACATACAAACTTTATTTTGATATTTATTTATTAACAATCAATTTATAAATAATAGTTCCAATGTTGTATCAGCTTTCAGCTACAGTTCTCCCTTTCTTCCTATTAGCTTCTCTGTTATTCTGTCTCTAACACATCAGAACATGATTGCCATTAGCTAACAAATTAATCCTCCACTTGCCCACTGAAGATGAACCAGCTGTTATGTATAAAGCTGAGGCTTACTTCTTTTTTAAGACATCTGAGCATTTTGTTGTAGGTGTCATCACACCATCCAGCATAATTCAACACAGGATGCTGAAAAATATATTTTGGATTTTTAAGATTTGTCATTTACAATATATATTACACACAGATTGCAGATGCAATAGTTGTCAACAAAGATGTACCCGAATAAATATTCAAAATGAAATTATGGCTTACTTCAATTAAAGAACATGTAACCGTGCTAAGAGAGCTCACTCAAGCCTCCGCCCAAGGAAATATGCAAACACCTGTGAGCAGCATGGTGCTTTGTCATGGCGTCTCGCAAAATCATCTGATCAATTATGGAAATCAGTCGCTGAACCAATCGGAAGACTCCACATAATCTACATTTGCGGCCAGACACAAACTCCACAATGTTGGAGCAACAGCCTATGTGCTTTTGTTGATTTTATGGTTGCCCCACCTGGCGACAGATGTGTTTTACTCATTTGCATACTCACTACAAAGCTAGTCAGAGCGAGCTCTCTCAGCGTACCTATAAGCTCTTTGCTTCAATACTTGGCATCGGTTCTCAGACAGTTACTCGAGTAGCAAGGCCTCAGACCAAACTGTGAGTTTGGCTCGACTTACTTCAGCTAGAATATTAACGTACCAAGCTGTTGAAACAGGTCAGTTCCCAGCTCCAATAAAAAGGCTGAAACTTGGCTTTTAACTCCTGAATATCTATTGACAGCTTTCACATTTCCAGAATTGGCTTGGTTAACAACTTATTAATTGGCAATCGAACAATACACTGTATTTTGTTTCAATTTGGTCTGCAACATTTCCCATACACATGCATAGCTTCTAGACACTTTCTGAGCATGCAGATAAACCAAGGGGCATGAGGACATGGAATGGATGAACAGAATAATTATATTCCAAGGTTGAGCTATTGTATCGGAACCAGGATATGACCTGTCTCACCGGCTGCTACCTTTTAATTCTGCTGTCTAGCATGACTCAAGTAGGAATCCAAGGCCATGGTACCTGAGAACCAGGCAGAGATCGGATGCTTTTCAATTCATACCTTCTTCCTGCACTCATGCAGATCAGCAATGATTAGATTACACTCTGGCGTATGCAGGTATGGTGACAGATCAGGATGCATCCTTAGGGTGTTTTACTGAAATATACACAGTGATGATGCAAATATAAAATTAATTTCCTCGTGTTTTTTTTCAAATACATTAAAATGATACGAACGTCATGATACTGCAGTTGTAGCATAAATATTGAATTACGTTATGACAACAACAAAATTCGACATCTATCTCCTTCGCACTTTCCGTGTCAATTAGGTACCCTATTACAACTTAAATTGCAACATTATTTCATCAGTAATCATTAACCAAATTCAACAGTAAGAACAGGTTTTTAAGCTTCACATAATCTCACTTTTCGTTGTTAGATTGAAAAGTCCGCTGTGACTGGGAGTCAAAAATAATCTGCTTGAGTAATACGTCATCGATCATTGCATATAGGCAAATAGCCTCACAACTATAACAATTATGAAAAGTTTGACCACTATTTATTTCACTATATTCCTCTCATGAATAATAAATAAACAAAAATTAAATGAGCTTGGTACATTTTATTGAATAACTGATGAATAGTTAGTATTTTTGTAGTGAAATGAAATTGTCAACAGGTCAAGGTCGGTGGAAACCAAGCGGCGATTTTAAACTGCATCGATTCTGTTGAAAATATTTTTAAGTTCGAATGTAAACATGTCTCAGATTCGATTGAAGCGTGTGCTGTCTCGCTTTAAATGTAAAGATTACGCATATCTTTTAGAGAAATGTGACCTCTTATCTGACGCTAGAACACACAGTATTAATCTCGAAAGTATGAAAAAGGATGATTTCATCAATTTGATTTTGACATCTGTGTCGGTTAGTCACTTTATATTAATTATTATAAGTGCCTTATCAGGCTTATGCGAAGGTCCATCGAACCTGGTCCTATTATAGCTACAGTACGTCGTCATCCAATGTTCAAAATCAAAGCCAATCCTGTCCAAAATCAACCATTCACAATGAATACGCAAAGCATAATCATTTATTACATATATGATAATGATGAAGTTCCCGTATGACTAAGAGATTTCGTCAAAGGTGAGTGAATTATTCAGAGAAATTTTGAAAAGTTCACAGTTTGTTTTGACACCAACATAAATGTTGTAGTGTTCGAAAGTTGCAATGCTAAATGTTTACGAGACAATTTACAAACAATCGCCCATCCAAGAACAAGGATAACCAAAATAGTGAGGCACACGATGTAATCATGACGAATTTCGATCTATATTGATTAGTAGATCCCGAACATTTATATTAAGTGCGAGATGCTTGAAATATACTTTTTGACTGGAGCAATTGCGTTTGGTAGCATCGTTACAGGACGGTTACCAGTGTGTAACTATTCACTTAGATTACTGGACATGAATAAACGTCAACCCTTGAAGGTCAAACCGCCTACTTAAGTACTCAACAACCGGTAATGACTTGCTGCAGATTGATAAATCTGTACCCATACAAAAATAACTAGCCATCTTGAAACCTTTTCACCTATATGAGATGTTTGATGTGAAACTTGTTTGTTGGTGGTGATGAGTCTTTAGGTGACATTTAGTTCACATATTCAGTCAATTTGATGGTAAAATACCTTGAATTCATAATAAATAAAATCATTTAGTGGTACCTCATTGCATCTTGTAATGTCGAATAAGCCTCAACCAAAGTGACCGACTGAGTATGAATGAGGCTGTTGTGAAAAGTCCATGGTAAATTATCAAAATATGTTGTAAAGTAAAACCTCTGATGTTGTGTCCACATTTCAGACTCACTCCAGTTAAATCATATCCCCGACCAAACACCAGAATGAATTTATGTGGTGAAATGTTCGTCTTTGCTTAACTAAGATAGACCACTATTACCTCCCCATTATATTCTTTTATGTTTTAAAGATTCTATAAGGGTACAACATTGGTGGGAGTCCAGGGGGCTCTGACCCCAAAATTCATCTCGGGCCTTCTGATTTGGTGGCCACCACAGGATCAACTCCATAAACAATCTACGATAACATTGTTCTGAGTAAAGAAAAATTAAAATGGGAATTTCACTTTATGAATTCCTGTTTTGATCATTTTATGGACCACCAAATAATTCTTCAGACCACCAGCTTTCATGGCCTGGGGGACCGACTGGCCCCCAACAAAACCAGTAAAGTTTGACACCTAAATTGTTATTACAATACAAAATTCCTGTCATCCTCTTCATGACATAGCATTAATATAAGCAAACATTTTTGTCACTTTATATCGAAGCAATTTAATTTTTGCTAGCAGGGAGGAGTTAATCAGATCAACTACTTTAAATTATTTTAATTTCTTTTATGTGTATAATTTAGCTTGCACCCACCATTTCTTTATACCCAGTACATGCCCTCTACTTTGGCTCCACCCCACTTTAAAAAATTGACAGCATTTTACCTCATTCATCATCTACAGTCATGACAACTTTTGTTGTTTCATAAGTAGGGATATTGTTACATAATGTATACATTTTGCTTTATCTGCAGAGAAAGAAATGGAAACGCAGTATCCCGTTACTGGAACTCTTTTGTAAGCATTCATGCATGTAATTCCAGAACACATTGTCATACTTGTTCTATTAGGAATAACCCCTTTTTGTCTCCAAATATTAAACCATTCGTTCTAGTCCATTTCGATGTACACCTATTTTTGCCTAAGTATGTTGACTTTTCAAGTAAATTCTGTTTCATTTGCATAGATATCCAGATATATTCCCATAGCAGAATATGGCATGTCCTCAGGATGGTTGGAGCTCAAGGCCCAGGTTTGTTTGTGTGCGACTTTTTGACTTCGCACCGGAACAATGTTGCAGAAATTAAAGCCAATTCTACACCTATTTATTTATAAATTAGGCAATAAAAAGTAATTTGTTTCCAAGCTGTGGGTCAGATGTGTCACTATAATTTGTTCCATTTTTAACCTTTCTGTGAGATATTGATATTTCCCCTTCACCATATACCAAACCAGCTTGCAGTAGCCGAGATAGAGACATAGAAGCCACACTTGAGAAGCATCTGTCCCTGTACTTCACTCCAGTGAGAATTTATAACCACTTATTCAGAATACTCTCCCTGGGTTTTACATTTGTCATGGTGATGTTAATAGCTCTTGTATAATGATATCTCCCTATGCAGGAGCTGTCCATGATTCACCAACAGGGGACGAACTGGATGCGCATCCAGGCGTACGATGATGCAGGGAAGACAGCAAGGTCAGCCCCACTGTATCTGGTCCACCATCCTGTAACCAATGTCATCCTGGCCACCAACCTCAGGGGGAAATATGCAGAGAGTGTGATGCAGGTCAGTTCCTGTCAGTCGGATGGTGCACCCCTACCGTTCGTGTTCTTTTTATGGCTGCCATTAAATCACTCAAAAGTTCAGCATTTACTTTGCTTAATGTTATGTATTGACTGATGTATTGCACTAGCAAACGTTTATCCCCCCCCCACACACACACACATACCACTAGTAATATTGTGTTTCTCAAAACCCTCAGCCACTATTCCTCAAACACCCCACCCCAATCACTACCTCCCATGCCCACCCATATCTACCAACATTTTACCATACTCCCCACTGCCATCATCTATCAAATTCCCTGCTTACTATCTCTCCTAACAGTCTCAAAGCTTTTATCCCCCCCCCCACATGTTCCTTCAATATTTCCTGACCCTTGTGATCCACCATCCTCTACTTCCCACTTTAACCTCCCTACAATAAATTCCCACCTCTAAACCCTCATTCAACACACTTACCATTACCCTCTGTCATAAGACACATATACAAAGATTTGTCAGTATTCCCTGTTAACCATGCTTCTGACTTACCAATACCCTGTACAGAGTGTGATGCTGACCCTGGGATGTACTCAAGCGGAGCAGTTAGAACTCAAAGGTCACGACACAGACTCCCTCATTCAAATGGTCATCAATAAATATTTCAAGGTCAGTTCATTATAACCCCCGAACCATCCCTCTCAGCAAGCATGCATGCAAATCAGCACAGGCCAACCAGCTCATGGCTGCTGGAATATCTGTTGGGTCTGTTTACATCTATCCTGTTAGGTTACTTTCCATATTTCACTTGAGGTACACATTGCAAATTAGAGAATGATTTTCCTGGGTTTCTGTACATAGTAAGATTCATCCACTATCACAAGTTCAATATTTGTGCAACAATACCTGCATCCCTAAACTGTAGCATGTATCTGTGACCTGGGGTAGGTAATTACATGATGCTGTTGAACAGGATGCAGTGAGCCAGAGGAAACTGAGGAGGGAGGATCCCACTGGAAGACGGGGTCAAAAACGAAAAGGTAACCCTTCACCATTTGGTAAAAGCACTTTTTCATCAAGTATATGTCATGCAAACATCTGTTAATATGACTATGTTAATAAATGAGCCATCTTTTATTAAACCTGACCATGATGAAATATGTCTCAAATATGTAAACGTGGAATCCCTGTGTGAACAACCTGACGTAAATGAAAAACCGAGGTAAAACCGAAGTAGCTTTATATACTGGGCCAGGTTTTCTCTCAGTTGATGTTTTATTCACGGTCAGTGTACATGCTTCTTGTTGCCAGCGTCTGATGAAGGCCCGACGGATGATCGAATTGTGAGTGAAAACCTAGCAGAGAAGAGACACAGAGCAGAGAAGATTGAACGTACATTTGGCTCCAACGTGCTGCCCACTCTGGAGACGTTGCAGTACACAGTTAGTTTTAGGATGAAAAACAAAATTCATCCTCTCATTAAGAAAGTTTAGGACAGCCATTATTTTTAATTTTTTTTAATAGAATAGCAACCATTAGCTTATATTTGCCCTTGTTTTTGTATGTCCAATTTACTTACAGAAATTGACTGGTATTTGAATTTTTTAATAACAAATTTATCCATCATGAAACATCAGTTCAGGCCCAGACTCCAACTTAACTTTGATCATGGACAAATCTTTATCAATACACAATTCCATCAGCACTACTTGAACCCTGACCCCTATCTGCATTTGGTGATTACAGCTTGAGACGCCGTTTCGCGGCCTGCACTACGCTCCCGCCATGAAGGCCTACCAAGACCAGAAGTTCCACTGTAAAGTCAAGTTTTCCGGTTCAGATGTTCTGGAGGGAACCCGTCAACTAGGCCTCTGTGGGCTGGCTCGCTTACCCATGAGAGATCACATGGCTAAGGTTCAGTCCCTCGCTCGTAATTCTTTTGTTCTGAGATCTAAGTCGGGTTCATCTCGTAGCATGAACACATCTCAAAACTCAATCCTTCACGAGACTGCAACTGTGAATCGACCGAAGAGGTCGTCTGCAATGTCTAAATCACCGTCTAAGCGCAGGCATTAATCAGCAATATTGCTGTGAATGGTTTGCTTGCTTATCCTGCAGTTGGTTACATCATCAACATATATGTAGATTTTATTATAAACTATTCATGATGATTTTAGTTGTTTGTTAAGAGGAGAAATATCTCATATAAGGGAATATGGCTTTTACTGTAGCAAAATTGTTGTATCCAATAAAATATAAAGGTTTCAATAGTATTGCTTCTGTTTATCATCACTAATTGCAATGACCTGGTTGCACTGGCAGATTGTTTCCTTAGTTGTCCTTATAAGGTCACAAATCACTTATAAGCAACATTCAATTCAATAACTGGGGGGGGGGGGGTGTTGACCAACTGGCCGGGGCACCAGGCTTGTGTCAAGTGGGCATTAGCACAAAAGGGGAGCTGTAACCAAGGAGATATGACCTTTGTTATAAGCGAGCAACACAGTGGTTTATTTACATTATAAGCAATTTCACTAAACGGTAATTATTGATTAAATATGAGCAAGATTATTTAATACAATTGTTGATTTCAATCAATGCAGAAATTGACACGCGTGACATAAAATGATACTTAATGTATCCCCTTCCGTCACAATTTCCATTGAAAAAAATTTACTAAGGGTTAACATGCCAACAGCAAGCCCAGCCATCCCTGTTTGTGCCAGTGGATTACGGAGTTATGTCCGTAGCCATGACTCCCGTAATCTGTTAATACACACTAGTCATGAAGTTGTTATTTGAATACACGTTGACTTGAAATGGACGCCATGTTGGTCACAGGCGCTCGGAGCATTCGTTCGTTAGTTCTAATTGAAGCCGTTTTTGGCATCAATGGCCATGTTCGGCTGCTCGGAGCAGAAGTCTCGTACTTGTTTTATAATTACCCAATGGCGCTTTAAATATCAGCTATGCAAATGTGAATAATTCGAGAAAAGGGCAAAGAAACACAAGAACAAGCTGAAATCATGCACATTTATAACAGCAATTTTAATATATTGAGTTGGCTGTTTATTATCGTTGAAGAGGGGTATGTGTGGGTCATTCCGGCCTTCCAGCCTCAACTCATGAATGGCGCGGAGAACCAAACCACCCGTGACCGATCACTTCTTTATGACAGAACGCAGACCTCCAATGTGCACCAGCGCAGAACGAACCTCTGACGATATATGTCTGGAAATTCGCGTCCAATCATCACATTCTTTCTCGCTTATCGCAGTCATTGACCCCACCCCACAGCTGGTTGTATCATTCTTCGTCATCAAATCGATAGCTTAAGAATAAATCCCAGATAATCCGTCAGAAAGGATGTGACATAAATAAAGCAATCGTTCTTGTCCGCTTTGTTGAATTCCCGGTTGAATCAGGGTTTTTGAACAACTTAGCCACACTTGTTTCATCACATATTTTTATTGTGGGACCCGACTGCTCAATAGATAAATCACCATTGCCCCTTATAGTTAACAGGTTAAGGCGTAAATTATGCGTGTCCCTTGTCAAGAAGGTACACCTACTGTTGCGTCTCGCGGGCAATGCACCAAAAACATCAATGTATATATTACATGACAGGTAAAATTTCCCCAGACACTTGCTGTAAGAAGTGACAATTCGTGCGAATTAAGACCACACCAATGTGATTATATTCATCAACTGAATTCTGGGAAAATAATTATAGATAAACTCTGACGATGACCACGCTGTTTATTGATCCACGCAATCAGATCATCAAGTAGTCCTACAAGACGTCTGAGTAGACTCAATTCATGTTACCGTTCGACCGGAGCTAATCATCAAGTGGCAATTGTGGCTTGTCCAACCCTGTTTCATGAATGATAAATACATTTGCAGCAACGCCAGGGATCCCGTGTTTTGGCGCTGGGCCAAAGGTCGAAACCCAACATAAACAGGAAATGAATATATTGTGAAAGCTGACTCATCCGACAGGCTCGTCGTCCAGCAAGCTTATATAATGTCATGCCACGGCAAGTTTCGGCTTTAATGGCCAACCTAGCAACCGGTCTGCTCGCGACGAGTCCGCGCAATACGCAGCGTTGGTGGTGGGGGGGGACTCAAAATAATTGGGATCAGCGCGGTGTCACGTCAAGTCCGCAATGAAAGCCTGCACATGAATCATAAAATGTTGGTAGTACACATCATAATTATTGTGAAATGAAAATAAGGACCTTAGCAAATTTATTTATTGGACTTCCAGATTTATATTGTTTTTGATAAGTAACCCCACCAAACAAACTGCCGGCATGGTGACATGCTCGTCATCAACTGTGGCTTTCGCCCATGGCCTACCCAGTATATAAAGGAGCAAACCACGCTGACCTTCAATCAAGCTCAGAGCATTCTCACCGTCGAACCCTTTTATTCGTAAGCGAGGAGTCTTTGAAGAATCAAAATTCAAAATGGTAAGTCAGCTCGGTTCTTTTAACAAAATTCTTGCGTAGCGCCTTTTTCTTGCTTAGCGCAGGGTGTTACACTTGGATTATTTGTGTAGTATTCGGTATTGTAAATGAATGGAATGTTCCAGTAATCTGATAAAGCAATGATTGGATAGAAACGTATTCTGCATTGAGAGTTACATGTAATTCCGGTTTTTTATTCGATACAGCGTGAGTGCATCAGCGTCCACATTGGTCAGGCCGGCGTCCAGATCGGTAACGCCTGCTGGGAGTTGTACTGTCTGGAGCACGGAATCCAGCCTGATGGCCAGATGCCCAGTGACAAGACCATCGGAGGTGGAGACGACTCCTTCAACACCTTCTTCAGCGAGACCGGCGCTGGCAAACACGTGCCAAGAGCCGTCTTTGTTGATCTGGAGCCAACTGTAGTCGGTAGGTGGAGTTGACCTTTGTTCTCTGCTGATTCCCGCTTATTATTATTTTAAAATATTTTACGATTTTTTGGCAAAAAATATATGCCGCTATTGAACTGCTTTATCGCTTTTTAGTGTAAATTTGATTTCTTTTGCTTGATATGATTAATAATCAAAATCCATTCGTCGTCGCATATTACAGTGATAAATTTATTTCCTTAACTGGGCTGCGGAGCTATTCCGTTTCCAGACAGACAGCCGGGTATTTATGATGTACAATATTTGATTGTTGCCTTTGGGTTATATAAGATGCAAGGGTCTGTGTGGCATGAACAAGCCAAACAATTGATTGTGCAGTTAACTCCACGCTGGAACAAATAGTCTGTTAATACATAGAGTAGTCACTCTAAATGGCACTTAGATATATACCTCCGTAATCAATAGATAAACCCTCCACAACCCTGCTGTTGTAAAGGTGTCGTGTCAAGACCTGTTTCGAGCTGTGGGTGGATTGTGCCATTGCCGGGCCCTCATACATTGTAATCGATTTCTGCAGTAAGGCACACAGTGCGCTCCATTGTCTCCACCGGCGTACGCAAAATTCCATCCGGGTACATGGTCGGCGCGTACCGATCGGCGTGAACGACGAGCCCCAAGCCCTTGCGCATTCGGCGTACTCCGGTGTGATCAATTAAGCTCGCTGTATTGTTAGCCGGTTGCTATGGAAAACACTGCAACATATCTCCAGCAGGCAATACGTCAATTGTACACCCGCCATTACCCTAAAGAGTTAATAGCTTAGCTAAGAGAGCTCACTCGAGGCTTCCACCCGAGGAAATATGTGAAGGCGCCACCTGTTAGCCGAAGCGCTGATGTCATAGCGTCTCTTAAAACCACGTGGAATGCTCTGTTAAGAGCTGTAGTCGCCTCGACCAATCAGATTACTCTATATCTTTAACAGCCGCCGAGCTTTTGATTTCATGGTATCGTCGCCTGATGTCGGGGGTGTCTTTCGAGTAATTTCATAATCGTCACGCAGCTCAGCGTAGCTATGAACTCTTCGCTCGAAACCTTCACATCCCCCTGACATGCCAAAATGATTGTCGACCCCAGGTCGGTTCCCTCGCTTCAGACATTTATTGACAGTCTAGAACTACCATCCACAGTGCGGACATGACAGATCGCGGATCGCAAACTGCGCGGACGCTGTTAGAAGCGAACCATAATTTATCAAGTTGACTTTTTTAGTAGAGTAATGAAAAGACATTTTTCCCGCTCTCAACAATTGTAGTGACGTCAGTCCAGTATACCCATGTGCTTTTGTTTGTGTCACGGTAGCGCCACCTTACGATTGAAATGTATTATAATTAGGGAAGCCATCACCGCAGACACACTTACAGTAAGCCCTCTTAGCGTAGCTATAAACTTGGATTAACCTACTTCAATTTTTCATGCTGCAACACGATTTGAGGCTTATGAAGATTCTTCGGAAAATCCGATCTCTGCGAAGCTAAATATTTTCACCAAATAGATTCTGCTTCAGCATCCCCGACTTGTCCATACACACACCAATACACTATGTCTTCCCTCATTTTTCAGATGAGGTCCGTACCGGCACCTACCGTCAGCTCTTCCATCCGGAGCAGCTCATTACCGGCAAGGAGGATGCTGCCAACAACTACGCCCGTGGTCACTACACCATCGGCAAGGAGCTCATCGATTTGGTCCTGGACCGCATCCGTAAGTTGGCTGATCAGTGCACTGGACTCCAGGGCTTCCTCATTTTCCACAGCTTCGGTGGCGGAACCGGATCCGGATTCGCTTCCCTGTTGATGGAGAGGTTGTCTGTCGATTATGGCAAGAAGTCCAAGCTGGAGTTTGCCATCTACCCTGCTCCCCAGGTGTCCACAGCTGTCGTGGAGCCATACAACTCTATCCTGACCACCCACACCACCCTGGAGCACTCCGACTGTGCCTTCATGGTCGACAACGAGGCTATTTACGACATCTGCCGTCGTAACCTCGATATCGAGCGTCCCACCTACACCAACCTCAACAGGCTGATTGGTCAGATCGTGTCCTCCATCACCGCCTCCCTCAGGTTCGATGGTGCCCTTAACGTGGATCTCACCGAGTTCCAGACCAACTTGGTGCCCTACCCACGTATCCACTTCCCTCTGGCCACCTACGCCCCAGTCATCTCTGCTGAGAAGGCCTACCACGAGCAGCTGTCTGTGGCCGAGATCACCAACGCCTGCTTCGAGCCCGCCAACCAGATGGTGAAATGCGATCCCCGCCACGGTAAGTACATGGCCTGCTGCATGCTGTACCGTGGTGACGTCGTCCCCAAGGATGTCAACGCAGCCATCGCTACCATCAAGACCAAGCGTACCATCCAGTTTGTTGACTGGTGCCCAACTGGCTTCAAGGTCGGCATCAACTACCAGCCCCCAACCGTCGTTCCCGGCGGTGACTTGGCCAAGGTGCAGCGTGCCGTGTGCATGTTAAGCAACACCACGGCCATCGCCGAGGCCTGGGCTCGTCTGGACCACAAGTTCGATCTCATGTACGCCAAGCGTGCCTTCGTTCACTGGTACGTGGGAGAGGGTATGGAGGAGGGCGAGTTCTCTGAGGCTCGTGAGGATCTGGCTGCCCTGGAGAAGGATTACGAAGAGGTCGGCGTCGACTCTGTCGAGGGTGAGGGCGAGGAAGAGGGAGAGGAGTATTAAAAGAGACCGAGCCTAATGTATTTGGTTGCAACCTTTAATTTGAGCTATTCAGAAATGTTGGCTTGATGTGCAAGAAGTTCACCAATAAAAAAACCTGATGTGCAATTCACGAGGGTGTTGTCATTACAATATCATGATTCCAAGCAACTTAATAGCATTGCACGTTACTCAAAAGAATTAAGAAATTGTTTAATTAGAAATGGACATGTGGACTCGGCCACGTTCCCCAAAGCCTTTATCAAGCTTAAAACTTCGTGTCGACTGGGGACTATTCTATAGTATTGGGGTGACAAGTAGGTTACGTTATCAGCCAACGCTTCCGGGGACTATGACCGGTCCTCGTTCTCGCCTGGCTGAAGGATCTGTATGCTAAGCGAGGGCAATTGTTGGTGGAGAGCTACATACTTTACACCTACCGTTCTTATTAGATATCTGCTTATGGTGTACAGAGTTGAGTAATGACACGTATGATTTGTCCAAATCCGTCTACGTCCCTAACTCCAGAACCCCATTGCAAGAGCAATTATTTATTGTCTGATACGCCAACGTCTCAATAAGGTGCAATTTACAATTGCGCAGAGTTACAGGCTCTCGAGTTTAAAACGGTCCCTTGCTTGTCGCATATAAAACATAAACGCTTTAAAATGTAGAGGCGAGGAACGTGCAAAACTCGTTTGCCATGCCCCCAGCGAATCTTGAAAGGAGTTCCGTGATTTTGCGTTGTTCAGTTGCCATTCCATCGATCGTCAGTGCAAAATGGATGAGACATCCAACCCGATCATACCTGGGGTACATCCGTGGGCATTCTAAACGAAGGCCACACGAACGAGTGTTGAGAGGGTCTCTCAGGGTAAAATGCTTCGTACCACATTTATCGATACACTTTATTATGCAGTTAGCGGCCTAGTGAAAGAGAGTAAACACAAACTATGTGACGTCATATTCTCCAAGATGTTGACCACCAGTATACGATTTCGGTCCGTGTATATACCGTCTTTTCGTTTTTCGTTTATCAAAACCAATAACCAAAAACGAAAAACAAGGGCTAAACCGTAAACCGTTTTTCATGTGTAAACGAAAGACGGATAACAAACCCGTTTTTTTTCTCGTTTGTGCGACAACGAAAGCACGGATGAACACCATAACCGATTCGCTTTTCAATCAAAGTTTCTATCAATAACTTGATCATACAACGGAAAAACGAGTGGCGCTGCAGTCGCCAGCTTGGTGTTTTTGTACTGATATATATATAAGCGGCTGGATATGTTGGTTGGTATATACATATATATAAAAGGTGCGGGGGTATTTAAATATTTATATATTAAATATATGAATATATGTATCCATAAATATATATATATTTATATGTGTGCATATATTCATATGTATATACATCGATTAAGATATATGTATTCATATATATCGTACATTTATGCATAAATCTCTCTATATGGAAAAAAAGCGTACCCCGTCGTGCAAGGCATCGATATATCTATATATAAATGCGAATGTAAAACCCGTCGAACAAGGTCAAAAATGGATCAATTCGGAATGATGATCGGGCAATTTAATCCGGCTTACGACGTACGACGGTATTATGCATTGCATAATACCTAGCACGACAGGGTACACTTTTTTGCCATTTTTGACCGTGTTCGTCGGGTTTTACATTCGCACCATGCCTTGCACGACGGGGTACGCTTTTTTCCATTTTCACCTTGTACGACGGGTACAGGTTTTCGAGGTCCCGCGGCACACACCTACCCGAGATAAAGCCTATCCCCCCCCCCCCCCGCACCTTCGGATACCAACCAACATATCCAGCCGCTTGTATCAGTACAAACACCGCCGACTGCAGCGCCACTCGTTTTCCGTTTGATCAAACGAGAAACGAAAAACGAATCGGTTTGGTGTTATCCGTCTTTCGTTGTCGCACATGAAAAAAGGTTTACGGTTTAGCCCTTGTTTTTCGTTTTGGGTTATTGGTTTTGATAAACGAAAAACGAAAAGACGGTATATACACGGACCGATTTCTCCAAACTTGAGATATAATTTATTGACATTTAGAACCGATTTATCAGAAATATACATATTCGATCCAATTTATAAGTTGGTTTTCAACAATATACATGAACTGAGTTAAATGCCTCAGTTATGTCCAATATAGATTATAATTTTTGAACGCACTGGTCAGAGTTCATTTGTTTAAGGGGATTTCCCTCCCATGCATCCCCGGACGAAAATCAAGTGGCCAACCGAGGGCTAGAATGTTTATTCCGCAGCCACAGACCCCAGTATTAACCGGGATGGCGTATGTAGGGTGTAGGCTTTCTATTCGTTATCGCGGATCTGAACGTTATCTAGCATACCCAGCCAATAATTCCCCGTCTTACTTCCGCAGCAGTAGTTCAAGGAAAGTTACCTGAGATGCAGATGGTATAAATCATCTATTCCTGGAGCCCCTTAGGCACTCGACGCTGTCACTGGTGGAGTTTGTTTCCCTTATAAAGACGTAGACAAGACAGAAAGTCTCTCACTAATCCGACTGCTGGTACGCAGCACATATACCCCTCACCCTTTAATCAATTAGTGATGAATTTTACTCTCTTTCGACTTTCATGTAATAACTTCAACCTTGAACAGGGATAGCAAGAGCTCTTTTGAAGAAGGAGAGCTAGTGGAAGATTAATTGTTCGAGGGGAACAAACACATTCAAGTCATTCTCCATTGAATGGTCTAGGGAAAGGTGTATTCATATCTTTCGAGCATTCGGACAATCACTCACGACTTTTCGTCGCAAATAGGGGAGCACCTTCGTAATCGCATCACATGGAATTCCACAGAGAGAACAGTTTAGGATACATCCAATACACAAATGGCATGGATTTGACCCACGACGACGAGTTAAGCAAGTGGGTGACTTATCCCATCGCAGTTGCACAGGGAATCTTGATCCTCATGATTTTGTCAGGAAACAGTTTTGTCATCACACTCGTTGCCGCCACGAGGTCACTGCGTACACCAACATATACCTTCCTCTGTGTCCTGTGCTGTATCGACTTCATAATAGGAATCCATATTCCCGTTTCAATTTACACATTGCTTTCTACAACCGTTGGAAATGCTACACAAACCTTTTCGTGCACCTACCGAACAGCTTCAATGTCATTCCTCATAAGTTTTTCGTTTTATATGCAGGTTGTCATAGCAATAGATCGGTTAATATGCATCACTAAGCCTCTGCGATATCCACAACTCATCACCACCTTCACTGTTGTCATCGTTACTGCCGCCATCTTTGTTTTCGCCGCCATCACCGCTCTTGGGCTACCGCTAGTCTTTTTCGACGCCGATCACAGTTGCAGTACCTTCAGCGCTATAAAACCAGAGTTCATTCATTATTTTGCCGCACCAGCGTATTTGACATCGTTAACGATTCTCGTTGCCATATACAGTGTTGTTTTCCACACAGCAAGAAAGGTTTACAGGATCCGACCTGGTACGGAAGTCACCGACGGTAGCGCCCACCAGCGTCATTTTTGGAGTAAAAGCGAGATAAAATCTACGCTGACTTTTGTCATCATAGTTGGCATTAATATGAGTGTGTTCATTCCCTACAACATCCTCTCACTGGTATACCTTCAGTGGCATTCCAGAGCATTTGAAAAGGAAGTAGTTACAGCGATGCTTTACCTTCCGTCTGCTCTCAATCCCTGGATTTACGGCGTGCTGTTACCCGACTTCCGCATGGCTATAGGACGTCTGATAAAAAAATGGAATCTTCGCAAAGTGAACAGAGATATACACGTCGCATGAACCAATATCTCATGGTATATGAACAAGAACTTGGTGAAGCATATAACTAATCATGGATCTTAGTAATATACCGCAGAAGTGTCACAAGTTAATATGTTCTAAACAGGACTTAGACAATGCCAAGTAATTCACGGCAACAGAATGTCATTTCTGTTGCCCTTACAAACATGTTACGTCCAGTTTGTCTTGATCAAGAATTGATAAGAAACCCATTCCTCTTACATTTGAATTAGTTTTATGTTCATTGAAATAAAGCACGCATTCAAGACAGTCCAAATTGCTTTATTCGACTGTGCATGGAGTTCAATTCGTTGGACAAAGGACAAACGCCGTATTTATAGTGACTGAACCATCATTAAGTCCAAATTAAACCGAGATCTTACTCTAGACACAAAAACACCATTTACTACGGTTAAGCCTCGACTTCACTACACTATTGAATTCCTATATCTCACTCTCAAATTTAAATACCACAGTCACACTGCAGCCGACTGTGTAATCTCGCGGACTAACGAAACCTATTACATATTGGTCCATTCAAAACTATTGAAATACCGGTTTTTGAACTTTCTCTTGCAAGAGAAATGGCACCCACCGGAATATACCCCGTTCGACATATCCAATATTTAAATGACGAGGCGTCTTACCAAAAACAAAACCACAAAGCTAAGTTGAAATCCAAGACAACCGTCGTCAGTAGATCATTTAGTGTTAGCTCTCATAAGAGTGGATATAGCCAGCCTAAGCATACCAATGAATAAACGAAGAAATTGATGATTGAATGAATAAATAAATCACTGAAAAACCAAGATATTGTTCAAACATAATGATCAAGGGTCTGAATTATCACGACGAACCAACCCACGACCACACGCGGGGCAACAAAATGTGACGTCACCTGACAAGGGGCAGACTGACATTCGCAACAAATCCAAACAATCCTCTAATATGGCACAGTCCCAACGTTTGTCACGAGACAATGTTACCGATTGACAGACAACGCGTATTGAACAACGATCGCGCCTTAGTTGACCTGCGACCTTTAAACCGTTAGCAGGCTGCAGATTTATAACCTGTTATAAGCTAACGTGAGCTTTATGATTCGTTTCATAAACGCACGTCGTCTCTAAGAGACATTGTGGAATCCCGCATGCTCTTAAAGACGTTTTTGGAGCTATCATAATGAACTTTGACTCAATTTGTCAGGCCCTTTAATGGCGTGGGATCGTCTGAATTGAACAGGACGAGGAGAACCAGGTTAATCTGCTCTGCATGAGTGATAACAGGTAGGCGTTGATATATATAGACCTATATAAATATACCAACTTAAACCAATGTTTTCCCCGCGCGTACAGCCATTCTATTTCGCCCACGCTGGGTTCACGCAGTTTAAGAGCGGTAACTAGGGTAGATACACTACGGCTCAAACTTTGACGACACCACAACCGCGTGTGGGTGCACCATTGGGCTATGGTAATGGCAATATTGGGGTTTAACGTCACTTTCAACAACGAGGTGATATCGCGACGGTGATGTATGAGGATGATAGTGCTGCTTGGACAACTCCCCTTAAGTGCCAGCACCCACTTGGCACAAACCCGTGGTCCCGACCGGGCTACGAAACCCACGCCGCTAGGACGATGGTCCAGCACGGTACCATTGAGCTACCGGGTCGGGTACACCCCCTTTCAGAGATGGGACCGCCATTTAGCGTGATCATCCGAGTCCCGGGGAATCAGTCAGGTTTTCACACCTTGGTATCGAACCCACACCATTGGGCTACGGACAACATGAGACTCCTGGTCGTAGTCGACACATTTTAT
The DNA here is from genome assembly GCA_034190875.2 of Urechis unicinctus. Lineage (NCBI taxonomy): Eukaryota > Metazoa > Annelida > Polychaeta > Xenopneusta > Urechidae > Urechis > Urechis unicinctus. The sequence goes on from CM067342.1 coordinate 22,485,440, forward strand.
CCTTTACAAATCGAAGCGGTCTACTAGTTCCTCTGTTCGATTTCATCGAAACAACGTGCTTGCATTCCAAGAAACGGAACGAAAAGCACATTCGACATCGACTTTGTCCACCTCACCAGTCTTGCGTTCCTATGAGCTGAATCATCTAGGGTTGTAGGGGTATAGTGGCATGATGCATGTACCTCTTATCAACCATCAAGCTGTTGGGAAGCAACCAATGTTTTGCACCTCTAGCTTCTCATTTGGAAGCTACCATGTCAATATAAATCTCGACCAACCGGAAGTGTTTTGTCCGAATGAAATGTATGCTTACTCGATCATAAATCTCCCCAATGCCGTTTATTAGACCCCGTTCATTCGGATCGTGATATTAGACTTCCGAGCATCAATTATAAAATCGGCTGGTGTTTAGTCGATGTGCAAAATATCGAAACAAAAAAATCCAAAGGTATTTTTCTTTTCATGAATGCAGTGTATAGAGTCACCGTTATGTTTCCATGGAGAGGTTTTATTTTGATAAAATGACGATGATAAATAACCTCTTGAGTCCAAAGGTTTGATGTTGAACCAACCATTGGGTTCTACATTTGACTCATGGATTCAAAGGTTCTTAAGTGTTCGCGGATCATAACCCCTGTGCAGAACCTTTTTGTGTTTGTACTCATTCGACCGGCATGTTCTTCGTGCTGCTTACGTCAGGCAATGACCTTCATTAAATGCTGAGTCACTCCCTTTTGAACCGAAGCCAGAAGGCGAATCAGTCTAAAGCATAACCCACCCCCCCCCCCCCCCCTCCAGTTTTAATCTAGACGCTACAAGAAACTCACTTTCTATGAGATGACATTATCAGTTTCTGGTATGGCGTTACAACTCAAATGCTGTCCCAAAATGTAGAACTGCATTATATAATCGTAGAATGTGTTTATTAATTTACATAATTAAAACCAATTTCATTACCTCAGTTGCCAATATCATATTATAGAACACTGTATATTATTTATACTGATTTTCAGTTCAGGTGGTAAAATGGACGAAGAAGAAAAGGCGACGCTGTTGCGAGGGAATCAAAGTTCGTTTGGAAAGCGTTGCTTAACAACGTTAGGCCTGGTTGTCGTTGTCGCAACCATAACATGTGCTATTGTGCTCCCGTTTGTGTTTGCTTCAAACGAAAAGAAGTACCCGGATGATCCCACGGAACTAGCACAGTTTGTCCTGTCATCGGTACCTCTTGTGGACGGGTATGTTATATTTATATATCAGGGTGCTCTGATTTGGCGGGGAATTAATATAAATTGCGATCGAGATGTGTATTTTACTACAAAGATTGAATTTTACATTATATTAACACAGAAATTGTGCAACTTATACGGATGTACAATTATTAATTATAAAACCAATATTCAAATGCTGTGGGTATGAACGCAGGTTTGTCTGGGTTTGTTTACAGCCATAATGATTTGGCCTATAGTATTCGGCAAGAGTATCACTCGCAGGTGGCAAATATTGACCTACGAGCAAATCTAACTGGTGCCTTTGGTGATAGTCACACAGATATTCCGCGCATGCGCGCGGGCAAGCTGGGAGCTCAGGTAATGACCTAATGGACGACATTTGCAACACGTATTGTTGCATGTATTTACATTACCCATTTATAAAATCCACACGTCTAGTTTGCAGGAATGCTGTGTCAAATCGATATCACCAATGATTCTGATTCTATTCTTGGCTCCTCTGAGTATGTCATGACGTTCTACACAGAATATCTTTAATGTGCCAATATCATATTTATTTGAAGGGTCAATTCTTTATTTTTTTATTACCTTGCCTATTTATTGGATGAGAGCATTATCAAGCTTGGTCTTGAATGAAAACTCTCCCCGATAAGCAGTTTTATTCAGTAAAGCACAGATAAAGAAACGTTCGATGACTCGTATCTATACCATACAAGCGTTTATGAAAACCTGAATGTATTTTTGACTGTTTGTGGTCAGTTTTGGTCCTGCTACGTATCATGCACGACCCAATTCACGGACGCGGTGAGGGTCAGTCTTGACCAATGTGACGTCATCCGTCGCTTCGTGGACAAATACCCGGACATTTTCCAATTCGTGGACACCGCAGCCGGCATTCAAGAGGCATTTCAAGCCGGTCGTATCGCCAGTTTAATAGGTCTAGAGGGCGGACATTCATTGGACAGTAGTTTGGCTACTCTCCGACAGTTTTACCGGCTGGGAGTGCGATATATGACGCTCACACACACGTGTAACACTCCATGGTACGTCCCTTATGATAAATGTAGCTTGGCAATTAATGCTGCGAGCTTAACCAGTTAACGTATGGCGTTGTCATGTTGAGAATGCACCAGATTGGTTACGTTAGTACACGCCATTGAGTGGAACCTCGCCTAACGGCCACCTCACTTAGGCAACCACCCCGCTATTACTATACGACCACATTAACCCTGTCCGTGTTCATCGCATATTAGCTGTACCTCACTTAAGCGACCACCCCGCTATTACGACGGCTTTTGTTCAATCCCAAATGTGGTCGCCTGGTGCACAGCCAAACTTCCGAGCGGCGAGCCGAATCCCAGATATTTTATATCTAGTAGCTGTGTATAATTTTAAATCCCTTTTATCGAGGGAGTATGCCTTACCTTAATGTACAACACCATCCACATGGGGTAGGCGTGTTATGCATAGCATGTGTTGAAGTTGAAATTGTTTTCACGAGACGTAGTTGATAATATTGAAATCCTTAACTAGCTCGATTTTTGTTGAAGGGCTGACAGTTCCCCAGAGGATCCGAGTGAGTCCCCTGGATCCACGCGCGGGGAGCATAACGGACTCACTGACTTCGGCAAAGTAAGTGCATTGTTACACGATCTCATGAAGTCCAACATACCGACAATATCATGGTCTTATAGGGGTCATACTACAAACTATTCATGGCCTGAAGAAGGTCAGCATACAGACAATAACGCAATCAAAACAATGTTTCGTATTTGAACTTTTAAACTTAATTCAACTATGTGTATAAGATATAACGATACCTTGGTGTTGATGGTGCCAACAGAAACTGGTGGTGGAGATGAACAGGCTGGGGATGCTGGTGGACCTGTCTCATGTCTCCCGCAAGACCATGTTAGATGCCCTGAACGTGACGCGAGCACCTGTCATATTCAGTCACTCATCGGCCTGGTCACTGTGTCATCATCACCGTAACGTACAGGACGACGTCCTCGCTAAAGTGGTCAGTCAATGCTCGTGTGATAAATGAAGGAATGTGGGTGTGGCCTAGAGGCAAGCTGTTGCGTTTGGAGTGATGTGTACATCATTTTAGCTACAGTACTTATTAATGTGATAAAATTGTTCATTATTGTGACAAAATTGTTCATTATTGTGACAAAATTGTTCATTATTGTGTCATTCATTGTGACAATAGTGCTTATTATTGTGACTATGGTGTACATTATTGTGACATCATGTTACATTGTTACATGTATGGGCACGGCGCTGGGGTGCATCACTTTGATATAATCGTGTATTATTTTGGACAAAGAAACGCAACTTTATATCAGACATGGAAATCCTTTTGACACAAACTTTCCATCATCAGCTAACGTGCATTATTGTGACCATGGAATAGATTTCTTTGAAATGAAATGAAAATTATTTTATAACACAATCTTGTGGTATTTATACATTGGAAATGAAAACACAATAGTTGAAAAACGCGTGACAGATCAACATTACATAACAGAATGGGCACATTTCACGAAGATTCCCTTGTGCATGATATCTTATGATTTCTTGCACACGCTGCCAGACGGAGAATGGGGGTATAGTGATGGTCAACTTCTATTCAGGCTTCGTAAACTGCCCTCCTACTCAGCAGCCAAACGCGACCATTTATCAAGTAGCCGGTGGGTCCTCTTGTTATTAATTGTGATTTTAGTATGGCAAATTGTAGCTCTCATGGATAATATATAGGCATAACAAAGAGTTACCAAATGGCGATATCAAGACGCTATTTATCTTATTTATCAACAAATAATTTCGCTAATCTGGCGGTTTTATTCAGATCACGTGGAACACATCCGGAACGTCAGCGGGTTGAATCATGTCGGTATAGGGGCGGATTTTAACGGAGTATCTGGGTGAGTTGATATCTAGAATGACATTGTAATGTGGTGTTTTGTAAACATTCGTTTCAAACACAGACACTCTGCTATTCTAGGCAGGTATCCTGGTAACTTGCTTATAAATATATTGAACCGGCCATACAGCCGATCCTGGGAAACGGAGCCCGGGGGGGAAGGGGCACTTAAATGTATAGAGGTAGTATATATGAATAGAATAAGGCCAAGTGCCCCCTCCCCCTCCCCTTGGGTTAGGAAGTATCAAACTGCGTTCTGTCCATTGTTACAAACAAGTTTCACCCATGTGATATGATATTTTCAATTTCATTAATTATGTCTATGATACAGCACACCTGTTGGTCTTGAAGACACCTCGAAATTCCCCGCTCTCTTGTGGAGTTAGCACGTCGAGGCTGGAGCGGTCCGGATCTGGAAAAGCTCGCCGGTCTCAACCTCATCCGGGTGTTCAAAGCAGCAGAGCGGGTAAATTTTGTCAATAACATTTGAGGGGAAAAAATCATCTTTTTATATTTGTGCAGATTGAAGTGTATCCAGGATCTTTTGCTCGTCCAGCCAAAAAGGATTCTTATCAATGAATGTTATACTGACTATCATTATATATACCATTATTTCATGGCAATGGCATCTTTGTTTCGATGTTATTCGTACAGGTTCGAGACAGATTGGCAGAGGAGAAAATACCCCCCAATGAGGAACTGATAGAGCCGGTTTATATCGGAAACAAATCGTGTCGTCCAGACTTCTAGAAAAATCATGTGTATTTATTAAATCGAGGATAAAATAAATTGATGAACTCAGTGTCGTTTGGTTTTTCGAAAAATAAATAGCACGGAATATTATCAAACCATCATGGTTCTCTGCGCAACGAAAAACACGGCGCAGGTACAGGGCAATTTATCCGCGGATAGGTTTGATCAAGTGTCATAAATATATCGAACGTTCTCATAGGAAAAAAACTGTTGGAGAATTTCTGCATCTCAGATCATTATCGATCCCAATGATCCAACATGCCGACTGACCCTATCCACAACTCCCCAACTTTCTGTTATAAAGTGCGATTTTTAATTGCGCAACGAAAAGATACCTTTTAAGGGCTGCAGAGTTGCGATTGGCCAACTGATTTGTATGAATGACCTATAATGAGTGGATATGTCTCCTGTTTTTGTGGATATGGATGCAATGTTATGATAATTACGAAACGACGAAGACAAAAATGATGATGACGATGATGAAGTTGATGTACATTATAGTACAATAGTAAACCAACACCGGTTCAATATGAGAAATTTACCGTCATTTCATACCATCATCCAAAATATCAAGAAATTGGTCATGTTTGGTGATGCTTAAGGCTGATTTTCCTTAGTACAATATAAACCACATCCACATTCGCGTTTGTCGTTGTTTCACGTTTTGCGTGTTGTGCTGACCAAGCGATTTTTTTAAAGATGAGTTTCGAGGTCTGATAAAGAACGTATCTAGCAAAAAAAAAATGTTGCATGCGTTCCTGATGGCGTTGTGTCCAAGACAACACCATCACAACCGCATATCAAAACTGACTAGTTGGGACTATAGTGTTATGAGGATGGGCGGATGTGTGTGGAACCGGATTTGGTTTTAAGAGAAGATGTCAAAATTGTTGCAATGTTTTGTCACTTGCTGCACTTTTTATAGACCCTATATCCGGCGAATGTCCTCTCGGAGGGGCTGGTAGGGTTGTCAATTGTCACCAGAGTTTGATCAAGTGATCCGAGCAGTGACTTGCTGGACTTTACACGAGTCCTAAGATGTTAAATATATGACGGGATTTGTTTTCTCGGACAAGCTGAAGTCCTAGCTTTACCGGCTTGTACAATAGATCGAACTCGTCTATAGGATGGCTGGAGAAAATGAGACATTTCTACTAAGCATAAACAGATAAAGTGGACAACTTGATGCCGATTTGTAGCCTTGTATGTGATGGATATGGTATTGCAATTTCCGGCACCGTCCGAAATAATATACCAATCAGAAACACTCACAGTAAAACCAGCGAGTTTTGATTTAAAAAATAATTAGGAACGTTAAGGCGAATATGATAGAACACGGGCACTGGGATAAACTCGGGTTGTGTGGCTGTGTATTGGGTTCTAATCCAAGTTTAGATAGTTGGCCTCCACATTCGATTGGGGAGTTTCACCATAGCAGGAGCTGGTTTGACCATTCCTCCCACTGTTTGGAGGAATGGTCAAACCAGCTCCCGTAATGGTGAAACATCGGATTTTTTTTTGTGTCCACACGCATTTGTACAGTTATTGACATTGACATATCTGAGCCTATATTATGGTTCGCATGGCCGATTGGGGGCGTGGTCATTTTCTGGTATAAACATTCGCATCGCTCTCTGGAATGTTTTCAAACCGGCGTCCTTAACTGTGTTTTTACATTCGGATATTTGTTTTTCATTTTTAATTCATGTCTATATTGTGGTGTAGTATTGACATAATGCTGTCTTCCTTCCCTGTTGACATGTAGGTGTTGCGTGCTCCTAATCACTTTCGTGAAGGAATTTGTCCAATGCGAGCAAGTACCTTGATATTAACAGTGTATATATTGTTTTTTTTGTCATCAATATTGCACATCTTCTATAGCTATGCATGGTTTAAGTGACTGCAGGATCGAATCTGAGGTAAGTTGCTGGTCGCGTCTTTGATGATCAGCAGATCAGTGAAATGATGGTTTACACATGCAGTGACTACATGCAGTGTGCATCTTGGTTGATCTGAAAGGACCATATGCTGACAGCGTGATCAGCTAGAACCATATGCATACCACGTGGCGTCAGTTTTAAACAGTAAATTAGTAGCAGCAGCATGAATCGGACTTATTATTATTGTCAATATTTCCAAACTTTATACTTGTGATATGAATCCCAAAGCAATACATCAATTATGAAACATACCATGCTGCAACTCTGAGAACATTGGCTATTCATGCTAATGTTATGGTACAATCAAGAGAAATATCTGCTTATTATGAATCTGTAGGATAACTTATTTGTGTTATCACTATTGCAGTGACCGAGGACCTACAGCTGAATGTAAAACGTGCCCAAGTTCTGATCAGCAGACGTCATCCACAAAGCAACCCGGCCACTTCGTCCGCAATTCAACAGGAGCTCAAGGGGGAGTTGTCAGTTTCGCGGAGTAGAGTTAGTTACCCAATGGATGAGAAAGTATCGTAAAAGTCTGATCAATGGGTATCTGAAATGGTATGATCTACAAGCTTATTCAATGTAGACGTATTGTTTATCAGATACGTAATCATCTAGAAGGTTTTTGAAGAATAACAGCAAATGATCAGTTGAGACATTCTATTTTGTGGTTTTTATCAGTGGCGAAGTGATTAATTTCGGTCTTGATGACAATCCTTGATCAGCATAACATGCAAATCATAAGAAATAACAGCTGGGATGATTGTATTTAATTTATGTCAATTGTCAATCAGGTGATAAAGACAAATTAAGTGTAATATTCATTAATTGATGTTATAGGTGCAATAACTAAAGTGGATATTTGTTTTCCAGCTGTATGCCTCTTTAGTAAACCGTTCATAACAGATGTAAGCTGAGATTAGTATGTGAGGGGTCTATCCTATATCAGACAAAATACCATATTAATACTAATATTTCGTGGCTCTTATCTTCAATGAATCTACTGTGTACTCGTAATTGTTCTGTGAGATGTACGTTTGGGTGGAAATAAGGTAGGATTATGGCATTATGGCAACCTGTTCACAAATCCACAGTGAAAGGGCATCAACATAAACAGCAGACTTAGTGGGTTGGATCATAGAATATCAAGACCCTTTCTCTTCGTGAAACACCTGCCTAACACTGGATATATCGCGGAAGCAGGTACTGGATACACGGTCTTCTGAAGGGGCAAGGCTTACGAGTAGCCCATCAGACCAACAATCGATCGGGTACTCTCTTGGAAGCGCAAACTCCACTTGGTTCAAAAGAGCTACAGAGGAATACAGAGCAGCTGATGTTGGCTTCATAATTCATACATTGCTGATCAGAAACACATTTGACCTTTCTTAGACGTAATAACTTAATAATTCTACAAAAGCTTGTTGTTTGCGCCAGGTCCTATGTTGGCATGTGGAAGACCTAGCAAATTGTCCTCCTACATCTTCTAGACGTTTTACATCAGTTTATCATTGACAGTCAGCCGTCAGTAAAGTATGCTGACATTGGATGCGATTGAAGCTGTCTGATATCCAGCTGTAACCTTGACGTAAAGTTAGCAAACTATGTGGCATATACATTGTTAAGGCAACCTGTTGTGAGAAATGACCAAAGTCACAGTCTTCAAGCTGAAGTCCTGACCTCACTATTATATTGTAAAACTAAGACATTGTACAGAATTTTTTTTCAATTTGCTAGACCAGTCATGTGACAAACCCTATTCTCTGACATTATCGGCCCACACTACGGAACGTCTTCATCAATAATAAGTCGTCCTTGAAATAAACCGTCTGTACGAAACTGTCATTGTGAACGATGGCGTTATTTTATGTCAAAAATGAGAAAATAATCGAAAGAGATTGATGCTGATAGCATACTAGTTACCAGGTTTTTGCAATTTAGCAAGATTAAATCCAAGATCCTATATTTCCACGTATGCTTACAGCTACAGATGTTCGATAACAAGTTGAATAGTTTATTTTGATTCAGGACCAGTTATGTCAAATTAAAAGGATTTAAATGCATTGTTCAATGCTTACTTCATTGTAGCCTGGTACTGTAGGTCTAACTTCATTGGCGTGATGTCAAAAGATGAGAGGAATGGGCAGCTGTGAGGGGAGCTGGGAGGCTGCTTGTAATTAATTTAATTTCTTAATTAATTCATCAGACAGGAAAGTACCTTTTGTCTCAGAATATCCTCTTTGCTCGGATCATATATCATATATTCTGTTACTGTACTAGTGTATGATTACATTTGTACTTTACATGCAATTATCAATTGCAGATGCAAATAACTATTTATGAGTGATAATTCTGTGTTTAGTTAAATTTGCAAATTGATAAGTTCCTTTATTTCGGACTGTCATTATTTGACAAAACATTGAATTTATTGAAATAGAATTCTTTCTTGTTCTTGTTAAGAATCTTTTGAATATTTATGTATTTAATTTAGTGATAAATGCATTTCTTCATAACAGTTCAGATTTCTATATAATACCAATATAATATGTATTGATAACAGGTATGCTTTGTTACCTAAAGATGCAAATACAATTTTACATCAGACAAATGTAATTTTACAAAGCAATGTTGATTAATCTTAACAAATTGAATCTACCTCTGTACCATATCTTTTAGCGTGATGTATGTTTGGAGGTGAATGGGCGTCCGTTAGGAGAGAGGGGGGTCGTATTGTATTTCATTATTATTATTTTCTATGCCTTATCTAGCATAAAAAATAATTGTGTTATTGATTAAAATTATTAATTTAGCTTATTTAGTTTTTACCACAACAAATATGTCACATGAAGATAATATTAATATAATACATGGTATCAGATTTTTGTTGTATTGATTGGAAAAAACGTTGCTATCAGATAGTCAATGGTTGTGAACCAAATTGAATCTGCCTCTGTGTGTGCAACACCAATTAGCATGATGTATGCATGGGAGGACTGGGTCTGTGTGAGGGAGATTGGAGACAGCATCAATTGCATTATTGTGAATTTATCTTTCTTATGTTATCGTGTTCATCATCCAATTTAATAAGCAGTTTATTATTGGTGAGTGTATTCGTTTTTTAGATATATGGTGAAAATTTTTAATAATTTTGCTTTTTTATCTAATTTTTATAGCAAAACTGATTATTTCAAAATAATTCATATGAATTATTATACTGTAGGTGCATCCATATATATTAAATAGTTTGGTTATTAGTTAGTTTTATTATAACTAATTGAAACTTAAGTGGTTGTTATCATCACAATACATGCATCAATGGCTGCCTTCCAAATAAAGACTGACTGTAGGAACCAACAGGGACACAAGCATGCTTGCTAAAAAAGGGGTTGAAGGGATTAAAGTTGAAAATTTATCAGCATATTTTTCTGCCAAAATTCAATGTGCTGCACAAAATAAAAGACATCATTATTTAGTTGCTGCATTAAACATAGTATTTATAGAAACACAATGATTTCCGATTGCTTTACATGGGGCTAGAACCCTGCTTTAAGACAATCAAAACAGTAGAATTCGCAACAACTCGTATCACATTAATGATATAAGCCTACTTGACCTGTCTTAATGGAGCCAATCTCGATATTCATATTATGAACCATTATTTGATTTTCACATCTGAACACCCAAGGGGAACTTGTTTGTTCATTTATTGTACATAAAAATATCCACACTGATTTCGGTGAAAATATTTATCTGAAATTTAGAATATAGAAACATCAGAAAATAAAATTCACATTGTTTCCTTTACCACTACCCTCAGTTTATTTACATGATTAATTAATGAACAAACACACTAGAACTGACCAATTTTCCATAACCCTTAACAAACACATAACATACACCATTTCAGCCTCACATCATCTGATCACATTAAACCTCATTATAACAAGTCTATTATAATTGACTAGTGCTGCAGAAACACATCCCTGAGTTAGTCGACCAATATTAAATCGTTCAATGAAGCCAATTTGTGATTGATCTCACTTACATGCATAAATGACATACAATCGCTCCATGATATTTGATCAATATCTATAATCATGATGATCAATGAACTTCCAACAACTTTATCAATACCTGGTTCTATATTTCAACATGACCTTGGAGATGAAGATGAGATGAGAATAATGTTATAGACAGATTCCATGTTCATTTTGTCCTGCTGGTCTCGGTCTCGAGCCCTCCGTGTAATTTGAGATATTCCACAACCGTTTCTTGCTTGAAGTCGACGGCATCATCCATTGGCGTGCGGCCCCATCTACAACACCATAAAGACACCGATGGAAATCCCAAGTCGTGACTCACACATAGGATTGTCACACACCACAAGTTGAAAGCCTACTTATTTTCTTAAGAGGTACCACACCAAAGGACATGCCACAAGATCTAATGGCCAAAAAAAGAATTCTGAAATATATTTCCTACCTGTCTTTAGGGTTGGTGGGCACCTTGCATTTCTCAACAAGGAACTTGATACTCTCTAGATGGCCTTCTGATGCCGCTAGATGGATAGCTGTACGCCCGTCATAGTCCGGCACTGACATGTCCTGATTGGCTAATGCCATACTGCAACCAACCAATCACATATCAGATTTATTAGGAATTTTCCAAACACACCCAAACAAACAAACTTTTGACCCTAAGTCAAGAAAATGCTGCTTGGACATAAGAGATGAATACAATGCATTAGCATGGATCATTAGACCATTTATCATAGCAATGTGTGTCAGTTGATAATAGCACCATGACCCCTAAGTGACCTCTGAAGCTTGTCTCCTTACCGTCTGAGTGCAGTGAGGTCACCATTGTAGGCTCCAAACAACAAGGTCACCACATGCTGTCCCTGAACCTCAGACTGACGTACGCGGGGGTCCATCTTCTTAGCCGTGAACTTCAGGTTGTCATAGTGATGGAAGCTAAATGTATTGACCAGCTCCTGTAGGAATCAAATAACTCACTATTAATCACAGCATTACCCAACATTCTGAAGGTACCATCAATTTTTTTTTTTTTAAATTTACTGAAGCTGCTAATAATGTGGTTACCTGGCAGAATTGAATCCCTCGTACACTGTTGCCATGGCGATCTAGGGGCGGAGACCAGATGGCCATGCCGCATACATTAGGGATGACGAGGAGAATAATACCTGACACACCTGACTTGGCCGGAAGACCCACCTGTTGTGGCAGACAGAAATTAAAATAGCTTGCAGTGTCAAGTTTATGGGAAAGGAAACTAAATGAAGAATTCTTGTTTGACCCTTTAACATCAAAGGTCATATTCTGGTGCAGCAGGATAATTGCGACCTAAAGGGGGCACTGAAGCTCGTTTGTCAATTTCACTTTATATCAGCAGCATTAATTGGAATAAGTTTTTCAAATTTCAAATGATTAGTTTCAAGATTTCGACAAAGTCACAGCTAGGTCAGTTTCTCTGACGTCACTAGAAGGATCACTCCATTCAATAAATATAATGCCATGCTTGAGATTTTAGTTGGATGATGATGATGATGAAGACAACTATTCAGTTTATCCAACTTATCAATTCATACTAATAGCATCACCACACAATGTCACCATGACATCAAGTTCACAATAAAATCAAACAGCTCTCCGTCAAAGGTTATTGTCTGAACACCATCAGACCACTTAATGAAGATCTTCAGTCATCTCACCTTGAAAGCAAACTGGCCGGAGTAGTCATACATGCCACAGGAGTGCATGAGGGAGAGTGTGTTCCTCACGCTCGATGCCTCCAACACCTTTTCCCCAGTGATGGGACAGTAACCTCCGTTAGCCAGTGTAGCGGCGATCACAGCAGCCGACTCGCAGTTCACTTCCATTGAACACAGCTGATATATACACATGCCAACATACTTTAGACTCATGTTCAAATGTACTGTTACAACACATTCAAGGGTCTTAATGGAAACCAATCATTAAGCTTTCTCAACCAATTATTAAGCTTACTCAACCAATCATTAAGCTTTCTCAACCAATCATTAAGCTTTCTCATTCAATCATTAAGCTCTCTCTCTCTCTCTCTCTCTCTCTCTCTCTCTCTCTCTCTCTCTCTCATTTACCTGGAAATAGAAGTCCATAGTCTCCTGTAGATTGGATCCTTCAGGAAAACACTGCAGTCCACAAAGCAGAAATAACATGATCATCATGAATATATATATATCTTATTCGTATTATGTTGTTCAGGGACACCAGTTTTAAAATTGTACGTCATTCCAAACCTTATTTTCTCTGAGATAATAGCCAAGGGCATAGTTCCTATCAGCTGTTTCTCTTTCTGACAGGAACCTGTTTCAAATATTGAGTCATATATGATTTCAGACTAATTCATAGACATATACAAACTATTCAAGAGTGGTTGAGCAGGATATATGAGAGGTGAAGCAGGTACTTACACAGCATTGTTAAATCCGACATATTCATTTCCAGCCAATTTGCGGTACTGGTTAATTGCCTGAACACATAATAATCAGCCTCTATTTGATGAATGCATCTCAATAATAACTTATGCAAGCATTCATGATCTAACAAATACAAATAAGTCAAATAGAACCGTTTTATATAATGTCTGAAATAGGACACATATGAAAAATGACTTTGTGTTCTCCCTGACATAAGAGATACATAACCATATAAGGGAGGAGGGTGAATTTAGAAAGTGTTGTACAATGGTCCAGTCACTACAATTCTACACGGCAATTTTGTAATCACACTGCATTAACATTGTATAATGAGCATTAAGTTTATTGTACTGTATGCCACAAATCACCCAGCAAAAGATTTCACGCATTAGATCGAAAGAATGAGGGAATGACATGTACATTATCTGAAGATGAACATTGCAAGAGCTTGTCAACACCAGCTGAGAATTAACACACCTAAACCTCAAATCTCACATGCCATCTAGATAGCCTTAAATGATTCATCTAAAGCAGCTACTAACCAAATCTAACTTTCTTTTTGATCTTTTCTCAGCTTCATCCCCAATTTCCTTACAGGTAAACATTAGAATTGATGAAGCTGAATGTAGTGAGTGATGCCGCGTATGCCGCAATATACAGGTGAGAACAAATCAATACAGGTGAGAACAGTTATACAGTGGCTAAGTCCATCAAGATGCAATCGATATTATTATTAAGCTGGATGTGCATATAAGTAGTTCAGGTGTATGCTTCATATGAATAATGAGCCAGTGATCTGGATCATTCTACTCACAGAGTCGAATCTGTCTGCATGACTGAGTTTGTTATTAAGTAGGGAAGCTGTAACAATAGCACCCGTGTTGATCATAGGGTTGTGTGGTTTGTCTGAAATCACACAGTCACCAAGCATGATCACTCGGGTACAGGCTAACAAATTCAATCAAATGGACACCTGCATATGACACAGGATAGAGGCCAGCACAGGATAAAATCCATTACAGGATAGAGACCATCACAGGATTAGAGATCATCACAGGATTTGAGATCATCACAGGATTTGAGATTATCACAGGATTTGAGATTATTACAGGATTAGAGATTATTACAGGATTAGAGACCATTAGTGGATAGAGACCATTACAGGATTAGAGACCATTACAGGATTAGAGATTATTACAGGATTAGAGATTATTACAAGATTTGAGACCATTACAGGATTAGAGATTATTACAGGATTAGAGACAATTACAGGATTAAACCTCATCACAGGATAGATGCCATTATTGGTTAGAGATCATTACAGAGTAAAAGCTATTTCAGAATAGAAGCCATTATACATGTCTTTACAATATAACTATACACCAAGTTGCCACTCACTGCCATGTCCTAGCTTGATGTGGTTGAAGCTCTCCCCACTGGGCTCCTCCTCAATGTAACGGTGAACATAGTCAGGTCCATGCTCGCTGAGAGCCATAGCGTAGTTCAGAGGCTTACTGCATGACTGGAGTGTGAAGGGCACCTTGGTGTCTCCAATGGAGTGTCTACAACAACAGGAGAATGTTGTTAGTGATTGTTGGCAACAAACCACTGTTATGGTGGTATGTCTATAACATTTATGGTGGCGTGTTTACAAAAGTAATGGTGGAATGTCAATAAAATTAGTGTTGAATGTTGATATGTTTATAAGAGTAGTAAATCTATAAACTTATATAAGAAATGGTGATATGTCATTGAAAGTAAAGGTGTTTTGTCTAAACATGAAACGGTGGTATGTCTATGAAAGTAATGTTCATATGTCTATTAATGTGATGGTGGTATGTCTATAATAAGCATCTGTAATCATGTTGTGTACAACTATTGTAATGCATTTGTCCACAACAAGAATGCTGTATTAATGTGTTTATAGAAAGCCACAGCAATCATGCTGGATTGAAAATAGCAGTTGTTAAATAGGAAATTCTAATATTGGATGCTTCAGAGGATGTGATCTTGAGAAAGCCACAGCAATCATGCTGGATTGAAAATAGCAGTTGTTAAATAGGAAATTCTAATATTGGATGCTTCAGAGGATGTGATCTTGATAACATTCCATTTTACATAAATGGAAGATTGATCACAATATAGTGTTAAAGTTACTTAATCAAGTAAGCACAGGATGCAGAGTCATATTATATATATGCAGCATAGGCTAGTGCCCTGGGGAAAGTGAAGCGAGGAATGCAACGTGAATTAAGCCAGTGAAGCAATAAAAAAAATTAAGGCATTGAGTACAGGTATATTGCAATACAGCAACAAATGATTACCTGTGAGTGATTACCAGGGAACAGAATATTATATGAAATGTTTAAAAGTTTTGCAAATATCACCTAAGACCTCCAGATTTATACAAAGGTGAGGAAATCAAATGAAGAGTTACCTCTGTCCATCAACCGAACATACAACCAAGCCCCAGTAATCGGGGTCATAGCGAGCCAGCTGTGGAATGTAGCTGGCCGGCTATCAACACAAACACAAGGTACTGCTCACTGCCTGAGAACAAAACTTAGAAAAACGTCCAACTAGTTAACTAAATAGGAAATAAAACCCTATGAAGGGAAGAAGTAAGTCTGACAAGCATTAAAAGGCACTGCCTAGGAACAAAACTTAGACAAACGCCCAAATAGCAAATAACTAAATGGGAAGGGAAGGAGCAAGTCTGAAAAGCATAAAAATGCGAGTTGATTAGAAGCTGGTTAAATGATATTGGAGCAGTGATTTCAAACATAATCACAGCGGCAGGTAACGTTATGATCGGCAGGTGACGTTATGATTACCTCTGACCATCAACAGTACAAGCGACTACCCCAAAGCTTTTGGGGTCATGGCGCGCTAGTTGTGGAATGTAGGTCGCATTCTACAGATTAGAGGGGAAACATACTCATAAATAACCAAACAATTGTTAATGTCATACACAAATGGCTAATAACAGTATTTTTATCATCACTGAAATGTAGCTATAATAAATTTCAGAATAATAGGTTATTAAAGAATCCCAATTAAATATGCAATTTAGAGAGACCTTGAATTTACTCTATAGCTTCACATTTCAATTGGAAAATATGCCAATTAGAATAATAGGTTATTAAAGAATCCCAATTAAATATGCAATTTAGAGAGACCTTGAATTTACTCTATAGCTTCACATTTCAGGTTTCATGGAAAGGAATGCCAATTACTTTGCCATCATGGTTATCCTTGCATTTGTTGAATATACCGTCAATGACGTTGCAGAAAGCAGAGAAATCAGGAACCACAAAATCTCCTGTGAATGCCCTTCTGATCAGAACAATGTTCTCTTTGATGCATCTGTAAAATATCACATGAAGAAACTGCTTAACCCAGCAGTAACGTGTTGAAATGTTAGTCCATAGTAGTCATATTAATCAGAATCTACTTTGAAAACAACATATAATAATTAATTAATTCTCTTTAATTTGTCACATTTGGAAGAATGAATATTGCTTGAAAACGAATCATCAAATTCTATCCTTGCTTATCATTAGTTTTGAACAAAATGCATGACCAGCAAAATAACAACTTACTCAATGAAAGTGTCTTTGTCCATGTGAAACTCTCGCCTCTTCAAACTCACTGTTGACATCCTTGGCATTTGATATGCGGGTCATCGTTTTCTTTCACAGGCTGGGATCATTGAAATAGAGACCCGCACGCGACAGGCACTAATAAAAAAAAAAACACCGAGAATACGTACGATTTAATTTTCGACTTCACTGTTGACATCGCATTTAATGGGTCATCCTTCAGCCTGGGATCATTGAAATAGAGACCCGCACGCGACAGGCACTAATAAAAAAAAAAAACACCGAAAGATAATACGGACATATCGATTTAATTTTCGTGACGGGATACTTGTGCGTTATGATATAGCACTTATTCTCATTTCATCCCATTGAAATCATAACGTTGTTAGTTATACCATTTCAGTAAAAAAATGATTAAAGCATCCACGATTATCACCGATGGACGTATTAACTTTCTCTGTATATACTCATGCTTGGGCGGATTGATAAGAATAAGATCAAGAGAAAATCGTTGGCGATGACCTTACCGACATGACCTTAGAGAGAGGAATGCTGCCATTTTCGTCGCTGAGAATGTCCACCAGATGATCCTCAAAACTCTTAAAGCTGAACACAGTCTCCCTACGCACGGCAGACAGAAATAATGATTCTTGAACTGATTTACAGTCCTATCATATCACCAAGATACACCTCTCTGGCATATTTCTATGAATGTATATTATCGACACATGGAATATCGCCAACGCGAAATACAAGCTGCTATTTACGTCTGTTGAAGCTGCAGAAGCTAACCCAGGTATCCATGGCAATAGTTCGTAACATAGTCAAATTTTATAGGACTGAAGGAGAATGTAAATCCACATTTGTGTGGGGATCAATATCAGTTACGGCGAATCACTTAAGCGTTTTGTTATGCTGCATTATGGATTTGGTATGATATTATCCGACCAGTGTTAAACGTGCAGTGCCATCCGTTTGTTCGAAAATGTTCACCCTCTGATGAACTGTGCTGATCGAGGCGTAATATGTATGCTGTTGACATTTTATTTATGCGAAACCGAATTATGAAAGGCACCAAGTAGAATATCATGAATGGTGTAATATTAATTATAGCTGTTATGGCATATATGTTAATGAGTAATGAATATAATTGGATATTGTTACAAGAGAGACTGCTCTCTCGTTAACAAGAACGGAACTAATACTGCGCACAAGCTTGAAGATAGGAGAATAATGGTCTGGTCTAGGCGTTCGTGCGTCATATAGGAGCGCTAGATTCGAGCAAACGCCCGTGTCGTTATGCAATCGGTAATCCACCCGCTCCCCAACCAACTCCGACTCCTGATACGACCCTACATGAAAGGCTTACCACCTCTAGGTAAATTTTGTGGTTTTAACAAGCCACATGCAACAACCTTTTTACACCCTTGATCCCGACTTTCAAATACTCGCAGACGTCTTGCAAAAAAAAAACAACAACTACATGATTGTCAACGGACCAACGAAGCCCATGAAGACATGGTTAAGCGAGCAAAACCCACCTAGACACCCCCCCCCCCCCCCCCCCCCCGTGTGACTGACTGACAGGGAGGGGCGGAGAAGCCCATGGTTAACAAACGTATATGTTCAGATATATAGGCTTACAGATGTGATGCGTACACAGAGAACGCTCGAAGCATGAATCGATTTCGGCGCCTGGTGACAGAGGCATCATCTCCTCCACTCGCTGCGGCAGCCATATTCGCCTTTTATGAGATCAAGTAGGTCCCGGTCAGCAAATGTGAAGCACTCGTTTAACAGCTCAAGTACACGCAGTTGTCGCGGTAAGTCGCGTTGAATTAGCCAGTTACACGGGGGATTTGGCTATCAATTACACATATGTCAAAGTATCAGTGGTATAGATAAGTGAGTCACAGTTGTTGTCATTAACTGATATCCGCCAAGTCCCGGGTGTGATATGTTGACATTGCTGTAGGAGACGCAGGTAGACTATTGGATCTCGCGTGATTCTGCGAGAGTAGTGATCCCACCATTCACTGTGTCAGTGGATCGGCGATTACAACTCCGTTGGGTAGCGTATCATATCAGATAACAAATATGCGTGTTCCTGGCACAGGCGCACAGAATCCAGCATCACGAGTTATGCTTGGTCGAGAGAAGATGAGGGTAGGGGGCAGACAGCGAGACTGTTCATGCACACGACCAATCACTATTTCGTAGTCGATTGATGTCGAGGGTTCACAGCCAAAAAAAACCAGTAGCACCGCGGCTATATTTCAATTCAGCAGCCCCGGCGCATGACGTCACAGGTTGTGACCTATATCCGGCTGGTTCACAAGCACCCCACGTTTCAGGACGATGTCCGTTTTTTTCATCGAGTGACCGCTGTATCCATAGGCTGAACTTTGAGGTAATATTAACCCTATATTGTCTAATACCGTCGACCAATTCCCCCTACGGACTGCTTACCTACAGAGAGGCGGTGGGGGGGGGGGGGGGGGGGGGGGGGGGGGGGGGGGGTATCAAAACCGCCAATGATATGCGCCAGCGAGAATGCCAACTGTGAAGGAGCTCTAAGTAAAACTGACCGACATTGGCTATCCTTACCAGCAAACAAACACTTTCGTGCCTGGTTCGATTGAAACGGTTAACAAGAGCGCAGGCGACCGGAATAGCCAACATACCGCCAATAAGGCCTCCATAGGCTAAGTAAAGGGCTTATTCATCAAACAAACGCTAATCACAGGCGCTCGATGTGAGCGGACGACTTTCCAGTGCCTTTTAACAATGACTGATGTCCGGAATCCCAATCTCTCTAGAGCTTGTTAGTTAAAATGAAAATGAAACAGGCTGGCTAGCGTAACGACCAACATAGGCGCAATTTACCAACATAGGCGGCATTGATGTGAACGCAGCGCGGTTCGACTGATTTAATGCCAGGAGTTTATGTTGGCTATTTCATAAGGGAGACCGCCATAACAATGAATTTTCATGTCTTGCTTTATAACAGCATCAAGTCAATCCATCGATGGATAGGAAATATTAATCTACCATCCCAGATCACTTAACTAACCACGATCAGGACCATGTGCGGTCGTACTTCGCATACACAGAGACGAAGCTGGCTACGGGATATAAACACAATATAGTTAACCCTGAATCACCCGCTAAACTCCAATATTTGACAGCTCACTGCAAATCTCGCTTAACCGAAAGTGAACCCCGCCCCACCTCTATAACCACCATAACATCAACTTAAACAAGATCGCACAATTCACAAAAACAAAAACAGAAAACTCACCCTTTCACGGCCTGTGGATCATCGCGTGTTTTAGCACTCATCTTTCATCAAGGTTGAGCGCTCGACACATAATATCTCTTGTTTCTGATGTCTTCGGTCAGCGTTCGAACCCCACTCACTATCCACTGCACCTTCAATTAACGGTGAGGGTAACGCTGGTTCAGCTTACGTAATAGTGGCCCGACCCAGGCCACACAAATGAGCGAGCCACAGCCTCACGCCAAACAGCTTATCTATGGTAAGCCGAAGAGACTCGATTAAGTGGCACGGAGCATCCAGGTAATGATTTTGGCGGCAAAATCACAAATACAGAAATATACTAATGACACACTTTGATGACACGGACCAGGCTGCTGCCTTCCTCAAAGAAGATAATTGGTTAAGGCGATGTAAAATGCAACTTTGAAAAATGTTTTCTGTGTGTAACAACCAGAACAGACAGACGTGTCAATATATGCATTGGGTACAATAAGGTTCATTTTCCAGTCTATAAGAGAACGAACTAGTTCAGCCGGAAAATAAAGCTCTTGCTGCAGTTCTGTGGTCGTATGTTGTCAACCCATCTATATCTCTAAAGCCGCGCCATTTTAACCCACAAAACAGCGGAGGATGCGATCATATTTCAGCGTTAGAATTAGCTATGTTCTTTGACTGTTTTTCAGTCAATTTTTGCAAAGCAGACTTCGAACAAGAAAACTCACTTGAGTTTCCATTCCGATGCACATTGAAGAAGTACGGATCATCGTTACGAAATGTACATATTCCTTGACGGCTTTCCATAGCCACCCAAATAGTAATGCGTAATAATAATTGGGTACCTAAACAATCCGGCAAGACAAGGTCGTGACCTTGATCAACTATAGCGTATGTTATATAATGCAACGCAATATTGTAACAATTAAAGCCGTCCAAGTTTTGACCGTCAGAGGTAAATGTAAATAACTTGTTTATGCTCCCAGAGAGCGCGTGATTGCTCATAAACGTCTGTCATTGTCCTCGAATCGCGTAATATATGTAATCTGAGAGGCTCGGTCCATTTCAATGTACATGCCAACCAACATATGATGGTTGAAGATCTGGTGTAACCGTACTGCAACGCGGACATGAAAGATCGAGAGAAGTAAACATCGCGGACGCTGTGGGAGGTGAAGTTTCCTTGCCTAATGACCGCTACACACGGCATCCTGAGTAGCACACATTAAGCACCTCAGCAATGTGATTCTGCTCTGAACATTTACCATATTCTTAGATACATGCTACTTAAGATAACAACACAGCAACCCGTATTATCAGAGCGTGTCCCAGAGAGTTAATAATAAGGACTCTAGCAGTTAAGCATGTTGCAACTGACGACGAAACCTAACACGTATCCACTCACGATCTCGAGTGAGGTTTTGTTATTGTCCCTATACCGTCAGCTCTCTTCACTACCGCTACTTAAATAACCAACATTCATGATTTTAGGCGTGATATATTACAGGGCTACAAAGTTATGTCGTCATGATCCCATCCGGCCCACGTTGCGCCTGCATAAAAAGCACGCAAGCCACAGAAGTCGGTTCATTCAACGAGCGCGTTCGGCAGTGTTCGGTTTCGCTCGACTCATGTATATACATATTTATATTATACAACTCTCTGTCGCTCGGTGGAGTTCTGGAGACAGGCCGAAGCGTCTTGGATGCAGCGGTCTAAATAATCGAAGTAAACGGCTTTTAATAAACAAATATGGACAGCCGAGCTACGCAATTAACACATCTGCACCTCCGTCCAGTTTTTTCCCCCTCTACATTGATAGCAAAATGCCTCAATTCGGCGCACGTCATAATAATAACACTTGAATGAAATCATTTAACAACATTGTACAATACTGTCCTCCTATAGCATGGTGTATATCTTTAATACATTATGTCATATAGATCATAATCGTATCAATGCTTTCTGTTTCAAAAACACTATTTCATCAGTTGACAAAAATCGCTCGTTAATCTTTTGCTATCAACTTATATTCCTTAACTGACCAAAATATTAGTTAGTATAGTCAACATAGAGTGGATTTAATGGAACGACTTAGGTAGCTATATCTGAAAGTGCCCCCTCCGACTACCTTGATGTCCATAGTCCATACCTAAATGTAATTATAATCGAGAAGGCATATTCAGCAAACAAAATAAATGATATACTAACTTACTTTTGGTCCATCTCGGCCAGCTGTTCTGTAATACCATCTTTGGTAAATAACTGGTCGGCCATCTTTTAACAATATCAGCGGGAATATAACCTACCAAAACACAATTAACAGCAACGCTAGCCTAACTTGTCCGATTCTTAATTGCCCCGATCTCGATAGGACTAAATCTTACTGGAGTGGAGGGGGTCGGATTTGGACTGCAAAGTGCACGGACGCACCGGAGACCACATGAACATTCATATATATATATATATATATATATATATATATATATATATATATATAGATATATATATATATATATATATATATATATATATATATATATATATATATATATATGTATATTTATATATATGTATATATATATATATATATGTATATATATATATATGTAAATATATATATTCGTATATATATATGTATATATATATATATGTATATTTATATATATGTATATATATATATACATATATATATATATATCAAGATATATATATATATATATATATATCAAGATATATATATATATATACATATGTATATGCACATATATTTAATATGTTTATATATATATATATATTTTTTTGAATATAATTTTATTCTTTCGTCGTCTCTCTATATTCCGTGTTTAATATTTTCTTTACCACACCATCCTTGTTGCATTTATTCTTTCATACGTTTAGCCTCTCTCTCCCCATTTCTCACCCTCTAACTACCTCTTATTCATTCTGACTCACTCTGCTTCTCTACTTCTCTACCACTCTGCATCAACGCATCTCTACTTCACAAAACTACTTGCTAGCGATGTATATGGTCTTTTAGACACCATCTGCTTGTCATACTTACGTACTCATGTTTTCATGACTGCTATTCCATTTGCTGGCGGGCCAACCAATAATCGAGCTTTAACGTCCACAAACATCATTGACCTTGAACTATGGCCTTCATTCGGTTCATTGTAGCTCTCCGTCCGTGCTGGATGGGGGCCGGGTATGGGGATTAGAGAATATTATATCACAAATATAATGCCTATCTGACTCGGGAGCTATTTCTGACAATGCACTCACAGAAACTCATATGATATCAGACGAGCGAATCAAGACTTTCATTTTCAAAACCAACCCCGTGAACACAACCTATATTGTAACTCCTAGCTAGTCTTTGACAAACGATCGCAGGAACTTCGCCGAGCGTCTGATCCCGGGGATCGCTGGATACGGCGTTCTGAGTTGAAGTTTCGACCTCGAAGTTCGATATGTCGACCACCATAATCACAGAGAGGTAAAACAACGTTCATTTTATTTTAAAATTCCAACAACAGAACTAATTGAAAAATAAAGAGCATTTTGAATTGATAATTTGGCGGTTGTGTAGGTGAAAAGAAAGAAATCAAAGAGGGGAGGTAGGAGACGTCAAGTTGTTTTGTTTGGTGAGACCATCTTCATCCCCCGAAGATGCATACGCAGTCATTTGGCGTTTTAAAAACTGAAAACTTTTAAATGGGAGAAAAAGAAACTCATACCTTGCCCTCACTCACTCAAGTGTTTTTATTTGCCATTTTTGTCTATCAGGGATATTTTCTTCTATGTCCTAGATGAGTGGTCATGATTACGCTTATGATGAACAATATTTTCCACGTGTGTCGATCTGTAACACGCGCCTCTCTGGGTCACTGGGTCAGGGATGGTTTACCTTGACATGGTATTCTATCAACCTGTTGAGTGCGATGATTAGAAATTCTTCTACCAAACTTCTATTCTGTGTCAGTGATGTGTTGCTGGTTAATATTCTCGAACTGTCAATGTGAGAAGATTGGTCCTTTTGTTTTAAGTGCGTACATGTGTACTTCGTAGATGTACAATCAAAACAATAAGGGTCGCCCATATCTTGTGACTTAACGATCTATTTATATACATCGAGTCGTCTTCTTATAATAATTTCGATGCGGAACAACCCGACGCTCGCCCGGTTATGATGAAACCACTTTCTTTCTTTGATAAATTTTTCTTAATGATTTTGTTCATCTGTTATATTTCATGAAAATGTGAGTAAGTATAAATTTCATAAATGTGATTGTGTGATGCTGCGTTGCCTGGAAAAACCCGTTTGTTACCGTTAAACCCTGTGTGCTTTTTTTTTACCGTGGGCTTGCGTAAAAAAATAAGTTCTATCTACTTGCACACAATAACAATTTAAACATCTGCTTGCAACGAAATTATTTTATAATTGTAAACGCGTTTTGTATATTGTGTTCTGCGATATTGCTCTGGTGTCCAACGCACCTACTGCAAGCTCCGTGTAATTAATTGTACGTGATAACCTGAGAGGTATGGCATGGCATCTTCTCCGGCTGAATGCAGCTGCCTTCTGACAGTTGGCAATTTACAATAATGAGAGCTTACGTTGAAATTGTGCTTCATAAATTATGAAGGTCGATCGTTTGTTTTTAAAATTACGTTCCAAATTTTGTCCCCGGTTAGAAAATGGAATGAAATTTGTGTTTTACGTTGCTCTAAACTACGATGTCGCGACAGCGATGGATGGGGAGGATCGCGGGGGTAGGTCTGGGTTTCTGCAGTAAAATAGCTCACTTGCCACATAAACCCATTGCCTTCGTTGTGACCTCCATGGTTTTAATATCATTCCTAAAGCCTCGACACGGTCTAATACCACATTTAAGCTCTTTTGTCCCATTTACCCCTGAGCCTCGACTGAGTTTCTGCCAAGTTTCATATTGAAGATAGCCGCCAGCCAACACTTCCTTTTAAATTGAATACCTTAAGACGAGATCAGCTGTAACCCCTGTTAGGTCGGTCGATCGACTGATACCTAATATTTTGAAATCTGCTTCTCGGCAACCTGTAATGGAGGCAGAGCAGTTATAATCGAAAGGACAAAGCATGAAAGCCTCATGTTTTAGAATTCCATTTATTACAGCTGAAATAATTTATGAATTCTTAATGGGCAAGTGTCCGAAATCGCTTTTTACGGTTAGGCGAATCGATCGGGGAACGGCCTATTTCGGTTTCATTTTGTTGCATAACCCCATCTGTTGCTTTTGGCACCTTGACTGTGTACCACGCTGCACAGCAGTCAAACTTCATATCGTGTCCAAATAGATAACGCAATCATAGTATGATAATATCTTGAGCGGATGCCTGTATTACAATATGCACCACAAACCGCTAAAACCAATCCGAGATAAGATATGTAACATGGTATCTACGTCCTACTTGAGAGGTTACTACACCAAACAGAGGCGCGGATATGATTCGTATGTTTGCATTGCATGACTCGCTCAGCTGCAAGGGATGTAATAAGATACCTTATTATACATTATCAGTTCATCGTAATGTGTGATGATAATGGCATGTTTTGATGAAGGTGATGATATACTGAAACGTGTCGAGCCAAGTCATGCAGCTTAAGTTGATGATAGCTTCTTGATAAATTAGTTCATCGTGTTCTATGTAGGTTTGTTTGGCGAGGGGCTCCTCGCAATGAACCCAAGATGGAGATAACTGCTTACCAATGTTACCATCGTCATCACATAGCGTCATTTGCATATTCTCCATCGTCTGCATCACTGTTTTTGTCATGCGCGTCATTGCCATGATCAGCTCGTATAATTATGATCTGTTCTTCTTCATTTTAATATACCGCGATAAATATTGATTTGACAAATGCCATCAACCATTACTCCACTGTTTGTTACAGCCGAGAAGAGAAGGACTTGGACAGACTAGCCTTTCTGTTAAGTTCGCAAGATGGAACGATCAATCTTTCCGCTACATTCAACGTAATCTTTACACACCTCCATCTTTTCCTGCGTTTAGTTTCAACAAATTGAAACCAACATAAACTAGATGACAGCCACTCTAGTCATAAAATGCTTCTTGGACTATAATTCATTTTATTACATCGAATCCGAGAAGCGGTGCGTTTTATAACTCGAGTGCCAGTCGGCTAGATAGTGTTTGATTATAACGACGAGATTGTCTGTAGACTTTATGGGAGAGTGGATTGAAGCAGTCTGACCCTCGACTGGTGACAGTCATGGAGAAAGTGAGGGCGATGAAAGACAAAACAGATATTGTAGAAAACCAAGTTCATATGAACATAGACACATTCAAAGAGTAAGTGAATATCTCTTTGTCGTTAGAATATCGGTTACAATTTTGTGTATGTTCTCGGTGTTATTGTTCACATTGTACAGAATGACAACATCACTTTTTATTTACCAATGAATCATGTGAAAGATTTTACCGCCATATTTTTCTACCGCGTGCCTCAACCGATCTCCTTCCTCTGCTAATTTTAAACTTTGAGTTGCGTTATGACAGCCTGTAGTCAGACTCGGTCGTGTTTATGTGATGCAGGTGTTTGCGAGAAAACTTTCCTCTTATCCAACGCGGGTTCACAGGAGAACTTGTCATCCCCGAGTTCTCCTTGTTCTGTGAGCGGATAACGTCCATATACAATTTGTGTAAAGGCAACGACGAAGGAAAGGTAACTGGAAACTTGTCATTTCAGTTGGTTGAACCTATCATGTCAATAAATTTATCTTGCTGTTTTTTTAACGATTATAAAATAATTTAAAGCTGTATTAGCAGCTTATGTATTATTTAAATAGAAATTAATGTAATCAACCGCGCGATTGTCAAGAAACGCAGACAAAGAAGCTAATTTTAAAGGTGTTTTTTCATCATTTTTGAGGATTTTTCAATTTCTATTTATATCAGGTATCTCACAGCATCCCTCAGCTAGCTCGATACAGCCCTGATAACTTCGGGGTCTCAGTATGCAGTGTGGATGGGCAGAGGTAATGCCAGGCAGGTGTTTTACTAATCAGCCAATTGATTAAATAGAAAAATACCTCGGACAGCAATTGTAAGATATTTCTACAACGGCAGTACATTTCAAGTCACATTACGATCAACTACAATGCACGTTATATTTTGAATGTCCCAATTCTATTTACACCTAATTATTGGTAATGATATTTTGATCTGACTTCTGGTAAATGTAAATGTTGAAATGTTTTCCCGCAGCTCATTTCAGTTGTATTATGATGTGATAATTTATGTAGCACCGTGCGACTTAAATCAGTAAATGCGCGTTAGGTTTAATATCGGCCAGACGGACATAGCCTTCCCCATCGAGTCCGGTTGTAAACCCATCAACTATAGTCTGGCTCTGAGTGACATGTCTTCTGACGAAGTACACAAGTACATAGGCCAGGAACCAAGCGGTGATACCTTCGACGAAATCAAACTCGACTTGAACAGTAAGTAGGACTTACTTGATAGGGTTATTAATAATTGATATCGTGTATCGAAAATATTGATTAAGAGCTATTGCTGTTAATTCCGCCCTGTGTGGCCTTGCCGCTCCCGGGGTGCCTACATTGACATTATATGACCGGGAATCGACTAATCATAAGATTGTATTCGCTCCATTGCCAGGTCTAATAAGTGCGGATGTTCAGTCCAAAACGTCCAGCAAGACAACTCTCAATACATGATTAGAAATGGGATGAATATGAATTTAAATAATATAGTATTTGAGCTGGGGTTGTTCTTAGTGATTCTGTACATCCCACTGCACGCACCTGTTGTATCGGTTGATCATCACCTTATCAAACGATCCGTGTACTGTAGATCGTCCACACAACCCGATGATCAACACTGGAGCCATCGTCTGTGCTTCTCTACTGAAGAATAAAGAACAGCCCGCCGACAGATTTGACTATGTAAGCATTTGACGACCATCCTACATGAGTTCGGATATCGATGCCGATTTCCATGTTGGAAAAGTCCAGAGATAGGGGTGTTTCTCATTTACTTCGATCGTGTATACTTGTTCCAGCCTTCGTTGGTTTGAAGAACCATACGTTACTGTTTTCTTACGACGTGAAGACTCCATATGTGTTGCAATGTTGTGGGGATCTGCCCGATTACTCCTTGATAAATTACCATCCACTAATCATAACGTTTATCATAATATCATAACGTCAATATAGCAATGTCTTGCAGGTTTTGGAGCAGTACAAGCGCCTGGCAGGCGGTGATTACATTGGTTACAACAACTCAGTGTAGGGGAACTAATGAACAACTTTCAAGTACAAAAAATAGATCAGATATCCATATTGAGTGCTCTAAGTGACACACTCATTGCTTTTATCTTTTGGGCCCCTGGATTAATTATCATTTAAGTCAAGTAGATTATTTTTGCATCCTCAATCTAGATCACAGTGGTTGCCTTAATGCACTTTACGATCATGTTTTCATCGTATAACCTTGCACTGGATTACCTTAAATGTTTTCAGTTTCCTATCTGAACGCGCACAATCAGATCGTGACTACGCCCTCGGCTATTACTTGAAGGAATATAAGGTACCCCTGCCCCTAGCTACTTTCTGTATGTGTTACCTGGCTGATCATTGAACCTTACGGCTGGGATTTCCAAAATAAAAATAATAAGGTCTTAGGCTTGAATTTATTTCATGGATCCTTTGATAATATAGAGAATCTGATTGATATATTACTGAACTTGATGTGTGCAGTGTTTTCCAGAACATGCCAAGCTGCAAGAAACCATGGAATTTTACTTCCAGGTACAATAAAAAAGTTTGTTTGTCTCATTTCAACCCCATAAAGCCCAGCCAATTTCATAGACTGATTGCAATGCACCTTTAGAATCATTGAAACATAGCGCCGTAGTATTTGGCTGAGATGAGTTTGTTGTCGCTGTGGTGGAATAGCTTTGTTCAATGGAGCTCAACACAGAATCTGGGTCAGTTATTGCTGCAACGCTAGCTAATGGGGGTGTTTGCCCGCTAACGAATGACAGTGTTATTGACGGTGAAGCAGTTCGAGACACCCTCTCGCTCATGCACTCTTGTGGAATGTATGACTACACAGGAAAATTTGCATTTAAGGTAAACTCCGACTAATATTGATCTGAAGTTATAACCAAGTTTTTCTTTTCATGATTTATGGGGGCGTAATATTATTATTGTCACATCAGTGTTTACATTTTGGAGTGTCAACAATGATAAAAAAAACAAAGTAGCTAGTGTTTGGTATGTCATGTATATTAGCTTATTTCTTTCCAATATAATATCAATCATTCATTCATCACTTAAATCACAATGATTAATAACTAGTTAATCACAATGATTAATAACTACACCTGTTGATGAAACACACACCTGTGTGATTGACTGCAGGTGGGACTGCCAGGTAAATCCAGCGTATCGGGTCTTATCCTCCTTGTAGTCCCCAACATCTGTGGCATATGTGTGTGGTCGCCGCCCCTCGACGAGTTTGGCAACAGTGTACGAGGAATACAGTTCTGTGAGGTAAGAGCTGCTTGATTGATGTCATATCATATATGATTACGTATTTCTCATCAATTGGAATTTGTGAAATCATACATCGGAATGCTGTTAGTTCCTCTAAGCATGTGTTTTTATGCTACATTTTTCTCACAGGAACTTGTTGATAAGTTTAATTTCCATGAATATGACAACCTGCGGAAATCGGTCAAGAGATACGACCCCCGCAATAGCACAACTCACGAAAAAGCCACGCTTGTCGGCAACCTGCATTTCGGAGCTTACAACGGCGACTTGACTGCATTAAGACGGTAATTATGACACCTGTGCTGGTTTTTCTATTTTCAGCTCCGATTTTCATAAGACACTCGGGTATCCCTTATCCGGAATGGTCGGGACCGGGCGTGTTCCGGATTTCGGAATATGCCTTTCCAGACTCCCATTATCATGCATTCGTAAGTTTGGAGAAGCACAACCGTCTGTGTTAATCATAACGTTGCGATTTTTTACACGAACACGGCCTTGTCCACTTACGGCTTATCATTGTAAATATCGACTCGACGCTAGAAATCGGAATAATTTTGTTTAAAAAAAGGGGTGCGTTAACAGTCGCAAGCATACCTCAACGTTATTTCGTGATGGGGAATCAAACGAAACAGAGCGACGTGATTGTGTGGGGATTAAAATATAATTTAGACCATATTTCGTCATTGTACACACATAACACAGGCTGAAGACAATGTCAGCTGAGAATACGACCCGAGGTCCCGTCACTCTTTTCTAAATGTACGATGTGAGTATATAACAGATCAACAGAACATCACTGATGCTTATGCTAATTAGCGTATTATGGTCATTTCATAGGCAAGACACTCGCCCTTAGTCTTTTGATGATCTGATGCCTCAGCGCGGATATGAGAAATCTTAATTAGTAAACAGCGCGGACGCTGTGAGAGACGAAGTTAGCTCCGGTCGTAACGGTAACATGAATTTA
This sequence comes from Urechis unicinctus, assembly GCA_034190875.2. Taxonomy (NCBI): domain Eukaryota; kingdom Metazoa; phylum Annelida; class Polychaeta; order Xenopneusta; family Urechidae; genus Urechis; species Urechis unicinctus. The sequence goes on from CM067342.1 coordinate 22,516,199, forward strand.
TACCGTCTTGTACGGCTAAGTCGAAGTGTCTTTGCTTAGGTCGTTTCACTGCCTGAACTGGAGGCGCACGGTTTCAGCATTAAATGCTAATTTTAAGAGACACCCCCCTATTGTCGGATGAGCAGGTGCGGCGTCATAACGGTACTTGCCCAAAAAATTCCGGATTTTGGAGGTTTCCGGATTTCAGAATTCCGGATAAGGGATACTCGACTGAAATAAATTTGAGATGGTGTGAATGACTATTTTCTCAGCATGTACATGGTTGGAAGAAACATGGTGATGGCCGACTACGACGGCCGTACAGCTCTACATTTAGCGGCTGCCGAGGGACATCTCCACTGTGTCAAGTTCCTCATTGAAACAGTTAAAGTCAACCCCAGCCCCAGAGACAGGTGAGCGTCTCCAACCGTACAAGGGGCATGTGCTCAAATCCCTGGTTCATTATGCGTATCTCAATCATGTGACTTGATCATTATGAGGTCACTGGGGTTACACGTATAATAATCCCAGGTCCAGACTTCATTAAGTGACAGAATGACTTCAGAATATTCCTCAGACAATCACACCAGCCTGGAATGAAAAGACTTCAAGAAGTTAGAACTTAAATTTGCTGACCAGAAAATGTCTTGAATAACTCCTGGCTGTGTTACAGATGGGGACAAACTCCACTTCATGACGCCACTCAGTTCAAGCGGCTTTTCGTTGTCAACTATCTCAAGCATCATACGAATGAAGATTGATACCATGGCAACCCCCTGTATGGCAGCTACTAAGGCAGTAGATAATGGGAGATGTGGGACAGATTAACACTACTGAAGCATGGAATTGTACTACAGAGTTGGAATATTAGTCCTACAGAGTTGATCTTGAATAGCACTCGCTATGGAATTATAGAGCTGATATAAACCTCGTTGAGCTGATGTAATACTGCATAATTTACCCACAACCAAAAACCTACTTCCTTGACCTAATGATCCAGTGTTAGTGAAACTGAGTCTTTTCAATGAATGTTAATTCCAAATATATATTTTTGTATGGTGTATAACAAAACTTATATATATTGTTTTATTGTACAGCATGAATTTATCAATAAACTCATTAACAGGGTTATTTAATATAAGTTATATTTACAAATGGACGGTCATACAAATACACAAAATAATGAAATAGCTTTGGCAACAAGAAATGTGTTGAATTACGGCCATGAATATAACACAAGATCCAAATAATGTAACAAAAAATTGGGGATAATTCATTGGCTGGTAGTCACATGACCAAAATGAAATGGGGATATTTCATTGGCTGGTGGTCACATGACCAAATGGGGATATTTCATTGGCTGGTGATCAAACGATCAAAGCATATGATCCACAATATGGACCAAATTTTTTCAGGAGATACTAAATCACAGCAACAATCATTGACAGACTAACTGCCGACATGAGAATTATCACAGACCCTCCTCCCCGTTAAACTTGTAATGATGAGAGTGATTACTCACTCCACTGACGTTTACATCACTTTCTAAAAAAACAGTAACTGCGGAGACTTGTATAATCCAATCAGAGTGACTTTTGAAACTCACATCACAGACTAACATTAATTTCAATTTCAATGAGAGTGACCCCATCAGCCTCATAAAACACACTTGTATTTGCATGCAAGCATGACCCAAGTGGCACAAGCCGACTCGGGGTAGGTATAAACCCGTACTCGCACTGCCAGGCGCATGTGGTCCCCTCGACAATTCACAATCTCCTCACACATAGGAGATCTGGTACACACAATCAAGGATGTATGGGTGAATGTAGGAATTTTATCATGCGATTGAAAATAGACAATTTATCCGTCTGTATCATGTCTGAGGAATTGTGGATGATATAACTTACTTGAGGGAAGCTGCGAACGCCCTGCGAGCGTTGCGGTGGACAAACTGGATAGGGTAGCCCTTGAAGGTGTGTCCGTCAGGCACAGCTCGTCTCACCGCTTGTTGGAACTCCTCATTACCGCAGGTGACACCTGACACAGGTATTAGATGTTTCACCACTGATATGATATCATGTTGTGGTGTCATTTGCATCAGTCATACATATTATTACACAACCGACATTTAAACTATGGTAATTGCCCTCCCAATATCAAGTTGATATCATGACTTATCGCAATCATGTTATATCAACTGCTCTGATATACCCCTTAATATCACTTGAAATTGTATTTACCTGAAAAGTGGGGTTTCACTAATAAAGGCTTGTATAATTCATGAAAAATTTTCAAAACTTCATGGACCGATTCTCTATTATATTTGTCATTAACATTTGTGAACTTGAGACCTCTATGTGACCCCTGCTATTTATAAGGCTTTTATTCTAAATGAAATGTGAATTTTAAACCAAATATGGCATATGGTAGGCACCACTAGATCTCTGAAGCTTAAAACGGACAGAGCTTGAGCGATAATACCAGAATATGACGGGATTGTGCACACAGTTACTGGACCAGGTTGCTACTCATTTGCATAATTTTGTAAACTAAGTTTTCAAACAGCCTGTATCAATAAATCAATCATTATCTAGTGTTTACAATAATAAGAAAAGATTACAACTGAGCCAACAAAACCAAACAATAAAGAACATAGAACTTGAAGCTGGCACTGAACATAGTTGATCCTAAGAGTTAATGGAAGATTCTAAGAGTAAATTGTCAAGAACATTGATCTTGAGGCATTGATGGAAATATTAGCTCTGTTACTGAAAACCAAGGCTGTGACAAACAAGGCAGTGACGAACAAGGCAGTGACAACTCACCTGTGACTCGTTCCGTCTCATACGCAGCCAGGGCAGGTGTCAAGAGGAAGCTGAGATGGTCGTCCCATAATGTAGTCAAACCTTGGTCCTACCAATAAGAAACAAACATCCATGTGAAGGAAAGAGGTGTAACTGAAACTAGGCCTGCTGGGGGAGTGATCAATACGATAGATGATAACAGGATGATGATGATGATGATGATGACAGAAGTTGGCTGCTAGCATATGTTGCCATTAACCACAAGTATTGACCTGGGACAGTTTTCTTTCTGAACAACAATTGCACGCATGCACCATCACAAATTCTGCTTTACCGACTTAACAAACAACGCAACAACTTTACAACTATGAGGGATTAAAAACAATGGATCCCCGCCAAATTTAGACATGTCATGCGCATATAAAGACCATATTCGTTTTCGCAAGGGGATCAGACATGGCATGTTATTCTCTATCAGCACGGACATTACTCACGCGTCTGTGTTCTGTCACCAGGTGGCGCAACTCCTGTTCCAGATCATTACTGATGAGAGCGCCATCTAGTGTCGTCTCACAGAGCGGAGGTTGGCTCGGCCATCGAGGGGTCATCCCAGGTGCACACACTGATATGATGGCATCCTCAGACATGGCTTTCCATCGAGATTCATCTTGCAGGTGAAAAAAACTATGCTCTACGAGATCACTTGGCTGGAACAAGATGTAGAATGAATTTTTTTAAATGGAAAATAGTCTTCCATCTTAAAGTTTTAAATGTTAATTGAAATTCACAGAAGCCTTTGAAGTTGACCTAAAGATCATTATTATGTAATCAAGCATTCATGGAAAGATAGCAAAGAGCATAATAGAACCAAAAAGCTAATTTGCCAGAACCTACACCTCCCTAGTGCATGCACACAGCCACATCTACCCGTAATTAAACAGCAACTGATGCATCCCGCATTCTCACAACCTGCGCATTCAGTATCACATGAAACCTGATGGGGGAGTCTACCTGGCAGTTGGCAAAGAAAGCTCGATGGCTGAAGACACAGCCCACGGTTTTGTAGGGGTAAGGTGGTTTGGGGTTGGGTAGCATGGGACCATCGTCTGGGCTGATGGGCTGATGATCATACCTGAAAGGTAGAGTTTAATCACATGTGGACAGGTACAAGAGCAAATAGACAGGTAATCAAATCGAGTTAATATCGGAAGGAAAAAACAGAAAGTAAAATCCTAGTTTTAATCCAGATAAAATGCAGGCAATTGCAAACAAATACAGGTAAGTACGCTATATATAAGTAAGATCTACCTATACATAGTCAATAAAAAATCCTTGATATTGATGCTGATGATAAATTTTTCCAATGAGATACCAATAGTGATTGACGAGGATGACCTCTCACCTGTGACCTGTCAGTGCTTCCCAGAATGTGGCCTTGCCCTCCATCGATAAGGTCATGACCCACGTGTGGGGGGTCCCTTTACTTTTGGTTCCAACACAGATGTAGGCATCGAGGCCAAAGCCGAGGAGGAGACAGCACAAGAGGATAGCGTGGTCCTCACAATCCTGGAAAAATTTACCTCATGGACCTCAGATATCCCCTTTTTTAAGTATATGCCATATCACAACACAGATTATCTATATGTTTCATCTGATATAGACTAGCACCTTGGGTACAATATCCCTTTTCCAAATATAGACTGATAGGGTTTTACTGTTTACATATTCCAAATTTAGCGATCGTTAACAGGAAGCACTAATGCAAAGCAGCCCACCCCTTTGTTCCTGGCCAGGAAGCTGTGCATGGTACTCCAGAGCTCGGCCCGATCCATCCACCACCAACCATCGAGGTCTTCTCGTAACCCAGCAGGGAGACAAACCTAGCAGCTTGGCGGGGTGTATCGAGCAACCGGCCAGCTCGTAGAGGCTGGATGTAGGCACATACCGGTCTGTTGGTGGCGTTCTCATCCTAATAACAAGAGAGGAGGGTTCAGGGGGTACACTGAATATATATCTGCGACATCTGCTCAGTTTCAAAGTACAAAAATACTAGGCATATTTGAGACCAAAATTAAAATGTTTCTCTTTGCTGGTAGTGTGTTGAGAAAATATTTGTAGTCTTAGTCTGTTCCAGATTTTAAACATGAATTTCAAACATTTTGATATCTACATGACTTTTTTTGCTTTCCAAATATGGCCTCATCTCCCATCTTTTTCACAATAACTATCTGCCCAGGTTCATTCACCCAACCACTCATACCCATATCTCCACTGTAATGAAGTCTCTGGCATACCTGAGCAAATATTTTCACGAGTCTGTCTTTATGACCGTGTCTAATCTGGAGGTACTCGCGCCACCACTGTTTGGCGTAGACGAGGAACAAGCGTTCTCGTTCAGCCTGACGAGACTTCTCCAGGGCTATCTGGGCGGACACCACGTCTTCTCCGAGAGCCTCCGGCAAACGCGGAATCAATTCCAAACGCACCTCCAGCAGGCCAACAGGAACCTTGTTCTCAGCTCCTTATGCACCAAACAGTGAGTAGATACAGTACACAACAGACCATACATACACTAATGAGTGAGCAGTACACAACAGACTTTTTTCACAGCAGCTGACTCATTTTGATCAGCGTATTTGCAATCTTCCAAATACATGATGAATGATACAGATATAGGCTAAATAATACAAGGTGAAATGGAGGTAAAATAGAGGTATTCAGATCAATTTACCTATCCCAAGTAACTCCACACCCAGTGTACACCGTGAGCTTGGGGCAGCCAGAGAAGAACGCCACTCGAGTAGGTGAGAAGAGACAACTTGAGACGCCCCATCAGGGTCTGTCTTCACCAGTACCATGTGGACTGGGGTCACTGAGTGCAAGTACACTTGCACCATCAGCCATTCTGCTGGCTTCCCCTGGGGAAGTGGGGGTGTGGAATAAGATGCATCAAACAGAACATTGACAATATAAAAGACAGGTACATACTGCTTAAACCATAGGATTCAATGATCACTATGACACTTATTAAAATACATCATGGGGAAATTTACCTTTGGATTGAGCGTGCAACTCCAAGAGAAACCCTTCCTCCATGTCAGGTTCACAAGCACAAGCGACTGGTCGGGTCTTAAAGCGCTGCCCGCGGAAGTGAATGTGTAGCGTAAATGTCGAAGCAGGCTGCCCGGGCAACGGATCTGGTTCTTGTAAGTGCTCCAGGAAGGCCTTGCCACCGAGAATCTGCAGATAGAGATAGCGTCGTGTGGGGTCTATGTTGGCTGAAAGGTGACAAAATAGGAGATGATATGGACAGCAATAAGGATAGTTCAGAAGCTGCATTTAAAGAATTCGACACAGAGCGCAATGATGGTATTCATCGAGGGATATAAAGAGCTTCTGAAGATAATCACACCAGCCCCTCTCCTACCAACTGTTTATCTTTTCCATGGCTGGATGCTTCAAAAACAATATTGATCCCAAATATTCAGTGAGTAAATATGATAGAAAATAATTAGTCAACATATTAACAGGGTGTCATGATACACGTTATACAAGATCATGAGGGTTTACAAGTTCTCTGAACAAGTACTCCTTTCAGCTCTTTCACTGTCCATAACAAAACAATATCGGTTTATCATTGCTCCTATATTACACAAAATGTAAAACACCTTTTCTTGTAGGTAGGGCAGTCATGAATTTGTCATCTTTGTTTGTAAAATGTGTGGCTTTCTTTGGCTGATGGCCGTGACCAGGACCAAGATAACTCTCAAAGCCAGCGCCATACGAAGACTCCATGTGAGTTGAGGAAGTAGTCGGTTGGAATTCTAGCTGTCCCATCACATCCTCGATGACACCTGACATGCGCCAGATAGGACTTCAAGTCATGAATAGATATCATGTTTTCAGTTCAATAAAACCGAAACCCTTATATTAATACAATACATATTATATATATAATATATATATATATATATATATATATATATATATATATATAAATATATATATATATATATATATATATATATATATATATAAATATATATATATATATATATATATCTATATATATATATATATATATATATATATATATATATATATATATATATATATATATATATATATACTATATCATAACTTAATATTGCATTGTAAACTGACACAGAAGTTTTAGTTTACCAATACCTTTATCACGCAGCATAGACAATAGTTGATCCTCGTTGAAATCGCCGTCAGAGTCGCCAAGTACTTCAGCTACAGCATTCTTTATTTTGGACTGCACATCACCCTACAAACAAATTCAGCAAGACTTATGTCACCTTCATATAGCACTTCAGTGGTAGAAAAAGCTACCTTGTTCCTGAGGTAAATGTAGGGACTTAGCCAGAGGCCCATCTATCCGTCATCATTATTGATTTGGACGGGCTGGATTTTTCCCTTAAGACCGTCCACGCCTCCAAGACAGAATACAAGAAATAAGCCTAGCCAGTGTAAACAGCTCATTTAAGGACAAACAAAGAGGCAGCGCGCTGGCCGCTCATATACAATCAAGATAAATACTGCTCTGTTTGATAATGTTTTAATGAGTTAATCTGCTTCATAATGCTTGAATGGTGTTGAATGGATCAGATTCGTCTCCTTGCAAAACAAGGTTCCAGTTCATGCCAATACCTAATTTTATAATATAATATGATGCTTGTTCCAAGTTCCTATCCCTTGATCACTGAGTAAACTGATAGGAATTGTTGGTTTTCAGATTCACAACTACACAACTCAAGCTATTACATCTCGTCATCAAGTTATATACACTATCTGACAGAAACACACTAGGCCGGAGTAGCCGACTACCTGACTAGGTCTAGGAGGAAAACATGACCGAACTTGACAGCTGACACAGACGACCGATCCACTCACCTGAGATAAGTGACTGTGAATAACTTGCTTGAGTTCAGAAATCTTTTCTGCGGATAACGCCATAATTTTTCATCAATAAGGACAGATTACACTGCGGCTGGTCGATCATACATGACATAAATAATATAAATTTTCCACAAACAATTTTCGAAGTTTACGCGCACCGGAAGTTTATATTTGAAAAGCAAGCGAGTGCGCTATTTCGTTCTGATTCCGTTATGATGAATCAAGATCGTGCCTGTCAAACTGGAACAGTGAGGATGTTTTCACTGCATCCAATTCTGTAAACGGCTCTGCGCTCCATTGATGATTGAATAAAAAGTTAACAGCGGTCATCATATACGGACTTGTAAGTTTATCAGATGATAGTTGTCACTGCCGTAATGGGTTATACTTCAGTTCCCCGTTTGTCTGTTTGTCATCGTTAGGAAGTTACTCCTGATATTCTTGTTGACTTGACAATGACAGGAGTCTCAAGAGTCAGGGATTCTAAAGTTAGTAGTGCCCGGGCGGGGGTCCTAGATCGATTCACACGTTTGTATCAATATTTTGTTCTCTTCAACCTACCTTCTGTCGGGGGACATATATCGATAATACATATGTTTCTATCTTCAATCTACCCACAGCACGATGTGCTCTATCTGCTTATGGTTTTGCTGAAGGAGACCTTGCTCACTTGTCTTCTCTTACAGACAGCCCAAAGGGAACTTCGTTCTATTTATCACCAACGTAAGAGCTAAGCATCTCCCCACTTAGTTCGAAAGAGCTTACACAGGGAACTGTTAGCCAAATCATCGGCACAGGTCAGAGCTTAGCCTCTTATAAGATTGATGGCCTTTCTTAGGCTAGTTATGTGTTAAAAATAACAAATACTGCTGGTTAAGTACTACTTTGGAATGAAAAAATTACTGCAATGTACCGAGTACCCAATAGTTAAGTTGTCAATTATTCGCTTGATGCATTGAAGATTTGCTGATTGCATTATTGGGTACAGATGTAACTCCTTGGTAGAACGCACACTTATGTTTACTCTGTCAAACTGAATCTTGTTATTGATTCAGATACGTTGACGATGGAGGCTGTTCAGTGGAGCACCCTGCCAGACCACATACTGGTTTCCATCTTCTCACTGCTTACATTCAGAGATAGATACCGAGCCTCGGTTGTCTGTTCTGGCTGGAGTGAAGCCTATAAAAATCCTTATCTATGGAAGATTTTCAAATGCTGCTTCTACATGCCAAATCAAGCCAAATACATCAAAGGTGTAGAGGACTTTGGCTGCTTCATCAAATCACTCATTATTGAACTTGACCAGAGTGTTATGACTAACAGGGAGAATGCATGTAAGGTCATTGAGGTCATGACATCCCTACCTCAAAGGAGGTTGAGCTCTTTTGAAATTATTTTTGCAGGAGAGAACCCATATTTTTATGCAGGAAAAGAGTTTGTCGATGTTTTGATGAAGTTGTTTGGCGGTCCGAGTGAAGACGTTGAGGTTTTGTGCAGCTTGCAAGATGTGAATTTAGGTAAACTTGTTGTAGCCTATAATGATGAGCTGTTTGATTGTCTGTCTGCAAATCACCCTAACTTGCGATATCTGAATATACAGAATCGACAATTGGTGTGTCAAGTTAGTCCTGCGTGTATTTTGCGTCTCGTACATAGATGTAGAAAGCTACAAGATTTGAGGATTTTCAACTGCAGTTTATCAGAGGATGTGTTGAAAGCTTTCACAGAAACTGAACGGGAGCCTTTGCAGCATCTATCCATTATCTGCCGCAGAGAGGAAAAGTTTGCCAGATCAGTCTCAGGGGAAATTTGGGATGCTGTCGTTAAGAGGCAACCCGAGCTGGGTGTATCACTCAGTTTTGATCATACGTGTTTGTTGCACAAGGTGGCAGAGGTAATGAAGCCTGAAATCCCGGTTTCCGTACTCAAACTTGAGACTTACACATATATTTACGATGAGTTACGACTGGTGATAGCCCAGTATAGCAACACACTTGAGAAATTGGTGTTGCGTACCCCTCTGGCGAGGGATGGACCAGCTCTCAATGCCGCCTTGATAGAACTGGCTGAACGCTGCATTAAACTCCGATCCATTCACGTGTTCTGTGTTTTAGAACAAAACACAGTTGAGAGAATACTGTCTTTGCATCCAGGTATCAAAGCAACTAACAGCTACACGTTAAAAAGTGTAGCCGAGCCCCACCCTTGGATTCCAGGCAATGATTGTTAGATGAAGCAAGGTCAACCCCTATGAGCTTCCAGATACTCGGCTCACCAGGGACGCTCACACTTACTCCCGAGATTATGGGAGAGAGATCAAGGAGACTCAGAATCACAATTTGATCTGGATACTGTGGGTGGGTGGCTTGATATAATGATGTACTCTCATGGTGATAATAATCAAGAATAAGTTGTATGTGGGCGATAGCTACCTTGCGATTTACGACTAACTGTTGGAACGTTTTGTTGAGATTTGTCTTTTTTGCATTAAGCTGGTTGATTGCTAGGATTAACACTTTCTGGTGCTTTATTTCTATATTCTGATATCTCATTTATTTATTCAAGACTAAATTTTTCATCGATTGTGTCAGGTGTAAATGTTTATTTATTACTTTGAGAAATTAATTTGACCAGGGCTGAATGTTTTTTGCGATAATTTAATATTATAATTTAGATATTGTCTTTTAATGACACTCAGATAAAACATCTCTTTTAGAAATTGTATTTACAAAATGATACAGACTGTTTTCCTTGTCCGACCATTGAACTTTTGATATTAATGGGTAGGATAACACTATAATTTATCTGGGTTTTTTTCTTCAAAAGTCTGATCTTATGCATGACTGATTGCACCATTTAATTGGTTTTTAGCTATAAGACAGGCTGAAACATTTTGAGAGCCTGCCATACATTGTACAGGATGTAATATTTTATTATGTAAATTTGTCTGTACAAATATACATCATTCATATGGTGGTGCTCATCATGATATATATATATATATATATATATATATATATTTATATATATATATATGTATATATAATATTTATGTACATATATATATAAATATACATATATATATAAATATATATATACTATATATGTTTGTTATTAATGCTAATTTGAACCTATCGGCACTTTTTATTAATAAATTGTTACTGAATATGCATCGACTGTTAAACATTGTCTTTACGCAACTTGGGATGTATGGAGACTCAGTGATAGTACACAATATACATCCATATGACTATTTCCACTGTGTCGTAAACAGTTATACTCAATTTTACCCTCTCTACCTTAAAGCTTCTGGCCCACCAGTTACTTGTCAGATATTCCTTAACCCCAACTTAACTACTTCATTAAGGGGCGACCTCATCGGTGAGCCTGCTAGAAGCCTCTCAGCCAATACCATTCGCTGATGGGGGGCAGCCTCCAAAAGTAACGGAATATAAGGGAGTGAAGACACGCTCACGACAGGGCAAGATCACCAACCATAATTAAATATCATCCTTTTCACGGTCACTTTGATAAATAAAGAAGTTATTCTGTCTTTAGAAGAATAAAGTATATTTCTCCTCTTTCGGCCCTACTACGTCGTTTGTGTCTTCAATTCATCACGTATTCAAAGTCGACAGAACCAAGCTCGACAAATGTTTCAACTGAAAATATTAGGTGAACTAGCTGGTCACAGTGATAAACTGGACAGTTGCCATGATTTGGGTCCAGCACAGCATTTCTCTATGCTTTGAACTGCAGTATCCCTGGATGTACTGTTTGACAGGATCCCACAATTTCATTGTAGAATGGTTGTTGAATATATTATTACACCTCATAAAGGGACTCGAATAATCTTCCTTGTGTTCAAACAACACTAGCCCTGCAAAACCAATTAATGCACATGGGGACAGTAAATCTTATTTATTCAAATACAGACACACAGAACAGAAAATGTGTATATCTATATCAATAACAATGTATTTAAAATAGTTTTTACTATAAACACAGTAAAAGACTAAATCAGACATAACATATGAGATATACATATGTCTGTGCAAAGTCACTGGATTTATCTCCCACCTTCAGCCTGTTACCTGTATAGCAATTGTGCAAAACAAACTTCCCTGTCAAGAAAATGAATACAAATCAATTATATTACTACCCCAACTCAGAAATAGGTAACAAATAAACCATAAAACTAATGTCTAAAAATCCAAACCAAATTCCCTAAATTAATTATCATATTTATTATTCAGGATTTTAATGTCTTTAATCATTTTTCGATCCCCAAATGAATATGGAAACTAGATATTTCACAATTTATCCTCTTTTGATCATTGCACTACTAAGGAAAGTTGTATATATGTTAACAATTGAACATAACATGATAATAATATAACTTTTACATAATGAAGGTTACCATAGAGTTTTGCATAGTTAATACAATATTTGGTCATAATTAAAATGCACCGGTTAAAATCGCCCCTAGTTAATTATAATGTGGAGAAATTTGACAGCAATGCAGGGGTAATAAATATTGATGGTGCTACCCTGGTGTCGTATGCTTTGCAGGAAGTTTTCTCAACAAGTGTTTTTCCTCAACCAGTACCTGTGGCTCATTAATCCTCAACCATTTCTTCCTCAACCATCTCTTCCTCACCATCTTCTTCCTCAGTCAGAGTGAAAGTCACTACCCCTGGAGGGCTGTCACTGTGGCTTAAACGCCCCAGCTTCTCAGCTGCAGTCTGCTTGGAACTGCTGTCTGGTTTTTGTTTGTGTGGAGACATTAATGAGGCGGCATAGCTGTGGAGTGCAGGAGAACTCTCACTGCGCATGCGACGACGGGACAGCATGGCTGATTTGAGATCGATCTGTTGGTCAACGCGATTGCATGTGGTGTTGACGAGAAGGTTGAAGAGGTCCGAGCGGTCAGCGTAGACATGGTGTCCGGCTCCTCTTACCACCTGGTTATGACCACAGGGGGAAATGACTTAACAACCATGATGTTATATGGTATAACCACAGGGGGAAATGACTTAACAACCATGGTTTTATATGGTATAACCACAGGGGGAAATGACTTAACAACCATGGTTTTATATGGTATAACCACAGGAGAAATGACTTAACAACCATGGTTTTATATGGTATAACCACAGGGGGAAATGACTTAACAACCATGGTTTTATATGGTATAACCACAGGGGGAAATGACTTAACAACCATGGTTTTATATGGTATAACCACAGGGGGAAATGACTTAACAACCATGGTTTTATATGGTATAACCACAGGGGGAAATGACTTAACAACCATGGTTTTATATGGTATAACAACAGGGGGAAATGACTAAACAACCATGGTTTTATATGATATAACCACAAGATGTGTTGGAAAAACCAGAACTTAAATAAGAGCGGATAAAACCTCTAAAGAATGCACACCCCACAAGCCTCTATATTGTGGCTCTCTTGGTTAAAACTCCCTGTGATTGACACACTATATCTGAATGATCAACCATTCACTCTTAAACTCATCAATCATTTGGAAGGCTGATTATATGATAGTCACAACACAGAGCAAATAAGATTTTGATTTACATACTTGTACGTCTACATAGGAGTCACTGCGGATGTATTTGATCTGCCATCCGACCCCACTGTCGACCCATGACCTTGACCCATACATGACTGTCATGGGAACAAAGGACGGAATCTCGGTAATTCGATTGATCATTGGATATTTGGCCCAGCCGAACTTTTTCGTCATTTGTTTGAAAGCCAATTCACCACTGCAAACAAATACAAACATCGTTAGTTTAAAGGAATATTGATTTGTATATACACGCAATTGCAATTTAATAGGTTATGCAGACAATAATAATTACAAATTATTCAGTTATATTGTTGAAAATAAGTGAGAGTACTCTTTTTCACCACAATTACCTCACATGGTTCATACAACTCAAGAACTACACAGATAACTTCAATTTTTAAGTTGTGTTAAATATGGTTTAATTCTTTACTTTTTAAAATTCTATTTCAACAGTTAAAAATATATATATTATTTAACATTTAAAATATATCCCAAATAGAAATTCTGAATATTGAGTCACATTACATATACCAAAACACTTCACCTAGATCAGTTTTCAGATATGAATAAGATAACTCGTTTATCAGGTAGGTGATAAGTAACGATGTCTTTTATCAAAAAGTGGTATTACAAAGCAATTTTTCTGTAGCTGAAGTAAAAAAAAGGATTGTTGCACACAGAGCTTTACATCTGTCACTTTTTAAAGCAAGCCTTGTATTCCTCCTTCCGAGCCCACATGGGGCCGTTTACACATTTACCTAACATTTTGCTCAAGCCTTATGGTCCTGACTGAACACAACTCACTCAGTACTGATAGAACTTTTTACTTTTCTTATAGTTTGCTCATGAAAAATGTATTTCACGTTGTATTAGCACGACGGAACGTTGCCGTTTTACAAAAACTAGAATCTAAGTCATACACTCAACACCACTCACTCAACCCCTGTTTATTCAGAGTGGACCTATGTCTTACCCACTGTGTGGGGAGCATCAAACCTTGAATCTGTGTTATGAAGGGCGGACCTACCTAGGTGTCTGTGCGTTGCAGTAATACACATACTCGGCAAGTGTCTGCTTGTCGATCACTGACGAGAAATTCCCTGTGAGGTCTTTACGAAACGTAGCGATCAACGAAGGACCTGTCATAACAAAATCATCTTATTTCCCTTATCAAGATGAGACTTTCTTATTAAATTAATGAAAACCAGTAACTCAGGAAAAGACCAATTACACACACATGTAACTGTATTTAGTTATTTGAAAGGTACTCCCACCAAAGAAAAAAACCTTCTAAAGATATTTTGTAAATGCTGTAATACTGTTCTTCCATTTTATGAAAGCATACGTAGCACATATTCCCAAAAACAGACAAGAATTTAATTCACCAATTGATGAACTTAGCGACAAGCAAAAACCAAATGACAATATGATCATCACATTCAAAGTAAGTTTTACAACTGCTATGATGACAAAATCTTCCATGAGAACTGGCCGAATCATAGCGCGGCTGTGGGTGAATCATGACAATCACTACCCATTCCCCTTCTGCTGGAACAATAATGCATTCCATACCTAAAGTGACCTCTCACAATCACATGAAACTAAAAGATTTGATTTGGGCTGTCTATGACAGCAATTGACCCAATTTTTATGACTATTAAACCATATTTACCATTTTATAAGGCCATTGAAGTATTTGCTAAAGTTGTCTATGAGAAAAAACTAAATTCACCTCTACGTGCTTCCAAAACGACAAACATATCACTATAACAGTTTGTTAGTGGTTTTAGCTTTCAGAAAATGGTAAGTTTTTTTAGATCGGACGATGATTGGCTTGTCAATTATGAATTGAAAGAATTTTAACAAATTTTGCTATAAGAAATTTTCGACATGCTAGAATTTAATTAATGATGCATCATTTATTATAACATAAATTCAGAAAAAAATTACAATTGAATAAAACTTCCAGAATATGCAAACATTTGTTAAATTTTAGAGTTTAAACAGCAATATCGGTAGTTAAACCAGTGGTATTCTTGGTTCTTAATAAAATTTGATGCAATTGGAACTGGAAATGACACCATAAAAGAAAAACATGAAATTTTACGATGCAACTAACCATGCAACTGACAGCCTTTGACAAAAAATTTTAATATTATTTATTAGTTATTAATTGTTTTATAGGCAAATGAGTTTTTGGAGTTATTTTCTTAAAATTTGGACTGACATCACGATTTTTCAACCTTAGTCACTTAGGAAAACTATTGATTTTATACAACAGCTATATTCCACATAAGTTTGCAATTGAATTAAGCTACAATTTGGTGTAAAGTTGTTAAAGATTGAACAATAATACCCAGAGATATTGGGATTTTAGGTTAACACATTTTAGATGACCCTGACCTTAGTTGAAGGTCAGGTAAGAAAAAAGAGTGGGTTCTGCACAACATTATTTCTGACCTTTAAAAAAAAGAGTTTACAAGCAAACACACAAACAAACAAGTCGCTAACAAATCCACAAACGGGACTAACAAAGGTAACTCGCAAAGGATTCACCAAGTTAACAAGTAACTTGGTATTACAGTGTATTCAGGGATACACAGGTCTAACCCCCGCACAAACCGCTAGGTAAAAAGCAGTCATTCAGTTGACTTACCCAAAGGCCCGGCAACTCGTAGAAAAGATAACGGATTGAAGTATTGGAGAACAGCAATGACTGCTTTAACCCACATCGGCATTGGGGTACGTCCATCATTTTCCATAGGCACCTCTGGGAATCCCCAGGGATCGACCAAGATGAGATGACGTATCCTATCTGGATATCTTATAGCGTAAGATGCTGCTAAAAATCCACCTAAACTATGACCTAACAGTATAAATTTGTCTAGTTTCATTTCCTTCCGCCAGTCCTCAATTGATTCGACTAATTCCATTTCGGCCAACATAGCATCGGGACTGAATTTGGGACGTGAACTTCTTCCAAATCCCATAACGTCCATAGCGTGTACAGGTCGAGATTTTGACAGAGATTGCAAGTTCAAAACCCAGAATCCTACACCAGCCCCCATGCCGTGTAAGAGCACCAGTGGTGTGCCTTTAGCTTCCCTGTTGATTGTGATGGTACGGATGTTGCGAGTTCCATTAAAAATCTTTACAAATGTTGTTTCCAGAATGTCACACCGCTGCAACATAACACAGGTTAATATGTAAATACCCATGCAAGCATTGGTGTATGGGCATGTTTGCATGTGTATTTGTGTGCATTTACACATGCACAATTTAGAGTGTGCATTTATTGGTATGATTCTTTTGAAATTTTTATTCAAGATTTTAAATCAATCACACAGTCACTTGACCCACTGGATAGAACTTTTTTCTCCACTTGTTCCAACTTTTGTTCCGTATTGTTGGAATATGGTCGAAGCCAGGATGACAGGCTAAGCCAAGAGGTCCTAAAATCAGAACACTTAATTAAACACCAGGAGAATGTAACACAACGTCAGAGCATGTACTGGTTGCATGTTGTGATTCAATAATACACAGGTCTTACACTAACAACACCTAATGACAGGGGAAATCAAATGATCAAAAATTCTTTACATCTTTACTGATGGGCAGTACTGAAAAACCACAATATGAATCTTTACAGCCATTCAGGCTTACAACAATGACGGTCTGATGCAATGTCCCGTACACGTTGCATTACAAATGAGAAGAGAAGAACAGTTAAAGCAAACTTTCTGTAAATAACAAATTCATGAAGGGTTTTTTTTAACGGGGGAAGACTGCAGACTGATTTACCATGAAGCATGCAAAACAAATTTTTGATATTTTTCTCAACCTTTAAACAGTTGCAACAATTTAATTCATATCATTCATTCAAAGTGCAGATCGTTATAACCACCACAATCCACATCTACATTCCATATTTTCCAGTTTTTGAACCGTGTCAATAACTAGCACAGGAATATTGAGAAGTAAAACCTCACCCCAATAGTGTTGACAGAACTCTAATTTTCATCTTGAAGCAAACTTTATTGGCTTAATCAGATTTTAGACCTAACAGTCCAAATAAATTTCCATATGTTCACCCTGTGTGATATAGTTAATTTTCTGACTGTTCAGCTGGTGAACAGTTAACCAATCAATTGTCAAGAACGAGAGCAATCACCACCTGTCAGAATTGCAAGGTACCAGAGTGCCTGCTTCTTGGGTAACACGAGGGTTCGACAGTGGTGGATTCATTTTCACAGGGGGCAATTCACAGCCCAAAAGAGCCAAGTCATTGCTGAACCAAAACAAACATTACGAAATCGAATCATGTGCTCCTCCGTGTTCACCTCTTCCAATGGCCTTCACCTTCGATATAAACATCAGGGTCAAATCAGCTCGTTCTCTAAACAAATTGAGATACATTTAGCCCGCAACAGCGATCTGACAATCATTATCATCATTACGTTCCGTTCTTTTATGTCACTGAAAGAGAGTATGTCAGATTAATCTCCACGTTATGCTGCCGTTACATGGCATCTACAGCCCGCAAACTATGTTAAGTTAATGTAAATGTCAGACGCGGAGAATAATTTAACTGTCACTCCTGATCCATCACAACTCACACCACTTTATGCAGTTGCAGAAAAGGCACTCCGTGGCTTACCCTTCCACCTAGTATGACCTAGATGTGAATACAGCTTGTTTTCATAGAGCTAATACCAACCCTTTCAGAGGGATGACCAGCCGACTCGCCAAATGCATTTCCGGTGCAGCTGTATGTTGCATATATTTCAGGGTGCGGCCAGCTAGGTGACATAATTTCATTTATTTTCGTCCAGCTCTTATGGTGTTGAAGTTTACCCCTCTTAGGTTATTGGCAATTTCAATTTCACTAAACAACCTTACATGACTGAATGCTGTCTTTATGACTGAATGCTGTATATATTATATATATATATATATATATATATATATATATATATATATATATATATATATATATATATATATATATATATATATATATATATATATATATATATATATATATATATATATATATATATATATATATATATATGTATATATATATATATATCTTATATGACTGCTTCTGACTGCTTTCCATAGTTTTTCTTGTACTTTTACCAGTGAATAGTGTAGACTTCCGCATCAACACGGTTCCACTATCCCTAGCTGCATTGTCTTTGCACATTTTGGCGAATAAGGTAACTCAGTAATGGCATACAAGATGCATCGTTATGGAGTAATCGTTTTCACTTTTTCATCAAAAAATGGGATAGTGAAGTTGTCATGACAAACACAATACCTCTGTATGGATTCATATCATCGAGAGAATCAATGCAGGGTCCCCGGATGTGCATGTGCTATTTGAATAACTATCCCTTAATTTTACGCTTGCTGCACAGAATTATAACACTGTATACTGATCTTGATTTTGTCCAACAACAATAGTCCAGCATGATTCATTAATGTTAATGGCATCTCCCATCTAAGACATATATTATTATAGCCTTGCTAGATCCTTGCCCCAAGCACGGGGCCCATAAGTGCTGAAAGAAAATCTCATTTTTTTAAAATATTAACACAGAGAACAGAACACGCGTATATCTTTATCAATAACAAATTAACACATATGAAATAGTTTTTATAATAAACACAGAACAACACAAAATAAGACGCATAAATTTAAGTCACACATGTTTTTACACAGGCGCTTATTTATGGCATGGGGGTATTTCACAACATTGCACTAGTTGTAATGATGTGTCTACCCGGGGTATTTCACAACATTGCACTAGTTGTAATGATGTGTCTACCCCGCAACGTTTTGCAGGAATTTTTGGGGCAACAGCCGTACGTGAAGCTTAATCGGCCTCAACAATATCCTTCATTGTCCTAACTGTCCTCTTCCTCGGCCAAACTGAAAGTCACAGATCCAGGGAGGCTATCACTCGAATGGCCCAGTTGCTCAGCTGCACTTCGCTTGGAACTGCTGCCGGGGTTTTTCCTTGTGAGGAGACAGTGATGAGTTGGGGCTGCTGTGGAACGCAGAACTCTCGCCACGCATGCGCCGACGGGTCAGCTTAGCTGATTTGAGATCGATCTGTTGGTCAACGCGATTGCACGTGGTGTTGACGAGAAGGTTGAAGAGGTCCGAGCGGTCAGCGTAGACATGGTGTCCGGCTCCATTTAGCACCTTGTTATAACCATAGGGGTAAATGACTTAACAACGAGGAGTTATGAATCAACTACAGTTCTACATGGAATAAACACGAGGTGAACTGAAGTAACCACACTTTAAATGGTTGCAGATATAACCAGCGAAGTTGCAAATCCCACTATTGTCTGATTGGTCTAATTACGCCACGATTGACACAGCACATATATTATCTTGATAAACAATCATTAACTGTGAATATATATATATATATGAATTGCCTCCTTATAAGGGTTAAATATATTGTAATTATAACACAAAGCGGTTAAATAGGATTTAATTTACATACTTGTATGTCAACATAGGAGTCGTTGCGGATGTGTTTGATCCGCCAGCCATCACCTTTGTCAACCCATGAGTTCGCCCCATACATGACTGTCATGGGCACGGAAGTCGGAATCTCTTTCACTCGATTGATCATCGGATATTTAGCCCAGCCTAACTTCTCTGTGATGTGTTTGAAAGCCAATTCACCACTTAAAACATATACAAATCACATTGTAAAATAGTTTTGAAAAAAGTCTGACAGAAATATTTTCCTCACAATATGGAACTTATTTGTATTTCACTTCTTAATGATATACTTTCTTCAATTACACGAGCTACATACTATACATGCCCCTTACAAACCCACTCTGGGTCATAGGCATTGCATTGATAAATCAAATGAATGCATTGTGGTCTTAGCATGTACAAGAAAAGTCATAAAACACTGGCCGCTACGCCTTGCCCACTAGGTGAGGCACATCAAACCTAGCATTTGTGTTACAAAGGGCGGACCTACCTAGGCTCCTGTGCATTGCAGTAATACACATACTCGGCAACTGTCTTCCTGTCGATCACTGACGAGAAATTCCCAGTGAGGTCTTTACGAAACCTAGCGATCAACGAAGGACCTGCATGTCAAGTCAAAAGGCAACTCCTCATCCCGGTAATTAGCAGTAACTGGCAGAACAAATTGACTCATTTAATATGCATCAAAATGTGTTTGCTTTTTAAAATGATGCTCATACCAATGAAACTGTCGAATATTGTTTGTGTGAACGTTTTTGATATTATAGCTCCATTTCGGTCAGACATACATAGATCTCACACCGCACAAACTAGGTAAGAACCAGTCATTCAGTAGACTTACCCAAAGGCCCGGCGACTCTTATCAACGATAACGGATTGAAGCATTGGAGAATACCAATGACTGCTTTAGCCCACATCGGCAGAGAAGCCCGTCCATCGTCCCCCATAGGCATCTCCGGGAATCCCCATGGATCGACCAAGATGAGATGACGTACCCTATCTGGATATTTTATAGCGTATGATGCAGCTAAAAATCCACCTAAACTATGACCTAACAGTATAAATTTGTTTAGTTTCATTTCCTTCCGCCAGTCTTCGATTGATTCTATGAATTCCATTTCGGCCAACTTAGCATCAGGACTGAATTTAGGACGTGAACTTCTTCCAAATCCTATGACGTCCATAGCGTGTACAGGTCGAGATTTTGACAGAGATTGCAAGTTCAAAACCCAGAATCCTACACCAGCCCCCATGCCGTGTAAGAGCACCAGTGGTGTGCCTTTAGCTTCCCTGTTGATTGTGATGGTACGGATGTTGCGAGTTCCATTACAAATCTTTACAAATGTTGTTTCCAGAATGTCCCACACCGCTGCAACATAACACAGGTTTAATACGCGCATGCAAGCATATGTGCAAGCGTTGGTGCGCATGGGTGGGTGTTATGTATGAGCAAGTGTGTGCTTGGTATGTCTGGATAGGATTCTTTGCCAATTTTCGATCAAGAATGACACATTTAAATGGAAAATTAGTCACAAATTCAATTCACTCACTGGACAGAACTTTCTTTTCCACTTGTTCTAACTTTTGCTCCATGTTGGTGGAATTCAGACGTAATCAAAATGACTAGCTCAACCAAGACGCCCTGAAATCAAAACACTGAATTTAACACCACGATAATATAGTCATAATAAGGGCATATGTTGGTGGTAGTGATTAATTTCTGTTTTGAGCTTTTTGGTCAAATCAGGTCTTACACTAACAAAGCTAGAAAACACAAGACGGTTAAAAAATCTTTACTGATGGGCCATACTCTCATTAAGATAGTCAGGTAAGTATTATGACAACAGAAACGATATTTAAACAGAGACTCCCACCGACCAACACAATCTTTTTCGTGCAATCTTGGGATCCTCATTTCAAAAGCCAGAACGGAAAAAACCTACCATGCGTTATCTGATGAAATGTACCGTACGAGTTGTATTGCAGATGGGAGAAGAACGAAAATTAAAGCAAAGATCACGTATAAATGATCAAATCCTTGAAGGGGAAAACTGCAGAAATTGATTAACCAAGGAGAATTTTTCAACCGTTTAACAGTTACAGCAATAGTTCACATTATTTATTTCAAGAGTACATCGTTCGCGGCCCTTTAACCCACAGGCACTCGAGTTCAGACATCATGCTCGGACATCATTATTTACCTACACTAGTATTGTGATATATAATAGTTAATATTATATCATAATACAAGGGAGATAACAAATCATGTCCGAACTCGAGTGCCTGTGCTTTAACCTGCCTTTAATAATGTTTGTCGAATCACAACAATAATCAACATATATATTCAAGGTGCATATCCCAATAGCAACCACGCCCATATATTCCATATTTTGAATACAGTGTCAATTACTGTTATACTCACCACATCACACAAATATAGAGATGTAGAACTTCAGGGCAACAATCCCACTGAACACTAATTTTCCTCCAAGTGCTCACATAAATTACAGATCCCACATTCGAGTATGTTATTATATTTTCTCTATACCTGTATTTCTCGTGTGGTTCGATTTTGCACGGTTCAACCCAACGGTACCACCAGCAGGTGAGCAGTTACTTATTCCGTGTTAATAACAATATTGTAATGATCCCCTATCAGAACTGTAAGGTCCCTGCTTCTTGGTTGACATGAGGGTTTGACTGTGGAGGATTCATTCTCATGGGGGGGGCAATTCATGGCAGAAAAGTGCCAAATCATTGTTGAACCATAACAAGCATTACGAAGGTGAAGGCCATTGGACGAGGCAACGAGCAGCACATGACCAGGACGATTCTGTTAGGTAATGATTGGTATGGTAGAGGAATGACTTGCTCTTTTACAGATTTAAACCAATACGGAGGTAGGCGAGACACCCTATACATGTCTCGGTCTACAGTCAAATAGCTTGCGCCGATCTTTTATATGAATACATCGGTCAGATTGTTGGGCAACAATATAATGCGTATATAGACGGGAAGATGAAGAGAAATAAAGTTCATAATTTTACATTCTTACCTTTTGGTTTATACCAAACAATCCAGCCCCAGCCATCAGAAATACCCCAGTCATCCGATCTTTACCCAGCATTTCCTGTGTAATCAATGCAATAATTCAAATATATTTTCTAATATGCCTTCGAAAACCAAAATATAGTTACTGCGCAGACTACACAACCACCGGACTGTCATTCAAACACTAAATAGCTCGCATTGATGTTACAATTATTCGGAAAGAACGAAAGATAACATATGTGTACTTTGAGTCTACTTCCAAGTAAAAATAACTCATTTCGCGTCTATCAAAATATTTAGGGTCTTCTATGAAAATAAACACAAAGCAACTGGGTGGGTCCTTCAATGTTGTCATTACATCTTGTTCTAAACCACTCAAGTAATACACATTCATATTCTGTATACCCTCTTAGCAGAGGGTTAGCCAGAAATTTGAAAGTGGGTGTTGTAGTTTCCAAAACTGGCTATGTGACCGACTGAAACCCCGCCCGACCCCACAATGCTTATGTTCCTAATTACTTATAAATAAATATTGCCTTAAAATATTTTCAATCAACCGTGCTACATAATGGGTTCAACTGAATAATAAACCTGATCCACCATGTATTATTAGATTTTATTTGAGGCAATCCCAAATAATATAGAGGCTGGTTCAAGTTCACACATTAACATCAAAATATGCAGGAGGGTTAAAGGTACAATATAAATGTTAAAATATTATAAAATGTATGCAATAAATGCAGTATCTGCACATTTATAACTCATGAGTCATTTCAAGCAATAACAAGATACCAAACTCAAACATTACATAAACGTGTTCATGAACATTGAATGTGTTTGAGTTACTTTGATTTTCAACCATCGGTGGTCTGGAGAAAAAACTCCTGATTTTCTGTGCCATGATCTCGTAACTGTTTACATTGAAACTCACTTAACCGCGCTAAAACACTGGGTCACGTGACGCCCTCGACCATTGAGATTTCGTTTCTATTTTCGCCCAAATGTGGCGCTCTCTCTCGCACTCATGCTGTAAGGGACAGGAAGCGGCCCTTTGCGGGAGAAAATGATTTCGTTTCAAGTAAACACACCCTTATGACCACACGTCATAATGTTTATCGATACGACCATTGAAAATAAAATGACGGCTCGAAGGCTGCCTGGCTAATCCTATGCCTCATAGACGTTATAATCAACCTTTGGATATTTGTCAACCGTCACAACCCAATATGATACCATCCAGAGGACCCCCCTTACCTGTAAATCTCAATAAATGCATTTAAGGAGAAAACTCTATCATCCTATGCAAACATTTTGATTATCAATCATGCCAACATATCTGCTTGTAAATGAACGGGCATTTGTTGATCGTAATACAGAATAATTTATTCAACTTGGACATTTAAGTAGATAAAAGTCTGCTCTGAAGTGTTGCTGTGATGTATATTACACTTACTGACCAACGTCCTGTGCGACAATACAACCAATTTGTTATATAAATAGTTAATAATGTCACTCGTTATCGTGCTTTATCATTACAGCAATTGTAATCGATCTATAAAGACTTATCACTCTAAAAGTGTCAGTGTGTGTGTGTGTGTTTGTTTGTGTGTGTGTATGCGTGAGCGAGCGCGCACGCGCGTATGTGTGTGCGCGTGAGTTTGTGCGTGTGTGTGTGTTTGTGACATTGTAGCAGACGACCCATATCATCAAATGACTTTGTAAAAACAAATTTCTGCGTAAACCTCTCAGTATACGCTTCGATCTCGCGATAACTCGTCTTGTTAAACTATTTTTCCATACCCGCCACTGCATACCGGCTTTTAAAGAGACTGTTCAGCCCCATATTTGGAACGAGGTTGCCTAGCAAGCTGTGGTCTCCGAAAAAAGATCCTTACTTCGGCTGTCGCCATTTATGTTGTCGGACATTACCCTTCCTGCTTTTCGGACTAATGTGTACACAATGATGCCCACATCTTGAATGAGTGATAATTTTATGAAATCTACATTATGTAACTAAAGCGGAAGAATACACATCGATAGCGAGGTAAATTCAGAGCGCGTTATGATTTACAGCTAACATTCGTGTGGTTCATAGTTTTAGGGAGGCACCGTTATCGATGGAACGACATAACTGAATAAAACAGATTCGCACAGTAGATCATGAATATTTTCAGTCAAATAATAATGTTTCCATCATGTAAACTTGGCGGCACAAATTAGAAGATGTTATTACTTACGTCTGCGTTAATCGTAGTAATGTAATAACGAGATGATCCCTGATTGCCTTATATGGGGCTGAACAGTCTCTTTAATTAACCATCATGTTCAACCTATCTCGTTCTCTTGAATCATTTGCGATATATAAAGCCCGCCACATTGATCAAGACAATCCTTATCATCATAACGTTTCTTGTTCGCTGTCGTTCATATATCTGAGTTATCTCATCAACATGCAGCCACTACATAGCATCCACAGTCACACTCTCCGTTGCGAGCCCGGCGTTACGTCTGCCAGCTACCTTCAATTAGTGTGGCCTCGCTATGGAGAATGAAACAGCCATTTACCATTTGAATTTCATATAAACGTAAGACATGTTTACTTAACTGTCCCATGTGATCCGGTATAACTTACGCCGTTTATGCAGTTGCAGGAACAGCACTCTGTAATCCCGGCTACAAAATCTCTCAGAAGGATGACCAGTCATGATGTGTTGCTTGAACAGCTGAACATTCTGCATTTCAGGGTGTGGCACGCGACAGGTTCTGCAACGAGAGACCGCGTTGCCGTTTTGTTCGAGAGGTGGCAGCACAGAGCAATGCGGTCCTAAGCTCGACCGGAATGCGCTTACTTCACGGTTA
Organism: Urechis unicinctus; assembly: GCA_034190875.2. Lineage (NCBI taxonomy): Eukaryota > Metazoa > Annelida > Polychaeta > Xenopneusta > Urechidae > Urechis > Urechis unicinctus. The sequence goes on from CM067342.1 coordinate 22,541,945, forward strand.
ACACAAAACAAAAAATATTCGTCTCCATTTTGTTCCACTGCGATGAAGAATTCTCGCAGTTGGAACTACGTCACACGCCCATGTGGTAATAATAGTAACGAATTGTTTAGGGTAGGGCTGTCACTGTCAATGCGCTGCGCGTAGTGGACAAGCAGCTCCGAAACGCTGTGAAACTGGCTGTCAGCATACCAACCTTTTTTAGTAAGAAGAACTGACTGACAAGGAAAGTGGTGCAGCCCGACAGTTAGATCTCCAGCAAGAGGGTGCTTATTGAGTGCATTATAGGTTTGTGAAAAACCTTCAAATCTTGGGGACACCGATGAACCACTGTGAGGTCCAGATTTCCTCCAAATAATCTTAGTCTGTCATATACTATGCAACTTCCGGTAATTCATCGTGATGGGTAGTGTTTGTAAAATGTAAATGTGGACGAGAGGATATCAAAAGTATCTATGAATTTCCAATTCAGGGTGTTACATCATATGAATATCATAGTAATCAAGTATCAATGTAATATAGGTACAGGTGAATAATCATTTATACAAAAAAGAAATCAGTGCACAAAACTACACAAACTCAGTAACAGAAATGTTGAAAATACATGGAATCGAGCCCAGCATCTTTGAAGGAATCCCTGGACAAAAAACTTCGCAACCATAGCAGAAATAAAGTCATTGTCACTTGTCACTGAAACAATCTTTACGAGGTGACAAAGTCGCTGGTTGCACGAAACAACTGGCCCTGCATCCAGTAAAGGTAGTCATGTTGGCAGATGAGGGTCAGCTGAATGTTCACATTGACCAGGTATGGAACCGAGGCTTGTCCATTGTACTGATGGGGCACTTGACCTCAACTATCAGGTCATCAGACACAACACCATCTGGTGAGCATGCTAGGCAGGGTGAGTTTGGGACACCACAATCCGATACGGTTCGACTTCGGCCCCAGTCAACCCGGCATATTTCCTAAGAGCCACAGGCTCATTATGGATGCCGTGGTTTATCACTCTCCGTTGCGAGCCCGGCGTTACGTCCGCCAGCTACCTTCACTTTGGAACGACCAGCCTCGCTATGGAGAATGGTGGTTTATGGCTTTGACACGAATTTGATTTACGCGGGTCAGTGACTTTGCCATTCGGACCATGTCCGTTTTGGTTGTGGCTTTGCATAGCCTGACAAACTGGGAGGACTACTGTCTCATGCATCTTTCCCTCACCTCTTGGCATCGAGTTTCTATGATGTGGGTGATTCCTTCATGCTGGAGGAATTTATCTTGCGGAGAAAGTGTTAAGAAATCGTGGTCATTTGCAATTCCATATTGGTTTGCTGAGGGGAAGTGCTGCGAGGTAGGCATGCAACATGTGGATGTGGAAGCGAAGTTGACACATTTGTTCATGAAAGATGAGGTATAGTCTGGCATTGAGCTAGCCCTACAAGACGTCTGAGTAGCCGTCTTACTTTCTCTTGAACCGACGCAATGTAAAAATTATGAGATCGATTCAGACAACTACCAAACACCAAACATACCCAAGTGATGGAGTCTTAGAATACAATGATGTTCACGGACAATTTTATCCCTTTTCGGCGGGGGATTTCATCCATGGTAATTATTTATAGTCCGATCAATTTGGGAAGTGGTAAAAAGTCCGAAACACAGCAACATGTTTGTTTTCAAGTTCAAGACCACGTGCATCGCGCATGCTCAGAATGACGTGACCCATCGACGACTAATGGCAATGCGGATGAGGCGGCGGGATATCGCGGAAAATCACGCGACCCAATATTTTCCAAAATGACGGTCATCATATCGCGATTTTTCGGAAATGATATATCGATGGCATTTCTTGAAGAATAGCGTCGAGTGGGGTAAGTTTTTTGGTGCGTTAGGACTTTTTGTTGTACAGGCTCTTGATATATGTTATTTTCTAGATGCGTTATGCAGCACTTTAACACTAACGCGTTTTCTAGGACGCGCGGCAAATGTTGAAGCAGACAGGAGCTAGCATTGAGCGGTAACTTTATGGCCATTCCAAGAAGTAGCTGACCTCAGCTTCAGCTTCTTCAGCTTTATTTTCAATTTCAAGGTTCGATCAAAAATAAAGTAGAACGCTGCGCAATATTCTATGTATACCACGCGTATATGACCATCGGAAACGGGCGAGGGACCGCATTGTTCCGTGCTGCCGCGTAGCGGATGAAAACTCGCGGTTTTTCATTTAAATTTCATCGCCACTCATCAAGGAACATTTCACCGCCACTCATCAAGGAACATTTCATCGCCACTCATCAATAATCTTTTTTATAATACTTCGTTATGAAATGCTATCCAATCGTAGCTCCGGTCGAACGGGAATATAAATATCTACTCGGACGACTTGTAGGGCTAGCCCAATCGGTGACCCCAGCTATTTGTATGGCCTTTGCTAAGTCTGATGTCTAATTTGTAACGGGACATGAAAACCAAATATGGCACAAGGTAGACGCTACAATACACCGGAGCTGAAAACGGGCGGAGTTTGGGCGATAATACTACAAAATGGTGGAGTTGCGCATATATAAGTAGTTACGGGTTCAGGTCGCTATTCATTTGAATAATTTTGTAAAAAAATGTTCATGTTAGCAACTGCTCAACAAAGGAAGTGTAACAAAAATTACACTGACTCGCCGGAAGATGCATCTTTAGCTTATTCTCTTGCCTCCAGCCCAAGCACGATCACTCACTCCCTTGCTTGTCTTATCATCGTCGCTCTGCGTGCGGATGAATTCTCTCAACTGGACTACTTTGTCACAATATATGAGACGCCGTTTTTCCTATCTCAGGTCGATTGTGACCCCAACAATGGTATCTCAATCGCTGTCATGAGTTAGGACCAGGGCAAATAAAGTATTTCATTTTGGCAACAGTGCTTCCGCCCTTAGATTTTCAATAAACTGATGCTATATACAAACTGTTACATCATGACGGGGCCACAAGCTACCCCATGATTCATTGGCTTTCTTGTCATGCACGGATTCACTATCTGCTTCTCGTCAGTCTTGTTTTGTGAATGGAACAGATAGTCTTGCCTTCCCTTATCTATTTTTCCAATCAAAATTTTCTCTTACCATTCAAAGCATTATCGATCCATACAACGCATAGTCTTACCACATAAAGTATTCTCTTACGACACAAAGTATTGTCTTATCATACAAAGCATAATATTACCATACAAAGCATAATATTACCATACAAAGCATAATATTACCATACAAAGCATTATTTTACTGTATGATGTATTCTCTTGCAACATAAAACAATGTCTCACCATACAAAGAAATTTTCTTTCTATACATTGTATTGTCTTTACAAAAGCATCCTTCCACCATACCGAGCATCATTTTACCATACAGAGCATCTGTTTACATTACAGTACATACTTTGACAGTACAGAGCTTCACTTTAACCTACAGAGTATCTATTTATAGTACAGAGAATCTGTTCACTGTATAAAACAGTATTTCACAATAGAGATCATCTTTTTGTCGTACACAACATCCTTTGCCATAACAAGCGCCTTGTACCTTACAAATCTTCCTCTGAGCATATTAAGCCTAATGAAGCCGAGAACTCTTCTGATCCATCTTCTCAGCCATGCCCCGGTGTTAAACGCGACGTGAAAGTTGAAATGTTTCATTTCCGTTTCTGTTATCATTTACTGAATCCTTTTGCCAAGCAAAACATCTTACCATTCAAAGCATTCTCTGACGATACAAAGCATATCACAACAGCAACAAACATTCTCGTAGTATGGAAAAGCATTCTCATAGCATACAAAAGCATTATATTGGTATTCCTGTAGTTTTATTTTTGCGAATGTCCAGTGCGTGAGATAATGGCGTCCAGTGCGTGAGATAATGGCGTCCAGTGCGTGAGATAATGGCGTCCAGTGCGTGAGATAATGGCGTCCAGTGCGTGAGATAATGGCGTCCAGTGCGTTAGATAATGGCGTCCAGTGCGTGAGATAATGGCGTCCAGTGCGTGAGATAATGGCGTCCAGTGCGTGAGATAATGGCGTCCAGTCGTTTGGCAAATAATTAAAGTAAGCGCAATATTCTTGAGTTACGTATATGAAGAAGTTAGTTAAATATGCGCATCACATATCTTTTCATTCCACCCCACAAGAGTAAGACGCGTGGCCGCGCGCTGTACACATCTCTAAATATTATATAATCATATTAACTTATTCACACCCGCACAAGCGTGAACAAACTATCAAAACCGTTTTCTGTAAATCGTCAAAATCGAATCCACAAATGATGTGGGCGCAGTCGCGTCCAGGCTCCCGCGCAGCGTCCATGATTTGTGCGTTGACCATGACAACAGACATTTGAGGTGATACCAATGAGTATGTTAAATAGCCTTTTATAATGGAGAATCTTTTGATATGGTCTCCATATATACCCCGTGAAATACTTCATCAGCAAATTTACACCTTTCCAGCTCATTCAACAGCTTTCAATAGGAGATGAGAGGCGTGTTTTTCAACGTACAAGTTTTAAATAATGTTCTAAAGAGCCATGTTCTGTGTTGTATGGGTGTTCCATTATATTTCAGTTCATTTGGATACTAGTAACATATGGGCCAAATCATATTCTTGACCTGGCAAACCGTCACGTATCGATCATGGGCGATGATCGATTTTACATTGAACCGCAGAGTTCTGTGAATCTATTTACACGCTTCAATTTAACGGCTTATGAATGTTGAACAACAGGTTTTATAAAAGTTTACAAGGAGAAATAAAGGAAGGTTGTATCTGTTGAAATGAATTGCTAATCAATTTTATGATTACGCACAAAGCATGCAAGCTGCTGCCTTCAAATTCTAAATTTGCTTCCAGTGGTTATTCATTACAGATGCGTTCTCTTCAACTAAGCAAACACAATTTCGCGACTCCCACTTATTTTATCGCCCAACATAAGAATCGAATCATGTCGGTGATGGCTTTGTTTTCCCACGACAGTACAGTCCTTTGTTTGCGGATCACTCGGGTCATTAAGTCGATTTAGTGAAAGCATTAGCAATTATTTTTTGGCAATTGGTCATCAATTTCATTTGAATTGTACTTCGCAGTTGACGCGCTTGGGTGGACTGGATTCTCGCAAGCAATCGACATTAAAAATGCTGTCATCAAATTAAAAATATCTGGCACCGTCTGGGTTGTTGAATTTAATTAACTGAGAACGGAATAGGGTGGGCGAGGGTTCATAATGAAAATCACATGAAAAATACTTCCTCAGAAAGATATCAAGGTATCTAAAAGTTACTGTTCGGATTTGGGGATAAGGTTGGTGTTGGTTGTAGCTGGTTTGCTGACGTGTGGGTTTAACATCTGAGTGTAACGGACACCTGTGTGTAGCGGACACCTGGGTTTAACGAATACCCGAGTTTAACGAACACATGAATTTAACGATCACCTGAGAGTAACAGACACCTGAGTTTAACAAACACCTGAGTTTAACGAAAACCTGAGTTTAACGAACACCTGAGTTTAATGAACACCTGAGTTTAACGAAAACCTGAGAGCAACAGACACCTGAGTTTAACAAACACCCGAGTTTAACGAAAACTAGATTACAACGAACAGCTGAGTATAACAAACACAAAGTCGCTAATTGCTCATATAACTTCGAAGACCGAGCATCTGTTAATTAAGTACACTTAAATAAGAGGGTTTGCCATTAATTGATTAACTCACTCAACTGCTGAGCCAGTACCTGAAAATATCTTCTTGTCCTTGTAAATTCCCATTAGCCTAGATCTTTACTATTCGCAAACCCAAAGAACCCCTACCGAATTGCAATGGATATGCCCTAAATGCAATTATTTTACACATTCGGGCAAACCCCTGGTGTTAGCCTCCAGTTATGAGTGCCATGAAATACACAGCCTGTAACTGGTATGGCCGGGGTGGTGTCTGCGGTAAGATCCTCTTGCTTTCTAAGGATAGAATATAAGGAAATATCTTGACACCGATATTTCCCGACTGATCAGTGTACCAACAAAGGTAGATGTCTAATAAGGTACATTTAATCTGGAACGCCTGACCACACACACACTCACACACACACTCACAAATACTCACTCACACACACTCACATACACACTCACACACACACACACACACTCTCACACACACACACACACACACACACACACACACACACACTCACACACACTCACACTCACTCACTCACACAATGTATGCATGCAATGTATGTATATATATATATATATATATATATATATATATATATATATATATATATATATATATATATATATATATATACATATATGTATATACAAATACATATATAAACTTGATTAACATTATTTAAATCAACATCGATTTTAATTAACCACAGTTGACCCGGGTTAGTTGGGGTCAATTTTACGGTTAATCGGTGATGTTAAGAGCGACTTATCCATCGCCCTCATATCTATTTCGCTTAATTATCATCACTAATTTGCTTTTCTTACGCGATGTCAAATGCACACGTTGCTCTGGATATTTAAAAAATCATATATCTCAATTAGTAAAGCGATGACGCAGAACAGTATTGTTCCGGAGAAATTCAAGTGGGCCACTTAGCACGTCCATAAAGGAGATACGTGCAGGCGCAAAAATTAACGATGATGATCGCCAAATAAAGAAGACGTGTGTACAATACGAAGTAAGCCATCCCCACCCCCACCCCCCTACAGATCAATAAGGACACAGCTTTCGATGGTTTTTAACCATCCCTAGTATTAAGGGTGCGCCATATGGTCGGTGAGGTGTCTCGCTATTTACTCCGTTTAGGGTATAAAGCCCAGCGACAGGTGCACGCCAGTCATTAGACAGCGCGAGACCATGGCGGGAATCATTGGTGTGCTTCTGACTTTGTTGGTAGCTCTGGTCGTGGGTGGAAGCTCACTAGGTAAGTCTTCTTTATCATTCTCCAGCTTCTCGTTAAAGAACAGCTTTTATCTAGATGTGTATTTACACGACCATCGTGTTATTCATTACAAGCGGCTGTTTTTTAAGTGCCCTCGCAATGTGTATTATTTTGTTACATCTCTTAAGAAATCCAAAAATTTCTGAAGAACCATACAGGCAACCTTCTTTTGAATATAATACCATATTTATCGCATTTCATTTCATTGGGCTTGACATGCATTCAAGCACATATCAATTTCTCATTGAAATTTGCCAATTAGAAGTACAAACGATGGTCCACATCAAATGGACCAGCTGTACTACGCCGAGTCGTAAAAACATCCACTGATTGCTACCGAATGGCGGCATCAGCTGTGCTTCTTCCGATAACTAAACGTCAGTCGGGGTTCATAACTGTCGACTTGGTGATTTATTGCTTGCAGCTAATTATTAATTATACCAACTGACTATTAGGTTCGGTGCATTTAGCAAATGGGATCACTTTCGCTGACTATTGGCCAAACGTTGGCTTTCCTCACACAGGTCCCGATCAACAGGACCTCCACTGACGCAACGTTTTAAATACATATCATGCACTAAAATCTTACTTAGACCATTATCTGAATAGATATGAGACTAACAATGAACGGAAAAAAAGAAAGCACAATAAAATGAAATAAAATAGTTGCTTTCATATAAAAACAAAACTCTTCAAGGTTCCAACAAAATTGATTCCCACCGCTGCCACCAGTTTTGTTTTTGCTTTTTTTTGCGGTACCAATAGCGATAGGGATCGATTAGACTATTGACCTACTAACACTACTACTTATATGCACGCTGAAGAAATATATATATGTAAGCCACCTACAAGAGTTTTTTTACCATCCGTTAGGTCGATTTCTCGCAGAGAAAATTGAATAAATTAGCTCTCTTAAATTACATTTGTGCATGCATTATCCCACTGGCATCAATATCATTTGGGAATAGTATATGGATAAACGGAATGTGTAAGCTTACGTGAAAATGTGAAAAACGTGAAAGCCTTAGTGTACAAATATGTGAAGATTTGTGAATGGGTACGTTAATGAAAATAAACATTATGAATACAGCTATAAATACCCTCGCCTGCATGTACTAATATATATATTTCGCTAGTTGGCTACCACACTCGGCGAGGACATCATTTTGTCGATAAGAGTCGTGGTTAATTACTATTCTACACCTAACCTCATTATCTGCGGGTGATAACATCAATAGGGTATAGTGTCTTCGTATAATAACAACCTCTTCTAATAAGCACCTTTAACATCGCTGCCAGGCACGCAATGCTACAGGTCGGAGCATTGCCAATGGTAGTATCTTACAATCAGGCATGATAGCAAATTCGTGTTCGATACAAAAAGCCACTGTCCCCGTCCGCGTAACGGTTTAAGAGGAGGTGTGTATATTGTGGTGGATGGTGGAACGCATGCAAGGGACTCATTTCGTATGGATCATTTTCTTCGGATCTGGGTTTAATGTTTGTTAGAATGTAAATAATTGTGACCGAATAATACATTAAATTAGAAGTGATTCAAGTTATCATTGACCAATGAGATTAATGGACCTAAAAAGCCACCAATATGAACAAGATGTGAAATGCGATATGCTGCCGTGAATTTTTAAGCAATTTGTTTATACTGAATAATCGCCTGTATCACAGTAGATTTATTCTTGCATTTGCGGAAGTACGGTTAGCGGAGGCAGGACGCATGCATGACGGCGGTAGATGATCAATGTCTCATCCAGCATTTCACAGAGTCTCAATCCAAACGGGAGACCCAATAGTATTTCGGTCCTATCGGCGGGGGTTCGCGACCCGGCGTTGCCATAATTTTTGTGCCAGGTGACTGGCCCAACGAGCCTCACTTTCATCTCATCCATCGTGATGTCACGCTGATGTAATCAACGTAAAACCTCTGTAATTTATAACATCCCATTTCCATTGTCGACCTACGGATCTGTGTTACGCTCCGCGGCGCCACCTATGGGTTGATGTGTACTTAGCTTTGTGCACTTTGTGACCTCATCATCGCATCCGCGGAATGATGACATCCAAATCACGTGAACGCAAATATTTAACCTCACTTGTGACCTTTTCAGCTGTTCATTAAAAACATAATTCTTCAATGTGACTCATACTAATGATTCAAATTTTCTGTGAAACTGACAGAATGTCATGAAGGTGAAACTAAGATCACAGGGCCGGCGATCTACGAGCAGACGTCCTGTGGTAAGGTCGTGTCAGCGATTGTTGACCGGTATAACCTTGCGTTGGTGAACGAGTGTAACCGAATTATGGCCTACGACGATTCTATACATAGCGTGGTCACAGCTGAAGTTTCCGAATGTATGGCATTCGATAACGGCACTGCACGCTACCGAATGGAGGTGTGCTGCCCAGGTAAGGAGCTTTCATCATTATCTTCACATATCCGTAATAAAAAATTTCTTTCAATGATAAGATCCACTTTTTTTTTCTATCTCACCTGCCCAGGTAAAAACCACACCATTCCTTAATTATTGTTCTTGCCAAGACGTTGTTTTTATTATTCGCTATTCGCTCCTCCCCACAAAAAAGACACATTCTCCTAACAACGAAGGAACTGATTCAAAGCTAATTAACTTCACCTCCCTAGGTAATAGCTTAATTAAGTATTTATCAACTACAACTGAAAATAACCCATAGTTTCTTGCCCACTTCACGGACCCAGGTGATTTCGTCCAAAGCAACCATATTTACAATCTGATATACTACATACAGTCAACGTAAGGTCAACATATAAGCATTGTCAGCATTGGACACACTTATTAAATTACTTCATTGATGCAAAAATTAAAAACTCATAATTTTAAAATGATATTTTAGGCATAATAGATTAATGCGTGAGGCCACTTGCAAAACCTGCAATAATGTCAAATCCATCCATGATATCCCCAAACTGTATTTATTCAACCGATTTACTGAGGATGTTATTTGGGCAGAAATACTGACGGACAAGCGGTGCTATACATGTGGAGAAACAGAGATGCTGAAAGATGCTCTGTCAGGGAAGTACAGCATGGACGCTTGCAACATCCAGCCCGTAGATACGTGCACAGAGGACGAAGTAAGTGACATCATATCGATTTTTTTTTACTTTTCCAATTTTATTGGCTGTTACCACATGAAGAAATTACTTCCTGTTCTATATTGGTTGCCATGATGAATTGATTACTTCTTTTTCGCAATTTTCCTGTAGAAATTCATTCCGCCATTGAGGTCTTCTAAATGCCCCTAGTTAATTTTGCCCTTTGTCTGTAGGCATGCATGACAAAATTTACGTACTTTATCAAACCGGATGGATCGACGGGGTACAAGGTTACAAAGGGCTGCGTTAGCAAAGACGTATGCACGGATGACAGCTACAACAATAAAAACACATGCAAGAATGATATCCTCTCTCCCAGCTGCAATTACTGCTGTTATGATCCACTTTGTAACGAAGACAATGGCTTCCCTAGAATTAGTATGTGACTCAATCACTTCATTTATCATCAATTATTTACATTTGTCTACCATACTTGCGAATATGCTGCTGTCATCATTTTTCAATACGTTCTGTCAATCGTGATATATGTGCCTGAATCCAGAACCTTATGACCCGAATTCCGACACTGATCCGTGCAATGAAAACAACACCCAACCCAGCCCGTGTGAGAATGGAGGTTTGTGCAGTCCGACCGGTCTCCCGGATCCCAAGTTCACGTGTCAGTGCGTCCTGGGTCACCATGGTGATGTCTGCCAATACAGTGAGTAGGCTCGATCAGTTATTGATTCGACGACGACGATGATTATGATGATGACGATGATGATGATGATGATGATGATGATGATGATCATCATCATCATCATGATGATGATCATGATGATCATGATCATGATGGTGATGATGATGATGATGATGATGATGATGATGATGATGATGATGATGATGATGATGATGATGATGATGATGATGATGACGCAGGTGCCTGTCAAAATCCATCCCCTTGCTCAAGCAAAAGCGTATGCAAGAAAACCAAAACGGAGCCCTTCTATTCCTGCGTCTGTTTTCCGGGCTGGTTCGATCAACATTGCACAGAAGGTGAGCGCATTCGAAATTGTTTGGTACCGTTTTCAATCAATCAATCTCAATGATTCTAGTTAGTTGATGTGTTCAAAAATCACTTTTGTTTGCGCAGAATACTCGGTCTGCGAATATAACATTTGTCAGAATGGCGGTGATTGCTACCAGCAAGAAGCTTACCCACGATGCGTGTGCCCGGATGGATACATAGGACAATACTGTGAAATTTTAGGTAAACTAAAAATATAAGCGTACATTGAAAAAACAAATGCAAAGCGATCTGGAAATATAATACAATGCCTTAAATTTAAGTGGAATGTCATAAACAATTATGATTGATATGGACATGTTTTCTATTACCTGTTGATATGGACATGTCTTCTTTTACCTGTTGTTTTCAGTACCCATGCCATGTTCTTCGCCCGAGTTGTATTTGCCAATCGACAAGAGCTACACCAGCGTACATTCACTGACGAGTTCCGACTCGTGTACGAGAAAGGCAGAATATGTAAGTTCGTCTTGGACCCCAGGGAGCTGGATGGTGGACCAATGCATCAACAAGAAGTTTTCTGGCTTCAAGAACGGCCGGGATGGGGATAAACGCCAGATGTGGGTGGATTCAGTCGGAGTTTACAAATGTTCGCAGGGAGATCGCGGCATATTTTACTCCATTGATGTCTGCTGCCCGGGTAAGTTGAGTCATGGTGTTGTTTAGCGTTCGCGTAGTGGTGCAAGAGGGCGGGGCCGGGGGCGGGGCCGGGGGCGGGCGAGGCATGGAGGATGCGCTAGCTATCATGATTCTCAAAGGTCCACACTCTCTGACCACAGATGTATATCATCATGTCCTCATCTGTGGATCTGACTTACATGTGTTAGCCGGGTTGGCTCTGTGGGGTCTACGTATTGCTTCCCTTCACACAAATGTCAACAGCCGATAAAGTACACATGTGATATTTTATACAGATACAAATTACGGTTTTTTAACTTTAAATCAGACTCAGAAAAAAAAAATTGTTCACACAACGGGTAACTTTTGACCTACTTAACACAGTCGAGAAACAAACTTCCTTTTTCCTGGCGGTACTACCGAATGCACCAACAATTTTCGGCTACAGCGCTCGGATAAAACTACACATAATCCTCTTGGATGATATAGCCTATGCTAAAATGAGTATTGAATCAAAATTGTTCAAATGCAGAAGATTGAAATACCCCCCCACCCCCACTTTTTTTTCAGCCTGCCTTTCTTCCCCTTGTGAAAACGGCGGTTGGTGCTTGCAAGACGGAGAAGGCTACGTCTGCAAATGCCCGTTCGGATATGCTGGCAGCCGTTGCCAATACAGTGAGAAAGCTAACTACTCATGCGCGTATATGCTAATTAAACGTACATTAATTTCCTCTATCTGACGTTGATAACTTATGAAATTATGTATTATCTGCGTGACAGAATTATCCATGTGCGTCATTTCCGGTGATCCCCACTACCAAACGTGTGATAACGTCCACATTCCGTTTCAAGGAATCTGCAAGTATGACGCCGTGTCTTTAGCTGAAGGTAAAACCTCCGACTTCCCCCCATTCAGCGTCCACGTCAAGCAAGAACAACGCGGAGGCAATACCGTCGTGGCTTACGTCAAATATATTGAAGTCACAGTCTATGATCACCTGTTCCGACTGGGCAGAGACAACGTTGTCACGGTAACGCCGCCATTGTTAGCAACTGGTTTACCATAATATTACATCTTGATTGGTAATAGATCGATGTTTCATTGGTTATTGATCTTGATTATTTCACGCCATTCAGGTTAACGGAGGCGTTGTTGACCTGGGCGTCGACAGACACAAATTCGCAGACGACAAGGTCACGATTCAGATAAGCGGTGCGTTCGTTCGCTTGGAAACCGACTTCGGTCTGATTGTCCAGAATGACGGCGAATGGGTTGCGTTCGTGAAGCTTCCGGCGGACATCGGGGGTTTGACGTCGGGAATATGCGGCAACTGTAACGGCGAATCCAGTGATGACTTCTTATCAAGCACCGGTGCAGACCTGACTGACGATCCGGCGAGTAATGCAAAGCTTGGCAACAGCTACAAAGTCGAGGATCCGGAAGATCCCAAGTAAGCGGATCCTGATGTTAAATTCAAGCAAATTAAGTTTTGAACGGCGAGGTTAATCCATCAATTCACAATGATAGTCAATCATATCCAAGAAAATTCATTTTCATTCACTCAATATTTTGAAATGAATTTCATAGATTACATTCACATTAATCAAGATAGTAGCGAGTAAATGCCGCCCAAAATAGCTACCTGACCTTACGATGGTTTTAATGTATTCTCAGTTGCCCTTCACCTGAACCTCCCAACCCGCCAGTATGCGATGAAGACACGGACGAATACCTCGTGGAACCCGGTTATTGTGGTCTTATCAAAAACCCGTTACTGAAATCTCCCTTCGAGGAGTGTCTCAAACGACACATGGAATTCATAGACAGTTTCTTTGATACTTGTAAGTATGACGTGTGTGCCAACATCCTTATTCCCGGGGAAGGCAAGAAGGCTGCCTGTGGTTCGCTGCTCGCATTGGCCGAGCAATGTGCCGAGGAAGGGTACAACGTCGATTGGAGAGAAGCAGCCGATTGCCGTGAGTTTATTGATTCACCTATGACCTTTATGACGTCATCAAGATTGACAATTAACGACTGCAGTGTGTTCAAGTAAATACTGACACCTGATGGTTATTGGGGGGTGTAAAAGACCTTACAACCTAATGCTTCTTAACGCTTGAGCTATAATTAGCTTGCTGTGTTTACCTCTTTACAATGACCGTCACACATTAAAGATGGATACCTACTTGTTTCCATATGTATGAGATGGTTTTTTCCCCAATTATCGTCCGTGGTAATTGGTCGATCCGTCAGTTATTGACACGTGTCTTCGACCTAGGACGGATCCATGGCCTGTTTTTAATGACGAACACATATGTCAATAACTGATGGCGATAGCCTCTAATGACCGGCATTCATAGCAATACTTTAAAGACAATTCATGCAGCTGGAAAACCCGCTACAAAAGCAAACATTTACACAAAGATAATAATGTACAAAAGACAGCGGTTCGTCCGTCCTCCCACGACCACATATACCCCCTCACACACGATAACTGGGGGATATATAATAATTTATGTGTATAATGTATGTGTTTATGTGCGTGTATGTTCGGTTTGCAGCCATGAATTGCAGTGATGGTCGAGTATATGCCTTCCGTGGACCGGCTTGCCCAGCTACCTGCACACGACCCCGGCCGTCTGAATGCTGCCCTCTTACGGACACTGAGACATGTGTATGTCCTGGTGACCAGGTACTCCGCGATGGCCTGTGTGTCGAACCTGAAGACTGTGGCTGTATTGGGGAGAATGGTGAACATATTGAGGTGAGTTACCCTGTGTATGAGCTCATCTACCTTCATGTTGTACTATTTTTTCAATTCATTGTAAAAGGCAATAAAATGCGACCACAATTGGTGGCTTGCTTATCGAGCTGGTGAGTGGTTATGTTGTGGTCGGTGTGTTGTAGACTGGGTACACATGGACAAGCAGCGATTGCCGAACACAGTACACCTGTGAATTCTGCAAAGATTGCCGCGAGGGCTACGGCCACATCGTCAAGAAGTCGGTGCGATGCCCAGTCTACGCTCCCAAATGCATCGAAGGCCAATGTCACGGTCGGTATATCATGGGCGATAATTGGTGATAACCTGTACTCGTTCATGAAAACCTATGAACTAACAATATTAGAGATTTTCATTTCTTGCAGATAGACTTCTGAGATCTAAAGACAGGAGTTGTTAAGATTGAAACTTATTCACCGTTGATATGTGTATATGTACAGGTCTTGTCACTGTTATTGTCCGCAATAAGATGTGCATGCATTGATAGCTGGAATGAGAATGCATCGATTATAATCCATGGATGGATGTATTGTTTGTGCTGTCGATATTGCGTCATAAGATAAGCCGTGCCTGTCTCTCCTTACTATCGTATCCCCAGTGGCAGTGGGCATGTGCTCACGTTAACAAATGTCATAGATAATGACATAGAGACTATTTCTTGCTGTTTCATTGATCGTTGTGGCTGTTAATCCAGCCATTTCTTACAATAGCTATCCAGCTAGGAAACAAACACCTTTGTTAAACGGAGCAAGGTAAGTCATTATTTCATTAGATATTAAACCATCAAGTCAGTTTTAAGCTGGTCTTAATGCGCATGCGCATCTATTGATCTTTTACATCGTTGTTAATGCACTAGTGGTTTGTTGCTGTACTAATTGTTGGCCTCACAGTACAAAATGGACCTGTTGAGAGCTTGTGTACAGCTTATCCTCCCGCGCAGAAGTCCTGGTTGGCCGCTGTGACAGCGTGGACGTTAACGCATCCTGGATGAGTAACGAAGGATGGGCCAGGTACCTATGGGCTTTTAGTTGTAAGGCAGAAGAATCTGACCAATATCCTCTCTTTATGCTTATAGACTCGTCCATTTTTGCCTCAACTGAAATAACTCAACTAAATATATATATATATATATATAGATATATATATATATATATATATATATATATATATATATATATATATATATATATATATATATATATATATATATATATATATATATATATATGTATATATATATGTATATATATATACATTTATATTTATAAATATATATATAAAGATGTATATATATATGTATATATATATATGTATATATATGCATACATTTATATACCTATATATATTTATATATATATATATGTATATATATAAATATATACATATATTTTTATAAATATATATATAAGGATGTATATATATATATGTATATATATATATACATGTATATTATGCATACATTTATATATACCTATATATATATATATATATCTATATATATTTATATATATACATATCTCTAAATATATATATATATATATAATATATATATATATATATATATATATATATATATATATATATATATATATATATATATATATATATATATATATATATATATATATATATATATATAAAGGAGTGTGTTTGTGTGTGGATATATGTGTAATCTAGCATCTGTGACCAAACCAAGAGCGTTGTAGAGGCTGATGCTATGGCTCTATGAGTTGATGGCATCGATTGGCTGAGGTGGGACAAGGTATAATCTAGTGTAGTACATTGCAGTGATTAGATCAATAATGTTATTGTGACAAGTAGTTAATAGCAGTCATCTTTTTATGCTTCACCCAATTTTCTAATCGACAAATAGCATTCATTAAAATGGAACGTCTACCCACAAAGACATCGATTTAGTCGGTATGATAAGGCGTAGATCTATATTTGGGGAAATGAGCGGACATAGCTTGATGTATCGGTATATGTTATTTGCAGGTAGGGGTCAAGGTCGGGTCAGCGTGCAGCAGACGCATCAACACAGGGATCTCAAACACTGCTTGGTAAGAATAACGTTTGTTTTATATCAAATTGTCCTGCCTTCATCATTTATTATCAACGTATCGTTTTGTGCTGCATCAGAACACACTGAAGTTGGGAGGCAAGTAAAAGCGTTTGACCAATATCATTGATTCAGTGAGGTGGTGCCTTATTTGACTGGCTACAGACAATGACGCACGACACCAATCTGGTGCAGTTGGTATTCCATTTATCGTCTGCTCTCACCTGCCTCGCCAGTCAGTAGTGTGCACGCATGTTATTGACCAATCAGACACCAGAAGGAACACCTTTATTGACAAGCAATAATGTAGACATAAGGTCACGAGTATTACAACAGCTGTGTGATTTGCTCGTCTATTAATGACATCTTCGCGAAGATGAGGATGCCCTTCCACGTGGTCACCCCAGACGTCAGGAGAATATGGCAACAGAAACAGAAATACAATTGGAAAGAATACTGAAAGTTTGGATTTGTAAAAATGATAAATTAATTGCGTCATTCATTATTAATCGTCTATCTGTGCGGTGAATTTACAACCATGAATGTTGTAATAATAAATAGTACTATAAGTTGATTTTACGATTGACTCATAAAATGGTATATTTAAATCTTGTCTTACCAAGGTGGCTGACTATAACCGTCCCGCAATGGACGTAGTGTGTGGACGTCGCCAGGTGGGGATGGGTGGATATAGAGTTGGCGGTGGACTAGTTGGCGGGGGGGGGGGGGGGGGGGGGGGGGGGGGTTGATTATGCCAAAAGAGAAGAACAATACTTGTCCTTCTCAACATTTCCTGCTAAAATCAAGTCTCCGTGAATGTCGAAGGTGGTCGGGTTGTTCCATTGATAGGGGCGAAACGCGATATTAAGGAATACAGGCAATTCAACTAAATCCCCGCTGAAGAAATACACACACCAACCTACAAAACCAACCAAGAGAGGACAGTCACGGTGTCATGTAGGTGCTGAAATTGAGAAAGCCAACCAGCCGTGACCAATAATGTCTAACAGATTGATGCATAACCTTGATACTCCAAAGTGTTTAACGATTTGCGCGTTACTGCCATTGTCGTCCCGCCAAATGAACACAGATGAACACAGATAACCAACACAGATCACAATCAGCAAACACAGACCACACACTCCATCACAGATAACTAACACACATCACAATCAACAAACACAGACCACACACTCCATCACAGATAACCAACACAGATCCCCGGGGGGGGGGGGGGGGGGCACTTAAGTGCATAGAGATAGTATATATGTGCCGCGCGACGGGGTATGTTTTTTCGGCCTCTCGACTTGTACGACGGGTTTTATTGGGCCTCGTACTTATACGACGGGGTATGTTTTTCAGCTGTAATCTGTACGACGGGTTTTTTGGGGGCTTCGTATTGTACGACGGGGTATGTTTTTCTCTTCCCACCTGTAGAAAGGGTTGAATATACATATTTCCTATCGATCGTTGACAATACAAATGCATATCTTGCACGACGGGATATGCTTTTTTGCCTTGTACGACGGGTTTTACATTCGCATAATACCTTATACGACGGGGTATGCTTTTGGCCATTTTGACCTTGTACGACGGGTACGGGTTTTCGAGGTCCCGCGGCACACCCCTATCCAGGATAAGGCCAAGTGCCCCAACATCCCACCCCCCCCCCCCCCCCCGAGGCACAGATCACAATCATCAAACACAGATCAGACACTGCATAATTAAAAAACCTGCATGTTAAACGGAGATAAACTGAGTCACCATCAACCTGTCTGCTGTTTCCCTGAACGCTCTGCAATTAGAAACATATCTCGAATGTCATTAGATGTAAGGCAATGCTCGTCTTTGTCACCCAAAGCCACAGAGGCGTAGATGGAGGATTTGTGTATCAAAATATATATCAAAAATAGCATACAGATATATATCTATATGATAAACATAGCTCAAGTAATTATGGAAATAGCCAACATAAAATAAGAAATTTTAATTGCAAATATCCCAAGTGCTGCTAAATATAATTTGTTTTGTAACCCATACATGATACTATAGCATTCGATCTGTCGCAGTGCGCACAACTTACGGTAGCAATGGCCCTCACGACAAACAGGGGTGTGGGTTGGGCAGGAATGGGCTTCCTCTATGACGTGACCGTGACCCTCGTCACAATTAGCACAGAACTGGCAGGTGTACAGCGTCCCGCAATCAGGGGCCATCCAGGTGTGTCCTACCTGATATCACACAGTGATCAGAGACAGGTAGGCTGAAAAAGGATATCGATGGGTGATAATGATAATGATAGCCTGCGTCAACTGTCACAAACCCGTAGCCCACAC
This sequence comes from Urechis unicinctus, assembly GCA_034190875.2. Taxonomy (NCBI): domain Eukaryota; kingdom Metazoa; phylum Annelida; class Polychaeta; order Xenopneusta; family Urechidae; genus Urechis; species Urechis unicinctus. Next base: position 22,560,899 of record CM067342.1, read on the forward strand.
GGGAGGCGAACCCAGCCGCTAAGGTTATGTCCAAAGCAGTACGATTGAGTCGAGCAATCTATATTCTAAAACTGCACCAGTGTTGTGAAGTTAAACAGCAATGATTATATCACCTGGACATGTTGTCCGCTGTCTTTGAAGCATCCGCAGTTCTCTGGCTCCACACAGACGTCCCCCAGCAGGACCTCATTTCCGGGACACTGACACGTTTCCGTATCCGGTTGGGAGCAGAGCAGGTGGGCGTGGGGGAGGGTACACGTGGCGGAGCAAGCCGAGCCGAGAAGGACGTACACACGGCCGCCAGTACAGTTCATCGCTGTCAACGTACAATCAAATTGGTTTAGCGGACATCTTTATATAGCGGACACCTACGAATAGCTGTCACATGTACATAACGGAAATCTGTGCATAACGAGTATCTGTACATAACGAACACCTGTTTGTAAGGGTCACCTTACAAAAAGGGCACCTGAACATAACAGGCACCTATACATAACGGGCATCTGTACATGACGGACACGATTTTTTTCCATGCACGTACTAATGTTTAAGACTTCCCGTTAACGGACACTTGTCAATAAAAAAAAACTTGTCACCTGTTTTAAGTAAAATGCATAGCAAGAGCACAGCATACAATTACTTCAGACTTGTATCGGATATTGATTTGGTCGAATTTATTAACTAAACAGACACGCTTTTCTTTATAATGAGAATTGTAGATAGTATTATATAGGTTCTTGTGCTGAAATGGCTCCTATCGACCCACTTCATCGACCCCTAAACCTATACTGTGGTGCAAGTGGAATTCAAAATTTGAGAATGTGTGTGTGTTTTTATGTCCAATTTCGCCTACCACACAGCTACACATGGCCAGCTGAAAATTGGTCCGCATATGCTACTTGTCACAGAGAATGTGTTGCGGAAGACTAAAGTTGGCCAGGATGTCGCCTTCAAGGCCAGAACTTAAATGAAATGATAAAAATAATGAGCTACTGTATTGTATGGGTTGACAGGTAATGACCGCCACGTGTAAGACACCGATTGCTATCGACGTGGTGGAAAACCAATTAATTTCGGGGTAGAGTGGGGTCACTGTGGGGATTAGGGTGGGGTTATCAAGAAGATTAGGGTGGTGTTATTAAGAGGAATTGGATGGGGTCACGTCGGGGATGAGGGTGGGGTTATCAAGAGGATTAGGGTGGGGTCACGTCGGGGATGAGGGAAGGGTCACGTCGGGGATTAGGGTGGGGTCCCGGTATTCTGAACAAGATTAATCATGCCGAATTTGCCTACATCAGTAACTATTTGGGGTCATTTGTTGCTTCTTTTCAGCCTGGACAATGCTGGAGAATCTCTAAGTAAAGTAGAGAATCAGTTCGTCACAGAAAGATTAGACGATGACTACTTACGGCAGTTCGATGACTCTCTCCAGTCAACATAGAGGCCTTTATCAGCACAGTCCGCCGCAAACGCCAATAACGTATCACACGCGATATCCCGCGCTCCTACGTCATCGTCACCGAACGCACATACGTCATAATGGCAACTGGTGCCGTATAATGTGACGTAAGCCGGGTAGCGTTCGAGGCAGGAGGCGAATGGTGTGGCGATGTCGGGGTTGGTGATGAGACCGCAATATTCAGGGTCGTTGAGACGGGTTAAGTCGTTCACTGAACACACTTGGACGTTATCGCTGATCTCCGTGGTGCAGCTGAAAACAGAGGAATTTGATCTTGAATAATTGTCTTGATCCTTCCTCAGTATTTTGTAAGCTTTCAAACGGGAAAATTGATAAGGCCAAATTATCGACGCCTATAGTGTCGCTGTTTTGCAACTCACTTAGGGTCTTCCGCATCCGGAACTTGCCAACTATTCCCTACCAGGGAGTAACTGGCAGGATTCGATGACACGTCTAATCCATAGCTTGTTGTAATGTCATCGCTCGGATCCCCGTTACAATTAGCACATAACCCCTCCGTTTTGCCCGCCAAACTGCTGGGTAATTTCACCACAATTAAGCTGCTTCCATCAACTTGAACAGTGAGGCCGAAGTCGGTCTCCACTTGTAGATATGGTCCGTTCATATTGACGTTTATCTTCCCATCTGCGTACGTGAGTATGTCAAACGCTCTGTCAATCGGCGTGCCATCCACCTGCAGCATCAGAGGTACAGGCACTCAAGTGTCAAGCCGATCTGGGATGTTAATCTGATCGGATATTTATGGATTTTATTAAAGAATTTTAAGAAAGTCAAGGGAGTCTATGTTCTAAGGACAAACGCCATAAGTTCAGATATGAGCGACCGAAATCTGACATTAAATATAACACCAGGGGTGGAGCAAATATATTAAATCCAATATTTAAATCAATATGCGACAAAGTGTTGTACGTGTTTTTGCATTTTGTTGGTTTTAATTTACCATGACTTGCATATTTCTGCCCAGGCGGACGGTGACACCATAAACTTCCAGCTCAGCATATTGCACCCAGGAAACGCCGGGGATAACCCCGCGTCGTTCATTCTTGTTATAGATATGGAAATCGGGAATTCCAATGACGTCATCTTGCAGCGTTACGAGAATGTATTTACACGCCCCTTGGAACGAGAGATGCTGTTCGTCAAATGTGTTGTAATGTGGGTCCCCCGACACGACGCACATGGTTGTTTCTGGTAGTAACAGGGTGGATGTATTAGTATCAAAAAGGTTGATAAGAAATCGATGGAATGACAACTGTTTATGGGCTCGTTAGATAGAGCAGCGTTCTGAGTTGTCGATTTCAGCGAGTCTCAAGCGAATGCCCCCCCCCTCTCTCTCTCTTTCTCTCAATCTGAATCTTACACGAGGATCCAAGCACAAAACATGATTAGTTCATCTCACTGTGTTGACACTGTGAGCCAGAATATCCGAACGGACACTTGCAGACGTAGCCGCTACCGTTCTGCTGACACCAGGCGCCATTTTGACACGGCTGGCTGAGGCAAGCTTCACGAAAAGAAAGATTAGCTGATAAATGAGATGTTTTTTTTACCAAAAATCGATCCCCTTTTACTGACTTGAGTTGTTTATTTCAATGATCTGTATTGCATGCGGCATCCTCTGCCCACTCAATCACTGTGTTTTTATCACTTCTCAGACATTAAACGTTAAACCCTATTCGGCAATCGAGTGTAAAATGCGAAACATTATGATATTATCCAGCCATTGTTTTACAACATCCGTTATGATACCTTCTTTGCTAATATGACGACGTCACTACAGCGATATTTGAACTAATTATATTGTTTAAAAAACAACTCAAAAATGGAATACTTTACCCGGGCAGCATATGTGGATTTTGTAGTAAATAGAGTCATCTCCTTGCTCACAATAATTAACCTCCACCTCGCCTGTCATTGTACTCAAGTCGCCATCTTTACCATCCACAAAGTCAGGAAACAGCTCCCTCTGGCAGCGAACTGGTGGCCAGTTGACTTTTTGAATGTAGTCGATCACCCTGGCGGATTTCGTCGAGCACGTGTCTCCGCTTTGAAGACCAAGAGCGTCGTTAAATTCCTCGTCGTAGGGAAAATACAGCACTGATGCGCTGCACTGCAACACCACTGAAATAGTAGAGCATGCCAGTGGTTCTTTGGGCAACTTATGAGAAAATCAATATTTGACAGACATTAGTGCTTCCTGTATTGATAAACTCGAAGACACCCATAGAATCGTAAAATACCAATTATTTGGATGTACTGCGAATGGGAACACTTGGGGTGAAAAGGTTATTAATATCGGATTACACCGAATAGAGAAGATAATTTATCGATTCTTGAATGAATAAAGTAACTTGAATTACGGCTGAAAACGCACCCTTAATTTCGCAAAACTCGCCGTAGTATCCCGAAGGACAGAAGCATCGCTCGAAGTATTGCTGTTCAAAACAGGTTCCTCCGTTTAGGCAAATATTCACCAGACAAGTGGAATATTCTGTCCAGACAAATATTTAGGATTAATTGGCATTAGGAATGGGAAGGAAAGATGGAAACTCACGGTGTGTGGTCACCTTAGAAATCGAAAGTTTACATTCGGTAATGATTTATATAGATCTGTGATTTGACAAGTTAGGTAACAACTGGTCGAAAAGAGACAGTCGTCAGGTTTATGATACAGGTAAACTCTTCTTCATTCTTGTAAATATGATATATTATGAATATTATACCCTCAGAGCAATGCTCTCCAAACCAGCCAGCTCGGCAGTTGCAATGATAGAACGGGTCGGCGGATGTTTCTCGACAGACACCATTGATGCAAGGAGATGGAACGGCGCATGGACCTGTAGAGAAAATCAAAAGTAATCACCTTCTTAGAAAATCTAGATACCTCTTTCCCGCTTTCCACAATTTAGATTAAAGCAGGGGGGCGAATTTTTGTGAGCGACAAGGTTTTATATTGTGATTAAACAGTCTCACTGTGTTGACACTTTTCGCCATGGAAACCCCCTGAGCATGCGCACATGTACGCCGGTTCAGCGAGACCAGTGACGATGCAAACGCCATTGTTCTGACAGGGATTCCACCAACATGGGTCCGCGCTCGGTGTTACAGCTCCTGTTTAGAGAGGTAGAATATAGAATATATATATATATATATATATATATATATAGAGATATATATATATATATATATATATATATATATATATATATATATATATATATATATATATATATATAGATGAATGTAACGCGATATTAGCAAATAACTTGATATCGAGAACAGGGTACTTACGGAGCTTCGGAAACCACTTGTTTTCGTTGCAAAAAGAGGTTTTACAGCATGACGTACAGCTCGGCTTCTCTATGTTGGTTTTGCACGTTTCTGACCCCAAGTTCCTGGCCGTTATGCAGTCGATTTTGGGTACGCATTGTTTGGTTACCGTTATGATAGTTTGATCATCCTCACCAGGGTTGTAATCATAACGATTCATACAAATCTGCAAATGGAATTAACTCATCTTCTTGTGTTGCTTCCCAGCAAGAACTAAAATGGTGAAGTTTTGAAATGAGAAAATTGAAACCCTATTCTTAAACCAGAATACCCTGACACCCATTGAGAAGTGTAAACTTGGTTCTATTTGTCTAAGAGGCCGCACAATACGTCAAACACATCATGAAAAGTCAACAGATATCGGTTGTGACTGCTACTAACTGACGGATTCTCTACTTAAAGATGACATTGCGGGGCGTGGGGCGGGGGATGGTCATGGCTGCTAAAGGAAGATGAATTGTGTATAGGTAGTTTCTCGATCCGTTCCCCACTCATTTGCATATCCATGTAAACAATGTTCGGGGGCCATTTTTCAATTCCACTATGTCGATAAACCATTGAAGATTTGGTATTCCAAATTACAATAAAGTATTATAATTATGCCATTTACGCAACCAGACAAAATCGGGAAAGAATAAAAAAATGTTTCTTTATCCTTGATCAAAACAATAGTTAAACGAATCGATTACCTCCCCACTGACGCATGTATCCAATGGCTGGCGATTACAGAAGTCCGTCTCATAATTACCCGTGAAGGGGTCCTCCTGGACGTTGGCGTTGGTGCATGTGTAACAGCGGAATTTCGTCAGCAAACCAGTAAAAAACATATTTCATTTTGTAAGATTAATCCTGCCAATGCGAGGCTTTCATTGATTCATCTTCCCCTAAACACTCCTCGTAATGAAATGTGAAACATGTTTTTTTGGGGGACAAATTTGGTGATAACGTCACCCAGCGAATATTGGCATCATAACGTGTCTCCGTTATGATGTCTATTATTTTTGTCAAAGAAAAGCTATAACAATTATTACCTGGGCAGCAAATCTCACTCTTATAGCGACTGGTACCGTTGTTGAAGGAGCGACATTCGGTTATCGTTGCGTCTTCAACGCGCACGATTGGATGGTCATATCCCATGAGGCGATTGCATTCGTCGACGAAAAACGCATCATAGATGTCCGTGAATGCCGCTACGATATAGCTACATGGTTCATCCGTGAACTGCGCTACGCTGTTTACCAACGTATTCTCCGCTGTACAGTCTGCAAAGGGGAAAACATATCAATGGGTGTGTGTGTTAGAATGAAAGCAGGTTCGTTTACACAGTACTTGGAGGAAATGAATCACAATTTGTATGCTATGATGTTTCTTTATGATATTCAGCATTTTCGAATATTCTTCCACTTTCAATGTCGCCTTTGGGTTCAATCTTAGCGTTATTTTTAAAATAAAGAAAAAACATTTCCCGAATAAGAGATTTATGTATTGCACTTTCCGTAAGTTGACATTGATTTCATGATCGTTTCGCAAAGACTGAGTAGGATAGCAACTTTGCTATTTACAAAACGAGTGGTCATATTAAAGGAACTTGGAATTGCCAGGAGACATGACCCAATCACACACTGGGGAAAAAACCCAATCCAAATGCTTCATTAAAACTTTCACAGGCGCTGCAAATCACTGACGATCAATTTGTCTTACTTCCAAGACGTGCTTTGTTTGATCGGGAAATCAGGCGGCAAAAAGAGAGCTGTTCATAACATCGATTTTTATTGTGAATCAATAACCTTGCACTCGATTGCACCGGAACGGGATCAATATCCCGATGAGGTTTTAATTTGGAAAATTAATGTAAAAGCAAAACCCGATTTGTTGCCTAAAGTAGCGATGATGGAGTGTTCGTAGGGTCTGGATGTACAATCAACGTTAAGAGGGTAATCGTCTTTGGACCTCATTTTTTAATTTGAGCGATCTATTTAGTTAGTCCTTCAGTTTGGTTCTACTTGCTGAACTAAAGTAAGAATCCTACTCTAGTCAATTTTCATCCCTGAATGTGATTGGCCAAGTTCTGTTTATATCGTAAAGTTCATATTGGGCTATACCAACCGGAAGTCTCTGTAACTAAACTATGAATCCTACCGCTCGCTACCCACTAGCCATATTTCATGAGATGTCGCCAGTTATTATTTCGCAATGTAATAAACCATTGAAGCCATCAAACATTATGAGGTACAAGTTTGACATGAAAAGAGCTGATTAAACTGGCCGAGCAAAGCATTGATGGTTATCATTTTGGTGACCACTATATATACATATATACGGATCGAATGTTTTGTGAAGAATGGGTGTTTTTGACAAATCGATTTTAGGACTTCTGTAAATGTCGTGAAAGTAGCGTCAGCTAACTTCGGCTGGCGGCCGCAAGATTATGAAATATAGGGGTAATTACTGGAGGTCTAATGCGTATTCCTCGCAGTATTTTCCATTTTATATTAGAGTAGTATATATTTGTCCCTAAATGGATAACATCAGCGCAATGATTTGGCGCTGAAGGTGTGTTTCAAAATGACAGACAGAGAAACAGACAGAGAGACAGGGAGAGTGAGGGAGAGAGAGAGAGAGAGACAGACAGACAGACAGACAGACAGACAGGCAGACAGCGGGAGAGTGAGAGAGAGAGAGAGAGAGAGAGAGAGAGAGAGAGAGAGAGAGAGAGAGAGAGAGAGAGAGGGAGGGAGGGAGAACCGAATTAAGCCAGGATGAAAGAGATATAATAAAAAAAACAGAAAGTAGGATTGATTGAAATAAATTTTCGCAGAGGTCGCAAAGTTTGAACGCTCATCTCATTTCAGTGAGTGTGTTAACGAACCGCATCTGATAACAAACAAACGAGTGAAGAGAAACAATTCAATAGAAACAGTTTTGCTGTCAATCGAATCATAATTCAAGAATGTGTCAGTATCAATCCACGAGGATCCACCAATGGATCATTTATCTACCTACAACCAGGTATACATCCTTTAAGCATTGCTTTAAACTTAAAGTTATCCAGTGGATGTGGCATACTAAGTGACGATATACAGTCAACCCATGCAATGTAACTGTATATGACCAAAAGACGACGTTGCGCCTGTGACAATACTCAGTTAGTGACAATGTGAGTTCGTTTAAAACTCTGCAGGATTTCGTTTTGTCATCAGTCGTAATTCGCTTCATGTCTCATTAAGTCAGCGATACTGAATCAAATAAAATCTACCTAAAACAATGACTCCCTGAAATAAAAACTCACCCAGTTCGCGTTTCCTCATCATCGTCGATGCATCGCTGGGAAGTACGAGCAGGAATAAGAAGACAATGCGCCAGTTTGTCATCATCAGAGCGAATCCTTTGAAGCGAGCAGCGATTGCTACGGGATGAATCGCTCGCTCAAACATCTACTTATGAAGAAGCCCGAAAGTATAATGGCAACGCCAGGTGCTCCGCTTAGCAAACGAAACATATCGATTGATTTGTGCCAGTAAGTTCAGTTGAAAGGGATGGACCAAGGTCGTATTGCCTCGGGGAATTTGTTTAGCTAAAGCGTGGTGCATTTCTATGTCATAAAAAACGGTACGGAGCATAGCGTTTTCATCTTGCACGGAGTCACCTTAGTCATACCCGATCTGCACTTAGAACACGTCATACTGAGAGATATACCAACATTTTAAATCAATAGTGAAAAATTTTATCTTCATCATTTACCATTCAAGAGGGAAAGAATAGCCATAACGACATAACCATATAGCTTTACTTATTTCCGTAATTAATTCTGAAAACATCTTTCTTCACCCCCATCCCCTGGGCCCCACCACACCACCCCTTTGTTGCCATCAATAAATATATCTTGACTGTAGATTTTTTACAAAATTATGTGAATAACTCGCCGGCAAACAATTTTGAAAAAATCTACAGTCAAGATTCTTATGATTCCAGTTGACGTAAGTTTATCGGTCAAAATAAAAAGGCAATGGAATGTCTTTATTTAGACCCATGTACAGTTGAGCCTAGATGTCCATGAGAACTTGGGAGAACTTGGCGAACTGTATCGGATCATTAAAGACCAAGTTATCATGGATTTTAAACGACAATTGATATATATATATATATATATATATATATATATATATATATATATATAGTATATATACATATATATATATATATATATATATAGATATATTATATATATATATATATATATATATATATCTATATATATATATATATATATATTATCTCTATATATGTATATCTATATATCTCTTATCTCTATATATAGAGAATACTATAGAGGAGAAAGAGAGAGAGAGATATATATATATATGTGAGTATAGAGAGATCCCTCTCTATCTCTGCCTCTCTCTCTCTCTATCTAGAGGGAGAGAGAGAAAGAGAGAGAGAGTCTCTCTCTCCCTCTCTCTCTCTCTCCCTCTCTCTCTCTAGAGAGAGAGAGAGAGAGAGAGGGAGAGAGAGAGGAGAGAGAGTCTCTCTCTCTCTCTCTCTCTCTCTCTCTCTCTCTCTCTCTATCTATCTCTGTCTCTCTATATATATCTCTATATCTCTATATATCTCTCTATATATATATATATCTCTATATCTCTATATATATATCTCTATCTCTATATATATATATGCCATGTGCGGTTGTGTGTGTGGGTGGGTGGGTGGGTGCGTGCGTGCGTGCGTGCGTGGAACTACAATGTCGCCAATCACATTGTGCGTGCGTGGAGAGTGTGCAGCACTTAATCATATATTTCGCTCAGTTCCTTCTTTAGTTATGTAACTCCTTGGTTAAGTTGTAGTTGGATGGATAATATAGGTAACCGTTATGGAGTTATCAAGATCAATGTGAACATGAACACATGTTTTAGTTTACAGAACAAGTTTAATGTGAGAAACATTGCAAGTGATTATTAGTAATTGATAAGCTTTGCAGTTTCAAAGGCATAGGTTGCTTTGACATTACTACATGCAAACTCTGAACTGTCAGCTACAAAAAAACAAATTACAGTTTCGCATAATAAATTTTGCTAGGCTAGTGGGGGTAATTGACTGACTGTTATTGTAGGTCTCCTATTGAAGGTGACGTGTGGGTAGTCGTTACCAACATGCATCAGCAGGTGGGATTTGCTAAGGTCGAGGTGTTGGTTATAAAGTAGCGTCCGGTTAACATTAAGCTACGCAGCAGCGATAATATTCATAACTTGAGCGATAACTTGTCAACACTAGAAGCTTTTGATAATTCAACTGCAAGTTAATGTGTTTCTCGTTGGTTAATCTCCCCGACATAGCTAATAACAAAGCAGTGAAAACTCGGCAGAAGTGACACCCGCTGTACTTCAAGCTTACTTTCTGCGAAAACAATCGATAATTTACAACGCAAAGGAAGTTGTTATATATTCAATGTAGAACGGGCTTCTTTCGAGTGTAATCCAATTTACGATACACGCATCAACGACTGAACAACGACGCGTTAACTTCAGATTTCAGTCCCGTTTTAAATGTGATTCGTCCGTAACCGGAAGTGACGTCATCGATATCAAAAAAATTAAAGGATTATAATTGTTTTATAAACAGTCGAAAATTTTACGAAATATGCCCTAGTTGAATTTTTTTCCCCCAACTCAACGCGCTTTGAAAACGACGAATATTTAGATAGAATATGTCAAGTATCAAACTTTGGTAATTGAATCAGCTTTCAGAAAATGTTAATTTTTTCACGATAGGACGATGATTAGTGAATTAATTGCGATATTAAAAAGTTTAGAGATTTTGGCTTCAAGAAATTGTCAACCTGCTAGAAATTTTTAACAATGCATTATTTACAATTATATATATTTAGAAAAGTTTACAATTACATTATTCTTTCTTTGTTTTAAAATCGAATTATAAAGCATGGAGGTATTAAACACTAGACTTTTGTCATTTTTTGAAAAGTTTGATGTATTCATAACCGGAAGTGACGTCATCGACATCCATGAAATCCACGAATCCGACTGAGAGAACATGTGACCCAATTTTTATTACCATCGAACATGGTAATAAGCGCTCGAAATATTCATGAAACTTTTGTGGAATTTTGGACTGATACCACGTTTTTTCGACCTCAGGCGCTTGGGAAATCTGTTGATTTCTTACAACATACAATATTAAGAAAAAGTTTACAATTGAACTAAGCTAAAAAAAGGAAAAAATTATGTGAAAATCGGACCATTATCCACGGACCTATTCAGGATTCAAGATTTTTAATGATGCACAGAACCTAGACGTTTTGTTTTGACCTTGACGTAAAGCTAAGGTCAAGGTCAATACAAAACGTCTGCATTCTGCACATCATTGATGTCGACCATTTTATTATTTTTTTTCGAAAATTGCGACCTGTATCGCGAGCCAAATTTTTTTAACAAACATACATATGATTGTATATTCCCAATAGTTTTCTCATAAACTGAGCTTTAAGTCCAAATACGCCAAGTTCCCCAATGTCCCCTATGGTACATGGGGGAATTTGATGAACTGTATCGAACAATTTACGAATCTGCCCATCATTATGGATTTTAAATTTTTGGCAACCACAATTCAACCAATTTTCATGACCATCGCATGTATATTGATGATTTTATAAGCAATCAAATTTATTAAATAAATCATGCTGTCCGGGAATATGATATATTGACAATGATTTGGCTGACTCAAGGAAAAGCTTAGTTTATTAAATAGTACCGCGGTGTGCCATACTTGCGACCTTTGTACGGCGCGATAATTCGGCTGTTGTTTACGAACCAGAGAAGAGCCACCAGAAATGACACCCACTCTACTTCAAGCTAACTTTGTGAGAAAACTGTTGGTTATTTACAACAGAAAAGTGTTAGAGATATTGAATGGGGTTCCTTCGAGTGTAAACCAATTCACGATACGACTATTAACGACGGAAAAAAACGACGCAATAACTTCAGATTTCAGTCCCGTTCAAACTTTGATTCGTTCGTAACCGAGATGACGTCAGCGACATCCCCAAAAATCCAAATTCGGTTGACGCTGTCCATGATAACATTTGACCCTACTTTTATGACCATCGGACGCATATTGTCGATTTTATAAGCGATTGATAAAATTCTTGCCAATTTTAGATGTTTTCAGAACTTTTACCTGCGATTCATGGGAAAACTACGCATAATTCGTGCTGACATGCGGCCAACGAAATGTTACTAGAAGAGTTACCTACAAAGCGTAAATCACTCAGGAAGATAACTCCCGTCATACTCTGCCTCCTCTTCTGCCTTCCTCTTCTCATCAATGGCTTGATAACCCATCTCGCAGAATAGCGGTACAATTCCGGCGACGACAAATACGTTATGATCTGCTACAATGCAAGCATTATGATACAATCACATATTCGGCGTTCATCCGAAGTATCGCGATGAAAATGATGCACGTTGAGTACATAGGGATGAAGCCTGAGTCAAAGTGTTCCCAGTGAGCCCTGAGAATGTGTCGCGATTGTGATAGTTCCCAATCGTCAATTAATACCAGGTCATCATTAAATCATAAAGGTTTGCTGATAATATCGAAATTTATAACTCCATAAATTGTCATAAACAGCCTCTCAAAGCTTTACACGTCGCCTCGAGCATGAAAAACCGCGATTTATTGTAAGAGTTTGATGCGGTAGCTTCTTGTGAAGAAGGAGTAGTAGCTCGCATGATACCGCGCCAACGACTTCGTGTAACAGGTAACAGGCACACCTGAACTCCTGATTGGACACTTCAGGTAAGCACTCGCACCAATATACCCCACCATTAACACTTCAGTGTGTTACAAAGTATCGCAATATGGATACGTCTTATATATCATTGTCATGGGAAAGCATCGCAAATCTTATAACGCTGTACTTCCCGGTCGCAAATGTGTGGTAATGTACCTCCAGATGCCACGTTCTAGTGTGAACACGCGGTTGAGCCACAGGTTTTTTCCATGGTCGTTATGTGTGAAAACCCAATCGGCTGAATACCGCTCATAAAAGAATGGTATTTATCGAAAAATCACACAGAGCATGGCACGCCATTTGTTGGCTGGTGACAAATGATTACGGTATAACCAACTATTGGGTAAGCTGACAACACCGACAAGAATAGGTCGCGGAGGACTGATATACAATATACCGATTCGCCCATGGTGACACAGACAACATTACGCAATCGTTCCATTCATTTGTCTATTCAAGCTTGTCGGTTTTTCAATTAAAACGTGACCTTGACCTTAATGTGAGGTCAAGGTCAAAACAAATCCTCTGGGTTCTGCGCCTCATTCATATCTTCCAATAAAAAAAATTTGAGAAAATATTAAAAATTGCGACCTGTATCGCGTGCTTAAAAAAAGGTTTATATATATATAAACAAACGCGACTGACCAGCATAACTTGGCGAATTTATTGAAAAAATAGCCCCATTGGACATGAGGGAACTTGGCAAACTGTATCGGGAAGTTCGAACAATTTACGAATCCGTCCATCATTAACCAAGTTATTATGGATTGTTAATTTTTGGCAACCACAATTCAACCAATTTTCATGACCATCGCATGTATATTGATGATTTTATAAGCAATCGAATTTATTAAAGGAATCATGCTGTCCGGGTCCGTGATAAATTGACAATGATTTGCCTGTATCAATGTAAAACTTAGTTTATTTAAATAGTACCGCGGCGTGCCAAACTTGCAGGCGCCCCACAAGGCGAGCACACAGCAGCAGCGACCTTTGTACAGGGCGACAGGTCGGCTGTTGTTAACAAACAAGAGAAGAGCCAGCAGAAATGACACCCACTGTACTTCAAGCTCCTTTTGTGAGAAAACTATAGAAAATTGCAACAGAAAATATTTAGTGATATGTTCAGAAATGAATGGGCTACCTTCGATTGAAAACCAATTTATGATACGACCATTAACAACGTAGAAACGACGCGATAACTTCATATTTAAATTATGTATTAACTTCGATTCATTCGACACCGGAAGTGACGCCAGTGACATCCACGAAATCTTACAATTCGGTTGACGCTGTCCATGATAACATTTGACCCTACTTTTATGACCATCGAACGCATATTGTCGATTTTATAAGCGATCGAAAATTTCTTGCTTATTTTAGCTGTTTTCCGAACTTTTACCTGCGATTCGTTAAAAATCTACGCTGTCATGCGGCAAACGAAATGGTACTAGAAGAGTTACCTACAAATTCATGGAAAAAAAAATCAAAATCGACCCAGTATAAACATATCGGTGTGTTAATGCATTGGGGGGGGGGGGGGGGGCGTTTTTGGAATTTAGCTCAGTTTGTGAGCAAACTGTTGAGTATATACAATTATATGTTTTAGGTATAAGTTCAGAATATCATTGGCTATCGTCGAGTCAAATCATTTTTACGATACGACCTTTAACGACGGAGAAACGACGTGTAAACTTACAATTGCACTGCTGAATTACATTTTTTGCTCGTAACAGAAAGTGACGTCATCGACAACCATTGAACACTTACCACTTATTAGACGCTGCCCCTTATAATGTTTTACGCAATTTGTATGACCATCGATCGCATATTGTCGATTTTGTAAGCGATTGAAAAATGTGATAAAACAATACATTAGGACTGATACCAGGATTTTTCGACCTGGGGCGCTTGGGAAAACTGTTAGTTTGGTGCATTGCGTGTATTAAGAAAAGGTTTGCAATTTAAACTAACTGCAAATTGATGCAAATTTGGGATCATCATTAACGGAGTTATTCGACATACTAGTTTTTCAATTTTTCGATGACCTTGACCTTAGTTTCCGATTAAGGTCAAAACAAAACATCTGGGTTCTGCGCATCATTGCTTCCGACCAGTTAAAAAAAAAATTCTGAACAATTTCAAAAATTGCGACCTCTATCGCGTGCCAAAAAGTTTACATACCAAAAAACCCGCAAACTTACAAACCGGACTGATCGCCATTAGTTGGCGAATTCGCCAAGTTAGCAAGTAGAAATAAGAATGCCTTTAATGGATACACAGTCCATATTCTGGCCACATTTCGCGCTTACCTCCTCGACGCCATACCCGCACCCCGCTGCCACAACTCGCAGCACCCCAGCCCCTACTGAGCACCTCTAATAAATCCAAAACTGGCTTTCAATCACAGCGCCATGTTGTGCTTGCGTCAGAATCATAAACTACACCAGTTGTTGAGGCCCCGGGATGCGTTTATCTTAACGTAGTATTATCTTGTCAGTTACACTGGCACTGACTTCGTGATCCAGGCGCCCTGACACGCCTTGTTTGTCACGCACGCGTTTTCAATAACAGTGACAGGGCTGAGTACTTTGAAGTGGTCTGGACAAGTTATTATATGGCCGCTTGTCTTACATCGAATAATGCCTGCTTACCGAAAGTTTGTACCTCAACTGTCATGGCAGATCAGGAAGCGTGCGCTCAGCGTTGATCACAAGAATACAATGTATCCCGCCAATTTTCCAAATTATGCAACTGTTTTTATTCTGAAAGGCGGGTTCATTTTACCAGGAAGCGCTAAATTCCCCGTTGAGGAAATGATCTCCTGTGGTCGGTATAAACATGGAGTTTTGTTTTGCGCGTGTTTGTGTGAATGCATTGTCGTTCGCTCTGCTCAAGCATAATGCAATCCGCTGCAGCTATTCCTTCAATGCCCAATTTTAACAATCTACAATATTGCCTCCTAATCATTTTCTTATCACTCTAAGTCATGTCACAAACTAAGTCGATTATCCATTGAGCGAAAAAATGATTTCGTTGCAAAATAATCATTCTGCAAGTGTGTGTGTATCTAGTGAAATGTGTATAAACCGGTGTGGTGTTTATCTAGCTGGGTGTGTCGTCTGCTGTGGAATTCACGCTGATAGCAACAGACCAGACGGGAATATGTTGATAACGCACGAACTGAAACGCCTCCCAGCGATGCATCGTCATTTCATGTGACGTACATGGTCACGTGATATATATGTGGCGTGGGGGATTGGGACCAAGATAACGAAGCGAAGCACCCGCAAAAGTTGTCTCTGCATCTGTTGGTGAGGCAGTTGGAAATGCGCTAGCGGACGTCTTAAGCTGTCAGACCGCGTCTCGTCACCTAACGGGGTTGTCCATTTCTCGACTTGGAGACGACCTCGACGCTGTACGATTCACCGCTGCTCGGGATTGTTTTGCTCTATCAGTTACAGCCGCGGTAAACTACAGTCATGTCGGATGACACTTATAGCACTATCGACATTTTCAAAAGAGTGAAAGGAAAGCGGAAAGATTTGCCTGATCTTCAGGAATCTATGCCAGGGACCAGCGAACCTCCTGAAACTCCGAGCGCAAATGAGGCCCAAATTAACGTAGAATCCTCCGCAAAAGCGAGTCCGGAAAACAACCCTGAACCAGCCACGACGGACGCTGAAAAGGCTCTCCCAACCAAAGACGACCCGTACGATAAAGAACGTCAGCAACGCGAAAGCAGACGACAAACTTACCTGGCGGTGGGAATAATAGTTGGATTGATTATCGCGGCTGGTTTGGCGGGGTTAATATCTTGGTTGACGACTCGAGAAGTTGCCCCTCCCCCGAGACCCGATCCCGATCCTGGAATCCCCACAAATGAACTGTTTCGTATCGATTGTAATCCCGAAAGGGAAGGGGGTGTCGAAATATTGGACAAGGACGCATGTGAGGCGAGAGGGTGCGTTTACCTACCCTCAAATTACACACAATATTACTTCGTGCCATCTTGTTTCGTTGCCCCGGATTCCGAAGAATTCGGATTCCGGGTCGTCGAAGGTCCGTCCGACACTGCACAAGGCCAAAGTTGGATCCTGACGCGTATCAATGAATTAGGTATCTATGACGTCAACTTTCAGAACGTCACCTTTGAGTACATGATGACAGACGATCACCTTATCCGATTCAAGGTTAGTCAGTCTGTTAGTTCATGTTTGTATGTGTGTCTGTTTTTCTCCCGTGATAAGCGTATGCACGACGCTGTTTTGTGTAAACGAAATTTGTTGACTAAATTATTATTTGGTATGCTTCATACTAATCGGCGAAACCGGCTCTTTTGCGTGCATACAAAGTCCTCCATTTTATTTTCGGAAAAGGAACAAATTAAATGTAGAGGGACTTTAATCCTCAGACTAATTTTATTTGATCATGTCTATGTGTGACCATTTATGCCATTGTATACAATCAGCTATCGATATGAGTATCGTCCATTAACTTAAAGATATACACATGCATTCCTAGCTACTGCAATTGTTACGCCAGAAACATTGACGCAGTACTGAAGCATCACATTGAAAATAACTGTTTTCTTATCATCTCGATTTTTTCAGATTTTTTTTTTTTTTTGTTTCTATAGTTTTATTCGTTTCTCCATTTTATTTACATCTGCAGAACTTGTTCTTTATTACTGAGCTGTTTCGTTAGTTGCATTGTGTCTTCTATATATGATATTATACCCAACTAAATGCATTATGCTTTCAGTTTACTGTTCTCGGAGAGGAGCCAAGTTTTGAAGTACCTATGACATTAAAAACCGGTTCAATGAAAGCTAAAAGCCCTAAGTACATTTTCGAAGTTACCAACGAAGATCCCTTCCACTTTCGAGTAATCCGAAAGAATTCTGGAACAGTGCTGTATGTTGACTTTTGTATTGGCGTTTCTAATCGTTCGGCAAACTCTTTTGTAATCTCACCTACAAAAACAAATATATCATTGGATATGACTAATATATACCTTTACTTGTAAACTAAAGTGATCTATATATCTGATCCAATGGATCCAATTATACGATCAAAGTGATCTATTTATCTGATCCAATGGATCCAATTATACGATCAAATGTCGGTTTATATGTGGATATCTCAGGCATTTCCTTTGTTATGATCCGTTAACAGTTGGGATACCTCCATCGGGGGACTAGTTCTAAGTCGCCAGTTCCTCCAAATCGCCACCCATCTCCCGTCCAAGAACGTCTATGGTTTCGGCGAGCACCTTCATCGTTCCTTCCGTCATGATTTCACAGATTTCAAGACTTGGCCTATCTTCCCCAGAGATCAGCCGCCAAACACCGCTGACGCTGATAAGGTGACGGTCATACTACTAATAACACACACTATTGTGGTACTGAACTAATGTTGAGTGACAATGGAATATATTTCAGCTGCTGTAATTAGGCAGATTGCTATAGTTATTCAGAGGTAAAGACGCAAGGGGTCTGTATTTGAAATTGTCCACAAATACGAGAAGTTACCGGTTATAAACTGGAATCGATCGAATCGTAAAACAATTCGTCTGAATTATTCCCATCAGCTAAAATCGTTTAATAGGAAGAGGGGCGTGAAGCCAATATTTGAAATATTACCATCTTTTTGTATTGAATTTCAAGGGAACGGGTCTGATTTTTTACAGGAATACAACTTGTACAGCCATCAGCCTTTCTACGAGGTGCTGGAAGATGATGGCCAATCACACGGCGTGCTCCTGCTGAACAGTCATGCCATGGGTAACACTAACTAGCTATGTATCATAACATAACGTACTTGTGGGTGACGCTAACTAGCCATGTATCATAACATACCATACTTGTGGGTGACGCTAACTAGCCATGTATCATAACATACCGTACTTGTGGGTAACGCTAACTAGCCATGTATCATAACATACCGTACTTGTGGGTGACGCTAACTAGCCATGTATCATAACATAACGTACTTGTGGGTAACGCTAACTAGCCATGTATCATAACATAACGTACTTGTGGGTGACGCTAACTAGCCATGTATCATAACATAACGTACTCGTGGGTAACGCTAACTATCCATGTATCATAACATACCGTACTTGTGGGTGACGCTAACTAGCCATGTATCATAACATACCGTACTTGTGGGTAACGCTAACTAGCCATGTATCATAACATACCGTACTTGTGGGTGACGCTAACTAGCCATGTATCATAACATAACGTACTCGTGGGTAACGCTAACTAGCCATGTATCATAACATACCGTACTTGTGGGTGACGCTAACTAGCCATGTATCATAACATAATGTACTTGTGGGTGGTACGAACTAGCCATGTATTTGGATATCGCATACCTACCTTAGGAGAATATTAGATGCCTAAGTCATTTCTGTATACAACTAACATATGACATTTATGTCATTAGGTAACATAAACAAACTCTCTACAATCTGCTTCATATTAATTAATAACAGCTATATTATTTGCATACATCAGGCTAATTTCACTAAAACCGACTTGCCCTCGATAGATCCGTAATATGACACAAAAATGAGTATCTTTAACTGGACGAGTATCTCCCATCTGTGGTTGTCTCGCTTGCCTATCATTTGCTCTTATTGATTCTCGTGGATTTCCGTTCGATTCCCGTTTATTGTCGCTTCATTATTCAGTCTATAAACCTATCGTCTGTTGCAGATGTCACCTTGACCCCTGCCCCCATCCTCGTCTACAGGACTATTGGGGGCTTGCTTGACTTCTATATATTTGTTGGCCCAACCCCAGAGAACGTCATACAGCAGTATACAAGCGTAAGTCAAGTATTGACTACCATCAGGCTAACATATCCAATATATGCAATTTTTCCGATCCTTTCAGTTTCTTAAGCAATTCTTCATTTAATGCACACGACGCGACTGTTTCAGGCCATAGGCCGGCCTATGATGCCGCCATATTGGGCGTTGGGGTACCAGCTGACGCGGTATGGCTACAAGACACAGTCCACATGCAGAAAGCAGTAGAGAGAACGCTCGCCGGCGGAATACCCCTGGTAATCGTCGCATTTGCGAAATTTCTTCTTATATCGTCATGCTGATTAAAGCGTGTCTTTCCTCTAAAAATGTTCGTGAGATCTATAAGAATAAGCAAAGGCTGTGTGATTTAACGAAATTTTCAAAGAATTGAAGTTCCGAGATAAATTGAAACTTCCTCTGAAGAACGTAATCCGGTTTTTGATATCATGAGCGAGCGATGCATTGTTTCTGGGCGCAAAATGGAGAGCATGTATACCCTCACCGTCTGAATCGCTTGTCCGTCACATTTGGGGCATTTATTTCAACATGTTGTGTTTTTGGCAGGATGTACAGTATGCAGACATTGACCACATGGACAGACAGAGAATCTTCACCATCGATCCCGTGAACTTCTCCAATATCAGCGCCCACTTCGCTGCTCTGCGGGAGTCGGGCATGCGCACTGTGGTCATTTTGGTGCGTCTCGTCTACTTCCGATTTCGCGTTCGAATTCTTATAAGAAATGAACCCACACGGCATTGGTGGAATTCATTTGGGATAACTAAACTTGCGTTGTTATCAACATTATAAGCATACAACTCTTGGGAAGTTTTATCAACCAATATGTATATACGCGCCCAAGAAACCTTTCATACAGTTTTAAACTACCCAAATGTTTCAATTTAGCACCTTCATGGGCGTCGGTGCGAATTAAAGCTTCACCAAGCTGACAGGTCGAGTTGACGATATGCATGCTTTGACTATCCCGTGCAGGATCCGTGTGTCGAGATACCGCAGGAAGACGAGTATCTGCCGTACACGCGAGGCCGGCAAGCGGACATCTACCTCAAATGGGACAATATATCCTGGATGCCTAGTGACGATTACCGGGAAAATAATGACACCATGATGGGTTATGTACGTTCTTTGGCTTCCACACGATGCTACTACTACGACGACGGCGGCCGATATCCACTACAATTGCAACAGCAACTACTACTACTCATATATCCATCAATGCTACTGCTATTACTACTTCTTCTTCTTCTTCTTCTTTCTTCTTCTTCTTCTTCTTCTTCTTCTTCTTCTTCTTCTTCTTCTTCTTCTTCTTCATCTTCTTCTTCTTCTTCTTCTTCTTCTTCTTCTTCTTCAGAGGAGGAGGAAGAGGCTCTTCTTTCTTCTTCTTCTTCTTCTTCTTCTTCTTCTTTCTTCTTCTTCTTCTCTTTTCTTCTTCTTCTTCTCTTCTCTTTTTCTTCTTCTTCTTCTTCTTCATTTTCTTCTTCTTCCTCCTCTTCTTCTTCTTCTTCCTCCTCTTCTTCTTCTTCTTACTCCTCTCCTTCTTTTCCTCTTCTTCTTCGTCTTCTCCTGCTTCTTCTTTTTCTTTTTCCTCAACTACTACTACCACCACCACCACCACTACTACTACTACTACTACTACTACTACTACTACTACTACTACTACTACTACTTCTATTCGAGCAGATCACAATCGCTCATATAATCTATGAAAAGGCGCTCTTACCACAAATACCCAGGCGCAATTGTTTTATCGACTTGTTAACAATTGCCATATCAATGTGCGGTAGGTGTGGCCGGAATGGAAAGTCGTATTCCCGGATTTCTTCAACCCGGACACGGAGGGTTGGTGGACACAGGAGCTCGTTCATCTGAGGGAGCTGCTCGAGTTCGATGGGATCTGGCTGGTCAGTAGTTAGCCTTGCATTGTTCGAGTGGTTCGTGCAAATCTCAGCCTCTTTTTCAGCTTCGGATGTCTGTTAGCGTTTACCATGTGCCATATTTGGTCTATTTATTACGTCCCGTCGAAAAATCAGCAATCTGACTTTACAAAAGGCCATTGAGATAGCCTGAGACACTGATATGATTCGACTTTACTGTTATCAACTGCGAAGAAGAACGGGATCGGTCAGCGGAATTTCGATAAACTGTTCCTTTTATTAACTCAAGCTAGTTCGGGATCTTATGATTTTAACCATTATGATCACAAATATGATCTCTGCGTATTTTAGCGTATGGTGTGTATCGATAGCAAAGAGCTTATAGCTACACTAAGAGGGTTCACTTCAACTAATGATGCGGTAATCATGAAAATGAGTGAAACTCCTTCCCCTCGTCAGGTGACGCTACCATGAACACAAGAAAGCACTTGGGACTGTTGATCCAGCATCTAGGGGCTAGGCGACCACGCCCCCGAATTAATCAGGGAATTCCTTGTGGTTTAATCAGACGCTATGACGCTAAAAGTTCCACGCTGGTCACAGGTGGCGTGATCACATATTTTATCGGAGGGAGGCGCGAGTGAACCCTCTTAGCTTAACCATAGGCTCTTAGTTCATATCATATGGGGACTAATGATCTGCCCTGTTTGATATCCAAAAGTGAAGCTTTTGCAGGGATAGTTTGCACACCATACCTTTTTCACGGGTACCAATGGATTGTTCCAGTCTTTAATTGTACCTACATATGTTATTAGGATATGAATGAACCAGCTAATTTCGGTACGAACGAGGAGCGCCCGTGGAACTGGCCGGCCAACCGGCGCCCCTACTGGTCGCTGAAATGTCCCGAGTCTCCATGGGATGACCCGCCCTACCGCACGAGTAAGTTCATACGGTGTGTGGCTATAAGAGGGGTTCGTTGTGTATAACGCATCAGATCCGTCTGTGCCTGCTCAGGAGTCCCACATTCTCGTGTGTTTGTGTGTGTAGAGGCGGCGTACCAGTATGACGACCCGGATATCCAGTACAGGGAACGCCTCTCTGCTAAGACTCTCTGTATGCAGGGAATACACGCTGACAACATGCTTCACTATCATGCTCATAGTCTGTACGGGTGGAAACAGGCTCAGGTTAACCTCGAGTAAGTGATGATGATGATGATGATGTCGACGACGATATGGTGGTGGTGGAGATGATGATGATGATGATGATGATGATGATGATGATGATGATGATGATGATGATGTGATTATGATCATTGCACCGTGTGATCAGGGCGGTACGAGCAGCCACCGGATCAAACCTCAGAGGATTCCAGATCACCAGATCTGGATTTGTCGGAACTGGCGCCTACGCTGGCAGGTGGTTGGGCGATAATACCGCTACCTGGCTCGATATGAAATTATCAATCATAGGTAAAACCATCTTTTGACCATGACTGCTATTTCAATCAGATAGGAAGTTCTTTTCTAAATTAATGTTTTGTTTATTTCTCACATTTATTTATGTTAAACACATGAAAAATGCTGAATCGTCCGATTCGAATTTTTGTTTAGGTATTTTGGAATCAAATCTCTTCGGAATACCTTATGTAAGTATGAAACACCAAATATACCCTTACCTTTCATGAAACTATCTCGATTCAATTCCTTTTCACAAAATCACTAAGATTTCACATCGACGTTTGTGAGTTGAAGCCATGGAAATCTTTTAACCTTCATCTGTAATTGTGCCAACTAGATTGGCGCTGATATTTGTGGCTTTTTCGGTAACACTACGGAGGAACTCTGTTCGCGGTGGCATCAACTCGGTGCTTTCTACACATTCGCCAGAAATCACAACCACGAGGAGCCACTGGTAAGTGAAAGAGACGCGGTCTATGATTGGTTGATAGGATAATGCTTACAAAGAGACGCGGTCTATGATTGGCTGGTAGGATAATGCTTATAATTGGTTGATCTATGGTACCGATTTTGAAAAGGAACTAACTGATTTAGCAGTATTTTTCTAGACTTTTTCACAGGCACTCACCAATATCTCAGTTATTTCTGCACCATAGGATCAAGATCCCGCTGCCATAAGCGAAAGGACAACGAGAGTTGCACGAGAAGCCATGCTAACGCGCTACACACTACTTCCCTACCTTTATACTCTCTTCCATGATGCGCATGTGCGGGGAGGCACGGTTATCCGACCACTTATGCACGAGTCAGTTCCCAAACTCGACATCAGTCTGTGTTTAATAACGAAAGATAATTGAGCTAAAAATTCATTAGTGAATGTATTTAATGAGGGTCAAAGTGGACGCAAGGTCAGAAAGAAATCGGAAATATCAATCATTAATAATTAATCTTAGGTCTGAAAACAGACCAGGCGAGTATTTGGGACTGGGGCCACTATAAAATCCCCCGCTATTTGCTCTGTTCAGATTCCCTACAGACGAGACGACGTGGGGCCTGTACGAACAGTTCCTCTGGGGCCATGCTCTACTTATCAGCCCCATATTGACCGAGGTAACAGGACGCTATCACCCTTTAAAACTTATACGCTGTCGGGCTTTACACGTTGAACAACTCCTTTTTCCAATGGCAACTTATGCATTATTGGTCTAATGATATGCATGTGGTTTTTTGCTTCTATAGGAAGCTAGCGAACACACCTACTACCTACCCGCAGGTCGCTGGTACAACTACTACGGGGTGAGGAAGACCACCGCGACCTCGACCTCGACCACCACACCTCCTCATCCAATTACTGCTACTACTACTACTACTACTACTACTACTACTACTACAACTACTACTACAACTTTTACCACTTCTACTACTTTTACCAATACTACAACTTTTACCACTACTACTACTACTACTACTGCTGCCGCTACTATAACTTCTAAACTACCTCTACGTATACTACCGCTACCACTACTACTTCTGCACCACTACTACTACTGCAACTACCACTACCACTGCTACTTCTGCACCACTACTATTACTGCAACTACCACTACTACTTCTGCACCACTACTATTACTGCAACTACCACTACCACTTATACTTCTGCACCACTACTATTACTGCAACTACCACTACTACTTCTGCACCACTACTTTTACTGCAACTACCACTACTGCTAATACTTCTGCAGCACTACTATTACTGCAACTACCACTACTACTTCTGCACCACTACTTTTACTGCAACTACCACTACTGCTAATACTTCTGCAGCACTTCTACTACTGCAACTACCACTACTACTTCTGCACCACTACTAATACTGCGACTACCACTACCACTACTACCTACTTCTGCACCACTACTTTTACTGCAACTACCACTACTGCTAATACTTCTGCACCACTACTATTACTGCAACTTCTACTACTTCTGTGTGATATACCGATTCTACTATCATTTAAGCCACAAATACGGCTTCTACTTTTTCTTTCATCTTCTCCTTCTCAATGATAATAATATCAATTATATTAATTACTCTAATAGAAATGATTTCGATACTTCATAAGGCGTCATTTGTATTGTCATCAGTCCATTGCTCTTCAAATATATTTGTCGCAAGGAAATACAAATATGTTGCCTGACCCACCACCAGGGGGGTTTGTTGAGTGCTGAGGGTCAGGAGGTGATTGTACAGACCAGCATCCGGTGGCGAACTGAGATGCCCCTGGCGGTGAGAGGCGGTTACATCATTCCAACACAGGAACCAGCAGCCAATACCCATCTGAGGTGAGCTGTCACCATGGCTACCGTTAATCGTCTTATTTGACGATAAACGTTTCTATTATTTTACATTTGTTAATTAATTAATCGCTTTGACAATGTGCCAGCAAATGGGCCGGCCATTTATATTGAAATTGACATAAATCGGTTATTTATGAATCTTAATAAGTGACGTTCTTTGTGTTGGTAACTTAGTCAGAATGGAATCGGTTTGATCGTTTTTGTGTTTATGTATTCGTCAGAATGGATTTGGTTTGATCGTGTTTGTGTTTATGTAGTCGTCAGAATGGATTCGGTTTGATCGTGTTTGTGATTATGTAGTCGTCAGAATGGGTTCGGTTTGATCGTGTTTGTGTTTGTGAAGTCGTCAGAATGGATTCGGTTTGATTGTGTTTGTGTTTATGTAGTCGTCAGAATGGATTCGGTTTGATCGTGTTTGTGTTTATGTAGTCGTCAGAATGGGTTCGGTTTGATCGTGTTTGTGATTATGTAGTCGTCAGAATGGGTTCGGTTTGATCGTGTTTGTGTTTGTGTAGTCGTCAGAATGGGTTCGGTTTGATCGTGTTTGTGTTTGTGCAGTCGTCAGAATGGATTCGGTTTGATCGTGTTTGTGTTTATGTAGTCGTCAGAATGGATTCGGTTTGATCGTGTTTGTGTTTGTGTAGTCGTCAGAATGGATTCGGTTTGATCGTGTTTGTGTTTATGTAGTCGTCAGAATGGATTCGGTTTGATCGTGTTTGTGTTTATGTAGTCGTCAGAATGGATTCGGTTTGATCGTGTTTGTGTTTATGTAGTCGTCAGAATGGGTTCGGTTTGGTCGTGTTTGTGTTCGTGTAGTCGTCAGAATGGATTCGGTTTGATCGTGTTTGTGTTTGTGTAGTCGTCAGAATGGATTCGGTTTGATCGTGTTTGTGTTGATGTAGTCGTCAGAATGGATTCGGTTTGATCGTGTTTGTGTTTATGTAGTCGTCAGAATGGATTCGGTTTGGTCGTGTTTGTGTTTATGTAGTCGTCAGAATGGGTTCGGTTTGGTCGTGTTTGTGTTTGTGTAGTCGTCAGAATGGATTCGGTTTGATCGTGTTTGTGTTTGTGTAGTCGTCAGAATGGATTCGGTTTGATCGTAGCGCTGGACGAGTTGGATGGGTACGCATACGGAACCCTCTTCCTTGACGACGGCGAATCTCTCGGTAAACAATATGATTATCATTGTGACCCTGGTATATCGGTTCAACATCGTTCGATCCATCGTCGATTTCGATGTCTGGGTGGATACATTTCGCACATTAAAGTGGGGACATTACTTCATACCACAGAGGGTTCAAAGCGTTAACAGCGATGGTGGGACGTTTTTGTTTTGTTTTTTAATGCTCGTGTGATGGAATGGTTCCAGATACATACGAAAATGGGGAGTACGTCGAGGTTTTTATAAGATGCAAATCGGTTAGTATATACGTTCATGCCAAGGGAATCATTTCAGCTTAGTATGACCTCGGTCACCTGGAATAAAACCTGTCCTCCAAATCCAATCTCCCGTTAGTAACCGGTCACAATGGAATTTGGCTGCATCGCTTGTTTATTTTTCCCGCCAGACCGCGTTGGAGTTGTCTGTGACTGGGGCAGACTCACTGCCACAGGGCGTCGTCTTGACCTCGGTGAAAGTGCTCGGGGTCAGCGTAGCGGAAGTTCTCTATGTCGACGGGGGCTCCTATGGGTCGTTCGAACTGGACGGCGAGGTGAGTCGTGACGTCATACATCATTACTACCTTTTCATTACGACCTAGCTTAAAAGGACACTGATGGCGGCTTTACTCAAGCGTTCGCCTAAGACAGGTGTCCTCTAATAGTATAGGTATTTAGCATGATTAACTGAGCAGTTGCACATGTCCGTTATACACAGGTGGCCTTTAATCTCAGGTTTCCGTTCAGACAAGATGTATTGCCTGAACATTCTCATTAAGCGATATGTTGAAGCACTAAAATGTAAAAACCTTGAGGCTGACACGTTGGTTGCATATTTTCCCATCGACATTCCGACCAGGATATTTTCACTTGAGACCACGTGACTGTTTCGCAGGTTCTAGATATTAGCGGATTGAGTCTCGATTTGACGCAGTCGCATCGCATCGAATGGCGGTGAGTACTCGGGTGTAGTGGTCAAGGTTCGCCCCATATGTTCATGTCGGTATGGTATCGTCTGTGCTTAGAGCAATGAATCACTGAGTTCATTCACTTCCACCTGTAGAGCTGTAATCTTTTTACACAATACTTCACTCACTCGCTTGCCTACTGGTTCAATCAAACACTCACCTACTCTTTCACTCACTTGCTTACTCACTCACTACTCTTTTACTCACACACTCATTCACTCGCCTACATGTTTACTCACTCACTACACATTCGTTCATCCATCCACTCGCCTACATTATTCGCTCATACTCACTACTCACACACTTATTCACTCGCTTACATTTTTACTCTCATACTCACACACTTATTCACTCACTCACTTACACACTCACACATTCACTCATCCACTAGCCTACATTTTCACTCTCATACTAACTCACTCACCCATTTGCCCCACATCATCTCGTCAGTCCCCCGCTACCCAACTCACCTTTAATTAACATCTCACCTGCCACACCAGGGCCGTCAGATTCGGACGCGATGCGGAAGCACTCCGTGTTGATTGCTGCCCGGACTCCTGCACCAGCGGCGACTGTGAGGCCCGGGTGTGTCTGTGGGGGCCAGTGGGGGCTGTCCCGGGCGTACCGAGCTGCTACATTGACACGTAAGTCACCCTTACGACGCTTTTTGTGATAATTTTTCAAGAAACATGATAATGCATGCTGAGAATATAGTAAGTTTTTAAGCACCCCTAAAAATATGCTGGCCTGCTGATTGATTACGTAAGGTTTTGCTTTTTGAGACATGCTCATACCCCTACCAAGTCACTGCAAACCCATGTCATACGTAAGATATCTTTCCACGAAACTGCGTTAGACTGCCGCCTAATCGAGAGAAACATGACACTGCAATCAATCTGTATATGCTATTTATAGATAGCTGCTCGGCGCTCGGACTGGTTTTCGGGCGGTTGCATTGTGCACACTTTAGTTTGTTTTACTCGCATAGTTACAAGTAAAGTAGTAAAAATAATGGTCATTCTTGATTTATAGAGGGACGAACTGATTGTTAGCCTGCCGCAGCTGCTTTCTCACTGTTTTTTGTTTTCACTGTTACAATGATATCACGAGGCCAAGTTCTATATACTGACAAAACCGATGCCGTTTCATTTAGCAAAAATCGCACTTTCATGATTGATAGAGGGAGCCCGATTGGTAACCGCATTTCCTCACTTTTATGATTGATGCGCGGGATCGCCAGTTGTGTCTCAACTTGATCTATCATTCCCTTTCATGTTGATTGATACCGTTCCGGAGAGCCCGAAAAAATTGGTCATTTCCTCACTTTAATGATTGATAGAGGGAGCCCGATTGGTCATTTCCTCACTTTTATGATTGATAGAGGGAGCCTGATTGGTCATTTCCTCACCTTTATGATTGATAGAGGGAGACCAATTGGTCATTTCCTCACTTTTATGATTGATAGAGGGAGCCCGATTGGTCATTTCCTCGCTTTCATGATTGATAGAGGGAGCCCGATTGGTCATTTCCTCACTTTCATGATTGATAGAGGGAGCCCGATTGGTCATTTCCTCACTTTCATGATTGATAGAGGGAGCCCGATTGGTCATTTCCTCACTTTCATGATTGGTAGAGGGAGCCCGATTGGTCATTTCCTCACTTTCATGATTGATAGAGGGAGCCCGATTGGTCATTTCCTCACTTTCATGATTGATAGAGGGAGCCCGATTGGTCATTTCCTCACTTTCATGATTGATAGAGGGAGACCAATTAGTCATTTCCTCACTTTCATGATTTATAGAGGGAGACCAATTAGTCATTTCCTCACTTTCATGATTGATAGAGGGAGCCCGATTGGTCATTTCCTCACTTTCATGATTGATAGAGGGAGACCGATTGGTCATTTCCTCACTTTTCATGATTGATAGAGGGAGACCGATTGTTCATTGCCATACTTTCTTGACTGTTATCACTAAACCAGCCATAATGAAAGCGATTATGATTGCTACACGTGTGCGACAGGGCTGTCTATGGATA
The DNA here is from genome assembly GCA_034190875.2 of Urechis unicinctus. Taxonomy (NCBI): domain Eukaryota; kingdom Metazoa; phylum Annelida; class Polychaeta; order Xenopneusta; family Urechidae; genus Urechis; species Urechis unicinctus. Next base: position 22,590,210 of record CM067342.1, read on the forward strand.
CGACGTAACCCGAACCATTCCCCCATTTGACTACCTGGTGTGGAAGGGCGAGTCGTCCATGTTTGGTGGGGACGTGCCAAATTTATTGTACACCTTCGAGGAATATACCAACGTGGTCCGCTTAAAGGTATACCAGCTGTTATTGTCGCTTGTTATGACAGGTCTCTTGTAACTAAAACCATGCATCTCTTGCATGGTTGGCTATTTTGGGCTCTTTTCTCACTTAAGTTGCGGCTGCTAAGGCAACCTACACTTACACTTAGCATGACATATAATTGGTTTTCGAGCACTTGCAAGTGAAGTTATTTGTTGGTTTAAGACAATGACCATTTGCTCCTTGCTTGCAATGCAATTTACTCTTATTTCTACCATTTAAACAAAAAGTGATGTACTGGAATATTGAAATCACTTTGCCTTTCCGTCCATTTTCTTTATTTAGTTCTTTGACGAAAACGAGGCTCGCTATGAGGTACCTGTCCCCATCAACCTCCCGGACGTTGCTAGCGACCAGGTGAAATACGAGAGATTGACAACCCCATTCAGCTTCACTATACAGCGCTTTACTGGGGACGACACGGGGACCATGTTGTAAGTTCTAGCATCATTCTTACGACATAGATGACCCTAAAATTTGAGTAGTTAATAGCATACTACCCATAAATGATACCGATACAATACTGTGTCTTCTTCCAACTCGTCCGTTTTGTGTTTGTCTTGCAAGCAGTAGGTCCTGGGTTCGAAACCCGTTCTAAATAAAAGATTTTAGTCATTATGAAGATTACGCTTCTGGAGCTTAGAAATCATTACGATCGTTGGCATTTACAATGATATGTCATACCGTGTTCAAAACATTAATCAATGAGCTCTACACATAAACGTCAAAACGTTCATTGATCAACACAACACATAAACTGTCCACTCATAAATTACCGTCAGAACGCCTCAGGTTTTACGCCAAATCATCAACTTTACTTTCCCTTTTAGGTTTGATACTACTAGCGTTGGTGGGTTAACTTTTGCCGATCAGTATATTCAAATCGCAGCCAAGATTCCTACAGCTAACGTTTACGGCTTTGGAGAGCATCTGCATTCGTCGATACGTCGTGATATGAATTTCAAAACGTGGTCGATGTTCGCTCGTGATCAGCCTCCGACTGTAAGTAGCTGTGTCATTGCGAATAGAAACTGATAGGCCTCTCTTCCGTTCTTAGACTCATTTTTGTTTATGAAATAGAAATAACTTCCACAGTAAGCACACTTATCTGTTAAGATCCATGCATACATAATAGTTTACTCGGTATGCATGTAATAATTTATATCGTTCCAATGAATTTTCTTTCTTTGTAATCTAATCGCTTATGTTAAATACAAACTAGACAGAAATATATTCCAAGAACACTTTCCTTATAATACACGTAAATAAATACGCCCTCCCTCCAATATGTCAGCAAAACTATTGGAAGGCTATGACTCATAACAGCAATATCGATGTGGTGTGTGCGGGTTGTAGGAGGGCGCGAACCTGTACAGTGCCATGCCATTTTATATCTGTATCGAGGATGACGGCAAGGCCCACGGCGTCTTGTTCAGGTCCAGTCAGGCTATGGGTGAGTTACTTACTCTTCCGCTCAATTATGGTAAAGTTGTCGTTAGATTCGGTTAAGTCATGGTGAGTTTCTTTAGATACAACCAGGTTTAAGGTGATTTTTAATTAGAATCGACAAGACTAAGGGTGAATTCACTAACGATCCACCCAATCTATGGGTGAGTCTCCTGACGATCCACCCAAACTATGGTGAGTTCCCTATAAATCCGCCTAAACCATGGGTAAGTTTATTTTATAGATCCACCCAAATCACAGGTGAGTTTCCTAAAGATCCACCCAAATCACAGGTGAGTTTCCTGAAGATCCACCCAAATCACAGGTGAGCTTCCTGAAGATCCACTCGAATCACAGGTGAGTTTCCTAAAGATCCACCCAAATCACAGGTGAGTTTCCAGAAGATCCACCCAAATCACAGGTGAGCTTCCTGAATATCCGCCCAAATCACTGGTGATTTTCCTGAAGATCCATCCAAATCACAGGTGAGTTTCCTGATGATCCACCGAAATCGCAGGTGAGTTTCCTGAAGATCCACTGAAATCGCAGGTGATTTTCCTGAAGATCCACCGAAATCACAGGTGAGTTTCCTGAAGATCCACTCAAATAACAGATGATTTTTCTGAAGATCCACCTAAAAGACAGGTGAGTTTTAATCCAGAGTCACAGGTACGCGACTACGACTGGATTCAGCATACAATCTTCGAACCCCCTCTGCTAACAATGCAATAAACCAGTGACGTTTACTCTGACAATTATTTGAATTCAATTTTCAATCGACTTTGGTAAAGTAGGGTCGTCAATTCCTGAAGCAGTGAATCCCACTTAGCCACCCCATCCCAACTCTCCATTGTTAGATTGCTGCAAAACAAACATAATCAATTTGAATTTGGTGTACTAATGGAGAATTACTGCTTGTAATGTCGTCCACAGAGATCTCGCTGTCACCAGCTCCGTCCGTGACGTTCCGCACAACAGGGGGCATCCTGGACGTGTATTTGATTTTAGGGAACAACCCGTCAGAAGTCATCAGTCGATATCATAGTGTAAGTTATGGAATCGATGATCTGTACTAAATATTCTGTTTAACAACGTTATAAGTGATTACTGTAGTTACCCTGCTTTAGCGGACACCCGTGTGTAACGTTGTCTGCATATAACGGATATTAGAGTTCAAACTCTACAGAATATTTGAATTATAGCCCCTGTCCACGACAGACAATGCCTCGTTATGGATACGTGTGTCAATGCCGCGGTTGTGTGTTAATGACAAGTTCAACCATATTGTTTGATGACGTCATCTGTAGTAGCGTGCTATTGCTCTGTGTGTATTGACATCCAGTTGATCGGCACCGCCTTCCTCCCGCCCTACTGGAGTCTGGGTTTCCATCTCTCGCGTTATCGCTATGACGTCATCGACAACCTCAAAGACGCCGTGGCGCGTACCACAGACGCCGGCATTCCTCTCGTGAGCGTCTCATCAACTTCCGTTCATTAGATATTTATGGTTCCTTTCACTAAAAGATACATTCTTAATAATAGCAATGATCACAATGATAATGGCCATAGTAAAAATGAAAACTCAGCAATAATTCTTATGAAAATTAAAAGAATACAGATTAATAAACTATTATAACGCCATTATCCAAAAACGCTACCATGATGTTCATTCCATATAGGATGTCGTCCATCTCGACATAGACAGCCAAGATGAGAGGAAAGCCTTCACTTGGGACAAAGACAACTGGTCTGATCTGCCGGAGTATATCGATGCTCTGCATGGCGACTCCATCAAGGTTGTCAGTATCCTGGTAAGACAATACCATGAATGGCAACAAAATGTCGTCATTCGGTTGTTAATGCATAGAACACCGTCAGTTTACTGACAAGGCAATACAGTGCCGTCTGCTTTCTGGTCAGGCAACAGAATGCCAACAGTTTAGTGGTTTGGCAACATAATGCTGTCATTTTACTGGTTTGGCAACATAATGCTGCCAGTTTACTGGTTTGGCAACAGAATGCTGCCGTTACTAGCTACACACCTGAAGGTCACGAGGTTACTAGCCAAACACTAGAAGGTCACGAGGTTACTAGCCAGACACCAGAAGGTCACGAGGTTACTAGCCAGACACTAGAAGGTCACGAGGTTACCAGCCAGACACTAGAAGGTCACGAGGTTTCTAGCCATACACCATAAGATCGTGGGTTTCCTCATTTAACATTAATGTGTGTGCGTGTTGCTGCATAGAATCCTTTCCTGATCACCAACGAGACAGAATATGAACCATTCCGACTAGCGAGGAGGAGGAATGCGTTTGTCATGTGGCCAGAAGGAGACAGTCCTGACAGTGACATCCTCGGCAATGATATAATGCTGGGATATGTGAGGACATTGCCATATGCACTCTGACATCTTTCACTACAGCTATTTAGGGCTATTACTTCTCAAACTGCTATCACCAATAACCGCTGCTCAATATTCCACTGCTGTGTCCACTCTTGTCCCATTGACTCACTTGTTTACCGTATGCATTTAATTACTTAGGTGTGGCCTAAAGGGAGAGTTGCTTTTGTGGACTTCTTCAAAGCGAACGCGACCTTGACCTGGGTCGAACTGATTTCTACGTTTTTCAGCGAGGAGTTGCGCGTTGATGGACTCTGGCTGGTGGGTGTACATTCTGATTCCATAACTTGTCCACACAGGAGTGTATTTAATATGTCTATATGCTGATTGTTGTAAAACATTGTTGGTTCTTATTCACTCGACGTGTTCGATATGTGTTTCCCTGTTAGGCATAATACTATAAACCACCAACTTATCTGATCTACGCCCTTATCACAACCCGCCCGCAACTCCCATCAAACAACTACTACCCCTCCCCATCCGACCCCGCCCTCAACTACTCTGCGAATTGCAAACCAGATGTTGAATCAAGCCATTCAAAAATATATTGCGTGTTAGGATATGAATGAACCCGCCAACTTCGGTACAAACGAGGACCGCGCGTTCAACTGGCCTGAGGAAGACGAACCTTGGTGGACTCTAAAATGTCCGACTGGATCGCTCGATGACCCGCCTTACAGACCACGTGAGTCTTTGACCTAGTTTTATAAGCTACCCACAAGCGATAACGCTATAGTTTTACAAGTGATCGCGATTGGACTATTTAACGTTATGATGAACCATCCCAGCAAAAACGCCCATCGATTGTCGATCCTGCGTTCTGCATTTGACCTAGATCCTTTTTAAAGTTTAAGAACATTTGTAACGTGTATGTGAATAATGTTACTAGGAAGTGCGTTCGGTCCACGCCTCTCGGACAAGACGATATGTATGGTGGGCCAGCATGATGACGGCGCATTAGAACATTATGATGTTCACAACCTCTACGGCCACACAATGGCGGAACCATCGCTTCAGTGAGTGGCTGACTAGTTATCAAATGCACACTAAATTTACACCCCCCTCGTGAGTTGACTGGATTGTATTCCATCTTCTCGTCTCTAGGGGGATCCAAGCCGCTTCGGGTAAGCGTGGGTTGGTGATATCGCGCTCGCTTTTCCCAGGGAGCGGTCAGTATGCTGGTCACTGGCTCGGAGACAACGACTCGTCATGGCTGGCTATGCGTCAGTCAATCATAGGTGAGAATTTTGTCAAAACTGCACGTTTCGTACTGCCGAATGAAAACACTCGGACACGAGTTATGTAAATTCGCTAGAGAAACGATCCGTTTTCGCTGGAGCATATCCTTTATGGGTAAAATCTGAGGATGTTGGGATAAAATCGCAAAAGTACCGAGTACGTCGAAAGTGTACTCAAGTCGGCAATTATTGAACCAGGATATTGAATTGATGCGCCATCTATGGTTTATGTGTGGTTTTCTTTTCAAGGCATTCTGGAGTTCAACTTGTTTGGAGTTCCCTTCGTGAGTTTAAATCTTTAATAGATAATTATACAGTTATTTAAGTTAAGAATTAGCCGGGCTTCTTCTTCTTCTTCTTTCAAGCTTTGAGCCGTTTTTGGCAACAGAGGCCATGTACGGCTATTTGCCGGGCGATGAAAACTTACTAATTTATAAGAGATATGAACATGAAAACGACAGATATATGTTGCGGCAGAAATAAACAACCAAGCATGCTATTGAATCACTTCTATGACGTGATAGGTTGGAGCGGACATATGTGGCTACTTCGGGAACGCCACGATGGAGCTGTGTGAACGCTGGCATCAACTCGGGGCCTTTTACCCATTTGCTCGCAATCACAATGGCGGAGACACAGTGGTAACACTCGCAAATACCCTCACTGAAAACGAGAACATCACTACACAATGTACTTGTAAAGAAAACCCCCGCGTTTGATCATTAGTCGTTAGAATTACTGTGGATCACGGTTGCACGAGTTAAAACGTACAGCGTGCCCCCTTTTCGCTATTTTTATACCAGAAACACCCATATTAACACGGACTTATCGAAAAGAGATGGCGATCTTATTGTGTTGACATTACAAAACCTCCCACGTTCGCCCCATTCACCGTGCAGTTTCAATGCAGCTTTAGTCAAAATACAACAACGATATCCCAATGTATTCTACCCCATATAACAAACATTCGTTGGATGTTTAAAGGACCAAGATCCTGGAGTCTACGGTGACATTTCAGCCTACAACACCCGTCAAGTCTACCTGACCCGCTACCGGCTCCTCCCCTACCTCTACAGCCTCTTCTACGTGGCGCATTCGGCCGGGGGCACAGTCGCTAGGGGGCTTTTTGAAGAGTAAGATGAATCAACATTGGGGATAAATCGCGCTCTTTTAGTTAACCAATGTACACAATGGTGCAGATAAATCATCAAAGTAGGAAAGAAACCTGTGTCAAACTTATGACATAAATGACTGTCCATGTCTATACTGCGTGTGTGATGGATGTGTGATCTAGATTTCCAGCAGACCCTATAGCGTTAGCTGTCGACGAACAGTTTCTCTGGGGACCTGGATTGCTTATCACTCCAGTCCTTAGACAGGTATTCACACATATTCCGCACTCACACATATCATACGTGCCACAATATCTGTTAATATATTCTTAACTAGCCCCCTTTGACGATTTGTAAGCCATTGTACTGTTCGTTCGCCAGGGGGCGCGCGAGGTTCTCGGCTACTTCCCCGATGCTCGCTGGTTCGACTTCTACACGGTGAGAGATGTTGTCTCGGCAACAAGCAAGCAACGCCGAAAACTCATATGCAAAAATATGCAGTCCAACAACAAAAACTTTCATCTGAGTGCAGCTTAACGGGATTATTTAGAGAAGCGATGGTAACGAGGTCGCAGTTTTGTAGGAATGTAATGATCGATTTGGACACATCGGTTATTTTAAGATGAGATGACGTTATTGTTAATCAGGGGGCGGAGTTAGCGGCTCGTGGGCGGTACCTGCGACTGGACGCTCCAATCGATACCATCCCATTGCACGTGCGCGGCGGAAGTATCATCATCACACAGGATCCGGATGTCAACACAGTGAGCAGGTGAGCGTAATTCACCTCAACTGTTAAATGATATATCTATATGCTGCCTGTGGTCCCTCCATAGGTCTACAAAATGGTACTTGACATCGCTGATAATGACTTGACATCGCTGATAATGACTTGATATCGCCGATAATGACTTGACATCGCTGATAAAGACTTGACATCGCTGATAATGACTTGACATCGCCGATAATGACTTGACATCGCTGATAATGACTTGACATCGCTGATAATGATCCTCGCTGGATTTTGCCCGCCTGCTCTCTGATATTTAGTTGCAAACTTTCACCAATAAGAATCGTTTTGTTAAGATCAGACTCGAGTCATCAGATTTCTTCATATTTTATGGCAATACTGAAGCTCCTGCGGTTATCCTAGCTTGACTTGAAGCCGTAAAATACAAGCTCCCTGTTGGTTGTAGTAGAATCTAAGCTATTCAACTTTCAGTGCACAACATGTGCGAAAATACCAATCTGAATTTGTAAACATTGCTGATAATCCCGAATTACAGTCGGACAAACGCCCTCGGTCTACTAGTGGCATTTGATGACTCCGAATCGGCGACAGGACCTTTCTTCTGGGACGACGGCGTATCTGCAGGTACGACATTCATTGCGTGTTAATTGTGTCTCCTCGCTTTGAGGTGATAGTTGGTATATACACACACATAATAGCACAGACATATATATATATATATATAGAGATATATAGAGAGAGATATAGAGAGATAGAGAGAGAGAGATAGAGAGAGATATAGATATATATATATATATATATATATATATATATATATATATATATATACATATATATGTATACATATATATGTATACATATATATGGATGTATTCATATAAATATACATTAAAACACACACACACACATATATATATATATATATATATATATATATATATATATATATATATATATATATATATATATATATATATATATATATATATATATATATATATATATATATATATATATATATATATATATTATGTGTGGATGGGTGGATGTATGTGTGTGTGGGTGGATGTGTGTCTTCCATGTGACTTTATTTGTTGATGGCTTCTTGCTGATCAGATACCACGGGGTCTGGGGACTACACTTCGGCCAGAATCAACATGTTCAGCGTGAGACAATAAATTCATGGTTTACTACACTAATACTCGCAAAATCGATAACCAATAGTACCGTTAAATTATGCTGATAGCGTTGTGTCTATCATTTAAACTTACGTTGTTTCCGAATCTTTATCACAACTATAAAACACTTTAACTCTGCGTGCGCAAAGGGCTTCCCGCTCAATCCAGGCGTCAAACGAGTCCGTCATAAGGTATAAGGGGTCGTCATAACGTGCTTGTTCCAGGGTAATCTCTCCATGACCAACGACAACAGAGGCAGCAGTGATTTGAACCGACAGACCGTGCAGACCATCCGCATGCTGGGATTACAGGCGCCACCAACAGTAGCCGCCAGTTCACCCGGCCTTGGAGAATTCTCCACGTCATTCAATCCAGAAACCAAGGTTCCCTTTTATGAGCATTATATAGTTTTGAGGGCATTCACCTTCACTATAGACTTAAACCGTTGAATCTCAATGATCACTTCATACATTCCTATTTAAAGACATACATTGCATTATATATAACTTTCAGTTTAGACAGCTGCTTATCAAAAACTTACTTAACTATTTGCTTTGATGTTGTTTTTATAACAACTCACTTGTACCAGTATGTCGTTAACATCCGCTACTTGAGTAACACCTCTGCGCTAATATTGATTCGTTTCCGATTATCTGGCTATTTGATGACATGATTGTTTGCAGGAATTCATTATGGCAGCCGTTGAATTACCTATGAGCGAGGATTTTTGGATTCTCTTCAGTATTGCTTCCATGGAGGACATATCATCGCACAATCTCTGACCTCAGTCAACCGTTTCATTTTCAATTTAAAAAAAAAGTTATGATAGATAACTGTTCCACAATGTATAACTGTGTATTTATTCATAAAAACAAGGCTTCGGGTTAGGTTTAGTTAGATGATGTAGGTAATTTATAGTTTATTTATTGATGTGATTTATTTAATTTCATCATTGTGACATGGATCATGAGAGAAGCTGCAACTTCTGGAAAGGACCTATGATGCTCGACTGAATGGTCCCTCTATGTCTCATAATAACACCCAACGCCCACCCTCCGATCCCCCACTGCACCCCCCCCCATGTATAGCTTTGTCGGTCTATTTATACGTTTATGATTCTGTGAAATTCGTAGGATTATGATCATTTTGATTAGCTAAGAAAGTTTTTCATAATCTGTTTAGCTATTCATTATGTATCTTTTGCTTATCAAACTTTTAGTTGCGGTATAGATCTGTTTTTGACCATGACTTGTACTGTTGTATGAGAACTTGGGATGATCGAAGAGCAAACATTTGATATTTGTAACCCTTTTTATACATGGTAAAATAAATTTTATATCATAAACGTATATGAAATTAAAGGACGTCTATTCTTTGATGAATGCGAAATCTTGAAACATTTGCAAAACCTTGCAACATTTGTGAAACCTTGTCACATTTGTGAAACCCTGTCACATTTGCGAAACCTTGCCACCTTTGCGAAAAACTTTTCACATTAGTTCATGTGAACAATTTCTCTTACTTTTAATCACTAACACATGATTTACAATGTAGTTTATCGAATATGAATTACCCTCCCTATTTGGTAGATTTGATTGAATGTGAAATTGAATAGATCGGGAAAGTAAATCCTTTTACCACAAGGAATGACCCGGTTTGAATTCGCACCACAAACCAAAATCATAATGCAACAAGTGATAGTAAATTTGACGTGTGTACCACAAATTATTTCGATTTGTAACAAATATAAAACTTCATTTTCATCCAGTGCTTACTTTCAAATGGAGACTATAACTACCTGGAAACTTGGCTGAATAACCGATGCATCCCACACGGTGTCAACCACTGTGAGTTATCGTTATGCTGTACTTAATCGGACCATTCTAAAACCATAACATCACTGAATACGCCATATCTGATGTGGATTATTGAGGCGTAAATCAAATATATGTAACCTGCATTATTCTAGCATCTTGCTTTGACTTGCAGCAGCCATGAGGATGCTGTTGTCCTGCTACTCTGGTGAATTTACCCCCCCCCCCCCACCCACCCCCCACTTCCTCCACCCAGAATCATATCAGTATGTAGGCATGAGGAATTCTACATATCACATCGATCAATAAGGAATCCCTACTTAGAAATTTTATCCCATTAACTATGCTTATCAGCAGACCCAACATGGATACATAATACTTAACCAAACATGAATGTCAAATCTTATTTCAGTTAATTTATTGTGGAAGTAAAACAAGACAAGAATTATTGTTCATTTTTTCATAAAATATAGGATTACCTTATCACAATCCGATACAGTTCATAAGAATAATCAACTCAATCTTTTTGTATTAAGCAGTATGTTCAGTAAATATGATAGCTAGCGATCTCTCCCAGTATCAGACATGCTCATGATTGGGCATTGTCATGGTTGCAAGGGTGGAGGGGGGGGGGGGGGGGCTAATATGACAAATATGACCAGATCATATATCAGCAGCACTAAAATATAGAAATGTAAATCCACAAAACATCAACATTTGCAATTATAACATAGCACAATTATATACAGGCGGCTAATTTCATTATATAACCTAGAATATTGCATTTTTAACAATAAACATCCACATGGAATGTCTTAAATCTAGCACAGTAATGCACACACACATAACTTAATTACGACAAGCAATCGTTTGTAAAATTGCTGCAAATAAACAGAGAAAGGGGAACCCAATAGTATGTGTCATTAAAGTAGTGGTAGTCTTTAATCAAATGTTAGTGTACATCGAACGGATGGTTAGATGTCAAATCACATCAAGCAGCGTCTAAAGAATTAAGAGCGACATCATCGCGTTTTACTTCACGTGAGACATCGGGTTGAGCTCCGAGCATAATCTCATATTTGGAACGGATTTGCACAGAAATACAACTCAAGCAACATGGCGACGTAACTCGTTCTGGATTGAAGTACTCTAGATGAGGGTAACTCTAGACAATACAGCTTCAGATTTCCTCGTACACTTCCTGATCGTCCTCGCCATAACCACCCGCAACGTCATCGTAAATTTCACTTTCCGGCTGCGCGGGAGCCGGTTCGGAATTCTTCGGTCTCATCACCACATTTCCGGACTTCATAGCCAGTTTAACGTCCTCTTCTTCTTCCTCGTCTGAGCCTAGTTCGGGAATCTGTGAAACCGTAGATACGGGTCTCGTCGTTGGTGTCTTGTGCACAACTGGTGGGGGTAATGGTCGTTTTAGCGGGCTATCGTCACCGATGTCGTCGTAGAAATCGTCATCCTCCGCGCCGAACTCGGTCAAATCGACATAGCCCAATGCGCTTGGTTTCGTGGGAGCTGGGTCGGAATTTGCGGGCGTAGGCAACATGGAGTAGGTTTTGAGTCCGGCTTCCGCTTGCTTGGGATATTGACTGTTCTGGTTAGTTGTTGTTGTTGTGGTTACGGGAGTTGGTTGCTTGGTAACAGTGATGACCTCTTTCTCGTGATTCGTCAAATTATTTGATGGTTGCCCAGGAAGCGGCAGGGGGCGTGAGCGCAGACTGGCATCTGACATCACTTCCGTTTTCTTTGTGACGTCACCTTCTGCCTCTTTTGGTCGTCCCTTGGGAAGCGCTGGAGGTGTAGACCTAGGACTTGCCTTTGTAGTGGCGGGTAAGTTGTCGCCCGATGAATCATTGGTTTTGGGCGTTTTTTTGGCCAAATTTGGTTTATGGGTAGGTTTGGGTTTTTCTGGAGGTTTCGGTTTAGTTGCAGGTGCTATCTTCCCTTTGCTTTCAGATACGTCGTTAGGGTGTGTACCGTTTACCTTGGGTGGGTACAACGTCCCACGATCGGCATCAATAGATAGAGTACGTTGGTCCCTCGGGATTCCCCCGGGTATCTGGGGAAGGACAAGTGCCCCTTTTGGTGACATTAGAGACCCTGATTTTTTAGCAGGTGGAGAGGGTGGGTTACTCGTATCGATCGTGAGCGGGGGGTTCTTTTTGTTGGTCGGTTTCTTTGTAACCGAAGGTGCCAGTGGCGGCGACTTTAAAAACCCGGATTTCTCAAACATGGCCAGCTTGGAGGCCACGCCACCAACAGCTTTATCCACGGCCACAACATCGTCATAGATATCATCACAGTCGGCCATTTTGGATTGTCAACAGCGAATGTAGAGAGCAGGAACAATTCAAGACGCTAATGCCACCGACACATAACGCAGTCACGTTAAACAGGAAGTGACTCGCAAATCACAACTCCTGAGCGAAAAACCTGAGCTGTCTCCGAATTTGCAATCGAAAGTAAAACCAGGGTTTGAAGTCCAATCAGGCAAGTCCGAAGTAACCATCTATTTTGGATTGCTCCTCCAGCTCCAGGTCCTGGCGGAGGAGTTTATCCCGTCAGTGACTTACGGATCTCGGGCTGACTTCCTATCCAGTCAGCTGAATGAAACGGAAACACAAACTTTTACTCCACTCCGCACACTTATAATAATAGGTTATTAGTTTTGTCGCAAACAACTTATCAAACTTGGTAGTGTAGTCGTCACATTTACAGACTTACTAGTTGTTGCAGACACAGGCTTGGAGCTTCAAAAGCTATCTATATGTAATATAAATCAGATAGCGGTTCGGCGCTCGGAAGCGGCTCGGCGCTCGGAAGCTTGGCATCGTGATCCGAGCGCTCGTGGTTGTATATATGAGTGAGCTCCAGAAATACAATTAAGTTGTCAACAATGTTCACTTGTCTTGAGGTGAATAAGGCAATAGAACAAGCGGCCAATTGATTTACCACGGCACATTGGACCTGTCAATCTAGTCTGAGTTCAGAGCACACGGGTCTTACAGAAACATCTCTTCTACTTCCTGGTTCAGACTCGCCTTTAACGGGTCGGGTGTGGTGGGGGGGGGGGTTGGGGGGGGCTCGTCGGTGAATGATTAATCATTAAACTCAGCAGGCTCGCAAGCATTCTTGAAGCGCCACCAACAGAAAGCTCATATATGCTTAGGCACGGCGGTCGTTGGCCCACCGACCATCAACTAGTGTTACTGCTCGACCTATACCCCCCCCCCCCCATTCACCTGGATGAAGACATACACGAACGTGCCCATTTGAATCCCCCACCCCTCTCATCCTACCCCTGCCATTTCTAGGCCCCCCAGACGGCGACTTCCCAGCCTGGTTTATCTATCAATTAACCTTTATACTCACAATAAAACACACTGGTGTTGGTGTACCGTTAAACCCTTTACTTGCCTTACCTTACCTTACCCACCTATTGGTTGAAAAACATATCACTACATTTTGTAAGGGTACTTTTCAAACGACTTGGCGACCGTCGAGCACTCCTTCTGCTCAACAATTGTCTGACCAAATTCAATAAGCCATAGTTGACAGAGGCAACTAAAATATATTCTTATGATATTTTATAAGAATTTTACACAGCGCTCCATATAACAGTAACCGGGTTATCTGGAGTGTACATCGCGGTAAGGTAGATATATGTCCATATCTAATACACAATAAGTTGCTTTTTACACTTACCTTCGCATATAAACGCCAGCGTTAACCCACCAAAATTGGCCCAGAAGGTTACTGTGACCTCCGCACGTTCGGTAGCAAGTTAAACGTGGCCATATTCTCACGCGTATTCACCATCATCTCTTCAACTTGCAGTAGTTATCACACTCCAATTACTGCGCGACCCGGAAGTTTATTGATTCAATATGAAGTGTAAGTACACTAACGCCGAGAGAAGCCGAGAGAAGCAGTCGGACTCAGTGACAAAGTTCGCCTACTGGCTGACGTGCACAGCTTATGCCGGGAACATTACCACAGTCCAGTGTCATACAACTAGACTACTTGTTGAGACTACTTGTTGTTGTTGTTGTTGTTTGTTGTTGGTTCAAATTTGTTCGCTCTTCGGCTTCTTCTACTGCTGAGTCTGGGGCGTTTAAGGTTGTTTTATTATGACGGTTCCAACTTCTCGTTTAAAGACGGCTTAAAATGTAGGTCATGCTCTTTAAACCTACTCTTAAAGGCCCAACTTCTCGTGATGATTAAATGGCAAAAAAACCCATCCTGTTTGGAAAATCGTATGGGACTAAACTTGTGTAGGGTAGGCGCTTAGGCGCCTCTGTGTCAATTTTGCGAGTGCCGAGCAACACCGACCTCCGAAGAGCGGTGGACGGGGGCAGCCCGATATAGCAGCAAGCTTAAACGAAGGTCAGGTTTCGTTTTTACTGTTTGGAGCGGGTTCACTGTCTGCAAGGGTCATAGGTCAACATCATTGTGCCACCGAGAAGACGGTATGTGTGGGAAGGTTTTAGTTGACACAGAAACCTATTAATCAACAGGGTTTTATATATATATCACATACAGACACGCGTATACATATGTATATGTATGATTGCATGTGAACGCACATACATGCTGACATACATACATGCAAAACAGACACACACACATGAATACATAAAAAACATTGAACCAAATACATTAAATGTCACAGTTATCAATTTATTGGTCTTCAATAGGCGTCCAACCTTTATCTCTCCTAATAACTGTGACGTCATATATCAAGCAGTTCAAATTCCCCCACCGATTCCTGACTTGGGAACGTTAAAGGTCAGAGAGGTCACAGTTTTCCAGGAGCCTTCTACAGTCACCTGCTCACTGCGCACAACCCATGCACAGATAGCGTCTAGAAGCATTTCGCTATCTACGTCATCACTTTCTGCGACCCGCCATCCAAGCACGTCTCTGGAGCCATTCTCAACACACTATGGACGGAAACTGAAGGATCTTCGCATTTTTCTGATTGGTCCTTGCTTTGATTGAAAAGGTCCTGTTTGCTTTGACAGGGAGCACCGGATGTTAAAGATATAACCCTTGACCTTTTCGTCCCCATTTTCTTCAAACGGATTTCCATTTCCGGTATATATCTCCTCTTTAGAAACATATCAAGGCTCGCTTTATTTCCATTCGTATTCATGGGGCGATCTCTAAGCATTTCGACTGTTGTCTTGTGTGATTTCATTTTCCGCATGCGCAAAACACTGTACCGGAAATGTAGATGCTGAGGATTAAATATTGGCGTCTTGGAGGTCTCCGGTGTATCAGTTCCATGATCTTGGCAGGTAATATCAGTTTCTGGCTTCCAAATGCTCCTTACTTCCGAGCCATACCGACTTTGTATGCTCCATTTGGAACTAGCTGTTTCAGAAGCATTGCTTTCACAAAGGCGAGGTTTCAATCCGTAGAAGCACAGTTTGTTTAGTTCCTTCGGTTTTGAGCGTTTGGGTTGGGGAAGTGTTTGATAGCTTCCGGTGGTGGGGATATTCTGAAGAAGTGTATATGGATTACCTTTTGTATGGTCATGAAAATCATCACAAAAGAACGCAGTTTTGTTTGAATGCTTTTAGATTATCTCTCGTCAGTTGCATTCCACTACAACCTAGCTTTCCAACTCGTCTACTAAGTTTCGCAGCTCCGGGTTTCGTTTGACCTTGACACCGGAGAACTTCACCGTCACTGAATTTCCACCCACGACCTCCATCAATCTTTACCGTTCCCATTTTGTTGAAACACGTTGCAATCTTTCCACGTGGTACTCCATCGTGTCCCATTTTAGTCAGCGTCGGTTCCTTCCACATCAAACTTGTGTTTCTTTGTGCTCTTCAACGGAAGATAATTCCAAGATCATCATCCTCGTCTGAAACAACCAAATGTTCGCTAGGATCCGTCAATCCATGGCGCTGTAACCATCCGTTTAGTTTCAGGTCGCTTACAAGCTCATTTTTCCGTGCGATTGACAAGGAAGCCAATGAATTGGGACATTTTTCGTTCGCAATTTTATCCCAGTCGTCTTCAAAACAAGCCGTTCTGCTAAGTACTTCATCTGGCTCTAGATTTCTCTTCGTGTTAAGTCGACCGTATGAAATCAATTTGGCGGCGAGTTTTTGGAACGGTCGTGATAAGTCACGTGATAAATCACATGACTCGCTGCTGTTCCTTTTATGTGGTTCTTTAGAAATGACCGTGGATATCCGGCGATGATTCATTTCCGGTTCATTAGTGGAGGTACATTGGCTGCTTTCATAAGCAGTGGGTGCTTTAGAGGAGCTTGTATCGCTAGGTGGCGCTGCGCCTGTTAAATCTTGACTGAGCGAACCCGCTTGTGAATTAGATGCACTTGTTATCACTGGTGAATTTGACTTGAATAAATGTGCTGGCGCGTTTGAGCCGTATGAATAATTTGGCGTGTTTGGATTGGATGAATAAGCTGGCGTGTTTGAGCTGGATGAATAAGCTGGCGTGTTTGGCTTGGATGAATAAGCTGGCGTGTTTGGCTTGGATGAATAAGCTGGCGTGTTTGGCTTGGATGAATATACTGGCGTGTTTGAGCTGGATGAATAAGCTGGCGTGTTTGGCTTGGATGGATGAAAGCTGGCATGTTTTGCGTTGATGATTCTATCACATTCAGCTGACGAACCAAACGACGAAGAAGATGTGACATCATACAGCTGATCTTCCGTCATCACATCCGGTTCCTGTTTGCTTCTAGCGTAGAACGTGTACAGTATCTTCACATGCCTGCCAGCCTTTCCATTCTGTACAATCACTATTCCACATACATTCAAGTCAAACCCACACAGACGTGTTCACTCCATGGTTCATCAGTTTGAAAAAAAAATACATTCTAGCAATTAAAAACCTACCTTGAAACTGGGCAGTGTCTGATGAGGGTCAGCGGAAGGCTGATGTATAGTATCAAACCGTGCGACTTTATAAGTGACGATTTGACCTTTCTTAATAAGTTCATGCAGAGCGACGGTGATGTCATTCAGAAGGGCACCCTCTCCTACGCGTAAGGTCTTGAGGCACGTGTCAGAGGGCAGGATCATTTGTGACTTACGGGTCTGCTTCAGGAGCCGGAACAGCTCCTCTGTTTGAAGGTCATCGATAGCCATATCAGATTGGAAGGTCATACACATCGGTTGTTATGAAATGACATACGACACACATCACTTGATAGTGAAACCAAATCTTTTATACATCTGTCAATAATTAGACTGCAGCAAATACCTGTCCATTAATAAACTCATACATATCAGTGTGTAGTGCCAACACAAACACTGTTAGTGGTGTAGCACTGATATCATACGCGTCAGGGGAAAGTGAAGCCCCATATTTCATGGCATTCAATAGTGAAACCACGTCACATACACTTCTGCTAATAGGGAAACCACCTCATGTAAATGTGATAGCCCAACTAAAGATAAATCATACCCACCAATCGACAAATATAGCAAATTACGTCAATCAACCAACAAAAAGCATTTCCTTTCCTTTATATGGATATGTTATCACATATAAGAGTCATCTAACAGATATCAAATCACGTCACGTTGATTTTAACAGTTTATACCTTGTTATTTATCCGCTATGACCAGGTGCCATTGTGGTAAGATGCCCGCTATCACAGGTTGTGATGTAATTACCATCATACACATAAGTCAACAAAACCGAAACAAAATTATGCATAAACGCGCCTACATACGTTTGTAACTTCACCCACCGTGCGTTAGACATCCGTGGTCGACCGGCTCCTCCCGACTCTCTGTTTCCGTCCACACCCGCGACTGAAGCTGCCTCAGACGTCTCCATCCCAGCTTCTCAAGTCTCTCTGCATCCTCGTGTATGTTGGGCTGCAGATCGAGATCTGCTGGTAAACCTGGTCCCCAGTGAACTCCTAATGATGGCGTGTCTGCCACGTATCGTTTGACAAGCCTGTAAAATGGGTACGTCAATGCTGTCTGTCAAGGGGTGACCTCAAATATGGATGGATCTCTTACACTCTCTGGATATGACAACGCTTTTGGAGCGCACAGATGTGTCTCCCCATGTAAATATATTGTAAAGTGGTCTATGACCTTTCTGAAGGTCATGCCGTTATTCGTCGAAATATAAACAACTGCGATCAATTTCACTTGGACTACAACCATCACTGCAAAAATGCAGTGCTATGTTCTATGTTTACATGTATCTATATATATGCAACATTCTACTAACTACACGGACAGACAAATCGCCTAAGTGTCCCGGGAGATTGACCGCGATGTATGACAAGAGAAACATGCTTCTCCACATGACGTTACCTTATTCCCCAGTGTCTAATGACTTTATCATCACAGGTCCATTTGTTTATCACCCAGCACCCAGTGTTTTGAATAATTTGTCTGCAGTTGTCTTGTTATACAAATGAATTTCATAATAATATGCAATATCTATCAGCTGCCTAATTGATTCCGTTTGAACTATCAGTATTTGTTTTATCAGTATTTCAGCTTTGCATTGTAGAATCGTTTTAATTGGTGTAATTAGAAGTATATCACTTGCCTGTAAGCGTCTTGCCTCTGAGCTTTCTTCATATTGTTCCTCTGACCCCTGTTTGACCTTGAATCATATCATTCACCTCTCATTGTTCAATATCATTATTAATGCCTTTTTTCAGCATGTACCCTCCTGGCAATCCGCGGTCATTGTGTCAGACAACCGCGTTTATGTAACCATGGATACTGTTTATCCCATATTGAATTGTTTCTCTTCATTCATTTGTTTGTTATCAGATCCGGTTCGTAAACACACTCACTGAAATGAGATGAGCGTTCAAACTGTGCGACCTCTGCGTGGCAGTCTGTTAAAACTTGTGTTAAAACTTTGAGGCAGCCCAAGGGAAGATAAAAGTAAGTCGGGCTCTGCTCAGTAAGGCTGGGCACTTTCCTGAACTCTATGAAGGGATTATTTTCTATTACCTGCTTCAACCATTAGTGAAATAATCCGCTTATGTCGGTGCTAGGAATGAAACAGTCCGTGAAATCTTCAGCTGGAAAACGGGTCGCTGGTGCTGAGAATACGGCAGATGACATGCGCTGAACTAAGTCATGAAAATCGAAGATATATGGGGTATGATGGCAGAGAACATAGCGATAAGAAGATATCAGGGCTAACGGCGATCCAGAATCTAGTGTGATTGTATGGATTGATTTATTGACAGGACAAGGTTTGCTTGAATCGCGATGCTACCGATGTTGTGATAGCAATTTAAACTACAAAGCTCACATGAATGTATAACTCTAACGGTTACGAGGCCAGGAAGTCAGAGTAAGAGAATAGTGTAAATTTACACTGATAAAAAAACGCTTGTCATGCAGAATTAGCATTAGACAGATAGTGGTTCCCTCTGTGAAGATAAGGTGTGCTACTGAGATAAAAAAATTAATGTAAACAATGATTATACTGACACCAGTTGTCATCAGTTACCGTTGATATGGCAACTATTGCCATGGATACGTAAGGAGGGTGATAATAAGATTAGGATGACTTTGGATGTGATGGTGAATGTGATTTGAATGATTACAAAATATGTTATTTGAATCAAGTTAGATGTGATTTGAATCATGTTATATGTGATTTGGATGATGAAGGATGTGGTTTGAAAGAAGTAAGATGTGAGTCGATTTGAATGATGACGGATGTGATTTGAATGATGACGGATGTGATTTGAATGATGGTGGATGTGATTTGAATGATGGTGGATGTGATTTGAATGATGGTGAATGTATTTGAATGATGGTGGATGTGATTTGAATGATGACGGATGTGATTTGAATGATGACGATGTGATTTGAATGTGTGATGATGTGATAAAATGAATGATTGTGATGATGTGATGATTGATGATTGATTTGATGATGATGATGATGATGATGATTGATTGATGATTGATGATGATGATGTGATGATGATGATGACGTGTTGTGATGAATTGATGATGATTCGTTGATGATTTGTGACTCCACTGATGTGATGATGATGGTGATGTGATGATGAAAACCTTTGATGTTTGATGATGATTGATGATGATGATTGAATGATGATGCATGATGTTGATGATGATGTGATGAATCTGATGATGATGATGTGATGAAAAATTTGATGATGATGATGATGATGATGATGTGATGATGATGATTGATGATGATGTGTGATGATGATGATGATGATGTGATAATGATGATGATGATGATGATGATGTGATGATTATTTGATGATGATGATGATGATTTGATGATGATGATGATTGATTTGATCAACACTGATTTGATGATGATGATGTGGATGATGATTGATGAGATGATGATGATGATTGATGAATGAAATGATGATTGATTGATGTTCAATGAATGATGATGATGATGTGATGATGATTGATTGATGATGATGATGATGATGATGATTGATGATATGATGATTGATGATGATGATTGATGATTGTGATGATGATGATGATTGATGATGAATCTTGTGATGATGATGATGATCATTGATGATTGATGATGATTCCAAATGATTGATGATCCCCAATTATGATGATGATCCAAATGATGATCTGATATGATGATGATTGATTGATTGATGATGATGAATGATGTGATTGATGATTGATGATGATGATGATGATGAATGAATTGATGATTTGATGATGATGATTGATGATGTGTGATGATGATGATTGATTGATGATTGATGATGATGATGATGATTGATTGATTGATGATTTTGAATGATGATGTGATGATGATGATGATTGTGATGATGATGTGATGATGATGATGATTGATGATGATGATGATCCTGTGTGATGATTGATTGATGATTGATGACCTTGATGATGATGATGATGATGATGATGATGATGATGATGATTGATGATGATGATGATGATGATGATGATGATGATGATGATGATGTGATGATGATTTGATTGATGATGATGAGATGATGATGATTGATGATGATGATGATGATGAATGATTGATGATGATGATGATGATGATGATGATGATGATGTGATGTGATGATGATTGATGATGATGATGATGATGATTGTGATGATGATGATTGATGCTTGATGATGATGATGTTGATTGACGATGATGATTGATGATGATGATTTTGTGATGATTGCCTGATTCACCGAACATAGCCATCTGATGATGATTGAATGATGATGCAGTCATATAAGAATAATGCTATCCGTACAAGGAGACACAACAAAATATACACACTTCATATGAATACATATGTATGTACAGAATACCTAAATATATTGAACATACTTAAAATTTATACGAAATAAATACGAGCAGTGAAATTTGTAAACATCCTTGGGGCACTCAGAAATCCACGCCACAGCCTAGCTTTTGTGTGACCCAGTTTCTCGTCTTATCATTGGACAAGCGGAGCGAACAAGGTTATGTTGGGAATTGTCGCGGATCGCCCATTTCCATGATTATGAAGAATGATTTGGCAAAGTCTTGAATGAAGAGCGTCTTCCAAATCACACCCAAGGTTATTTTCGTGAAGGGACAGACACTAAACTATAAACCCTGGTGATTCGCCGCAACAAACACGTTGTAACTACGCGATCGATGAGCGTAGCTGTATCGACTCTGTGGTCTGCGAATAATGAAGACAACCTACTCCAATAGCGACAGCAATCCTCACAAGCCACCAGTCACTGATTCCTGCGCCTAACCACGTGTTTATCCTCGGGGATATCACATGACGTGCGTACATAAGATCACGTGACTCAGTACGAGGTATCACGTGTTCCCAGCGGTTGTCATGGACTCAGCTCGTTTGTAAAGTGATTTGTAGTAAGTGTAGACGTGCTCTATCTTACCATGTTTGTAGTCCAGATCGCTGTAATCTTCAATCTCGCCGTTTGAATGGCTGTAGCGACTGAACGATGGCGAAACTGGAGGGAAACACAACATGCAAGCTGACAGTTTACGGGAGCTGTAAACCAGGCGTGTCCATGACTGATTTGTCAAATCGGTGTAGCATTTTGGTAAAGTAGCTATGTGTAGCATTTGGGGGAGACATATAGGTGCCGTACGTGGCCTTTGTAGCCGCAAACAGATATGGACGCAGAAATTGTGTGTAGCATTTAGGGATCGAATATGGGCGTAGAAAAGCCTTTAGAGATCGAATCCAGGTATAGAAAAGCATTTAGGGATCGAATGTGGGTGTAGAAAAGCATTAAGGTATTGAAATGTAGATGTAGAAAAGCATTTAGGGATCGAATGTGGGTGTAGAAAAGCATTTAGGGATTGAATATGGATGTAGAAAAGCATTTAAGGGTCGAATATGGGTGTAGAAAAGCATTTAGATATCAAATGTAGATGTAGAAAAGCATTTAGGGAGCGAAAATGGGTGTAGCAAATTTGTGTCGCATTAAGGAGAAGCTTTTGGGTGTAGCATTGACGTGTAGGATGGCGTTTATATATTTAACTCATGACGATTACATAACATCTCAATACCGACATCACAAATGCGTTCACTATCATTTAGCTCAACCATTCACAGTTCGCCTTCCCAAAAGCAAGGGCGATTTTTTCTGACATTATCATGGATCCGCGATCTCAACCAATACTGTTCGCCGATGGCTGAGATAATAAGTGGCTGATAAGGGCGATCCATGCGAACTAATTGAGCTATTTTGCTTCCACCACCACTCAGCAAAGGTTACATAATCTATCCAATCGGTAGTAGCCATGGTAACGAGCAGATGATCATTGGGATAAAATTAAACCAAGTGTGCTGACGACTAACCCACAGTAGTGCCCCGGATGTAAGTGATGTCACAAATTGTTAATACCGCACAATCATAGCTGATTTTTACGATACAATGTAAGTTTTGCTAGAACCCTGGGCTAGTCCTAGGCCAGTAGAACTAGCCCAGTGGTTGCATAAGTGTGTAGCATTTAGGTGGAGCATAAGTGTGTAGTATTTAGGTGGAACATAAGTGTGTAGCATTTAGGTGGAGCATAAGTGTGTAGTATTTAGGTGGAGCATAAGTGTGTAGTATTTAGGTGGAACATAAGTGTGTAGCATTCAGGTGGAGCATAAGTGTGTAGCATTTAGGTGGAGCATAAGTGTGTAGCATTTAGGTGGAGCATAAGTGAAGCACACAATATAAAACCAGGGTGGAGAATAATCTGATTTGTCATGAAATCAATTGAATTCGGCCCTCTTAAAGGTGTAATTATTTGGTGATAGCTCCAGAGAAAAGTTACTACGACCTACAGGTTATTCAACGCCTTCCGTAAGGTAGGTGAGCGACTCACTTGAAACACCTGATGGCAAGACACACTCGAGTGGTCTGGTTCCTATGGTGATTGGTACGGTGACCTCTATGGCTGATGATTTCCCTGCAGGAATGACCCCAACCTGCGTGCAGAGGTCATGGTGAAAGGTCAGGTATTGTATCGATATGAACTGATACGATCTCGGTTGACTAGTTGTATGTGGATGTTGTGATCACGATGATGATGATAACGGCGACGACGACGATGATGATGATGATCACGACGACGACGATGATGATGATGATGATCACGACGGTGATGACGATGGTGAAGATCATGATAGCGATGAAGATGAAGAGTAAAACTGATGATGCATGAATGAGGGTTATTTTCAATGATGTTAATATGATGATGACAACCATGATAATGTCGACTGGATATTATGATATTGGACGACGATCATAATTTTAATCAAAAGTATATAAGAATCAGAAAATCGCCACATACTGTTATCATGTAGTCGATATCGATGAGTTTGGATCCGTCCAGCCGTGACGGTGGCAATGGGGGAATGTGGATGATGTCATGATAAAACGCGCTGTCACCCTGACGTATTTTACCGCCTGATATACGGAAGATGTCCGATGTACAAAACCGACTGGCTCCGTGCGCGTGGAAATGTACAATCTGCAACAACAACAAACAAAAAAACGCACGTCGATGAAATCGATTATTCGAGAAAAAAACTACACCAATAATGGCCCATAGGTAATTGACACAGAGAGAGAAACGCGCAACACGGCTGGATGGATACCGGTTACCCAACTGTGTTTTCATATAATTGATACCATAATCTGTAAGTCTTTATAAGCTAATAAAATTGACTACTATAAAGATATAGTTTTAATGCAACGCAGCCATGACAATACTAAAAGGTATTTAATAAAACGCATAATGATCGTTATTTGTTACGCTGGGGCGCCCCCTACCTGCTGGAGTGTGACGTAGGACGCTGTCACTTCCTTCCGGCTCATGTTCACCAACTCGGCATCCAAGTTGATATCTTCCCCGGGGACGTAGCCTGTACGGTCGAGGCGGAGGACGCAGCCAATTGGACCGGCTTTACAACAGCAGCCACACACCTGACGTTCCTGGCGAACTTCAATCGGCTCCTGTGTACAACATAAATTTAAACTGTCTTAAGAGACACCTGGTTAAAACGAATACTAGTGTGAAACGATAACAAATAAGGGAGTTTGTGTAATCTCATGGACGATCGACGCCGTTAGCGGACAACTGAGTTTAACGAGGCTCATTGATTGTCGATTCAGACATTAAGGTATTAAGGGCACCTGTATATAACGGACGGGCGAGAATGATTGTCACCTTGCTATAGCGGACACCTGATAATGCAGGGGAACTACGTAAACCGGAAGCTCAAAATAACAGGCATCCGAGTATGGTAGACATTTGAGTGTATCTGGCCCCTGAGAACAGCGGGCACCTGACTTTAACGTGCACTTGAGTAAAATAGGCAGCTGCGTAAAGGCGACACTTGAGTTTAACGAGCACTTAAGTGCATCAGTCACCGTATTATATCGAAGTACAGCACACACTCACTATAACGATCACATGTGTTAACAAGCACCTGAGAATGTCGGAAAGATTCCCCCCGTCATAAAAGTCAATTAAAATCAACAAAATCTGGAAGTTATATCAATAAGCAGATTTTACTCTGCATACAATGGACGCGTGGCTACTGCACACACACGAGAGCACACCACTTCCACGCATAATTTGTTGTCCCAGTAAACCATCGTTTTGATTACAAAATACTTTGGTAGTTACTGAACGACTATAACGAAATCACAACAGTTACTAATAAACGATGTCGTAAAATTACAACCGTTAATAACAAACGATGTCGTAAAAAATCACAACAGTTACTTACAAATTATGTCGTAAAATATCACACAGTTACTAACAAACGATGTCGAAAAATCACAACATTAACTAACAAACGATGTAGCAAATCACAACAGTTACAAACAAACGATGTCGTAAAAATAAAAAAATCACATCAGTTACTAACAAACGATGTCGTAAAAATAAAAAAATCACATCAGTTACTAACAAACGATGTCGTAAAAAATCACAACAGTTACTAACAAACGATATCGTAAAAAAAATGTCACCCACCGCAAGATGCGAGCTAGCATTCAGATCAACAAGACTGAGTACTATAAAAAGTCGATCAGTATGCCGCCGCACGGCATCTTCGGGACTGTCCAGTTTGGCGCGAAGAAGATAATGCACCCGACCCTTGAACTGAACATCGTGGGATTCGAACGAGGAGGGCAGTGATCGTGGTAGCGTGTACTGAAATGAGTAGCTGTGTTCTCCCGCGGACAGGACCGTACCGGAAGCTGGGGGTTGATCTCTTGGATCTGGGAAACATCAACAAAGCCAAGTAGTCATGCCATTTGCCAAATTATTAACAATAACAATTGTCTCATAGGTACTTTTGTTTTACATTATAGAATTATAAATGACAGTACTCTATATTTCATTGTATTGCAATGGAATGGTTGTAAAGCATTTTGTTGAGGTCAAGTTGAAATACTAAATGTATGTGATATGACTTGGGGATCCTATGGGAATTCGATGCGTTTAATTCTACTTCTGGGCGACTTTGAGATCTTGACAGCTGCAAGATTGATTATTAGTATTGTAATGCTCATCTTCATCCACATCAGCTACGGGTCGTCAAAGAGGGGTGACCTCCCAACTCAAATTTGATTCACTGTATTAGTCAATTCCATATAAATATATATATATATAT
This sequence comes from Urechis unicinctus, assembly GCA_034190875.2. NCBI lineage: Eukaryota > Metazoa > Annelida > Polychaeta > Xenopneusta > Urechidae > Urechis > Urechis unicinctus. The sequence continues at coordinate 22,616,483 of CM067342.1, forward strand.
ATAGATAGAGATATATATATATATATATATATATATATATATATATATATATATATATATATATATATATATATATATATATGTGCTTATATATATATATATTTATAAATATATATATATATATTAATGTGTTTATATATATATGTATATATATATATATATATATATATATATATATATATATATATATATATATATATATATATATATATATATATATATATATATATATATTCAAGTTCTCTCTCGCTATTTCTAAATGGTTTTCCATTAATGATGACGTGTCGTCTTCTTCGTCCGCTCGTAAATCAAATCCCGTCATAAATCACGTGACTGTTCCGTTCACGAGAGGCGGGGGCGACCTCTGTATCTTTGCGAGAGCTGTCAATTCCATGCCAACAGAACGCTGCCCATTAATCACCCGGCAAAGGACCACGCTCGTGGGCAAGTTTATAACTCCAGTGATATGCACGCATAGTGTGCTTCGCGGCTTACAAGCCACCATCGTACCGCCATGTAATAATAATTCATAGAGGAAGGCACAGCTATTCTCCCGAGTATTATGATTACCCGCGAGGCCCCAAGTCTCTGAGGGGAAACGTTTACAAGTCTACGGTAAAAGCGGTCCAGTACTGGCAATCAGGATATTCCTCCTGATCACATTAATACAATGCTGAAGCCCCGGGGTGGTTGGCATCATCATAAATATTCATGATGCTTATCAGCCAGTAATAATAGATCACTGTCAATTTATCACGTGTGATTTGTTTGTGATGGAGCGCCCTCTTCAACAAGTAGCCACTCTGCCCTTTGCCTCCCCCTATTCTCTGCAACGTTATCTTGCTTTCTGTCTGAAACTTGATCCCATGTCCCATCTTTCTCTCTTTCTTAATCACTTACAATCTTTCTTCCACATTTTTCCCTTTCCATCTTTATATTCTGGCCTTCTTCCTTCCTTCAATCTTAATTCCTCTCTTTCTTTCAATCTCATTTTCTTTCATTCTTTCATCTTTATCATTCTTTCTTCACTGCACCATATAATTCATTACCAGCTATTACTTATTTCGTTTAATCATCCATTCTCTTGACCACAATCCAGTGATCCTACGTCATCTCTCATCCATTCCACTTCATCTATTCCACTTCATCTCTCGAATTGCATCATGTTCAAAAAGCCTCGCACCATTGACGTATTTAGCCTACCTGATACGATCTTGATGAATCATCGACCCTTCCAAGTACAGGCTACAACATTCGACCTACCTCTGCCCCACAGAATCAGACAATCCTTCATGTATATTTCATACTCGAAATGAGTTCTCCTTCCTCCTGGTTTGTCCGACCAGGATACATCGGACTGTCCCAGCACCCACACATGGACACCTACCAACAGCCAACAGATCAATAAGTCATATAAAAATATCACTTAGCATTAGTCCTTTTGTAAGATAAACCCTCTATTTATACATAACCATAGCAATTTATTTGATCAAACACCGAAACGAGAATAGGGGAAATTCTTTATCATTGTATATAAGAGGTGAAAAATTATTACACTGAATGCTACTAGAGTCAGTCGGAAGTAAACTAATCACTATATGTATGGAGTTAAACTATATAAATTAACGTTACCATAGCAATCTTTTTGATTAAGCACCACAACTAAGCTAGGAAGTATATGAGATACACACAATCCAATTAAACAGCAACATTGTCAATTCAACACCACACTAAGCGAGTAGGGGCTTCTTGTGTATGTAGCTGATTAAAAAGACATGGTTTGCGGAATACAGAGAATCCAATCATTGCATAATGGCACACCATATTCGATGGAAACACTGAACACATGTTCATGACAGGTATCCACAGGTGTGAATCGATCGACCTGCGTGTCTGCTGTGAGCCATTGACGAGGTGACAGACACACGTGTACACAGTGGAAGTCACGTGGAAAAACACTTTTGAATGAATACTTTATACCACAGCTACACGGACGAACCATCTCACCGTATAAGGGAATGTCTTCCTTTACTTTAAGTACCACATGTCCCTGTAAGGTGTCACCAGGACTGTAAATACCGACCTTGTTCGCCAACACAACTTCAAACTTGAGCAATTTACTCATCCTGTCTGAGGATGGGAGGGGTGGTGGGGGATGCGTTCGCTATTATTTCCGGTCACTGCCCTCCTGCTTAACCAGGATGAATTGTCCGTCGATCCGCGGCGCTGACCACAGCTTCCATCCGCCTTATAAGGCGAAGATCATTCTCCTCCGAGCGCAGTCTAGCTTCTATGCGATGATACGACAAACCACATATTGTTGGTGACTCCGCTCTACATTATACAGCGTTATCCACACACGGGATCCCCGGGAAAACAACACAGATGCTATTGTTTGCATGTAATATGCATGTCCTCTGGATTTAATATGCCGCAATTCCAAAGCCGCAGCAAATGGTAGAGGGCGCTCCTGGTTTCCGGTGGCTTATTGGGGGTAAGATGGGCGGCCTAGGTTGTGTGGTGGCTCTGTGGGCAGCTAGTGAGGCTGTGGCGGCTGCTGCTGCTGCCGCCGATGTAGAGAGCTGGTCGCACGAAGGGGTTACTCATCATTTGTTGTCAGGAATAAATAAAAATTCAACGCAATAGTATATAATGTACAAAGCGTTTGATCACTTGGGTTTGAGGGGTAAGAGTGTTAAGTAATTACATCAATGATTGAAAATGGTTATCAAATAAAACTCCATCGTATTTAATGTGTTTTACCAGTTAGTGTATAAAAGATGTGCATAAAATGTTGACCGGGAATAACATTGCACAGACTGGTTCCTAGTGCACCAGCAGTGTTTTTGCGTCATTGCCCGTTACGATTAAAACCTACAAGCTAGCTTTGTAATTTTTTTGGGAGTGACCCCACCGGCCCACCTGCCAGGACAAGCCCTCTTGGCGCGTCTGATGTAGTTTGATGGGGCAACTATAAGCACGATCAATGAAGTGACTGAGCAAACAACAAGCTCACTTCACCCAGCTTTGGGAAGCTGCGGGTTGGGGGTGGGATGTCAACGCCATCACTGAATGAGACAAAGTCAGGGCGTATGTCAGTCTTAGCATTAGCCGAATGAGGCAGAATCTTCCAAGACGTCACGTCTGATATTGACAGATTCAACAGAATTATCCAAATCCGCACTGGACGTCACGTTTGGCGGTAATAGAACGGGGCATATTCACGCAAGGTGTCACGTTTGGCGTTAATAGATTGAGGCTAAATCACAGAAGATGTCACGTTTGGCGTTTACAGAATGAGGCACATTCACACAAAACGTCACGTTTGGTGCCAACAGAATGAGGCACATCTACACAAAACGTCACGTTTGGTGCCAACAGAATGAGGCACATCTACACAAAACGTCACGTTTGGTGCCAACAGAATGAGGCACATCTACACAAAACGTTACGTTTGGCGCAAATAGATTGAGGCACATTCACACAAGATTTCACGTTTGGCGTAAATAGATTGAGACATATTCACACAAGACATCACGTTTCTAACAGAATGAGGCACATTCACAAAAGATGTCACGTTTGGCGTTAATAGAATGAGTCACATCCACACAAGACGTCACGTTTGGCGCTAACAGAATGAGGCACATTCACACAAGACATCACGTTTGGCGCTAACAGAATGAGTGAAACACATCCACACAAGACGTCACGTTTGGCGCTAACAGAATGAGGCACATTCACAAAAGACAACAGGTTTGGCGCTAACAGAATGAGGCACATTCACACAAGACGTCACGTTTGGCGCTAACAGAATGAGCGAAACACATTCACACAAGAGGTCACGTTTGGCGTTAATAGAATGAGTCACATCCACACAAGACGTCACGCTTGGCGCTAACAGAATGAGTGAAACACATTCACACAAGAGGTCACGTTTGGCGTTAATAGAAAGAGTCACATCCACACAAGACGTCACGTTTGGCGCTAACAGAATGAGGCACATTCACAAAAGACAACAGGTTTGGCGCTAACAGAATGAGGCACATTCACACAAGATATCACGTTTGGCGCTAACAGAATGAGGCACATGCACACAAGATATCACGTTTGGCGCTAACAGAATGAGGCACATTCACACAAGACATCACGTTTGGCGCCAACAGAATGAGTCACATTCACACAAGACGTCACGTTTGACGCTTACAGAATGAGTCACATTCACACAAGAGGTCGTATGTGAGATTAACCAAATGAGGCAGACAGCCACAAAACAGCAAGTCAAACGATCATAGAATGAATTCAAAATAAAGTTAATCCAGGAAACGGCGCCAGCAGAATTGGACGTATCCAGGCAGACACCAAATCTTAGTATTCACAGAATGCTACACATTCGCTGTGACTGTAAAATTGGCGTTAATAGACTGCGTACATATCAAATTGAGGCTGGGGCATTGTAAAAGATTGCATCGTGTGTACTTCGCAGTGTGTCATGTCTTGAATTGCATAAAACACCATTGGTGCTGGTAATATTTCCATAAATCACACACACACACACACACACACACACACACACACACACACACACACACACACACACACACACACACACACACACACACACACACACACACACACACACACACACACACACACACACACAAGTTTTATTGCAGCACAAGTTTTAACAGACTGCCACGCATGGTTTATCGCTTAACGTCATGGCTGCCAACCAGCGCATCGAAGCCTATATTGCAAAATGCCCCCTTCAAACTATTTATCCACTCTCTGTTGATCCAGCCATATCCGGTGAATAGAATGACCGACCCTCATCAATGAAAGAAACATACTCAGTGTTACTGACGAGGCAAGCTGCGATCACAATTCCCGTGAATTCTCGTTTATTGTAAGATTGGGTGTTGACATGCTCTTATAGCATACATACTGCATGACAGAGAATGGACGAATAGGCAGGCGTCACTTGTGGTCATAATGTTAATTAGGCTCACGGGCAAGGTCATCAAAACGCAAAAATAAACGAATGTTCTTGAAATGGGTCAGATGGGTCCATACTGAAACCGGTGCATTTATTTTTGATTGCACGATGTTTGTCAGTTCGTTTAACCGTAAGTCCAAATACGTTTTTATGGTTCAGAAGGGGTACAAAATTAATTCACAGGAAGCAAATATTTAACTCATATTTATGTGGTTTCTTACAATGCGAACTAAACGCTGTTCATTTTAAATAGATATATATGCTGTGGCTATCTTCATGCCGTGGATCATTTATCTTCTCTTGATGGCTATGTGTAGTTGTAGAAACAAGTCAACGACGTTGTAGGGGGCCGAAATATAAAATTTATTCAGTTTAAGGTTCTTGTGATGACTGTCGAAAGGTGTGCCTGAAGACTATTGTAGGAGGAGATACCAGAAGATGCTGCTTGGTTGAGGGCTTGCTCGGGACTGTCTAAGTTGGCGGGCAGCCACTGTGTAGTTAGGGTTGAGGCTTAAAGCCTTTAATTAGTTGACCAATGAGGGCACGCGTAGCGCGTTCCTCATGGTATGAAGGTTGTAGTGTGTTAATGAGATAGGGCTTTAAGGTTTTCTCTGCAGCCGCATATTTTAGATAAATGATCAACGACATATATTTACCTTTAATTTTGAGTTCCCACCAACAAGGCCTGTACTAGGAGATTGAACCTATCGCCACATTGCGGTGTATGAATTCAGTCCAGGCATGTTATCCCGCGGCTAAAACATAATTGTTCGTTTTATCAAGCCCAAAATCACAGTAATGGATAGACGTGGCCTTTGTGACGTTGTTTGGGAAGACACCGAAAAAAACCAGGTGGAAATTCTTTTTGTAAATTCTATTTATTTCCTGTCCTTGATAAGATTGCGACCACTGTGTCGTATTTCCCATGCCAGAACGTATATATACAGCTGTTGCGTGAGTTAGGACACAGACTTTGTCTTTGTGGTGTTTCAACATGAAGATCGCATTTCTTCTCCTGTTCTTGGGCGCCGCCCTGGCGGACAAAGTCACTTTCGACAAGTAAGTGACAATATCACATGTTTTTAGAATTCAAAGTAGTTTAATTTTAAAGATTGAAAGCGTTAGCTTAGGTCATGTGTAAAACAGAAAGGTTTGTTAGTTCAATCAAATTCTTTCATCAAACTACTGATTCAGTAAAAATGAATATTACGTGTAAAAATGTGGCTTGTTTTCTGAGCTGATGTGTTTATATGAATTATTCTGTTGGTATTAGCTACCACATGATCGTGGTGGACCGTGTCGAGTCGTCCCATCATGTAGCTATGATCGGCGGAATGGTGGACAGGAATGCTGAAGAAAACGAGGTCAAAAATTTCAATAATTCGAATAATTACAACACTATTACGCTTTCTAAAAGAGGCGTGTTATTTCCATCTGTTGAATTGCAATAGATTTGTATTCGATGCTTTTGTGATGTTTTTAGATTTCGCTGCTTAATGATGACGTCATCATTGGCGGCGAGGCAGCTCTTCTTGTTGCCCCCCAACGTGTCAATGACGTCATCGAAATCTTCAAGGCCCTGAAAATTGAATACTCTATACCATTCGAGAACTTCCAGGCGTAAGTGTGCAGTGCCAAGCAAACGTCGCATTTCCGAAACCTCATTCTTATCCACAGGCGCTCGGTCCCAGACGACAAGCTTCCGAGCGCCAATGAAGTCGCCATCTTTATGCAACTTGATATAAAGCAAGTTATCTGTAGATAGCGGCTTGGCGCTCGGAAGCTTGGTATCGGGAACCGAGCGCCTGCGCTCTTACCCACTAAATACAAAGAGGTTCAAGCATATCGAGAAGTCATTCGTGTTTATCAGCGAACATATCACTCGATTAAGGCAATGGAATGTTTTGATCGGATGACAATGATATTCTCAAACGCGTTTCTCAAAGTTCACAGTGAACGAGATGCTATCCAATATCAGTAAGCTAAAACTAATGGTGCTGTGAAATATGTTGGCAGTCACATCGACGCAGTCGACGCCGAAAACGAGGCGGCTCGTCTTGAATGGAGTGCCAAGAAGGCCAAGGGGATCATGGCTGCTCCTAATTATTACATGACCAACACGCAACTGGCAGCGTGGCTCACCGAGCAAGCGCAGGGATCTAGCTATGCCACTCTGGTGACCATCCCCAACGCAGGCAGTGCCGGGTCGCACCCCATCTACGGTCTTAAGGTATGCAATCCGTACACTGCAATGCAATAGAAGCCGTATTTATAGAATAATAACACGAAATGAAAAAGGTGTATTCGTAGAAAACAGGTGCCCGTTAATGACTGTGTTCGCTTTTGTTAACGACTCAGATAGCCTTAATAGTATCCGTTATATTAAGGTTGTCGCTTAACGCTGGCTTCTCCTAAGACAGGTTTAACAGTGTTACCATTGAGTTGTACCGCTGTCGTGTGTACCGCTGTCGTGTGTACCGCTGTCGTGTGTACCGCTGTCATGTGTACCGCTGTCGTGTGTACCGCTGTCGTGTGTACCGCAGATTGACGGAACCACAGGAAGCAATCCCAGACACGTGTTTCTTGGAGGTGGCATTCACGCGCGTGAGTGGATTTCGCCAGCAACCATGAATTACATGATCTACGAGGTAAATTATCTGGCCATACATATATTCCTTCACAGTTTAACTTGAACTGTCCAAATCCAGTTGTTTCGATAGAAAATGGGAAGAAGTTATAAATCAAACGATCACCTTATAGCATATTTGCATTTATGCAAATGGAGGTTTTTAACTAAATCAACTTTCAAGTGTCCTTGGTGCTAATTTGCAGTTGGTTTTTGTCATCCAGGAGAGGTGGCGTTGATCATCTCGGTGTGTTATGATGACTTTAGAATCGGGTTAACACGTTATGATTTTAGCTACTCAACGACCAGTCGGGAGATGGTAAGAGGATGCGCGAGAGCTACGTCTGGCACATGTACCCTGTCACCAACCCCGATGGATACGAATTCACCCACACTTCAGTAATAACTTCAATGATGATACATTGAAATTAATACTACATTTTACCATTGATTTGACAATTGTTACCCCTCAAATAACCCAAGGTTCGGGTTTTGAAACTCGCGATAAGCTAGGGGTTTCTGCAAATTGAAATATATCCCATTCCAATCACTCCCTTTGCATTAATGCGTATGGTGTTAATTTTATCCTTATTTACCCAAACCATTTTATATCTATGAACCTTTCTTGTTTGTGACCAGAACCGCAATTGGCGTAAAAACAGGCGTAACAACGCTGGTTCCACCTGCTTAGGTGTTGATCTGAACAGGAACTGGGGATATCTATGGGGAGGTGAGATGTGACATACATTTCAATTTACGTTAGATGTAAATGAATAAAAGTAGGTCAAGTTCTATTTTTGCAAATCTCCACAATCTTCATCATCCCGTAACCACTACACAGTAACATTGCTTTGTGATCTCCAGGCTCCGGTTCGTCAGGTTTGCCCTGCTCCGACACCTACCGCGGGGCCTCAGCCTTCTCCGAATGGGAGACCGCAGCCATGAGAGACGAAATCCTGGCGGTCGGCGGCAGTAACATCATCTTATACATGGATATCCATTCTTATTCTCAGTATTGGCTGGTACCTTGGGGAGGTCAAAATGCCAAGCCAGCTGACTACAGTGACCTGGTTAGCCATTCCTATTGATCTTTTACAATCAAACTGGAAATTAATGAATTTGGGACAGGTGTCCGCGTAAAAGATGTGTCCGCCTAATGTAGGTGACAGTTAACACTTATGTGACCTCGTAGCAATAGCTGTGATAACCTGTGATAATCTATGCAACCAGGGGTTTGTGACCGTTAAGTAACCGTTATGCGCAGGTGTCCGCTATGATAAGGTCTCGATTCAAGCTGTTGCGTTATCTGGTTTAAATCGCTTGTTTATCTCTGACGGAGATGATGATGGCTGATTTCAGAAAGCAGCAGGTGACGCCGCTGGTGCTGCCATTCAGGCAGCAGAAGGGAGGTCCTTCCTCGTCGGAACACCACCAGATATTCTCTGTTTGTACATTTTTGTGAATAGTTTTGCCCATAAGATATATAATTTGCATTGCCTCGTTAAGTGAACTCAAGTAAAATAAAACGGGCATCATTGAAAATCCAACACCTGTATATATATATATATATATATATATATATATATATATATATATATATATATATATATATATATATATATATATATATATATATATATATATATATATATATATATATATATATATATATATATATATATATATATATATATATATATATATATATATATCGACTTTGGTAATCTGATGTATAACTTTTGGTAACCAGACGTCGCCGCTGGTGGTGCCTTAGACTGGGCTAAAGGTGGCGCTGGAGTCAAGTATTCCTACTCCCCTGAACTGAGACCAGCAACCGCTGCCCAGGGAGGCTTCGTTATTCCTGCATCGAACATCTATCCAAGTGGAAGAGAGATCTTTGCTGGCGTTGTTGCCAACATTGACATGGCTGAAACACTTGGCTAGACAATTCAGGTTCCTATTTGGAGAAATAAATAAGTGTTGAATACAACCGAATTTCATCAATTATTATTATGTCTTCCAACGATAGTTGGAAGACATATTGGTTTAGCCAGTATTTTTTTTTTTTTTTTTTTTTTTTTTTTTTTTCTCCAGTCAAGGTTTTTCGGGCTATTCTCCGGAACGGTTAAACATATCAACATGAAATTTTGGGGAATGATAGATCAAGTTGAGACACAACTGGCGATCCAATTTGACGCGCATGCGCAGTGTTGGAGGCTTATGGGATTGATTTTTCGTCGATTTTTTCCCCCATTTTCTGTAACTATCTCCTCCATAACTACTGCAGTTACGAACATATGAGTTATATGGTTGTAACAAGCAATTATCGTAGCATGGAATAGGCGAAAAAAATACTTGTTTTCACCTTTTGTACTTTGTATAATGACATATATTTTACAGTACCTATCGCGATTTTTGCTACGAGTTCTCTCCTCGCTGATATCTCTGAAACGGCTGTATTTACGGACATGAAATTTTGTCAGTATTTAGAACTTGGCCTCGTGATAATGATTGTAACAGTATTTTTAGCATTCACAGTAACAAAAAACAGTAAAAAGGACGATTAGTTTCAAGGTTTTCTACTGCAGCAGCTTAGCAGCAGGCTAACAGCAGTTCGCAGTTTAAGTAGGCCAAACCTTACGTAATCGACCAGAGCCTTGGCTGGGTTTGCATTGACTTGGGTAGGTGGTCATGTCAAAACAGGCTAAACCTTACGTAATCGACCGGCGGCATTTCTCACTTTCGTCGGCTCAATATTGACTTGGCAAAGGGGTCATGTCAAAACATCTAAGCGGCAGCTTATAATAGTGCGCGTTACAAGCTATTCTCGGTCCGTGTATATACTGTCTTTATGTCTCAGCGACAGTGTGCACTGGATGTCCCGGTGCAATCAAAGCGGGGTATATATACACAAACACGCATACACGCACATATATATATATATATATATATATATATATATATATATATATATATATATATATATATATATATATATATATATATATATATATATATATATATATATATATATATGTATACACACGGTTTCCGATGCCAAGCTTCCGAGCGCCGAGCAGCTATCTATAAATAGCATATATATGTGAAGATTTATAAGTGGGGGGGGTTTAGATACGTAGAGATCGAGAGAGAGAGAGAGAGAGAGAGAGAGAGAGAGAAAGATAGAGAGAGAACGAGAGAGAGAGAGAGAGAGAGAGAGAGAGAGAGAGAGAGAGACAGAGAGAGACAAGAATCTGAGAGAGATATAGAGAGAGAGAGAGAGAGATAGAGAGAGAGAGAGACAGAGATAGAGAGACACATAGATGTAGAGAGACAGAGAGACATATAGATAGATATACAGAGAGAGAGAGAGAGGGGCAGACATATATATATAGATTCAGATATAGATATAGAGACAGAGAGATAAAGATACAGAGAGACAGAGATATAGAAGAGAAGAGAGAGAGAGAGAGAGATAGACAGACATATACAGAGATAGGCACATAGAGATAGAGAGACATATATATATATATAAATATACATATACACATATATATAAATATAAAAATAAATATATGTATATAAATACATGTATATATATATATATATATATATATATATATATATATATATATATATATATATATATATATATATATATATATATTCATATATATTTTTTTTAGAGATAATATTGTTTGTGGTATATTGTTGGTACCGTATTGCTGGTCGTCCAGGCTTGTCGTTGGAAGACATGCCGTTGGCGCATGTGCCAACTCTAAGTAGGCCAAACCTATAAGTGTGTGTGTGTTTTATATACGTATATATATATAATTATATATATGTATGTATATATATATATATATATACATATATATATATATATATATACATATATATATATATATATATATTCATATATTTACATATATATATATATACACATATATGTAAATATACATATATACATATATATATGCATACATATATATATATTTTCATAGACAGACGCAAATCAAACAGCACATGTTAATCTTCGGCAAATAGGTAACATGTTGAATGTATCAAGGCATGGCCCTATTTTGGTCAGCGAACGTCAGTGGTTTTTCTGATAGAGCGACTGTACGTATGGCAACAAGGAACGACCGAAAGTGTAATGACTACCAGTAGTAGAGAGACTGGGGGTACTGGCGCAGTAGTAAATTCAAGAACAACACCGAGGTAGAGTGGGGTACTGGCACACCTACCTGTCGACCAAATAGCCCACACCCCATATATCCAACCAGCCAGCAACCATATTTCCAACAGACTAAGGGCGGGGAGCCTCTCGGCAGACGAGTCGCAGGTGGTGGGGGGGGGGGGGGCAGGGAGTCACGAGTCGCAGGGGTACTGGCACACCTAAATCCCTTATATATACTACTGACCCTTGGCAGCTTAGACAAGATTTTTACACACCCAAGGGCGCCTCAGACCCGACCTCCAAACGAGGCCGAGGGGCTAGTTTGTTGGTAAACTAGTGTGACCATAGGCCAGGGTGTCTACACCGTTCTCAGCTATCCACCGCTTTGAGTCAAAGGGGGAGAGAGACACCTTGTTGACGTGGAGCCCATATATTTTGTGGCAGTCACCCTGACCATGTTCATTCTGCTTTTTGGCGAACAGTGACTCCATGTACTGAGCGTACCGTAGATGCTTCTTGACCACCACCTTCTTCACGCCCTTTGCCTTTTTAATCTCATCTCGGCTTGACGTCAGGATCGAGTTCATCTTTGGCCGCAGACCCACATACTCCTTGATGGGCACACCAGCGCACTCATCCTTCATCTTCCCAAGAACCTTCTTATTATGTCTTCCAACGATAGTTGGAAGACTTATTGGTTTAGCCAGTATTTTTTTTTTTTTTTTTTTTTTTTTTCTTTTCTTCTCCAGTCAAGGTTTTTCGGGCTTTTCTCCGGAACGGTTAAACATATCAACATGAAATTTTGGGGAATGATAGATCAAGTTGAGACACAACTGGCGATCCAATTTGACGCGCATGCGCAGTGTTGGAGGCTTATGGGATCGATTTTTCGTCGATTTTTTCCCCCATTTTCTGTAACTATCTCCTCCATAACTACTGCAGTTACGAACATATGAGTTATATGGTTGTAACAAGCAATTATCGTAGCATGGAATAGGCGAAAAAAATACTTGTTTTTACCTTTTGTACTTTGTATAATGACATATATTTTAGAGTACCTATCGCGATTTTTGCTACGAGTTCTCTCCTCGCTGATATCTCTGAAACGGCTGTATTTACGGACATGAAATTTTGTCAGTATTTAGAACTTGGCCTCGTGATAATGATTGTAACAGTATTTTTAGCATTCACAGTAAAAGAAAACAGCAAAAAGGACGTTTAGTTTGAATGTTTTCTACTGCAGCAGCTTAGCAGCAGGCTATCTGCAGTTCGTGTCTAAGTAGGCCAAACCTTACGTAATCGATCAGAGCCATTCATCGCTTACCTTGGCTGGCTTTAAGGGGTCATGTCAAAACAGGCCAAACCTTACGTAATCAATCAGCGGCAGTCATCGCTTTCGCCGTGTATTGAATTGGTTTAGGGGTCATGTCAAAACATCTAAGCGGCAGCAGCTTGTAATTTTATAAAAACAGAACAGAACACTCCAAGGCTGTAACAGGGGTCTTTAATGACATCAGATACAAATGAACACAACAATGAGCATGAGACATAGGTAAAGTGAATGCTAACGGATTAAACGTAACATGCAACCTTAACACGCAGACATGTTATCAGCTGTTAAAATCCCAAACCCAAAGTAGATTTATGTAGTGTAGGTGAAAGTGGGGACCTGCGACATGATATCATAACACCAGGGCTGCGGCAAGCTCCCTTGTTTATCGCCGCCATAGTACAAATATTGTCTGTCATGACAGTTACTTCGCTGTTAGCGAGGTAGGGGGCCCACCGATGTACTGCTGCAATGACAGCAACAGTTTCTTTTTCGTTGATGTGACTATTAGCGATTGGCGGCATGTCGCCGTTCCAATTAATGTACATCCAGTCTACGCCATAATCTAAGATTGCTCCGCCCCCAGTTTGCGAAGCATTCGTGGTTAAGTTGTGGAAGAATGGACGATGGAAGTTAAAGCGTTTGCTGTTGAATGTGTCCATGTAATTCAGCCACCAGTCGATATCCGCGTGAAATTCAGAGGTTAGTATTGCTTTGTGTGAGGGGTTTATAAGCTTGCGCATGGTAGCCAGCACGCGTTGCAGGTAAATCCTACCGCCATGAACGACGTGCGTAGCCCATTGGAGTTTGCCGGCGAGGCTTTGCAATTGCCTTAGAGAGGCGCGGCGTTTTGTGCGAAATTGCTGCAGAAGTTGTTTGAAGGCCTGGGCCTTGTCGAGCGGGAGGCTGAGGGTGCAGTCGGAGGTGTCGATTTGAATTCCAAGGAAGGTAAGGGCGGTCGTTGGTCCTTCCACCTTGTGATAAGATAGTCCGAATCCATGAGAACGAAATATTGAGATAGCGGTGTTCATTTCTGATGTACATTTTGCTTTGGTGTCGCTCACAATTAAAAAGTCATCTAAGTACACAACAGTTTTAATACCATGCTTGCCAAGTATGCGCTGAAGAGATAAAGATAGTCTGTGGAAACATTCGACTGATAGCCTTGCCCCAAACGGGAGACGCGTGTCACACATATACGTGTACTCGCTGTGTCCTTTAAATTTTCATTTGAGGCCAGCGAGGTGATGGTGGTTGGGTGTAATCCGCACACTCCGGTAAGCGTCTTTTAGGTCTATTTTGGCAAGAAAATTGCCAGGCGAAATGAGTTGCGTGGCATGCTTGACAGTTTAATATCTGATGTGATATGTGAGACGAGCGTAGTCATTGACAGCGCGTCCAGGGGATCGACTACAGTCATGTATGAGCCGCACACCTCCGCTTGATTTGGGTATTGCACCAAGGGCACTAGTTATCAGAGCGGGTTCGTCCACCACTAAGTAGCGGCCTTCTGCTATCTCTCGTAGTATATGCTTCTCTACCTCAGGGTGTGCCGCCAAAGCTGATTTATAGTTATTGGTGTTAACCTTGTGATGGGGGAGGTCATTGTTAATAATAGGAAATCCATGAGCGATACCGGACAAGAGATATTGTTGGTCAGGGTCGTTTTCCAGATGCGTCTGCCATGCGGGAAGGTGGTCGGTGAGGGACGAGGTGGTGGGTGGGGGGACAGGTATGTCTAACCCCTCGCAGGCGCGTTTTTTGACGGATCGGTGCTGGTATGTGTGTGCTGCAGCTGGCTGTGGGGTTCACCGCAACCGGGGACACTGCAGCGATGGGCGTACCTACAGGCTGTGCCCCAGTGACATCTGCCTGCATTATACAAGCGGCATATCTCGTTTGGGAGTCTGGTACGGGCGCTGGTGGAGAGGGCTGACTGACGAGATGAGGCCTGCGGACGGGGGCGAGTTTCGAGGTACACCTCGACGAGGTGTATGTTATCCTGCCCCCATTTGCATTTGGTCTGCGACTGCCATTTACGATACTCTTTATCGTAGTTGAGGAGTGATTGCCAAGTATACTTGGTGGCCAACTCGGCAATCTTCTCCATGTAGTTTAGATACATGTTCGTGTCCTGAAGGGACAGATCGCCTCGCGCCATGAGCTCGCGCATGATTATTAAACTGGCACGCATCCACTGTAGCGGCGTGGTAGTTTCCAGGCGGGGTTTGGTGGCACCTGAGTGGAGGACGACGCGCTCGTCACCGTCACTGAATATTACGTGCTCCGATGACGGGAGAGAAGGAAGGTGGTCCGTAATTGCCAGATGGCGAGTGGGCTTAGCAAAATGTAAAGGATAGTCACCTGTTCCGGCTTGTTGAATGTTAGGTTGGAGGAGCTGCGCGACACTTTCCACTGGCCCGATAGTGGGAGCGCTGGCGTTTGTCTGCGTCAGTACCGGGGGTGAGATTATGTGTTCCAACAGGCGGATCTGTCCCAGAGGTGTCACTCCTATGTCTAGAATATCTTGTGGCGTTAGCAGGGCGAGGGTAGGCAGCGTGGTGAAGCCGTTAGACTTCAATGTCTCCACGTTGCATTCGTCTACACCTTGCGATGTCAACCATTTGGACAAATTATCAGCGTTGGCCCCGCTGCTGCTTCCCCTGCTGGTTGTAGGGACCGGAGAAGTAGGTCTTGGCGGGTGTGTTGCTGAGGAGTTACCGGCGATAGTGGCCGGGCTCTGAGTGATCGGCACAGGTGTCGCGATCTGTGGTACCAACGGGCCTGATGTAGATGCCCAAATCTCTGGGAAGAGGCTTCTTGCGATGGAAGCAGGAGTGCTTGACTCTGCCATAATGTGCTTTACAAGAGGCACGATGACTAGAAAAAACCAGATATACTCGGATGCTACGAGACTTAGAGAAGCTGCTGACGAGTGTTCGAAAGTTTTGACTTAAATACCCGTTAAACTGGAAGACACGCTATTGGCGAAGGCCCTGCCCATTCCCTCTCAGGGCACCCCCCCCCTCCCCCTAAGCCGACCATCGAGAGGCCACCCCCCAATAAAATAACCGATGTCCGGTGACATAGCAGGAGGCCAAGGAAAACACTGTCCAGATGCCATAAAACATGAAAGGTATCAGTTGGACACGAAGGCCCCCGGTACCGCAGCGTCGTGCTCGTCTGTTTAACTCCTTACATCAAACGTAAAGATGCCTAGTGCGCGTTACCAGCTTCTCTCCGGTGCAATTAAAGCGGGTATATATACACAAACACGCATACACGCACACATATATAAGTATACACACGGTTTCCGATGCCAAGCTTCCGAGCGCCGAGCAGCTATCTATAAATAGCATATATATGTGTATATTTATAAGTGTGTGTGTTTATATACGTATATATCTATATATATATATATAAATATATATATAATATAAATATACATATATGCATAGATATATAAATAAATATAAGAGAGATATATAAGATATATATATATATATATAGAGAGAGAGATATACAGGGAGATATATACATATTTAGATACATACATATATATACATATATACAGACATATATAGAGAGAAATAGACAGATACACATAGATGTATAAATAGAAAATAAATATATGTATATAAATACATGGAGAGATACATATATAGAGAGAGAGAGATCTATATATAGGTATATATATATATATATATCTATATATATATATATATATATAGATATATAGAGATATATATCATATAGATATCTCTAGATATCTATCTATATATATATATATATATATATATATATATTATATATATATATATATATACATATTGGTTTAGCCAGAACTTTTTTTTTTTTTTTTTTCTTTTCTTTTATCCAGTCAAGGTTTTTTCGGGCTTTTTCTCCGGAACGGTTAAAGATATCAACATGAATTTTGGGGAATGATAGATCAATTTGGGACACAACTGGCGATTCAGTTTGACGCTTATGGGATCGATTTTCGTCGATTTTTCCCCCCATTTTCTGTAACTATCTCCTCCATAACTACTGCAGTTACGAACATATGAATTATATGGTTGTAACAAGCAATTATCGTAGCATGGAATAGGCGAAAAAAATACTTATTTTAACTTTTTGTACTTTGTATAATGACATGTATTTTAGAGTCCCTATCGAGATTTTTGTTACGAGTTCTCTCCTCGCTGATATCTCTGAAACGGCTGTATTTATGGACATGAAATTTTGTCAGTAATTAGAACTTGGCTTCGTGATAAATATTGTAACAGTATTTTAAGCATTCACAGTAAAAGAAAACAGCAAAAAGGACGTTTAGTTTGAATGTTTTCTACTGCAGCAGCTTAGCAGCAGGCTATCTGCAGTTCGTGTCTAAGTAGGCCAAACCTTACGTAATCGACCAGAGCCATTCATCGCTTACCTTGGCTGGCTTTAAGTGGTCATGTCAAAACAGGCCAAACGTAATCAATCAGCGGCATTCAGGCATTCATCGCTTTCGCCGTGTATTGAATTGGTTTAGGGGTCATGTCAAACCATCTAAGCGGCAGCAGCTTGTGATCTTATCTGTCTTATGTCTCAGCGACAGTGTGCACTGGATGTCCCGGTGCAATCAAAGCGGGTATATATACACAAACACGCATACGCGCACACACACACACACACACACACACACACACACACACACATATATATATATAGATATATATATATAGAGATATATATATATATATATATATAGATGATATATATATAATATATATATATATATATATATATATATATATATATATATATATTTATGTATACACACGGTTTCCGATGCCAAGCTTCCGAGAGCCGAGCAGCTATCTATAAATAGCATATATATGTGTATATTTATAAGTGTGTGTGTGTTTATATACGTATATATATATATATATAGATATATATATATATATACATATATACATGCAGGCAGAGACATATCTATATAGATATATATATCTATATATATATATATTTATATATATATATATATAAATATATATATATATATACATGTATCTATATACATATATATATACATACATATATATATATACATATATTATATATAAATATAAAAATAAATATATATATATATATATCTCTCTATATATATATATATATATATATATATATATATATATATATATATATATCTATCTCTCTCTATCTATATATATATATCTATATATCTTCATATATATTAATGTTTAGAGATAATATTGTTTGTGTTATATTGTTGGTACCGTGTTGCTGGTCGTCCAGGCTTGCCGTTGGAAGACATGCCGTTGGCGCTTGTGCCAACTCTAAGTAGGCCGTTGGCGCATATATGTGCCAACTCAAAGAAGTCCAAACTTTACGTAATTGACCAGTAACGTGGGTGTGTGTATATTTGTGTGCATCGAAACATATTCGTATTTAGCAACTAAAGCTATGTACGTACGACTACAATTGAGTAAATTACTCTAAACTGGTCACTGCTACGGAGCACGTCGTCCTCAAAGGATCTTTTACATCCCTTTTCAAAGATGGGACCGCCATTTGTACGTGATCATCCGAGTCACGAGTCAGGTTGTCACACCATGGAGTCGAACCCACAGGCTGTGGATCAAAAGGCGAAGCAGTAAACCACCAAGCCAGTGAGACCGGCTTAGTGGCATTCCCTCGGCTTTGTATTGACTTGGTTAAGGGGTCATGTCAAAACATCTGGTAAGGGGTCATATCAAAACATCTAAGGGGCTGCAGCTTGTGACATCTAACCAAAAATAGTGCGCGTTACCAGCTCCCCTCGCTGACATCTATCGTAAACGTGTGCTGCGCATAGGGTTTCTTAACAAGGCGCAATCACAGACCCGATTGCTTGCCATTGGAAGACATGCCGTTGGCGTGCCTGCCGAATCTAGTTCCCATTGCTGTACAGGCTATGGGAGGGATCATAGTTGCTAGTGTCAAAGAAATGCCCATCTTCCTTCATATCAGCATACACGTTAGGCGTGCGTATCTCCATAAGCAGCGAATCCGTATCCGTGTACATCAGGTGCTTGGAGAGGTCGAGTATACACATACCCACATACACCGGGCGGTTCAGTACCAGATGAGGCTTGTGCATGTGCAGAGCGGCCAAGTCAATATCAAACACCTGATGACGAGCATAGGCATTATCAAACACCTGATGACGAGCATAGGCATTATCAAACACCTGATGTCGAGCATAGGCAGGACTGGCCACAAGCCTGCGTATTTTTTCCTCTTCCGCCGACCGCACAATCTTGACGTCGACTCGCCTCCGGAGGTTCTCCATAGTCTTGCCGAACACAGAGTTATTCATTAGCTTATACAGGTCCTTCTAAAAGTCGCTGGTGGCCACGTTACACAGATCTGTATTCATCCTTTCAGAACTGGCAGAAACAACTCCCCGCTCCATTCTGTATCTACGCCGATTTTGAGGCGCTTACGGTGAAACTTCCAGGTCCTGCACTTAATCCTGGTAAGAGCAACACGCCGAGAACACAGGAGCATGAGCCATGTGGTTACGGCTATGTGGTTGTCCGTTCTGATGGGCAGACCGAACCCCCTGTGGTTTACAGAGGAAACGATGCTGTGGAGAAGTTCTTACTGGCTATGCAGCAGGAGGAGTAAAAGATCAAAGCAGTTCTCTCCAAGCCTGTCCCCATGCGCATGACATGAAAGGAGAAAAGAGTGCACAAGGGAGCAACCCATTGTCATGTGTGCAACAAAGAACTAGGCTGGGACCATTGTCATGTAACAGGTAAGTACAGGGGAGCCGCGCATAAGGTATGCAACTTGAAGCTGCGGTTGAGTCCTAAGACAGCGCCCGTACCTGTGGTGTTGCACAATGTACGGGGATATGATTCCCACCTCTTGATGCAAGCCATGAGCAAAGTGGAGGGGAATATCAACTGTATCCCCAATAACATGGAGATATATATTTCCCTGTTGCATGGACAGTTGCGCTTCATTGATAGTGCACAGTTCCTCCTGGCCTCGCTCGATAAGCTGGTGTCTGCTAACAACCCAGATGTCTTTGCTGTGAAGTCGGAATATGAGCCAGATGAAAGAAGCAGCGCTTGCTGCTGCGTAAGGGAGTGTACCCCTACGAGTTCATGGATGGCTGGGATAAGTTTGATGCTCCACTACCACCGATCTATGAGTTCTACAACAAGCTCTCTGAGCAGGGTATATCTGCTGCAGACTATGCCCATGCACAGAAAGTCTGGAACGCATTCGGTTGTAAAAGCATGGGGGACTACCATGACCTTTACTTACGCACGGATGTACTGCTCCTGGCTGATGTGTTTGAAACATTCCGGAAAACCTGTCTTAAGCAGTACCAGCCACGGTTTGTCGTGGGATGCGCTTCTTAAGAGCACAGGGGTGGAACTCGAGCTTCTCACCGATTATGACAAGCACCTCTTTATTGAGAAGGGGCTGCGCGGTGGAATAAGCATGGTATCACGTCGCTACGCTAAAGCGAACAACCCATACGTGGAGGGCTTTGGTCAAGATAAGCCAGCGAGCTATATCCAGTATTTCGATGCCAACAACCTGTATGGGTGGGCGATGAGTCAAGCCCTACCTACTTCAGGTATTTAGTGGGTGGATCAGCTGGCCGATCTACAGATACAGGACCATCCCGATAATGCTGAAACGAGGTATATAATTGAAGTTGATATAGAATATCCTTCAGAGTTACATGATAGTCATAATGACTATCCCCTAGCGGCTTCTTGTACAGAACGGATGGTTGTCAGACTACCAGAAGGATCTCCTAGGTGCATTGGGGAGCACAGGAAGTGGAGTTGAGAAGCTGGTGCCTAACCTTCGCAACAAAGAAAAGTATGTGATCCACTACAGGAACCTGAAGCTGTATCTGTCTTTGGGGATGAGACTTACCAAGATTCATTGTGCACTTGTCTTTGACCAGAGTCCTTGGATAGAGCCTTACATTCGGATGAATACAGATCTGCGTAAGGTGGCCACCAGCGACTTTTAGAAGGACCTGTATAAGCTAATGAATAACTCTGTGTTCGGCAAGACTATGGAGAACCTCCGGAAGTGGGTCGACGTCAAGATTGTGCGGTCGGCGGAAGAGGAAAAAATACGCAGGCTTGTGGCCAGTCCTGCCTATGCTCGTCATCAGGTGTTTGATATTGACTTGGCCGCTCTGCACATGCACAAGCCTCGTCTGGTACTGAACCGCCCGGTGTATGTGGGTATGTGTATACTCGACCTCTCCAAGCACCTGATGTATGACTTTTATTACAATACCATGAAGCCCAGATACGGCAAGAACCTTGGTCTGTTGTACACGGATACGGATTCGCTGCTTATGGAGATACGCATGCCTGAGGTGTATGCTGATATGAAGGAAGATGGGCATTTCTTTGACACTAGCAACTATGATCCCTCCCATATCCTGTACAGAAATGGGAATAAGAAGGTTCTGGGGATGATGAAGTATGAGTGCGCTGGTGTGCCCATCAAGGAGTGTGTGGGTCTGCGGCCAAAGATGAACTCGATCCTGATGTCGATCCGAGATGAGATTAAAAAGGCGTGAAGAAGGTGGTGGTCAAGAAGCATCTACGCACGCTCAGTATATGGAGTCACTGTTCGCCAAAAAGTGGAATGAACATGGTCAGGGTGACTGCCACAAAATATATGGGCTCCACGTCAACAAGGTGTCTCTCTCCCCCTTTGACTTAAAGCGGTGGATAGCTGAGAACGGTGTAGACACCCTGGCCTATGGTCACACTAGTTTACCAACAAACTAGCCCCTCGGCCTCGTTTGGAGGTCGGGTTTGAGGCACCCTTGGGTGTGTAAAAATCTTGTATAAGCTGCCAAGGGTCAGTAGTATATATAAGGGAGGTAGGTGTGCCAGTACCCCTGCGACTCGTGACTCCCTGCACCCCCCCCCCCCCCTACCACCTGCGACTCGTCTGCCGAGAGGCTCCCCGCCCTTAGTCTGTTGGAAATTTGGTTGCTGGCTGGTTGGATATATGGGGTGTGGGCTATTTGGTCGACAGGTAGGTGTGCCAGTACCCCACTCTACCTCGGTGTTGTTCTTCAATTTACTACTGCGCCAGTACCCCCAGTCTCTCTACTACTGGTAGTCATTACACTTTCGATCGTTCCTTGTTGCCATACGTACAGTCGCTCTATCAGAAAAACCACTGACGTTCGCTGACCAAAATAGGGCCATGCCTTGATACATTCAACATGTTACCTACTTGCCGAAGATTAACATGTGTTGATTGATTTGCCGTCTGTCTATGAAATAATTGATGAAAATTGGTTGTATTCAACACTTATTTATTTCTCCAAATAGGAACCTGAATTGTCTAGCCAAGAGTTTCAGCCATGTCAATGTTGGCAACAACGCCAGCAACGATCTCTCTTCCACTTGGATGGATGTTCGATGCAAGAATAACGAAGCCTCCCTGGGCAGCGGTTGCTGGTCTCAGTTCAGGGGAGTAGGAATACTTTACTCCAGCGCCACCTTACGCCCAGTCCAAGGTGACGTCTGGTTACCGATTTGACTCGAGGTTTTTTTGTATCATTACTAAACGTAGTTAGGTATCCGGTGAATAGAATGACCCACCCTCATCAATGAAAGAAACATACTCAGTGTTACTGACGAGGCAAGCTGCGATCACAATTCCCGTGATTCTCGTTTATTGTAAGATTGGGTGTTGACATGCTCTAATAGCATACATACTGCATGACAGAGAATGGACGAATAGGCAGGCGTCACTTGTGGTGATAACGTTAATTAGGCTCACGGGCAAAGTGATCATAACGCAAAAATAAACGAATGTTCTTGAAATGGGTCAGATTGGACCATACTGAAACCGGTGCATTTATTTTTGATTGCACGATGTTTGTCAGTTCGTTTAACCGTAAGTCCAAATAGGTTTTTATGGTTCAGAAGGGGTACAAAATTAATTCACAAGAAGCAAATATTTAGCTCATATATATGTGGTTTCTTACAATGCGTACTGAACGCTGTTCATTTTCAATAGACATATATGCTGTGGCTATCTTCATGTCGTGGATCATTTATCTTCTCTTGATGGCTATGTGTAGTTGTAGAAACAAGTCAACAACGTTGTAGGGGGCCGAATTATAAAATTCTCTTTATTCAGTTTAAGGTTCTTTTGATGACTGCCGAAAGGTGTGCCTGAAGACTGTTGAAGGAGGAGATACCAGGAGATGTTGCTTGTTTGAGGGCTTGCTCGGGACTCCCAGGTTGGCTGGCAGCGACTGCGTAGTTAGGGTTGAGGCTTAAAGCCTTTAATTAGTTGACAATGAGGGCACGCGTAGCGCGTTCCTCATGGTATGAAGGTTGTAGTGTGTTAATGAGATAGGGCTTTAAGGTTTTCTCTGCAGCCGCATATTTTAGATAAATGATCAACGACATATATTTACCTTTAATATTGAGTTCCCACCAACAAGGCCTGTACTAGGAGATTGCACCTATCGCCACATTGATTGCGATAACAATGGGTAATTGCGGTGTATGAATTCAGTCCAGGCATGTTATCACGCAGCTAAAACATAACTGTTCGTTTTATCAAGCCCAAAATCACCGTAATGGATAGACGTGGCCTTTGTGACGTGGTTTGGGAAGACAGCGAGATATACCAGGTGGATAAACCTTTTGTAAATTCTATTTATTTCCTGTACTTGATGAGATTGCGACCACTGTGTTGTATTCCCATACCAGAACGTATATATACAGCTGTTGCGTGAGTTGGGACACAGACTTTGTCTTTGTGGTGTTTCAACATGAAGATCGCATTTCTTCTCCTGTTCTTGGGCGCCGCCCTGGCGGACAAAGTCACTTTCGACAAGTAAATGACAATATCACATGTTTTTAGAATTCAAAGTAGTTTAATTTTAAAGATTGAAAGCGATTGCTTAGGTCATGTGTAAAACAGAAAGGTTTGTTAATTCAATCAAATTCTTTCATCAAACTACTGATTCAGTAAAAATGAATATTACGTGTAAAAATGTGGCTTGTTTTACTGAGCCGATGTGTTTATATGAATTATTCTGTTGGTATTAGCTACCACATGATCGTGGTGGACCGTGTCGAGTCGTCCCATCATGTAGCTATGATCAGCGGAATGGTGGACAGGAATGCTGAAGAAAACGAGGTCAAAAATTTCAATAATTGGAATAATTACAACACTATTACGCTTTCT
This sequence comes from Urechis unicinctus, assembly GCA_034190875.2. Classification (NCBI taxonomy): domain Eukaryota; kingdom Metazoa; phylum Annelida; class Polychaeta; order Xenopneusta; family Urechidae; genus Urechis; species Urechis unicinctus. The sequence continues at coordinate 22,640,877 of CM067342.1, forward strand.
AAAAGAGGCGTGTTATTTCCATCTGTTGAGTTGCAATAGATTTGTATTCGATGCTTTTGTGATGTTTTTAGATTTCGCTGCTTAATGATGACGTCATCATTGGCGGCGAGGCAGCTCTTCTCGTTGCCCCCCAACGCGTCAATGACGTCATCGAAATCTTCAAGGCCCTGAACATTGAATACTCTATTCCATTCGAGAACTTCCAGGCGTAAGTGTGCAGTGCCAAAGCAAACGACGCATTTCCGAAACCTCATTCTTATCCACAGGCGCTCGGTCCCAGACGACAAGCTTCCGAGCGCCAATCAAGTCGCCATCTTTATGCAATCAAATATAAAACGGGTTATCTATAGACAGCGACTCGGCGCTCGGAGGCTTGGTATCGGGAACCGAGTGCCTGTGTTCTTACCCACTAAATACAAAGAGGCTCAAGCATATCGAGAAGTCATTCGTGTTTATCAGCGAACATATCACTCGATTAAGGCAATGAAATATTTGATCGGATGTAAGCGATATTCTCAAACGCGTTTCTCAAAGTTCACAGTGAACGAGATGCTATCCAATATCAGTTAGATAAAACTAATGGTTCTGTGAAATATGTTGGCAGTCACATCGACGCAGTCGACGCCGAAAACGAGGCGGCTCGTCTTGAATGGAGTGCCAAGAAGGCCAAGGGGATCATGGCTGCTCCTAATTATTACATGACCAACACACAACTGGCAGCGTGGCTCACCGAGCAAGCGCAGGGATCTAGCTATGCCACTCTGGTGACCATCCCCAACGCAGGCAGTGCCGGATCGCACCCCATCTACGGTCTCAAGGTATGCAATCCGTACACTGCAATGCAATAGAAGCCTTCTTTATAGAACGATAACACGAAATGAAAAAGGTGTATCTGTAGAAAACAGGTGCCTGTTAATGACTGTGTTCGCTTTTGTTAACGACTCAGATAGCCTTAATAGTATCCGTTATATTAAGGTTGTCGCTTAACGCAGGCTTCTCCTAAGACAGGTTTAACAGTGTTACCATTGAGCTTTCTCAGCAAACGCAGATGAACAGATGAAGGTTGCATTGTATAATCCGACGCGTTGTAACGCTGTCGTATGTACCGCTGTCGTGTGTACCGCTGTCGTGTGTACCGCTGTCGTGTGTACTGCTGTCGTGTGTACCGCTGTCGTGTGTACTGCTGTCGTGTGTACCGCTGTCGTGTGTACCGCTGTCGTGTGTACCGCTGTCGTGTGTACTGCTGTCGTGTGTACCGCTGTCGTGTGTACCGCTGTCGTGTGTACCGCTGTCGTGTGTACCGCAGATTGACGGTACCACAGGTAGCAACCCCAAACATGTGTTTCTTGGAGGTGGCATTCACGCGCGTGAGTGGATTTCGCCAGCAACCATGAACTACATGATCTACGAGGTAAATTATCTAGCCATACATATATTCCTTCACAGTTTAACTTGAACTGTCCAAATCCAGTTGTTTCGATAGAAAATGGGAAGAAGTTATAAATCAAACGATCACCTTATAGCATATTTGCATATAAGCAAATGGAGTTTTTTTCTCAATCAACTTTCAAGTGTCCTTGGTGCTAATTTGCAGTTGGTTTTTGTCATCCAGGAGAGGTGGCGTTGATCATCTCGGTGTGTTATGATGACTTTAGAATCGGGTTAACACGTTATGATTTTAGCTACTCAACGACCAGTCGGGAGATGGAAAGAGGATGCGCGAGAGCTACGTCTGGCACATGTACCCTGTCACCAACCCCGATGGATACGAATTCACCCACACTTCAGTAATAACTTCCATGATGATACATTGAAATTAATACTACATTTTATCATTGATTTGACAATTGTTACCCCTCAAATAACCCAAGATTCGGGTTTTGAAACTCGCGATAAGCTAGGGGTTTCTGCAAATTGAAATATATCCCATTCCAATTACTCCCTTTCCATAATGCCTATGGTGTTAATTTTATCCTTATTTACCCAAACCATTTTATATCTATGAACCTTTCTTGTTTGTGACCAGAACCGCAATTGGCGTAAAAACAGGCGTAACAACGCTGGTTCCACCTGCTTCGGTGTTGATTTGAACAGGAACTGGGGATATCTATGGGGAGGTGAGATGTGACATACATTTCAATTTACGTTAGATGTAAATGAATAAAAGTAGGTCAAGTTCTATTTTGGCAAACCTCCACAATCTTCATCATCCCGTAACCACTACACAGTAACATTGCTTTGTGATTTCCAGGCTCCGGTTCGTCAGGCTCACCCTGCTCCGATCTCTACCACGGGGCCTCAGCCTTCTCCGAATGGGAGACCGCCGCCATGAGAGACGAAATCCTGGCGGTCGGCGGCAGTAACATCATCTTATACATGGATATCCATTCTTATTCTCAGTATTGGTTGGTACCTTGGGGAGGTCAAAATGCCAAGCCAGCTGACTACAGTGACCTGGTTAGCCATTCCTATTGATCTTTTACAATCAAACTAGAAATTAATGAATTGGGGATAGGTGTCCGCGTTATAGATGTGTCCGCCTAATGGAGGTGACCGTTAACACTAATGTGACCTCGTAGCAATAGCTGTGATAACCTGTGATAATCTATGCAACCAGGGGTTTGTGACCGTTAAGTAACCGTTATGCGCAGGTGTCCGCTATGATAAATACTCGATTCAAGCTGTTGCGTTACCTGGTTTAAATCGCTTGTTTATCTCTGACCGAGATGATGATGGTTGATTTCAGAAAGCAGCAGGTGACAGGCCGCTGGTGCTGCCATTCAGATATTCTCTGTTTGCATTTTTGAAGGGAGGTCCTTCCTCGTCGGAACACCACCAGATATTCTCTGTTTGTACATTTTTTTGTGAATAGTTTTTGCCCATCAGATATATAATTGGCTATATAGATAATTGTATATATAACTTATATGTTAAATGATATAATATATATATATTTTGCCTCGTTAAGTGAACTACAGTAAAAAACGGGCTATCATTGAAAATCCAACACCTGTATATATATATATATATATATATATATATATATATATATATATATATATATATATATATATATATATATATATATATCTCTATCTATATGTATATATATGTGACTCTTTGGAAATCTGTCTCTCTCTCTCTCTCTCTCTCTATGTATCTCTCTGTCTCTCTTGGTCTCTCTCTAACCAGACTGTCGTCTTTCTCTCTATCTGGGTATATATCTCTATAATATATCAGGTTATCTCTCTCTATATATATCTCTATATATATATATATATATATTGTCGTCCTTGGTAACTCTGAAGTATAACTTTTGGTAATCAGACGTCGTCTCTGGTGGTGCCTTGGACTGGGTTAAAGGCGGCGCTGGAGTCAAGTATTCTTACTCCCCTGAACTGAGACCAGCAACCGCTGCCCAGGGAGGCTTCGTTATTCCTGCATCGAACATCTATCCAAGTGGAAGAGAGATCTTTGCTGGCGTTGTTGCCAACATTGACATGGCTGAAACTCTTGGCTAGACAATTCAGGTTCCTATTTGGAGAAATAAATAAGTGTTGAATGCAACCGATTTTCATCGATTATTTCATAGACAGACGGCAAATCAATCAACACATGTTAATCTTCGGCAAATAGGTAACATGTTGAATGTATCAAGGCATGGCCCTATTTTGGTCAGCGAACGTCAGTGGTTTTTCTGATAGAGCGACTGTGCGCATGGCAACAAGGAACGACCGAAAGTGTAATGACTACCAGTAGTAGAGAGACTGGGGGTACTGGTGCAGTAGTGAATTGAAGAACAACAACAGGGTATAGTGGGGTACTGGCACACCTACTTGTCGACCAAATAGCCCACACCCCATATATCCGACCAGCCAGCAACCATATTTCCAACAGACTAAGGGCGGGGAGCCTCTCGGCAGACCACGAGTCACAGGGGGTAGGGGAGGCGCAGGGAGTCACGAATCGCAGGGGTACTGGCACACCTACCTCCCTTATATATACTACTGACCCTTGGCAGCTTATACAAGATTTTTACACACCCAAGGGCGCCTCAGACCCGACCCCCAAACGAGACCGAGGGGCTAGTTTGTTGGTAAACTAGTGTGACCATAGGCCAGGGTGTCTACACAGTTCTCAGCTATCCACCACTTTGAGTCAAAGGGGGAGAGAGACACCTTGTTGACGTGGAGCCCATATATTTTGTGTCTTCACTCCTGACCATGTTCATTCTGCTTTTTGGCGAACAGTGACTCCATGTACTGAGCGTACCGTAGATGCTTCTTGACCACCACCTTCTTCACGCCCTTTGCCTTTTTAATCTCATCTCGGCTTGACGTGAAGATCGAGTACATCTTTGGCCGCAGACCTACATACTCCTTGATGGGCACACCAGCGAACTCGTCCGTCATTTTCCCCAGAACCTTCTTATTCCCATTGCTGTACAGGCTATGGGAGGGATCATAGTTGCTAGTGTCAAAGAGATGCCCATCTTCCTTCATATCAGCATACACGTTAGGCGTGCGTATCTCCATAAGCAGCTAATCCGTATCCGTGTACATCAGGTGCTTGGAGAGGTCGAGTATACACATGCCCACATACACCTGGCGGTTCAGTACCAGATGAGTCTTGTGCATGTGCAGAGCGGCCAAGTCATTATCAAACTGCTGATAACGCGCATAGGCAGGACTGGCCACAAGCCTGCGTATTTTTTCCTCTTCCGCCGACCGCACAATCATGACGTCGACTCACCTCCGGAGGTTCTCCATAGTCTTGCCGAACACAGAGTTATTCATCAGCTTATACAGGTCCTTCTAAAAGTCGTTGGTGGCCATCTTACGCAGATCTGTATTTATCCGAATGTAAGGCTCCATCCAGGGACTCTGGTCAAAGACAAGTGCACAATGAATCTTGGTAAGTCTCATCCCCAAAGACAGATACAGCTTCAGGTTCCTGTAGTGGATCACATACTTTTCTTTGTTGCGGAGGTTAGGCACCAGCTTCTTAACTCCACTTCCTGTGCTCCCCAATGCACCTAGGAGATCCTTCTGGTAGTCTGACAACCATTCGTTCTGTACAAGAAGCCGCTAGGGGATAGTCATTATGACTATCATGTAACTCTGAAGGATATTCAATATCAACTTCAAGTATATACCTCGTTTCAGCATATCCTGTATCTGTAGATCGGCCAGCTGATCCACCCGCTAAATACCTGAAGTAGGTAGGGCTTGACTCATCGCCCACCCATACAGGTTGTTGGCATCGAAATACTGGATATAGCTCGCTGGCTTATCTTGACCAAAGCCCTCCACGTATGGGTTGTTCGCTTTAGCGTAGCGACGTGATACCATGCTTATTCCACCGCGCAGCCCCTTCTCAATAAAGAGGTGCTTGTCATAATCGGTGAGAAGCTCGAGTTCCACCCCTGTGCTCTTAAGAAGCGCATCCCACGACAAACCGTGGCTGGTATAGTAGTTGACCGGATCAAACCCGTACTGCTTAAGACAGGTTTTCCGGAATGTTTCAAACACATCAGCCAGGAGCAGTACATCCGTGCGTAAGTAAAGGTCATGGTAGTCCCCCATGCTTTTACAACCGAATGCGTTCCAGACTTTCTGTGCATGGGCATAGTCTGCAGCAGATATACCCTGCTCAGAGAGCTTGCTGTAGAACTCATAGATCGGTGGTAGTGGAGCATCAAACTTATCCCAGCCATCCATGAACTCGTAGGGGTACACTCCCTTACGCAGCAGCAAGCGCTGCTTCTTTCATCTGGCTCATATTCCGACTTCACAGCAAAGACATCTGGGTTGTTAGCAGACACCAGCTTATCGAGCGAGGCCAGGAGGAACTGTGCACTATCAATGAAGCGCAACTGTCCATGCAACAGGGAAATATATATCTCCATGTTATTGGGGTACAGTTGATATTCCCCTCCACTTTGCTCATGGCTTGCATCAAGAGGTGGGAATCATATCTCCCTACATTGTGCAACACCACAGGTACGGGCGCTGTCTTAGGACTCAACCGCAGCTTCAAGTTGCATACCTTATGCGCGGCTCCCCTGTACTTACCTGTTACATGACAATGGTCCCAGCCTAGTTCTTTGTTGCACACATGACAATGGGTTGCTCCCTTGTGCACTCTTTTCTCCTTTCATGTCATGCGCATGGGGACAGGCTTGGAGAGAACTGCTTTGATCTTTTACTCCTCCTGCTGCATAGCCAGTAAGAACTTCTCCACAGCATCGCTTCCTCTGTAAACCACAGGGGGTTCGGTCTGCCCATCAGAACGGACAACCACATAGCCGTAACCACATGGCTCATGCTCCTGTGTTCTCGGCGTGTTGCTCTTACCAGGATTAAGTGCAGGACCTGGAAGTTTCACCGTAAGCGCCTCAAAATCGGCGTAGATAAAGAATGGAGCGGGGAGTTGTTTCTGCCAGTTCTGAAAGGATGAATACAGATCTGTGTAACGTGGCCACCAGCGACTTTGAGAAGGATCTCTATAAGCTGATGAATAACTCTGTGTTTGGCAAGACTATAGAGAACCTTCGGATGCGAGTCGACGTCAAGATTGTGCGGTCGGCGGAAGAGGAAAAAATACGCAGGCTTGTGTCCAGTCCTGCCTATGCTCGTCATCAGGTGTTTGATAATGACTTGGCCGCTCTGCACATGCACAAGCCTCGTCTGGTACTGAACCGCCCGGTGTATGTGGGTATGTGTATACTCGACCTCTCCAAGCACCTGATGTATGACTTTTATTACAATACCATGAAGCCCAGATACGGCAAGAACCTTGGTCTGTTGTACACGGATACGGATTAGCTGCTTATGGAGATACGCATGCCTGAGGTGTATGCTGATATGAAGGAAGATGGGCATTTCTTTGACACTAGCAACTATGATCCCTCCCATAGCCTGTACAGAAATGGGAATAAGAAGGTTCTGGGGAAGATGAAGTATGAGTGCGCTGGTGTGCCCATCAAGGAGTGTGTGGGTCTACGGCCAAAGATGAACTCGATCCTGATGTCGATCCGAGATGAGATTAAAAAGGCGTGAAGAAGGTGGTGGTCTAGAAGCATCTACGGCACGCTCAGTACATGGAGTCACTGTTCGCCAAAAAGCGGAATGAACATGGTCAGGAGTGACTGCCACAAAATATATGGGCTCCACGTCAACAAGGTGTCTCTCTCCCCCTTTGACTCAAAGTGGTGGATAGCTGAGAACGGTGTAGACACCCTGGCCTATGGTCACACTAGTTTACCAACAAACTAGCCCCTCGGCCTCGTTTGGAGGTCGGGTCTGAGGCGCCCTTGGGTGTGTAAAAATCTTGTATAAGCTGCCAAGGGTCAGTAGTATATATAAGGGAGGTAGGTGTGCCAGTACCCCTGCGATTCGTGACTCCCTGCGCCTCCCCCCCCTACCACCTGCGACTCGTCTGCCGAGAGGCTCCCCGCCCTTAGTCTGTTGGAAATTTGGTTGCTGGCTGGTTGGATATATGGGGTGTGGGCTATTTGGTCGACAGGTAGGTGTGCCAGTACCCCACTCTACCTCGGTGTTGTTCTTCAATTTACTACTGCGCCAGTACCCCCAGTCTCTCTACTACTGGTAGTCATTACACTTTCGATCGTTCCTTGTTGCCGTACGTATAGTCGCTCTATCGGAAAAACCACTGACGTTCGCTGACCAAAATAGGGCCACGCCTTGATACATTCAACATGTTACCTACTTGCCGAAGATTAACATGTGTTGATTGATTTGCCGTCTGTCTATGAAATAATTGATGAAAATTGGTTGTATTCAACACTTATTTATTTCTCCAAATAGGAACCTGAATTGTCTAGCCAAGAGTTTCAGCCATGTCAATGTTGGCAACAACGCCAGCAAAGATCTCTCTTCCACTTGGATAGATGTTCGATGCAGGAATAACGAAGCCTCCCTGGGCAGCGGTTGCTGGTCTCAGTTCAGGGGAGTAGGAATACTTTACTCCAGCGCCACCTTTAGCCCAGTCCAAGGCACCACCAGAGGTGACGTCTGGTTACCGATTTGACTCGAGGTTTTTTTGTATCATTACTAAACGTAGTTAGGTATCCGGTGAATAGAATGACCCACCCTCATCAATGAAAGAAACATACTCAGTGTTACTGACGAGGCAAGCTGCGATCACAATTCCCGTGATTCTCGTTTTTGTAAGATTGGGTGTTGACATGCTCATATATTATACATACTGCATGACAGAAAATGGTCGAATAGGCAGGCGTCACTTGTGGTCATAACGTTAATTAGGCCTACGGGCAAGGTGATCATAACGCAAAAATAAGCGAATGTTCTTGAAATGGGTCAGATGGGACCAAAATGAAACCGGTGCATTTATTTTTGATTCCACGATGTTTGTCAGTTCGTTTAACCGAATGTCCGGAATATTTTTTTATGGATTAGAAGTGGTAAAAAATTAATTCACAAGAAGCAAACATTTAACTCATATATATGTGGTTTCTTACAATGCGAACTAAACGCTGTTCATTTTAAATAGATATATATTTACCTTTAACTTTGAGTTTCCCATAACGAGGTCTGTACTGGGTGATTGAACCGATCGCGATAACAATGGGTAATTGCAGTGTATGAATTCAGTCCAGGCATGTTTTCACGCGGTTAAAACATAACTGTTCGTTTTATCAAGTCCAAAACCATAGTTATGGATAGTCGTGGCCTTTGTGACGTTTTATGGTAAGACGGCATGATATACCAGATGGAAATTCTTTTTGTAAATTTTATTTATTTCCTGCCCTTGATAAGATTACGACCACTGTGTTGTATTTCCCATGCCAGAACGTATATATACAGCTGTTGCGTGAGTTAGGACACAGACATTGTCTTTGTGGTGTTTCAACATGAAGATCGCATTTCTTCTCCTGTTCTTGGGCGCCGCCCTGGCGGACAAAGTCACTTTCCACAAGTAAGTGACAATATCACAATGTTCGTTGTTTTTGAATTCAAAGTAGTTTAATTAAAGATTGAAAGCCACATTGCGTAGGTCAAGTGTAAAACAGAAAGGTTTGTTAATTCAATCAAATTCTTACATCAAACTACTGATTCAGTAACAATGAATATTACGTGTAGATGTGTTGATATGAATGATTCTGTTGGTATTAGCTACCACATGATAATGGTGGACCGTGTCGAGTCGACCCATCATGTAGCTATGATCAGCGGAATGGTGGACAGGAATGCTGAAGAAAACGAGGTCAAAAATTTCAATAATTCGAATAATTACAACACTATTACGCTTTCTAAAAGAGGCGTGTTATTTCCATCTGTTGAGTTGCAATAGATTTGTATTCGATGCTTTTGTGATGTTTTTAGATTTCGCTGCTTAATGATGACGTCATCATTGGCGGCGAGGCAGCGCTTCTCGTTGCCCCCCAACGCGTCAATGACGTCATCGAAATCTTCAAGGCCCTGAAAATTGAATACTCTATACCATTCGAGAACTTCCAGGCGTAAGTGTGCAGTGCCAAAGCATGCCTCGCATTTCCGAAACCTCATTCTTATCCACAGGCGCTCGGTCCCAGACGACAAGCTTCCGAGCGCCAATCAAGTCGCCATCTTTATGCAACTAGATATAAAACAAGTTATCTGTAGATAGCGGCTTGGCGCTCGGAAGCTTGGCATCGGGAACCGGGCGCCTGTGCTCTTACCCACTAAATACAAAGAGGTTCAAGCATATCGAGAAGTCATTCGTGTTTATCAGCGAACATTTCACTCGATTAAGGCAATGGAATGTTTTGATCGGATGACAACGATATTCTCAAACGCGTTTCTCAAAGTTCACAGTGAACGAGATGCTATCCAATATCAGTAAGCTAAAACTAATGGTGCTGTGAAATATGTTGGCAGTCACATCGACGCAGTCGACGCCGAAAACGAGGCGGCTCGTCTTGAATGGAGTGCCAAGAAGGCCAAGGGGATCATGGCTGCTCCTAATTATTACATGAGCAACACGCAACTGGCAGCGTGGCTCACCGAGCAAGCGCAGGGATCTAGCTATGCCACTCTGGTGACCATCCCCAACGCAGGCAGTGCCGGGTCGCACCCCATCTACGGTCTTAAGGTATGCAATCCGTACACTGCAATGCAATAGAAGCCGTATTTATAGAATAATAACACGAAATGAAAAGGTGTATTCGTAGAAAACAGGTGCCCGTTAATGACTGTGTTCGCTTTTGTTAACGACTCAGATAGCCTTAATAGTATCCGTTATATTAAGGTTGTCGCTTAACGCTGGCTTCTCCTAAGACAGGTTTAACAGTGTTACCATTGAGTTGCACCGCTGTCGTGTGTACCGCTGTCGTGTGTACCGCTGTCGTGTGTACCGCTGTCATGTGTACCGCTGTCGTGTGTACCGCTGTCGTGTGTACCGCAGATTGACGGAACCACAGGAAGCAATCCCAGACACGTGTTTCTTGGAGGTGGCATTCACGCGCGTGAGTGGATTTCGCCAGCAACCATGAACTACATGATCTACGAGGTAAATTATCTGGCCATACATATATTCCTTCACAGTTTAACTTGAACTGTCCAAATCCAGTTGTTTCGATAGAAAATGGGAAAAGTTATAAATCAAACGATCACCTTATAGCATATTTGCATTTATGCAAATGGAGGTTTTTAACTAAATCAACTTTCAAGTGTCCTTGGTGCTAATTTGCAGTTGGTTTTTGTCATCCAGGAGAGGTGGCGTTGATCATCTCGGTGTGTTATGATGACTCTAGAATCGGGTTAACACGTTATGATTTTAGCTACTCAACGACCAGTCGGGAGATGGAAAGAGGATGCGCGAGAGCTACGTCTGGCACATGTACCCTGTCACCAACCCCGATGGATACGAATTCACCCACACTTCAGTAATAACTTCAATGATGATACATTGAAATTAATACTACATTTTATCATTGATTTGACAATTGTTACCCCTCAAATAACCCAAGGTTCGGGTTTTGAAACTTGCGATAAGCTAGGGGTTTCTGCAAATTGAAATATATCCCATTCCAATCACTCCCTTTGCATTAATGCGTATGGTGTTAATTTTATCCTTATTTACCCAAACCATTTTATATCTATGAACCTTTCTTGTTTGTGACCAGAACCGCAATTGGCGTAAAAACAGGCGTAACAACGCTGGTTCCACCTGCTTAGGTGTTGATCTGAACAGGAACTGGGGATATCTATGGGGAGGTGAGATGTGACATACATTTCAATTTACGTTAGATTTAAATGAATAAAAGTAGGTCAAGTTCTATTTTGGCAAACCTCCACAATCTTCATCATCCCGTAACCACTACACAGTAACATTGCTTTGTGATCTCCAGGCTCCGGTTCGTCAGGTTTGCCCTGCTCCGACACCTACCGCGGGGCCTCAGCCTTCTCCGAATGGGAGACCGCCGCCATGAGAGACGAAATCCTGGCGGTCGGCGGCAGTAACATCATCTTATACATGGATATCCATTCTTATTCTCAGTATTGGCTGGTACCTTGGGGAGGTCAAAATGCCAAGCCAGCTGACTACAGTGACCTGGTTAGCCATTCCTATTGATCTTTTACAATCAAACTGGAAATTAATGAATTTTGGACAGGTGTCCGCGTAAAAGATGTGTCCGCCTAATGTAGGTGACAGTTAACACTAATGTGACCTCGTAGCAATAGCTGTGATAACCTGTGATAAACTATGCAACCAGGGGTTTGTGACCGTTAAGTAACCGTTATGCGCAGGTGTCCGCTATGATAAGGTCTCGATTCAAGCTGTTGCGTTATCTGGTTTAAATCGCTTGTTTATCTCTGACGGAGATGATGATGGCTGATTTCAGAAAGCAGCAGGTGACGCCGCTGGTGCTGCCATTCAGGCAGCAGAAGGGAGGTCCTTCCTAGTCGGAACACCACCAGATATTCTCTGTTAGTACATTTTTGTGAATAGTTTTGCCCATCAGATATACAATTTGCATTGCCTCGTTAAGTGAACTCCAGTAAATAAAACGGGCATCATTGAAAATCCAACACCTATATATATATATATATATATATATATATCGACTTTGGAAATCTGATGTATAACTTTTGGTAACCAGACGTCGCCGCTGGTGGTGCCTTAGACTGGGCTAAAGGTGGCGCTGGAGTCAAGTATTCCTACTCCCCTGAACTGAGACCAGCAACCGCTGCCCAGGGAGGCTTCGTTATTCCTGCATCGAACATCTATCCAAGTGGAAGAGAGATCTTTGCTGGCGTTGTTGCCAACATTGACATGGCTGAAACACTTGGCTAGACAATTCAGGTTCCTATTTGGAGAAATAAATAAGTGTTGAATACAACCGAATTTCATCAATTATTTCATAGACAGACGCAAATCAAACAACACATGTTAATCTTCGGCAAATAGGTAACATGTTGAATGTATCAAGGCGTGGCCCTATTTTGGTCAGCGAACGTCAGTGGTTTTTCTGATAGAGCGACTGTACGTATGGCAACAAGGAACGACCGAAAGTGTAATGACTACCAGTAGTAGAGAGACTGGGGGTACTGGCGCAGTAGTAAATTCAAGAACAACACCGAGGTAGAGTGGGGTACTGGCACACCTACCTGTCGACCAAATAGCCCACACCCCATATATCCAACCAGCCAGCAACCATATTTCCAACAGACTAAGGGCGGGGAGCCTCTCGGCAGACGAGTCGCAGGTGGTAGGGGGGGGGGGGCAGGGAGTCACGAGTCGCAGGGGTACTGGCACACCTACCTCCCTTATATATACTACTGACCCTTGGCAGCTTATACAAGATTTTTACACACCCAAGGGCGCCTCAGACCCGACCCCCAAACGAGGCCGAGGGGCTAGTTTGTTGGTAAACTAGTGTGACCATAGGCCAGGGTGTCTACACCGTTCTCAGCTATCCACCGCTTTGAGTCAAAGGGGAGAGAGACACCTTGTTGACGTGGAGCCCATATATTTTGTGGCAGTCACCCTGACCATGTTCATTCCGCTTTTTGGCGAACAGTGACTCCATGTACTGAGCGTGCCGTAGATGCTTCTTGACCACCACCTTCTTCACGCCCTTTGCCTTTTTAATCTCATCTCGGCTTGACGTGAGGATCGAGTTCATCTTTGGCCGCAGACCCACATACTCCTTGATGGGCACACCAGCGCACTCATCCTTCATCTTCCCAAGAACCTTCTTATTATGTCTTCCAACGATAGTTGGAAGACATATTGGTTTAGCCAGTATTTTTTTTTTTTTTTTTTTTTTTTTTTTTCTCAGTCAAGGTTTTTCGGGCTTTTCTTCGGAACGGTTAAACATATCAACATGAAATTTTGGGGAATGATAGATCAAGTTGAGACACAACTGGCGATCTAATTTGACGCGCATGCGCAGTGTTGGAGGCTTATGGGATCGATTTTTCGTCGATTTTTTCCCCCATTTTCTGTAACTATCTCCTCCATAACTACTGCGGTTACGAACATATGAATTATATGGTTGTAACAAGCAATTATCGTAGCATGGAATAGGCGAAAAAAATACTTATTTTTACCTTTTGTACTTTGTATAATGACATGTATTTTAGAGTACCTATCGCGATTTTTGCTACGACTTCTCTCCTCGCTGATATCTCTGAAAAGGCTGTATTTACGGACATGAAATTTTGTCAGTATATAGAACTTGGCCTCGTGATAATGATTGTAACAGTATTTTTAGCATTCACAGTAACAAAAAACAGCAAAAAGGACGATTAGTTTCAAGGTTTTCTGCTGCAGCAGCTTAGCGGCAGGCTAACAGCAGTTCGTGTTTAAGTAGGCCAAATCTTACGTAATCGACCAAAGGCCTTGGCTGGGTTTGCATTGACTTGGGTAGGGGGTCATGTCAAAACAGGCCAAACCTTACGTAATCAATCAGCGGCAGCATTCATCGCTTTCGCGGTGTATTGACTTGGTTTAGGGGTCATGTCAAAACATCTAAGCGGCAGCAGCATGTGATCTTATGATAGTGCGCGTTACCAGCTATTATCGGTCCGTGTATATACTGTCTTTATGTCTCAGCGACAGTGTGCACTGGATGTCCCGGTGCAATCAAGGCGGGTATATATACGCAAACACGCATACACGCACATATATATATATATATATATATATATATATATATATAATATATATATATATATATATATATATATATATATATATATATATATATATATATATATATATATATATATATATATATATACACGGTTTCCGATGCCAAGCTTCCGAGCGCCGAGCAGCTATCTATAAATAGCATATAGATGTGAATATTTATAAGTGTGTGTGTTTATATACGTATATATATATATATAGATAGATAGAGAATAGAGATATATATATAGAGATATTATAGAGATATATATATAGGAGAGATATCTATATAGATAGAGATATATATAGAGAGAGAGAGAGATATCTAGATATTATAGATATCTCCTAGAGACTCTACATAGACCTAGAGATACATATCCATAGAGATCTAGAGATCTAGATATAGATATATCTCCTATAGAGAGGGAGACACACCTCTATATACATTTAGGGTATGTCTATCTCCATAGAGATCTATAGAGCATATATCAGAGAGAGAGATATCTATGATCCCAGACAGAGAGATAGAGAGAGAGATATATATATAGATACATATATAGAGAAAGAGGAGATACAGAGAGATATATATAAATACATATATATAGATATATATATATATATATATATATATTTTATACACATATATATAACATATATCATCATATACATAATATATATAAATATACATATACACATATATATAAATATAAAAATAAATATATGCATATAAATACATGTATATATACATCTATATATATATATATATATATATATATATATATATATATATCTATATATATATATATATATATATATATATATATATATATATATATATATATATATATATTTATGTCTTCCAACGATTTTTTTTTTTTTTTTCTCCAGTCAAGGTTTTTCAGGCTTTTCTCCGAACGGTTAAACATATCAACATGAAATTTTGGGGGAAAGATAGATCAAGTTGAGACACAACTGGCGATCCAGTTTGACGCGCATGCGCAGTGTTGGAGGCTTATGGGATTGATTTTTCATCGATTTTTTCCCTCATTTTCTGTAACTATCTCCTCTATAACTACTGCAGTTACGAACATATGATTATATGGTTGTAACAAGCAATTATCGTAGCATGGAATAGGCGAAAAAAAATACTACTTTTTCACCTTTTGTACTTTGTATAATGACATATATTTAGAGTACCTATCGCGATTTTTGCTTCGACTTCTCTCCTCGCTGATATCTCTGAAACGGCTGTATTTACGGACATGAAATTTTGTCAGTATTTAGAACTTGGCCTCGTGATAATGACTGTAACAGTATTTTAAGCATTCACAGTAAAAGAAAACAGCAAAAAGGACGTTTAGTTTGAATGTTTTCTACTGCAGCAGCTTAGCAGCAGGCTATCTGCAGTTCGTGTCTAAGTAGGCCAAACCTTACGTAATCGACCAGAGCCATTCATCGCTTACCTTGGCTGGCTTTAAGGGGTCATGTCAAAACAGGCCAAACCTTACGTAATCAATCAGCGGCATTCATCGCTTTCGCCGTGTATTGACTTGGTTTAGGGGTCATGTCAAAACATCTAAGCGGCAGCAGCTTGTGATCTTATAATAGTGTGCGTTACCAGCTCTTCTCGGTCCGTGCATATACTGTCTTTATGTCTCAGCGACAGTGTGCACTGGATGTCCCGGTGCAATCAAAGCGGGTATATATACACAAACACGCATACGCGCACACACACACATATATATATATATATATATATATATATATTATATATATATATATATATATATATATATATATATATATATATATATATATATATATATATATATATATATATATATATACACACGGTTTCCGATGCCAAGCTTCCGAGAGCCGAGCAGCTATCTATAAATAGCATATATATGTATATATATTATAAGTGTGTGTGTTATATACGTTATATATATATATATATATATACATACATATATATAGATATATATAGATATAGAGAGATAGATATATGAGCCATAGTCGTAAGAGATGCACAGAGCCTAGATATAGAGAGATAGGAGAGAGATAGCAGAGATATATATATATATATATATATATCTCTATATAGAGATACACACATATGTAGAGAGACATAGATATATACATACATAGATAGAGATACAGACATATAGATAAATACATAGATATAGATATATACATATAGATAAAGATACATATATACACAGAGAATACATAAATAAATATATGAGATATATATATATACACAATGTATATAGACATAGATATATACAGACATTATATACGTATATATATATATAAATATACAGATAAACATATGAGATAAATATAAAAATAAATATTTGTGTATCTATATATATATATGATATATATATCTCCTACTCTCCTCTATCTATATATATATATATATATAATATATATATTATATATCTATATAATATATATTATATATATATATATCTATATATATATATATGTGTTTCGGCAAGACTATACTATAGTGAACCTTCGGATGCGAGTCGACGTCAAGATTGTGCGGTCGGCGGAAGAGGAAAAAATACGCAGGCTTGTGGCCAGTCCTGCCTATGCTCGTCATCAGGTGTTTGATAATGACTTGGCCGCTCTGCACATGCACAAGCCTCGTCTGGTACTGAACCGCCCGGTGTATGTGGGTATGTGTATACTCGACCTCTCCAAGCACCTGATGTATGACTTTTATTACAATACCATGAAGCCCAGAAACGGCAAGAACCTTGGTCTGTTGTACACGGATACGGATTCGCTGCTTATGGAGATACGCACGCCTGAGGTGTATGCTGATATGAAGGAAGATGGGCATTTCTTTGACACTAGCAACTATGATCCCTCCCATATCCTGTACAGAAATGGGAATAAGAAGGTTCTGGGGAAGATGAAGTATGAGTGCGCTGGTGTGCCCATCAAGGAGTGTGTGGGTCTGCGGCCAAAGATGAACTCGATCCTGATGTCGATCCGAGATGAGATTAAAAAGGCGTGAAGAAGGTGGTGGTCAAGAAGCATCTACGGCACGCTCAGTACATGGAGTCACTGTTCGCCAAAAAGCGGAATGAACATGGTCAGGGTGACTGCCACAAAATATATGGGCTCCACGTCAACAAGGTGTCTCTCTCCCCCTTTGACTCAAAGCGGTGGATAGCTGAGAACGGTGTAGACACCCTGGCCTATGGTCACACTAGTTTACCAACAAACTAGCCCCTCGGCCTCGTTTGGAGGTCGGGTCTGAGGCGCCCTTGGGTGTGTAAAAATCTTGTATAAGCTGCCAAGGGTCAGTAGTATATATAAGGGAGGTAGGCTATTTGGTCGACAGGTAGGTGTGCCAGTACCCCACTCCACCTCGGTGTTGTTCTTCAATTTACTACTGCGCCAGTACCCCCAGTCTCTCTACTACTGGTAGTCATTACACTTTCGATCGTTCCTTGTTGCCGTACGTACAGTCGCTCTATCAGAAAAACCACTGACGTTCGCTGACCAAAATAGGGCCACGCCTTGATACATTCAACATGTTACCTATTTGCCGAAGATTAACATGTGTTGATTGATTTGCCGTCTGTCTATAAAATAATTGATGAAAATTGGTTGTATTCAACACTTATTTATTTCTCCAAATAGGAACCTGAATTGTCTAGCCAAGAGTTTCAGCCATGTCAATGTTGGCAACAACGCTAGCAACGATCTCTCTTCCACTTGGATGGATGTTCGATGCAGGAATAACGAAGCCTCCCTGGGCAGCGGTTGCTGGTCTCAGTTCAGGGGAGTAGGAATACTTTACTCCAGCGCCACCTTAAGCCCAGTCCAAGGCACCACCAGAGGTGACGTCTGGTTACCGATTTGACTCGAGGTTTTTTTGTATCATTACTAAACGTAGATAGGAATCCGGTGAATAGAATGATCGACCCTCATCAATGAAAGAAACATACTCAGTGTTACTGACGAGGCAAGCTGCGATCACAATTCCCGTTATTCTCGTTTTTGTAAGATTGGGTGTTGACATGCTCATATATTATACATACTGCATGACAGAAAATGGTCGAATAGGCAGGCGTCACTTGTGGTCATAACGTTAATTAGGCCTACGGGCAAGGTGATCATAACGCAAAAATAAGCGAATGTTCTTGAAATGGGTCAGATGGGACCAAAATGAAACCGGTGCATTTATTTTTGATTCCACGATGTTTGTCAGTTCGTTTAACCGGTTGTCCGGAATATGTTTTTATGGATTAGAAGTGGTAAAAATTTAATTCACAAGAAGCAAATATTTAACTCATATATATGTGGTTTCTTACAATGCGAACTAAACGCTGTTCATTTTAAATAGATATATATTTACCTTTAACTTTGAGTTTCCCATAACGAGGTCTGTACTGGGTGATTGAACCGATCGCGATAACAATGGGTAATTGCAGTGTATGAATTCAGTCCAGGCATGTTTTCACGCGGTTAAAACATAACTGTTCGTTTTATCAAGTCCAAAACCATAGTTATGGATAGTCGTGGCCTTTGTGACGTTTTATGGTAAGACGACATGATATACCAGATGGAAATTCTTTTTGTAAATTTTATTTATTTCCTGCCCTTGATAAGATTACGACCACTGTGTTGTATTTCCCATGCCAGAACGTATATATACAGCTGTTGCGTGAGTTAGGACACAGACTTTGTCTTTGTGGTGTTTCAACATGAAGATCGCATTTCTTCTCCTGTTCTTGGGCGCCGCCCTGGCGGACAAAGTCACTTTCCACAAGTAAGTGACAATATCACAATGTTCGTTGTTTTTGAATTCAAAGTAGTTTAATTAAAGATTGAAAGCCACATTGCGTAGGTCAAGTGTAAATCAGAAAGGTTTGTTAATTCAATCAAATTCTTACATCAAACTACTGATTCAGTAACAATGAATATTACGTGTAAAAATGTGGCTTGTTTTCTGAGCTGATGTGTTTATATGAATTATTCTGTTGGTATTAGCTACCACATGATAATGGTGGACCGTGTCGAGTCGACCCATCATGTAGCTATGATCAGCGGAATGGTGGACAGGAATGCTGAAGAAAACGAGGTCAAAAATTTCAATAATTCGAATAATTACAATAATATTACGATTTCTAGGAGAGGCGTATTATTTCCATCTGTTGAGTTGCAACAGATTTGTATTCGATGCTTTTGCGATGTTTTTAGATTTCGCTGGTTAATGATGACGTCATCATTGGCGGCGAGGCAGCGCTTCTCGTTGCCCCCCAACGCGTCAATGACGTCATCGAAATCTTCAAGGCCCTGAAAATTGAATACTCTATTCCATTCGAGAACTTCCAGGCGTAAGTGTGCAGTGCCAAAGCATGCCTCGCATTTCCGAAACCTCATTCTTATCCACAGGCGCTCGGTCCCAGACGACAAGCTTCCGAGCGCCAATCAAGTCGCCATCTTTATGCAACTAGATATAAAACAAGTTATCTGTAGATAGCGGCTTGGCGCTCGGAAGCTTGGCATCGGGAACCGGGCGCCTGTGCTCTTACCCACTAAATACAAAGAGGTTCAAGCATATCGAGAAGTCATTCGTGTTTATCAGCGAACATATCACTCGATTAAGGCAATGGAATGGTTTCATCGGATGTAAGCGATATTCTCAAACGCGTTTCTCAAAGTTCACAGTGAACGAGATGCTCGCCAATATCAGTAAGCTAAACTTAATGGTGCTGTGAAATATATTGGCAGTCACATCGACGCAGTCGACGCCGAAAACGAGGCGGCTCGTCTTGAATGGAGTGCCAAGAAGGCCAAGGGGATCATGGCTGCTCCTAATTATTACATGACCAACACACAACTGGCAGCGTGGCTCACCGAGCAAGCGCAGGGATCTAGCTATGCCACCCTGGTGACCATCCCCAACACAGGCAGTGCCGGGTCGCACCCCATCTACGGTCTTAAGGTATGCAATCCGTACACTGCAATGCAATAGAAGCCTTCTTTATAGAACGATAACACGAAATGAAAAAGGTGTATCTGTAGAAAACACGTGCCTGTTAATGACTGAGTTCGCTTTTGTTAACGACACAGATAGCCTTAATAGTATCCGTTATATTAAGCTTGTCGCTAAACGCAGGCTTCTCCTAAGACAGGTTTAACAGTGTCACCATTGAGCTTTCTCAGCAAACGCAGATGAACGGATGAAGGTTGCATTGTATAATCCGACGCGTTGTACCGCTGTCGTGTGTACCGCTGTCGTGTGTACCGCTGTCGTGTGTACCGCTGTCGTGTGTACCGCTGTCGTGTGTACCGCTGTCGTGTGTACCGCTGTCGTGTGTACCGCTGTCGTGTGTACCGCAGATTGACGGTACCACAGGTAGCAGCCCCAGACATGTGTTTCTTGGAGGTGGCATTCACGCGCGTGAGTGGATTTCGCCAGCAACCATGAACTACATGATCTACGAGGTAAATTATCTGGCCATACATATATTCCTTCACAGTTTAACTTGAACTGTCCAAATCCAGTTGTTTCGATAGAAAATGGGAAAAAGTTATACATCAAACGATCACCTTATAGCATATTTGCATTTAAGCAAATGGATTTTTTTTCTCAATCAACTTTCAAGTGTCCTTGGTGCTAATTTGCAGTTGGTTTTTGTCATCCAGGAGAGGTGGCGTTGATCATCTCGGTGTGTTATGATGACTTTAGAATTGGGTTAACACGTTATGATTTTAGCTACTCAACGACCAGTCGGGAGATGGAAAGAGGATGCGCGAGAGCTACGTCTGGCACATGTACCCTGTCACCAACCCCGATGGATACGAATTCACCCACACTTCAGTAATAACTTCAATGATGATACATTGAAATTAATACTACATTTTATCATTGATTTGACAATTGTTACCCCTCAAATAACCCAAGGTTCGGGTTTTGAAACTCGCGATAAGCTAGGGGTTTCTGCAAATTTGAAATATATCCCATTCCAATTACTCCCTTTCCATAATGCGTATGGTGTTAATTTTATCCTTATTTACCCAAACCATTTTATATTTATGAACCTTTCTTGTTTGTGACCAGAACCGCAATTGGCGTAAAAACAGGCGTAACAACGCTGGTTCCACCTGCTTCGGTGTTGATTTGAACAGGAACTGGGGATATCTATGGGGAGGTGAGATGTGACATACATTTCAATTTACGTTAGTAAATGAATAAAAGTAGTTCAAGTTCTATTTTCGCAAACCTCCACAATCTTCATCATCCCGAAACCACTACACAGTAACATTGCTTTGTGATTTCCAGGCTCCGGTTCGTCAGGCTCACCCTGCTCCGACCTCTACCACGGGGCCTCAGCCTTCTCCGAATGGGAGACCGCCGCCATGAGAGACGAAATCCTGGCGGTCGGCGGCAGTAACATCATCTTATACATGGATATCCATTCTTATTCTCAGTATTGGCTGGTACCTTGGGGAGGTCAAAATGCCAAGCCAGCTGACTACAGTGACCTGGTTAGCCATTCCTATTGATCTTTTACAATCAAACTAGAAATTAATGAATTGGGGATAGGTGTCCGCGTTGTAGATGTGTCCGCCTAATGGAGGTGACCGTTAACACTAATGTGACCTCGTAGCAATAGCTGTGATAACCTGTGATAATCTATGCAACCAGGGGTTTGTGACCGTTAAGTAACCGTTATGCGCAGGTGTCCGCTATGATAAATTCTCGATTCAAGCTGTTGCGTTACCTGGTTTAAATCGCTTGATTATCTCTGACCGAGATGATGATGGTTGATTTCAGAAAGCAGCAGGTGACGCCGCTGGTGCTGCTATTCAGGCCGCTGAAGGGAGGTCCTTCCTAGTCGGAACACCACCAGATATTCTCTGTTTGTACATTTTTGTGATTTGTTTAGCCCATAAGATATATAATTGGCATTGCCTCGTTAAGTGAACTCCAGTAAATACACCGGCCATCATTGAAAATCCAACACCTGTGTATATATATATATATATATATATATATATAGATATATATATATATATATAGATATATAGATATATAGATAGATATATATAGATATATATATATATATAGATATATATATATACATCCAATATATATATAGACACATATATATATATATATATATATCTATATATCTATCTGTATATATAGATATGTATGTGTATATATATATGTAAATGTATATATCTATATATATATATATAAATACTATCTCTATATATATGTATATATATATATCTATCTATCTATCTCTCTATATATGTCTATATATATATGTGTATATATATATGTAAATGTATATATATATATATATATATATGTATTTCTATATATATATATGGATATATATATATATATATATATATATATATCTAGTTATATATATACATGTATATATATATATATATCTATATCTATATCTATATATCTATCTATATATATATCTATATATATATATATATATATATATATATATATATATATATGTATATATATATATATATATATATATATATATATATATATGTATATATATATCGTCTTTGGTAATATGAAGTATAACTTTTGGTAATCAGACGTCGTCTCTGGTGGTGCCTTGGACTGGGTTAAAGGCGGCGCTGGAGTCAAGTATTCCTACTCCCCTGAACTGAGACCAGCAACCGCTGCCCAGGGAGGCTTCGTTATTCCTGCATCGAACATCTATCCAAGTGGAAGAGAGATCTTTGCTGGCGTTGTTGCCAACATTGACATGGCTGAAATTCTTGGCTAGACAATTCAGGTTCCTATTTGGAGAAATAAATAAGTGTTGAATGCAACCGATTTTCATCGATTATTTCATAGACAGACTGCAAATCAAACAACACATGTTAATCTTCGGCAAATAGGTAACATGTTGAATGTATCAAGGCGTGGCCCTATTTTGGTCAGCGAACGTCAGTGGTTTTTCTGATAGAGCGACTGTGCGTATGGCAACAAGGAACGACCGAAAGTGTAATGACTATGAGTAGTAGAGAGACTGGGGGTACTGGCGCAGTAGTAAATTGAAGAACAACACCAGGGTATAGTGGGGTACTGGCACACCTACTTGTCGACCAAATAGCCCACACCCCATATATCCGACCAGCCAGCAACCATATTTCCAACAGACTAAGGCCGGGGAGCCTCTCGGCAGACCACGAGTCACAGGGGGTAGGGGAGGCGCAGGGAGTTACGAATCGCAGGGGTACTGGCACACCTACCTCTCATATATACTACTGACCCTTGGCAGCTTATACAAGATTTTTACACACCCAAGGGCGCCTCAGACCCGACCCCCAAACGAGACCGAGGGGCTAGTTTGTTGGTAAACTAGTGTGACCATAGGCCAGGGTGTCTACACAGTTCTCAGCTATCCACCGCTTTGAGTCAAAGGGGGAGAGACACCTTGTTGACGTGAAGCCCATATATTTTGTGGCAGTCACTCCTGACCATGTTCATTCCGCTTTTTGTCGAACAGCGACTCCATGTACTGAGCGTGCCGTAGATGCTTTTTGACCACCACCTTCTTCACGCCCTTTGCCTTTTAAATCTCATCTCGGCTTGACGTGAGGATCGAGTACATCTTTGGCCGCAGACCTACATACTCCTTGATGGGCACACCAGCGAACTCGTCCGTCATTTTCCCCAGAACCTTCTTATTCCCATTGCTGTACAGGCTATGGGAGGGATCATAGTTGCTAGTGTCAAAGAGATGCCCATCTTCCTTCATATCAGCATACACGTTAGGCGTGCGTATCTCCATAAGCAGCGAATCCGTATCCGTGTACATCAGGTGCTTGGAGAGGTCGAGTATACACATGCCCACATACACCTGGCGGTTCAGTACCAGATGAGTCTTGTGCATGTGCAGAGCGGCCAAGTCATTATCAAACTGCTGATGACGCGCATAGGCAGGACTGGCCCCAAGCCTGCGTATTTATTCCTCTTCCGCCGACCGCACAATCATGACGTCGACCCGCCTCCTGAGGTTCTCCATAGTCTTGCCGAACACAGAGTTATTCATCAGCTTATACAGGTCCTTCTAAAAGTCGTTGGTGGCCATCTTACGCAGATCTGTATTCATCCGAATGTAAGGCTCTATCCAGGGACTCTGGTCAAAGACAAGTGCACAATGAATCTTGGTAAGTCTCATCCCCAAAGACAGATACAGCTTGAGGTTCCTGTAGTGGATCACATACTTTTCTTTGTTGCGGAGGTTAGGCACCAGCTTCTCAACTCCACTTCCTGTGCTCCCCAATGCACCTAGGAGATCCTTCTGGTAGTCTGACAACCATTCGTTCTGTACAAGAAGCCGCTAGGGGATAGTCATTATGACTATCATGTAACTCTGAAGGATATTCAATATCAACTTCATGTATATACCTCGTTTCAGCATATCCTGTATCTGTAGATCGGCCAGCTGATCCACCCGCTAAATACCTGAAGTAGGTAGGGCTTGACTCATCGCCCACCCATACAAGTTGTTGGCATCGAAATACTGGATATAGCTCGCTGGCTTATCTTGACCAAAGCCCTATACGTATGGGTTGTTCGCTTTAGCGTAGCGACGTGATACCATGCTTATTCCACCGAGCAGCCCCTTCTCAATAAAGAGGTGCTTGTCATAATTGGTGAGAAGCTCGAGTTCCACCCCTGTGCTCTTAAGAAGCGCATCCCACGACAAACCGTGGCTGGTATAGTAGTTGGCCGGATCCAACCCGTACTGCTTAAGACAGGTTTTCCGGAATGTTTCAAACACATCGGCCAGGAGCAGTACATCCGTGCGTAAATAAAGGTCATGGTAGTCCCCCATGTTTTTGCAACCGAATGCGTTCTAGACTTTTTGTGCATGAGCATAGTCTGCAGCAGATATACCCTGCTCAGAGAGCTTGCTGTAGAACTCATAGATCGGTGGATATGATTCCCACCTCTTGATGCAAGCCATGAGCAAGGTGGAGGGGAACATCAACTGTATCCCCAATAACATGGAGATATATATTTCCCTGTTGCATGGACAGTTGCGCTTCATTGATAGTGCACAGTTCCTCCTGGCCTCGCTCGATAAGCTGGTGTCTGCTAACAACCCAGATGCCTTTGCTGTGACGCCGGAATATGAGCCAGATGAAACGAAGCGGTGCTTGCTGCTGCGTAAGGGAGTGTACCCCTACGAGTTCATGGATGGCTGGGATAAGTTTGATGCTCCACTGCCACCGATCAATGAGTTCTACAGCAAGCTCTCTGAGCAGGGTATATCTGCTGCACGTTAGGCGTGCGTATCTCCATAAGCAGCGAATCCGTATCCGTGTACAACAGACCAAGGTTCTTACCGTATCTGGGCTTTATTGTATTGTAATAAAAGTCGTACATCAGGTGCTTGGAGAGGTCGAGTATACACATGCCCACATACACATGCCCACATACACCAGACGAGTCTTGTGCATGCGACACTAGCAACTATGATCCCTCCCATAGCCTGTACAGCAATGGGAATAAGAAGGTTCTGGGGAAAATGACGGACGAGTTCGCTGGTGTGCCCATCAAGGAGTATGTAGGTCTGCGGCCAAAGATGTACTCGATCCTCACGTCAAGCCGAGATGAGATTTAAAAGGCAAAGGGCGTGAAGAAGGTGGTGGTCAAAAAGCATCTACGGCACGCTCAGTACATGGAGTCACTGTTCGCCAAAAAGCGGAATGAACATGGTCAGGAGTGACTGCCACAAAATATATGGGCTTCACGTCAACAAGGTCTCTCTCCCCCTTTGACTCAAAGCGGTGGATAGCTGAGAACTGTGTAGACACCCTGGCCTATGGTCACACTAGTTTACCAACAAACTAGCCCCTCGGTCTCGTTTGGGGGTCGGGTCTGAGGCGCCCTTGGATGTGTAAAAATCTTGTATAAGCTGCCAAGGGTCAGTAGTATATATAAGGGAGGTAGGTGTGCCAGTACCCCTGCGACTCGTGACTCCCTGCCCCCCCCCCCCTACCACCTGTGACTCGTCTGCCGAGAGGCTCCCCACCCTTAGTCTGTTGGAAATATGGTTGCTGGCTGGTTGGATATATGGGATGCGGGCTATTTGGTCGACAGGTAGGTGTGCCAGTACCCTACTATACCTCGGTGTTGTTCTTCAATTTACCACTGCGCCAGTACCCCCAGTCTCTCTACTACTCATAGTCATTACACTTTCGGTCGTTCCTTGTTGCCATACGCACAGTCGCTCAATCAGAAAAACCACTGACGTTTGCTGACCAAAATAGGGCCACGCCTTGATGAAGATTAACATGTGTTGTTTGATTTGCAGTCTGTCTATGAAATAATTGATGAAAATCGGTTGTTTTCAACACTTATTTATTTCCCCAAATAGGAACCTGAATTGTCAAGCCATGTCAATGTTGGCAACAACGCCAGCAAAGATCTCTCTTCCACTTGAATGGAAGTTCGATGCAGGAATAACGAAGCCTCCCTGGGCAGCGGTTGCTGGTCTCAGTTCAGGGGAGTAGGAATACTTGACTCCAGCGCCACTTTTAGCCCAGTTCAAGGCACCACCAGAGGCGACGTCTGGTTACCGATTTTACTCGAGGTTTTTTTGTATCATTTCTAAACGTAGATAGGAATCCGGTGAATAGAATGACCGACCCTCATCAATGAAAGAAACATACTCAGTGTTACTGACGAGGCAAGCTGCGATCACAATTCCCGTGATTCTCGTTTATTGTAAGATTGGGTGTTGACATGCTCTAATAGCATACATACTGCATGACAGAGAATGGACGAATAGGCAGGCGTCACTTGTGGTCATAACGTTAATTAGGCTCACGGGCAAAGTGATCATAACGCAAAAATAAACGAATTCTCTTGAAATGGGTCAGATGGGACCATACTGAAACCGGTGCATTTATTTTCGATTGCACGATGTTTGTCAGTTCGTTTAACCGTAAGTCCAAATAGGTTTTTATGGTTCAGAAGGGGTACAAAATTAATTCACAAGAAGCAAATATTTAGCTCATATATATGTGGTTTCTTACAATGCGTACTGAATGCTGTTCATTTTCAATAGACATATATGCTGTGGCTATCTTCATGTCGTGGATCATTTATCTTCTCTTGATGGCTATGTGTAGTTGTAGAAACAAGTCAACGACGTTGTAGGGGGCCGAAATATAAAATTCTCTTTATTCAGTTTAAGGTTCTTGTGATGACTGCCAAAAGGTGTGCCTGAAGACTGTTGAAGGAGGAGATACCAGGAGATGTTGCTTGTTTGAGGGCTTGCTCGGGACTCCAAGGTTGGCTGGCAGCGACTGCGTAGTTAGGGTTGAGGCTTAAAGCCTTTAATTAGTTGACAATGAGGGAACGCGTAGCGCGTTCCTCATGGTATGAAGGTTGTAGTGTGTTAATGAGATAGGGCTTTAAGGTTTTCTCTGCAGCCGCATATTTTAGATAAATGATCAACGACATATATTTACCTTTAATTTTGAGTTCCCACCAACAAGGCCTGTACTAGGAGATTGCACCTATCGCCACATTGATTGCGATAACAATGGGTAATTGCGGTGTATGAATTCAGTCCAGGCATGTTATCACGCTGCTAAAACATAACTGTTCGTTTTATCAAGCCCAAAATCACCGTAATGGATAGACGTGGCCTTTTTGACGTGGTTTGGGAAGACAGCGAGATATACCAGGTGGAAAAACCTTTTGTAAATTTTATTTATTTCCTGTACTTGATGAGATTGCGACCACTGTGTTGTATTCCCATGCCAGAACGTATATATACAGCTGTTGCGTGAGTTAGGACACAGACTTTGTCTTTGTGGTGTTTCAACATGAAGATCGCATTTCTTCTCCTGTTCTTGGGCGCCGCCCTGGCGGACAAAGTCACTTTCCACAAGTAAATGACAATATCACGTTTTTAGAATTCAAAGTAGTTTAATTTTAAAGATTGAAAGCGATTGCTTAGGTCATGTGTAAAACAGAAAGGTTTGTTAATTCAATCAAATTCTTTCATCAAACTACTGATTCAGTAAAAATGAATATTACGTGTAAAAATGTGGCTTGTTTTACTGAGCCGATGTGCTTATATGAATTATTCTGTTGGTATTAGCTACCACATGATCGTGGTGGGCCGTGTCGAGTCGACCCATCATGTAGCTATGATCAGCGGAATGGTGGACAGCAATGCTGAAGAAAACGAGGTCAAAAATTTCAATAATTCGAATAATTACAACACTATTACGCTTTCTAAAAGAGGCGTGTTATTTCCATCTGTTGAGTTGCAATAGATTTGTATTCGATGCTTTTGTGATGTTTTTAGATTTCGCTGGTTAATGATGACGTCATCATTGGCGGCGAGGCAGCTCTTCTCGTTGCCCCCCAACGCGTCAATGACGTCATCGAAATCTTCAAGGCCCTGAACATTGAATACTCTATTCCATTCGAGAACTTCCAGGCGTAAGTGTGCAGTGCCACAGCAAACGTCGCATTTCCGAAACCTCATTCTTATCCACAGGCGCTCGGTCCCAGACGACAAGCTTCCGAGCGCCAATCAAGTCGCCATCTTTATGCAATTAAATATAAAACGGGTTATCTATAGACAGCGACTCGGCGCTCGGAAGCTTGGTATCGGGAACCGAGTGCCTGTGTTCTTACCCACTAAATACAAAGAGGCTTTAGCATATCGAGAAGTCATTCGTGTTTATCAGCGAACATATCACTCGATTAAGGCAATGAAATATTTGATCGGATGTAAGCGATATTCTCAAACGCGTTTCTCAAAGTTCACAGTGAACGAGATGCTCGCCAATATCAGTTAGATAAAACTAATGGTTCTGTGAAATATGTTGGCAGTCACATCGACGCAGTCGACGCCGAAAACGAGGCGGCTCGTCTTGAATGGAGTGCCAAGAAGGCCAAGGGGATCATGGCTGCTCCTAATTATTACATGACCAACACACAACTGGCAGCGTGGCTCACCGAGCAAGCGCAGGGATCTAGCTACGCCACCCTGGTGACCATCCCCAACGCAGGCAGTGCCGGATCGCACCCCATCTACGGTCTTAAGGTATGCAATCCGTACACTGCAATGCAATAGAAGCCGTCTTTATAGAACGATAACACGAAATGAAAAAGGTGTATCTGTAGAAAACAGGTGCCCGTTAATGACTGTGTTCGCTTTTGTTAACGACTCAGATAGCCTTAATAGTACCCGTTATATTAAGCTTGTCGCTTAACTCAGGCTTCTCCTAAGACAGGTTTAACAGTGTTACCATTGAGTTGTACCGCTGTCGTGTGTACCGCTGTCGTGTGTACCGCAGATTGACGGTACCACAGGAAGCAACCCTAGACATGTGTTTCTTGGAGGTGGCATTCACGCGCGTGAGTGGATTTCGCCAGCAACCATGAACTACATGATCTACGAGGTAAATTATCTAGCCATACATATATTCCTTCACAGTTTAACTTGAACTGTCCAAATCCAATTGTTTCGATAGAAAATGGGAAGAAGTTATAAATCAAACGATCACCTTATAGCATTTGCATTTTTGTAGGTTTTTTTCTCATTCAACTTGGTCCTTGGTGCTAATTTGCAGTTGGTTTTTATCATACAGGGGAGGTGGCGTTGATCATCTCGGTGCGTTATAATAAATGACTTAAGAATAGGGTTTTTCACGTTATGATTTTAGCTACTCAACGACCAGTCGGGAGATGGAAAGAGGATGCGCGAGAGCTACGTCTGGCACATGTACCCTGTCACCAACCCCGATGGATACGAATTCTCCCACACTTCAGTAATAACTTCCATGATGATGCATTCAAAATTAATGCTACATTTTATCATTGATTTGACAATCGTTTCCCCTCAAATAACCCCACTTGGCTCGGTACCCCGATTGTATCGAACCCAAGGTTCGGGTTTTGAAACTCGCGATAAGCTAGGGGTTTCTGCAAATTGAAATATATCCCATTCCATTAACTCCCTTTGCATAATGCCTATGGTGTTAATTTTATCCTTATTTACCCAAACCATTTTATATCTATGAACCTTTCTTGTTTGTGACCAGAACCGCAATTGGCGTAAAAACAGGCGTAACAACGCTGGTTCCACCTGCTTCGGTGTTGATCTGAACAGGAACTGGGGATATCTATGGGGAGGTGAGATGTGACATACATTTTAAATTTACGTTAGATGTTAATGAATAAAAGTAGGTCAAGTTGGCAAACCTCCACAATCTTCCTCAACATCTAAGTCCCTTAACCAATACACATTAACATGGCGTTGTGATCTCCAGGCACCGGCTCGTCAGGCTCACCCTGCTCCGACCTCTACCGCGGGGCCTCAGCCTTCTCCGAATGGGAGACCGCAGCCATGAGAGACGAAATACTGGCGGTCGGAGGTAACATCATCTTATACATGGATATCCATTCTTATTCTCAGTATTGGCTGGTACCTTGGGGAGGTCAAAATGCCAAGCCAGCTGACTACAGTGACCTGGTTAGCCATTCCTATTGATATTGTACAATCAAACTGGAAATAAATAAATTGGGGATAGGTGTCCGCGTAATCGAGGTGTCCGCCTAATGGAGGTGACAGTTAACACTAATGTCACCTCTTAGCAATACCTGTGATAACCTGTGATAATCTATGCAATCAGGGGTTGGTGACCGTTAAGTTACCGTTATGCGCAGGTGTCCGCTATGATAAGGTATCATTGTACAACTTAATACGAGCTGTTACGTTATCGGTTATAAATCCCTAGTTTATCTCTGACCGAGTTGATGATGGTTGATTTCAGAAAGCAGCAGGTGACGCCGCTGGTGCTGCCATTCAGGCCGCTGAAGGGAGGTCCTTCCTCGTCGGAACACCTCCAGATCTTCTCAGTTTGTACATTTTTGTGGATAGTTTTGCCCTCAGATATATAATTGGCATTGCCTCGTTAAGTGAACTCCAGTAAATACAACGGCCATCATTGAAAATCCAACACCTGTATATATACATATATATATATATATATATATATATATATATATATATATATATATATATATATATATATATATATATATATCGTCTTTGGTAATCTGATGTATAACTTTTGGTAACCAGACGTCGCCGCTGGTGGTGCCTTGGACTGGGCTAAAGGTGGCGCTGGAATCAAGTATTCCTACTCCCCTGAACTGAGACCAGCAACCGCTGCCCAGGGAGGCTTCGTTATTCCTGCATCGAACATCTATCCAAGCGGAAGTGAGATCTTTGCTGGCGTTGTTGCCAACATTGACATGGCTGAAACACTTGGCTAGACAATTCAGGTTCCTATTTGGAGAAATTATAAGTGTTGAATACAACCGATTTTCATAAATTATTTCATAGACAGACGCGTATCGTTAAAGTGCAAGTAACTACTTTTTTCGAATCCCTAATAGGTGTATTTCAGTCTGTGAAAGGCGTTTCCGACAATATTTTCGTCCATAGATGTCATTTTGTGGGGTTTCTTCAATATATCTCTCGATTTTTCGGACCTTTTTGTCAATATTTACCATTTATTTTGTGTAAGTATGATGATAAGGAATAGGTATGTCCTTGTGCACCGACTGGTAAAATTAAATGGTACAAGCTTGACTTAGCTGAAGCCAAAGCTGAAAAATAAACAGAGCTTAGATATTACTTGCAAAAAGAAGCAAATATCAATAGACCAACCGCCAATATAATACTTCTACCACCACCATCAACTCCATCACCACCCCTCCCCTACCCCATCACCACCATCATTCATCATCACCTTTAAATACCTTACTACATGACTCATCTAAAGAAGAAACCTCTCCATATGCTGCCTCTCAGCCTCTTCCTTGTCAGGGTAGTGCTCCTGGTTCATTCCCCGGAGTTCTCCAATGGAATTCTTGAGCTGGGTAGGACAAGCTGAGAATTGTTCAAGAAGGCTCTGTATCATTCCCTCTGCATATCCTGCATAAACATACACATAATTCCTTGTGGAAAACATGCACACTATGTCTTGTGAGGTGCGAATTATTACAGTACTGGGCCCACACCTATTTGCACCATGACGATACAGACTGGAAGACATAATTAAAGGTAAAGTTATATGGAGCAAATTTGACAGTAGGCCAGGGCTGAGCACTGGGTATCGACCGATGATTGTCTAGGACAAGTGCAAGCTACTGTCAGGCCAGCATACATCTACATATGGCAGCCTGATGAGACAAATCTATATGTTATCTGTGGAACAGCCTTGTAAAACTTGAACCGCCCCACACTGATCACTACCGGCCATGTCAATTTTGTCAATGGACAAGAGCAAATTCTGACCACTTTCCTAAGTGGACAAGCGATAGGTAGAGTTCCAGTAATGGAAAATCAGCACAGAAACATAACTTATGAATTATAACTCGACTTTCATATGGGAAATGTAAGGATAAGAGTCTCAAGAAACCATGAATCAAAAAAGCTGATGAGTGTCTGTAAATAATTACGACAGCTAGTTCACAAGTAGAAACAGCGTCCGTGGCAACATCTTTTGGTGACATATGACGTCACAGCCCCTTTGTTCATCTTCGGCGTGAGGTCGGGATGTTCCAGAATGTGTTGTTTGTTTTTGCTTATTTCTTGTTTACTACGCGTCAGATCGAGAAAAAAAACCTGCAAATTATTGATCAGAAAATCGCGTGCTATATGATCCCGAAAATTCATATTTTAGCCATTAATTGCACTTCTATCTTCGGCAAATAGGGAACATGCTGAATGTATCAGGGTGTGGCCCGATTTCCTGTAATTCAAAAATATACATTTAATCGAAGAGCTAAGACTGTTTCACTTATATTACCTAGTGAATGCTCACCGAACAGCCATGATTTTTTATATTGAGCATCAGTTTTAGTTTTAGTTTATTGCCACTAACTGCCCTCTAGGGGCTAAGGACAACATTATAACACACGAACATAAACAAAAAAAAAACATGCATCATAACGGGGTACCTGATCATTATGACTACATGCAGATCTACATTAACACACTTCATATGAGGTATAGAGAAACATTTACAAAAAGAAAAGGAATAAAGAAAGGAATAAAAAACTACCGTGGACAATCGTGGTCATTTAGACATTGGTGAACATAAAAAGCAATATTTTGGTTACACTCACACATTAAATCAATGAACTTTTCCCTACTTTGAACCCTAACTTTCAAGTTATCTCTTACTAGGGAATGGTTAGGACATACAAATATATGGTACTCGTCTTCTAACACATTACAGTCTTTACATACTCTTAGGTCAACAGGAATGGGAGGCTTGTAGTATCTACCTGTTTCAATGGCAAGTTTGTGTGAACTAATTCTAAATTTGGTTAGGTTACATCTATGTGCTCTAATTTTGACAGAGTCCAGGTAGTTCTCGAACTCAAAGTGTTTCTTGAATTGTCTATATGTACGAAGCTTATTCCCACCCTGCTTTCTTTCATCATCCCACATAGTTTTGTGCCAGAATTCCTGAAATTTGTTTTCCATCTTCTCTCTCAGATACCGGGGGTCAAAAAAGAGGGGTTGCTCAAAAAAATTTCTCATCCCATACTGGGTTAGTATTGACCTAATACCCGTAAGCCAGCAATGTTTGCCAGAGGCCAGCAGCTGTTTTTGGCTTTCTACTGCTGCACCAAGGAGTGTGTCAGGGTCAAACCTCATCAGCCTGTGCCAAAATTTCAGCATTTGGGTTACACAATCTATGTATAGAGGGTATAAAGCCAACTCCCCTCTAATTGCAATATTCGAGGACTTTCTGTGGACCCCAAGGATACTTTTAGCATATTTAATACAAGTCAATTCACCAGGGAGTTGGGTTCTACTAGAATCACAATAGATATCCTCAACAGATTTATTTTCAAGACTCTTTCTGTTTTTAGGCAGACACCATATTTCACACCCATACATCAAAATGGGTTTAACAAGCTTATTGAGCAATTCCATCCCTAGCTTAACAGGTAATTCACCACCTTTGGTCATTCTCATTATATTAAACACAGCTTTCTGTGCCTTTGTATTGATTTTTTCCCTAGCATCCAACCATGTACCATTTTGTGCAACATTCAAACCCAGGTACATATAGGAGTCCCTGACTTCAATGTCCTTTTCATTCCATTTCCACGTGTGTTCACACTTGCTTGACTTCTTATCTAACATTACAACAGCTGTCTTCTCAAGGTTTACATTCATACGCCACTGTTTACAATAATCAGACAACTTGTCAATACTTCTCTGGAGACCAAGTTTTGTTTCAGAAACAGAACCAGATCATCTGCATACATCAAGCAATTGATATCTACACCCCCCAATGAGGGTGGGACACACAACATGTCAAAAACATTAACAATATCATGAATATAGAAATTGAAAAGTAACGGACTTTAGTACATCTCCTTGTTTAACTCCAATCTCAGAAGCAAACATGTCTGTATACTGATTCTGTACTCGAACACAGGTTTTACAATTAGTGTACATATTTTTCAAGACTTTTTGAAATTTGGAGCCAACACCTTTTCTCAACAATTTTAGCCACATACCCTTTCTCCATACACTATCATATGCAGTTCGAAAGTCAACAAAACATACATACAGCTTACTGTTTGAGTTTTGCACATATTTATCACATAGACTTTGGATTACAAACAGGTTGTCACTTGTCCTATACCCTTTTTTTGAAACCATTTTGAAAATCATGTAACATTCCTTCATCAAACATAAATTCCTCTAGCCTGTTGTTCAGAATATGGTTCATAAGCTTGCCCATACAACTACTGATTGTTATACCTCTATAGTTTTCAGGGAGTTGGGTACTTCCCTTTTTGTGGATAGGTTGAATATAAGCCTCAGACCATGCATTCGGATAGATTCCTGATGTAAACACACCATTAAATAGCCATTCTAAAACATCAATCATACTTCCTGTGCAAGCCTTCAGCATTTCATTTGAAATATTGTCAAAAGAAACGGCCTTCTTGTTCTTCAACTTACTAATTGCTCTGATAATTTCTGTTTTTGTGATTTTGAAATCCATTTCATTAAATACACAGGTCTTCTCTAATTCCTCTAATTCTACATTAGCTTCCTCAGAGCAGCTACCTTTTTCAAGTGTATTTAATTTCATAAAGTGATCTCTCCACTCTTGTGGATGGATACAGGCATCATAGCTGGTACGCTCATGGCTTTCATTTCTAAGTTCTTTAAGAGTTTGCCAGAAGAACTGTGGATTTTTTCCACTGCCTGTATTCATTTCATCCATAAGCTTTTGTTTGTAAGCTTTTTGCTTGTATTTGAGCAGTTTGTTATATTTCTTTTTAAGCTCAAAGAATCTATTTCTCACTTGTACATTCCCTCTTTTGAGTTGTTTGCCCATGCTACGGAGATTTTGTTCATTGCCAGACATTCCTGATTAAACCATCTCTTTTTTATACACCTGTTCCCACCTTTTTTGTACTGTTTTTTAACCAGGGCTTTGACCAACACCTTCTCAGCAGCCTGATAAATTATACCATTGAGGTTTTGTACAGCCTCATTAATTCCAGAAACATTAGAGAGATCTGTGTCCTCTCTCAGGGAATCAGTTTGACTAAGCCCATCATAGGATTCAAACACTGCTCTGAGTTTATCTATAGAGTCCTTATCATATATATACTTTGTTATTCTGCGTTCTTGAACATTCTTAACACTGTTAAGATTGTCACCTTGCTTTATATTCAGAGTTGAAGATATAAGGCAATGATCAGACATATCCCCCATAAACTCATGCACTCTGAAAAACATAACTTTATCATACAGGTCTCTATCCACTAATGCATAATCAACCAGGCTACTTCCATTGTATTTATAGCAGGTATATGCCCCCATGCTGTCACCAAGTTTCCTTCCATTGAGTACCCTTAGACCACATGATCTACACAAATCAACAACTTTCTTCCCTTGCTCATTTGAGATATTGTCCATTGAACATCGTAGCATATCATGATCAAGTCTCATAAAACTATTGTATTCATGTGCAAACCAGTCACAAACATCATCTGAGGTAAAATCTAGCTTTTTCGCTATTCTGCCATTCAGATCACCAATTATCATGACACTGCTTTCAACAGGAAGTTTACAAATATCATCTTGGATTTTTTTAAATACATCAGTCTCAAGTTTACTAGCATATGAGGAATTTGGGGGACAAGCATATACAAAAGCAACAAATATATCTTTATCTATTTGGAAGAATTCTTTTTTTAGCCTTATCCATGTTATTTCAGAGAATGAGTTATTGTAACATGACACACCTTGTTTAATATCCTCCCTAATCAATACAATAATACCACCTGACTTTTTTGTATTTTTACTTTTCCTGTTGTTGCTAATTGTATGGTAACCTGGTATTGTAACTATATCCTCCTCTGTAATGTGTGTTTCAAGGAGTCCAATTATATGGTGATTCTTTACTGTTTGCTTGAAGTCTTCGTCCTCTAATTTTGAGTGTGTGCTTGTCCTTAGACCTTGAATGTTCCACGATGCCACGCTCAGCATTCCACGAAAGTTGGCTATTGGTGATTGAATCTTCTCTGTCCTTGCCATTGACCTTGCCATTGGCGCTTGTATCTGTGGTCATAGTTTCTGAAGCCATTAAGTTGTGCTGTGGTCTGTTCTGAATCCCGGTTGCTTCTTCTAGGGATTTCTTTAGGTTCATTGCAAGACGTTTGTTGCATTTTGATTGAGATGTACACCATCTTCACTTAGCAGAAATTTGTTGCCGACACCTCTGAACACGAAGTCTTTATTGTCACTGACAACGACTTCGGGGTCATCTACATATTTGAGGTTCATCATGGCATTAAACCTCCTGATGCAGGAGTTTACCTCTTGTATGTCATTTCTTGGAAGGGGGAGAGAGAGGATAACTTTGCCCTGTGTCTTCTGCTTAGCACATGAAACCATCATGTCCATTTTTTTTACCAGTTCCTCCGCATGTTGTTCAGTTTTGAGATCATTTGTACCAACGTGAACAACCATATGTTCAGCTCTATTGACTTGTTTGTCAATAATTTCTTTGGCCTCTTCAGTAGTGTAGGCATTGTGCTTTTCCACAAATAGACCATTGACCCTCAGACCAGCTGGGGCTACACCTTTCGCAATAGAGTCGCCAATGAAGCAAATTTTGCTTTGAGGTTTCTCGCTCTTTGGGCCACTGTGGGATGTAATGTCATACCCTGCTTGACTCTTAGCGGTTTCTGACTGTCTATTTTTGGGCGCCTCTCCAGTGGGTTCATTTTGTATTACACTTGCTACGAGTAAATGCTTTTTTGCTACCGTTTTCATGTTCTGACTGTGGGAGCTAGTATCATTGCTGATTACACTAGTACGGAGTTCCAATAGTTTCGATGTTAGGTCAGTGCACTGATTGTCTAGGGCTTTTATGATGGCCAGTTTTTCTTCTAGCCTTGAGAAAGTTACTGCGGTCTCTGCCTCACAGCTCCTTGCCCTCTTCTCCATGTGTTGGATACCCTTTTCCAGAGTTTCATTGCAAACCCTGTTTACTTTCAGTTCAGCATCAAGTTGTTGTTATTTTTCAGTTCTCTGATCTCACCTGCTTCACAGCATTTTTCACTTTCTTCTATTTTCTTAGTCAGCCTCATGTTTTCTTTCTCAGAGCGTTGCAGTTTCTCCAAGGCGATTTGCAATTTTGTCTCAGATTCATGTAGCTGGTGCTTGGTGTTGTTCAGTTCCAAGCTTCTTTAAAAAAAAACTTCAAAAATATTTAATCAATAATAACACAACAATATAAGACACTTCCGAAGAAGTCAAGCAAACCGATGAGCAATTTACAACGTCTCTGTAAATGTAATGTTCAAAACTGAGTTTATCGGTTTTAAATATCAATGTTATGTACAAGACTGAGATTATAAGTGGGAATAGATGAATATATTTTCATAAATTGAGCTCATTCTGAAATCGCAGTATCAGGGTATCGGAGATGTCAGATTGTCGGCGCATCACCTCGCTACGTTTGAGATGCAAGCTGGTCAGACCCACGGGGATTCGCATTACAAGTTCGCACTCGAGTCATAAAACGCCCCTCCTCTATAGCTTTTAGTATACAGAGATTAAGGTTAGCAAGCTGTGGCGGGCGTGACATGGACAAGCTTTAACGCGGAAACGTTCCACAACAAATAATATAGATCAAAGTACCCCTGCAAGTGAAATACAAAACAGGGATTAGGAATCGTGTTTGGTCTTTCAGTTAAAGATTAAAGGCATCCTGATAATTAACTAGGTAAACCCAACTCTACCATAAATTAAACGGCAATGCAACTCGCTGAATTACGCCTTACTACACCGCTAGCATTAGCTCCAGCCCTTTCGACCAACCGAAACCCAGACTGGTCTTACAAAGTTAAAGCGAGTTTAGGTCTCACCCATTTATCAAGATCTCAGTGCCCCTTTCCACCAATAAACGTTATCAGCACGACTTTGCCGGCCAAATTTTTCTTATGATTTATTAATTTCATGCATGTTTTATATACATATAAATGATTTCTTGTACTTACAAGTGTAATTAAATGCTGATCAGATGATTGTTAATTGTACATCTACGAGTTTTCATAAAATGTTGTATTGTTTTGGCTGCCAGAATTATTGTCATTTTAATTAGGTTGTGTTGATATATATATTGTTGTTGATTCAAAATTTAACGCTGTTCGGCTTCTTTTGGCCATGTACAGCGATTGCAATCGTTGCAGTTAAGCGCTAGGTATTATTCTTGAGTCCTACATATTACATAAGTGATCTTGTTCACCTCTTAGTTCATGTGATCGATATCAAGGCCGAATCTGTTGGTAAGTATTTTGTAACATGCCTAGCTGTCCAAATTACGTATTGTGCATCGTTCTACTTCTTGATCCCAAGCAAGCGTAATATTTCACAATCGTTCAAAATAAGCACTGGGTATTAATCTAGCTTCCTACGTATTACGTAATTGATCTTGTTGACAACTCTCCGCTCGGGGCATTGCGTTCACCTCTTAGTTTGGGTTATAAAATCTGTGGTCATGTATTATGTAACAGGCGTAGCTGCCCAAATGGCGTTATATGCGTTGTTTACGCCTTTATTTTGTAATATGCCAGATCTCACCCGCTTACATCATGTGGCGTTTGATGACGAGCACTTGACAATACTTGAGGCAATTAATTGGTCAGTACTATACTAATGTGATGCAATATTATGCCCAGCTTTCGCCTTACCAACCCATCCCTACGCCATAACCCCGTTCCACGTGAAACACTGTTTTGTTTCAAATGGAGCCAATCCATAGCCTGATTTAATTAACTCCGTTTAATCAACCAATGAGAATGATTGAACACGACCACGTGAGCCTAATACCAGTACATCATTTCTGTGTCGTCGTTTTCTACCTCGCTCGAATGATTTCAGAACGTTGATCAACTGACCAGCTGACACGTGTTTCTGGCGCTCGAAAACCTTGACCTTGAGTTCCGTCCGCGTGATCATTGATATCATTCTCCTGAGCAGAGGATGCTGGTCGTACCCACGCAATCGTACTTGAGTATCCACTGCCCCAGGACAATGCATTTCTAGCTAAGGGTTCCCTCCCCAAGGCAGAATTAAGGCAACCATCTTTCAGACACCACCCCACACCCCATTCCAAAATTAAAGGATATCTTACCAATAATTACCATCCGATCATGTACAGTGAATTTAAATGAACACAGATTACATTTCAAATCGCCCCGTACTTGTGCTTCCATCGCTAAGCGTTACACTGCCTCCTCGCGGTAGAGTGTCCAACCAACTATTTTGTACCAAAACAAGTGGGGAAATTTACTGAAATGAAACATTGAGGTTTGTGACGTCACTTTCCCCAAAGAGGTCATTATGCAACTGCGGTGTGTGTCAATGATTGCGATGGTTTTGTGTGCGAACTCGTCTTTCCTCTCAGGAAACTAATCCAAGCTTTACCATTAGCCATTGTGTTTACATAGGTTCGATCTCAATATCAGGCGCTCGGTTCCCTAAGGCAGCTTATATCTTATTTTAATGCTCGACGCTCGGAAGCCTGACACCGAGAACCGTGAGCTTGAGTCATCATACAAGCCGGCGTTGCGCTCGGAAATGAAACAAAAAGATCGGAGTGCCTGTATAATTGGCGGCAAATCGTGCATGAGGCAACCATGCGCCTCCGAGGACGCGATCACGCGCTCGGCTCCACTCCCACGTGGTGACATGGACGGTCTCTTTGTAATGACGCCATAGAGCGAAAGCCTTCGGTGTCTTTCTGAACCTTATGTCTTAATAAGCGCATGAACTAACTCTCATTCATAATTAGCCATTGGAGGAAAGAGACAGAGGTTACAAAATAATTTTGAACGGATTTATACCCAAAAAATGGATTTATTTTTTTCAGAAAACATTTGCTGTACTTGTTGGTGGAATTCTCACAAAATGGCTTTCCATGGTCGAGATAAACTAGGAAAGAATTCGGTGTTGACGGAGTTTCTGTCTCCTGACAACTATAAATTGATCCATGGCGACGGGACTTTCTGGTGACTTGAACAACAATATTTCAACTCATAATGACCTCGAGTGGCAAAAAAGAACTAGCCTTCACCCGTCAAAATATCATTTTGATTGTAGCAGAGGGGTAAACAACTAAGTGACCTTACCCCCAGTCATCCCTCAAGCATCACTCTTGTTCAAGGACAGATGGATAGACATATATTTGTGTTTGAATAAAAAGAGGTTGTGGTACGCGGATCTCGGAATTGTCTCTCGACAGCTGATCAATGACAACGTAAACACGCGTGGTGCGTTTCAAGACTCGAGTGCCAGTTTGTCAGATGTACTTTTTTATGCATTCTGAGCTGCTGCATGGGGCGCGCGCTGGTGGATCAACTACGGTAATGATGACGTCAAGCACAAATCCCAACAGCAAACTATTCTCTGGTAGATTCGAGACTTA
The DNA here is from genome assembly GCA_034190875.2 of Urechis unicinctus. Classification (NCBI taxonomy): domain Eukaryota; kingdom Metazoa; phylum Annelida; class Polychaeta; order Xenopneusta; family Urechidae; genus Urechis; species Urechis unicinctus. The sequence continues at coordinate 22,682,097 of CM067342.1, forward strand.
TTGACTAAATATGGCATTCTGACTAGCAGAGCCATCTCGGCTTACACTGGTGATTTAGTGAGCCGAAATAGAGGTCGTGACCTTTGACGGTGTAAATATGGTAGGTTGGGGCAGCGAAAGCCCGTCGTTCCCAAAAAGGCCACCGAACCTACCATGTCTATTATAGTTGTGCCGTGCTTACCCGATTTCACTTAATGTTCACTTGCTGAGGTTGATGAGTTCAATTTAGTTCAGTTTCCCGACGCTGCTCTTTCAGGAAAAACGGCACTCGCATATCGCCCGTCGTGGCTGACACAGAGAAGAATTGTTGTTCGCAAAGGCGCGGTTACTCGGCTTGTTGCGACAGTTGAATACGGGTCCCCCTAATCCCCGCCGTAACGCCACCCTAATCCCCGCCGTAACGCCACCCTAATCCCCGCCGTGACGCCACCCTAATCCCCGCCGTGACGCCACCCTAATCCCCGCCGTGACGCCACCCTAATCCCCGCTTTGAAGGAAACGCAATAGTCCTTCTCTACCAGTCATAGCTGGCCGTTGTCTTGTGCATGACAGTCACATGTCAACCCAATATCATTAAATTTGTCAAAACCTTGCTAAGTGTATTGCACAGAAGCATATTTGTTGTCAACAGTTGCTAGTATGGGCTATTTGTTATGAGCAGCCGTTCGGGAGGAGAAGGTGGACTTTTACACAGACCGACACGCATAAACTTACTCAACCATATGTTGGATCGTTATATATCGATCTAACTGTTCAGCGCTCGGGAGCCTGATATCGGGAACCGAGCGTCTGCGACTTCTTGAAAGCCATCTAATTAATAACGGCTATCACCTAACGAAAACGGTTTCTGTCTGGTTCTTTTCCGACCAGGTAGTATCATGTGCTAAGAAGTGACTCCGTGCATTGTGTGATAAGAAAGTACATGTGATATACCTGAAGATGTGAGTCATTAAATATACCACGAAAACGCTAGACATAACATTACTCTCTACTTCATTCATATGCAAATCACGCGCGACCCGATGCGCAGTAATCACGAAAGCGCGGCGTGACCTGCGTTGCGTTGATTTCCATGACCAGCGCCTGGTAAGCGCCCCCAAGCATGTATTCGCATGGGACACGCATGATCAGGTGTCTAACCTATCGCAGGGGCTTTTCTGTTTTTGGTGATTGATTTGGGGTTCATTGTGGCCTTTACCGATCTCCTTGCGCATCGGCTTCTGTGCAGGCTAGGATTCGCGTAGCGTCAAACATGTATGCCATGGAGAGCGCATCTAGACTCCGTCTAGACAAGGCCCGGGGGGGGGGGGGCACTTAATGGTATAGAGGTAGTACATATGTGCCGCGCGACGGGGTATGTTTTTTCGGCCTCTTGACTTGTACGACGGGTTTTTTGGCCTCATACTTGTACGACGGGGTATGTTTTTGAGCTTAAATCTGTACGAAGGGTTATACATTCGCATAATACCTTGTACGACGGGGTATGCTTTTGGCCATTTTGACCTTGTACGACGGGTACGGGTTTTCGAGGTCCCGCGGCACACCCCTATCCAGAATAAGGCCAAGTGCCCCCCCCGGGAGACAAGGACCCCACGTCCCTGGCCGCGGGACAAGCATGTTTCGGATATTCAACTTTGCGCCTGGTCGGCGGAGGCGAGGGTCGTAAACCAGTGGCTGACTGTTCCTCAGACCTATTTCGATCCCTGTTTCACAGAAATGCCAGGACAGGGACAGTAATAGATACCCCCCCCCCCCCGAACAGGCACTCGAGTCATTAAATGCCCTTCCTCTCTTCCCTATTTTTTTCTTAAACATGATACTGTTTTTTTTCACATTTGACCCAATGTTGACTTCACGATAGGATTCTGGTCCAACTTCTATATTACACTAATCCATTGTGACCGGCTTCGCATTGATTTTCAACAGTTAACAATGGATGATATTTGTACCTTTCGTAAAATCTTTAGATATGACTTGGTACTATGATTTTCTTCCACGTCAATTTATTAAATAGCGTTTTGGGACGGTTTTCACGCAGACCACTCATCCCCTATAGTCAATCAGTTGGTCACTCTTTCATCCAGTTCTGCGCATTTTCATGGTTGTGTGTAAAAACTAAGCTGCCTTGGAGACCGACCACGGAACTAACTGGTCCTGTATAGTGTACGTCATTGCTTCCTGGCGATGACGTCACGAAGCAAATGCATCATCTTCTATGGCTTGGTTTGTGTTCGTTCTGGCCGACTTCTCTCGTGTGTATCATAAATCGTCTGCATTTTTCCATTGGAGGATTAATGCTTCTGCCACGATAAGATAGGTTACAGCTCTTCGCCCCCAACTCCCCCTAGTTCAATCCCATTGTTTTTGACACTGGGACCAATCAGAGATTTTAGTTTCAATGTTTGGTTATCATAATGTTTGATTTTGTTTATCACCTCGTGCTGGATGCTGAAATGACTTTTAAAAGATCATGGGAGCTGATCGTCCCATTTCTCCACATCTTGATATCTCGAGGCAATGAGAAACTCGAGTGGTTTGTCAGATTGGACGTGACCGACTCAAGTCCCGAAGCTCCGAACACGGAAATGACAGGCATTTGTATTTCTATATCGAATGCAAATAGATGACTAATTGTGTATGAGGAACGAAGGATTTGTGGCGATGGAAAGGACAAGGCGCGTTCTTTTACCGAGATATTTCTTTGATGGGGATTCACCAATTACATCGGTCTGCAATTTGACAATCGAAATATGTTTGGAATCTTTAATCGAATTCAACGAATTTCTCAGATGAATCGATATGATTGAACCACACGGGTTACTGATTGCCTAACTATTCCACGATCTAATGGTAATAATTATTAGTTCTCAAGAAGTTGTTGGCATGTCATGAAACCTTCAGATATCTGCAACGCTTAGCATTGTCGACAATGGTATTTTACTCTGTATAGATCTTTTTTTTTATTATATATATAATTTTGTTGTTGTTGTACGGCCTGGGGTAGGTATGCTGTGGGTACTTGCTGTTAGAACTTTGTTAGATATTATTGCTTTTGGTCTGTTGGGCTACTCCTTCAAGGACTGCTGGCTAACACGAACAGCTCCCGTGTAATTGCCGTGAATGATACCCCCGTAATTGTTATGTCACCAGCCAGGTAGGTTGCAAAACCATAGTCACTAGACCAACTGACAAACAGTCGATCGAGTACTATCTTGAGAGAGTGCAAGCTCCACTTGGTGCAAAAGAGCTAATAGTCACTATCATTAGTCATTCCAAATTTTGACCGGAGTACTTGTTTTGATCTTAATCGTGTGGCAGAGTACCGTCCTTGTCAACCATAGAGACCTACAACTTGTGTTGATATTGTGTTCGGTACAACACGGTTACGGAAATATGAATGTTTAATCGGCTTTATCGCCCTTGAATGCTTAAATCATTGTCAGATTCAGCCAGCACTTTTAAATCTGACCCTCCTTCTTCGGGCAATACTTGCCAAAAGACCTTGACCTTGATTCAAGCGGAAATTTGGATTAGGAAAAGGACACGTGAACCAAAAATGCGGCTCAAAAATTGGAGGGGTCACTTCTATATTCGCAAATACCAACCCACCTCCTCCATTTGGCAGGTGCAAAAATGTCACCGTATCTTAAACAGATAAAATTGGCTTTTAAGTGAATGAGATCGAAACTTATGTTGTGATGAACTACGTTGTATGAATCGTGCCGAACCATGAAGAAACACGTTTCTACTGCGAACCTTGATGTTTCCTTAGTAATGACACTCCTTTAGTGAGCACTTTATCGTCGTCGAGGTCATATTGTCACCCTTGACAAACGCCCCAAACACGTATGTTTTAGTCCATTCGATTAAATTAAGATATTCACAGCAATCAAATGTTTTACCGAGGCTGGATCGTTGAATAATTATGCGATTATCTGCATCATTTATAGAAAAAACGAGGATGATGATTGCTTAGTATCTAATGAGGTCGCGAATAAGGATGGCCAATAATGATTTATGAAAGTGACCCCATCCGTATTGTGATCACGCCCTCGATCAGCGGCCTGGTTTCCCAGCGTGGTTCAGCGTGTGTTGTGGTCAAGGGACATGACTGTAGGAAAAACAGTTCATTTGCATAATTTATGTTCCACGTGCAAAAGGTCATTTGCATAAAACATGCAGCGTGGTCCGCACCGAACCAGGGTATATAATAGTGTCTGTCGTTGCTAAATTATTACACTGAAATCTATTCTGCTTGGATCTGAGGTGGGTCACTGCAAATTCTTTTATAGATCTAGTTCTTTTCACGAAATGGTTTTAGTAATATAAGGCAAAGCTATATATTTAATTTCAACACCTGATTTCAAGTTTTCGATAACATCGGTCAGCTGATTCAGTTGAGTCTAATGCCGTAATGGTTATACCTTTTGCAGTTTATTGTCTTTGCTGGGATCAAGTCGACACATCTAAAATGTCTGCAAAACTAGACAAACGCATCACTGAGCATTATTTTACTCTACCTCAACCAACCGAGAACGTTCAAGTGATGTATATCTGGATCGACGGCACAGGCGAAAATGTCCGCTGTAAAACAAAAACAATGGACTTCGAGCCAAAAGAGCCTTCAGGTTGTTGTCATTTCATTACCAATTATGATCTTATATCTGCAAAGCTCAAATCATGGTTGATTACCTGATTATTCTAGCTTATTAATTGGTAGTTTGATATTTTACAGAGTGCCCCATTTGGAACTTCGATGGATCGAGCACGGGTCAAGCGGAAGGGTCCAATTCCGATGTCTACCTCTACCCCGCAGCTCTCTTTAATGATCCATTCAGAAGAGGCAAAAACAAGCTCCTCCTCTGTGAAACGTACAAATACAACAAAGCTCCAACAGGTCAGTGTATGGCAGAGTTTTATACCCTTAATTTCATATGTATTAATTTTTTCTCTTTTGAACCAAGTGGAGCTTACGCACTGCATCGACTGTTGGTCTGTTGGGCTAGATCCACGGTAATTAGTAACCCTACAAGACGTCTGAGGTATATATTCATATTACCGTTCGACCGGAGCTAGATCCACGGTAGACGACACTTATACACTGGAAGCAAAAAAGGGCGGAGTTTTGTTCTAATACCAGAAAACTATCGAGTCGATTAGGGCGCAACTCATTTGCTTATTGTTGGTAACAAAGATAATTAATAGACCATACAAGTGATGTTATTTTTACGATGGGCGCTTTTAAATGTAAACTGTTTCTGAAAAGTTTTCCTAAGTCGACATATCACTGAAATCCACATGACCCAAGTAAGTTGGATCTCTACATAGGTCATTGATCTTCTGCATACGGCGGTTTGTTCTTGGCCTAGCCCTAGGTCTGTTTGGCGTTAGGAACGCTTGGAAATGATAGAAACTTCGATTTAAAGTCAACCCATAACAAGCTGTCAACAATTAAAGGTCAGCTTCGCTTGTTCCAAACATGACATGGGTCTGTTGTTTGTGGCACTGAATTCAAAATCCGGTGTCAGTTAGCCAACCATCACGGTCATTGCTGCGAACGATACTTATATAAGCAAAGGTTAGAGGCTGTTTATCTCGCAGGGGGTTGCATCGGCCCGGCCGTAGCCGTCTTCTATGCTAGAGAGGATTACAATCGAACATTTTCAAATTTTGCCTCCAATGTACTTAAGCTATTAAACATGTTGATACATCTAGGTTTAGTTTGGTGGAGGGTCTCACAAATGTTACACTAATCTGGAGGCAGGGTCGTTTTCTTCATAGATTTCAGAATATGGTTGGGCGGGGGAGGGGCTGTTGAAATAATTCTGACTTAAAGAAATAGCGGCAACCCGGCTGATAAATACTGAACAATGCATGACCTGATGATCGCCTCGGCTTGTCCTTGACCAAGGCCTATTATGAATCGTGCAATATTTGGTCAATTCGTCCAAGGTCTGCCAATACATGGCGAAAACAACCACCTCTCAGTTTGGACAGTGTTTACCGAGGTCATGGTCTGTTGTATTCATTGGGCCACAGCATTGACAAACCTTTGTTTGTGGCCCTGAACTGAAAACCCACAATTATTGAGGCAATGGTCATGGTTATCGGTGCGGAAAACCTTGTCCTAAAAGTACCACCGGCTCGCCTCCCTCACAATCACATTCTTTCTCGCCTCTTTTGCAGTCGTCACCTCATGTCTGTTTGTAATGGCCACAACAGCGCACAGTCATAACGGGCGACCAGTAAGATTTTAAGGCGGACTTTGGTTGACTGTTTACAGATTCAAACAACCGATTGACATGTAAAGCTGTGATGGAGAAAGCGAAAGACACGCATCCTTGGTTTGGAATCGAACAGGAGTACACCTTGCTCGACTTGGATGGTCATCCGTTCGGCTGGCCTAAGCTTGGTTTTCCTGGACCACAAGGTAACATCCGTTATGATTATTCAACAAATATGACCTACATCATGACGTGAAAGATGCCGTTCCACACTATAACTAAATTCAGAAAGACTAATTATTTGACAAAATATACTTCCAAAATATTTTTGAGATTATTTGATCATTCATTGAGATATTTCTTGTATGTACCACCAGGACCTTATTATTGCGGTGTTGGAGCCAACAAGGTGTTTGGACGTGACATAGTTGAAGCTCACTACCGCGCATGTCTCTATGCTGGTGTCAAAATTGCTGGCACCAATGCTGAGGTTATGCCAGGACAGGTGAGCTTGTTGATTTACTTTCACGCCTGACATTACCTCTTCAAAATAGCAATCTTGATATCGCCACTGGCTGAAAAAAATCACTCTTTTTGTCACTCACCCACAAATTAAACCCCAAATGATTATGTATAAGGTGCACTGGTTAATTATTAATTCAGTCTATCCAGGATTTGTTGTGGATTTAATGAGCGGCTTTGTATTTCAGTGGGAGTACCAAGTCGGACCTTGTGAGGGGATCGAGATGGGGGACCATCTGTGGGTGTCTCGTTTCTTGCTTCATCGAGTCGCTGAGGACTTTGGTGTCATCGCTTCATTTGATCCCAAACCCATGCCTGGTGACTGGAACGGTGCTGGCGCTCACTGTAACTACAGCACCCAAGTGATGCGGGAAGACGGGGGCATCAAGTAAGTGAACATCTCATGCACTCCACAAAAACATAGAAACAAAATGAATCTTTCAAATTCACTGGGCTTAAAGCTTTCACAAGCTGTCAATCAAGATTGATCTAATGATGCTATGTTATATTTCTTATTGATATACTTGAGGGATGTCATTCAACAATCTCTTGTTATTTAAAGTGATCTGAAGGAGGGTTTAACTCTCATGCTGTCAATGAATGACTGACTTTGTCATGTGTATTGTAGACATATGGAGGAAGCGATTGAATTGATGAGTAAGGAACACAAGAGGCACATCGAGGCTTACGATCCCAACAAGGGCGCTGACAATGCACGTCGTTTGACAGGCCTCCACGAGACTAGCAGTATCCATGATTTCTCGGCCGGTGTTGCCAACCGTGGCGCCAGCATCCGAATCCCTCGTCAAGTTGGAGAAGATGGCAAGGGATATTTGGAGGACCGTCGACCCTCGTCAAACTGCGACCCTTACAGCGTCACAGAAGTTATTGTGCGCACAACAGTCCTCAAAGATTGGTAGTTTTACACTGCCTTTTAATTCGTTGGTGTGTTTATCATAAAAGCTGGAACTTTGATAAGCCATTCTCCTGTATGTTCATCATTGCCCGAAACCAGTGGAAAAACCATGCCTTTTAATGTTCCATGTTAGACGGTCTACTGACATTTTAAAGTGTTCATCGAAGAAGATATTGTTTTAATTTTCTTGTTTATAGTTGTGTATAAAATATTATAAACATTTTATATATAATAAAAATGTATTCTTCACCAATGCTTTATAGTTGATTCAGGGATGAACTCTGGGCTCGGATAAAAACTGGTTCATGGACATATATATTAACCTTAATCTTAGCCAACATTGCTTTAAGCATTTGTAACCATTTTGTAATGGTGAACAAATATCAGAATAAGTTGGACTTGCTGGTTGGATGTCACTGGTTGGGGTTGAAAAGATTACATTACCCAGGCCAACCACTCTAAATGGACACGTCTTGAATCCCCAAATATATAGCAGAGTACCCAAGGAACTTGTTTTGTCTTCATGTAATTCTGGCGCCATTGTGATATACAAAATAAAATAAAAGTCCACTTGATAAATTTGGTTGACCTGTCAAAAACAGTCCGCCTATCACTGCTTATGAGCCGTTTACTTTTCTCAATCCGCACTATAGATGGTGATATCAGATTGTTAATAACTTTCTAGATTGAGGGAACTAGCCGAGGGTAGACTTTGTTGGCTTGCCATGTGAAGATCTGGAGCATAGAGTTTAAAGGTTGTGTGGGGATTATGAAATTACAACACCGTCATCAGGCGATGATACTAAGAAATCAACAAAAGCACATAGGACTGTTGATCCGCTGTGTCAGGGTCATTGTCTGCTAAAGACATTAAGTCATTTGATTGGCCGAGTCTTTCAAGGCTCCTAATTAATTATAGAATTCCATGTGGTTTCAAGGGACGCTGTGACAAAGCAACGCACTGCACCTAACAGGTGGCGTCTTCACATTTTTTCTCGGGCTGAGGCTTGAGTGAGCGCTCTTAGCGAAGCTATACACTCTTTGGTTATGTACTTTGGTCTTAAAAACATCCATCTTAAATTACTCATTTATGTGATGGATGTAAAATAAGACATTTGTCTGTGAATAAATGCAAGGGGCATTTAAACACAAGTGCATCTGGTCATAACTGCAAGGTTTCTTGAAATAAAATACACCAAAACCAAAATTCCATTTATCATTTATTTTAACCGGTGATAAATAAACGCAATCTCTCACTACTAATAGACATCAGTAACTGTCCTATCATTCAATCTATCCCTTACGTCACATCTTCAATAGTCTTCCAGTTCCATGGGATATAGATTTCTCCGTCTGACATAACAGAGGTGAACTGTGAGACTTTAATGTGACACCCATGCAGGTTGAGACCAGCAAGGTCACCTCTGTGGGCCAGGAGGCGTTGGCAACATACCTCCATCTGCTCAGAGGTGACACTCTCATCTTTGGTGAAGCTGCTCAGGTGGAAGATGTCACGGCATTCCCTGACGGATTCATCCTGCCATAATTCCTTTCTGCAGAGAGAGAAGAAATGGCTTGAGGTTTGTTTGCACGGTACAATTTAGGTTAGACAGCATGAAGTGCCAATAAGATTTTAGGTACCAAAAAATGTCAGATCAGGTAATTGAGAGAATCAGATTTAGGACGATGGAGAGAACAGAGAGGAGGTGGAGGAAAAGATATAGGGACAAAGTTTTGTGGGGAATTTGGGGTTGGGGGGTGGCATAAATAAATGTGGGGGTAGACAAAGGGAAGAGGGGGAGGTGGGTTGGCAGACGTTGGGGAGGGAGAAAGGGAGGTAGGGGTGGTGGCAGAAATCGTGGTTAAAGGCAGAGATGGGGAGGTGCAAATATATTTGCAATGGCAAGCAATTTCTTGCTACATATGCTGACAGACCTGAGGAATTCAATGCGCTTCTGTCTGGCCTCTTCAGCATATAAATTGAGGTAGTCCACCATCAGAAACACGGGGCACGATGCAGGCACCAGAATGAATCCCTCCACACTCACCATTAGAGGTCCTGCAGCACTGAAAAGGGATAACAGGGTTCTACTTTTATAGGCCAGTATGAGATGCATTACTCATGATCATAAAGGTTCAAAAGACAATCATAACGTTGAAATTCATTTCTGTCTGCCACTCACCATTCAATAACCACTTCAACATCATTCAAACTCTCATGTATCCAGTGTGTATTGGCATTTATGGCACGGTAGTCCCTCACAGAACTGATCAGCTTCCGGAGCTGGTTGAGGTACTCAGAAGCAAGGATTGTAGGTCCGTTATGACGCCGGACAAGGCAGACATCATTTAGGAGGGAGGACAGGTAACACTCGGAGGACGGCAACTTTTTTAGGTAGACATCTTGTTTGCGAACTGAATGTAGTAGCTGTGCGGGCAGAACAAGACTAAAAATGATTTATATACTGTCATGTTTTCTGATTGCTAAAAAGTTGCCGGTCATATATAGTCAAATGTCTGGCAAATGCACTTACCTGAATCCAATTCTCCTCAACATCATTCACTTTAAGTATAATGTTACCAAGGCAACTGAACCCTGTGTCATTCCCGAAAACCAAAGTAAAACCTGGAATTCAACGAGCATTACTAACAGGTCTTATTGTTGCGAGTCATGAACTGATATAAAAAAATGTGCGACTTTATCTCACCTTCAAGGTCAAACGAAGCACCAAGATCATTGCATACCCGCAGCAATCCTTTGAGACAAGCTCGAAATTGGGGTAACGCCCAGCGGGAATCCCAGATGATGTCGACCAGTCCCGTTTGGTCCTGAATAACCTTCTGTAGTTGTTTAATCTGCTCTTGCACTGGTTTCAGTGCCTGTTGCTTGGTGCGGGCGTTAACTAGATTCTTTTCAAGCCAGGAACTGAAAATGACACGATATATTTATCCCTGGATGCAGGTCAAAATTATATCAACAAGATTTTGGCATGCTTCCAAGGTTGAAGAGGTAATATGTAGAGCCAGTAAATTGGGGCTTATTAATCTTCAGCCACTTAAGCCAATCCTTTCAGAAGATTCCCAGTACGATTCATGAAAATATGAAATGCCAAACTCAGGTGGTTTGTAATAGTCAAGTGTTGAATAATGATAGAATCACACATCAGCATTTACTTTGAACACCAGATACTGATAGTGACACAGATATATCTTACGTCAGGCTTTCATCTCCTCTCCTTCTTGCCGTCTTTGCATGAGGATTGACACGGTTGTAACGGGTGTAGAAGGATGGATCCCATCGGATTGGTCGGTCGGGTTTGTCGGGGGAGATTGGGGAGAGGCTTTTGATGTAATCAAGGGGAAGCCGACAGCTCTCTAGGACTGTTTGAACCGTCTCGTGCAATGAACTGTCTCTGAGCCTGATCCTTACCCGTTGTAAAATCCCTTAAAACATATTTTGTATGGAAAATAAACGCATTGACGTAATATAACACCTTTAATGAGATTGTTGATTTGTTAGAAGACCATTTGACTCAAATGACATCAACTACAGTAGATGTGAACCATGCGCTAGTGAAATTCTTCTCACTATTTTATAAGAAGGTTTCCAGTGGGCAGGTCAGTGTACAATATATGCATCCAAAGCAATCTTTTAAAACAAAACAAATGTAAATATATATTATTAACATTTAGTATATACTATGAAAATTGATAGCTAAAAAAATATATCTTAACAAACTCACCTTTTTTAAAGGACTGATTTGAGTCCTTGATGAAGAAGGGGAGGTCTTGGGGAATTATGTAGCGTTGGTCACTCTGCAGAAGTGCTAGATACTCACTTAGATGCTTCAAGGAATTCTCATTCACTGCCTAAAACAAGAAATAAAACCGACTTCAACCTAAACCTGGTAAATGTGGCAACTGCAATTTTGTTTATATCATAGTATATACAACAGATACGCTTTTGAAATTATTGCATGTTTTTATGACTTTAAACACAATCAGTGTGTTGAGAATATAAAGATAATAAATGCAAACTTTTGTCATTTGTTATTCAGTCAAGAGGAAATTGACATTGATGAACTTACAAAAATATAAGCGGCTTGGGTTGGACTTTCGTAAGTACCAGAAACCTTTCACAAATTTTGAGTGACAAGGCACAGTCAATTAATGAGATCACAAATCCCAGCCTCATGAGAATACAAACAAGAGGCCCATGGGTACAAACAATATATTGCTGATTCAAGGTGTAAGACCCTAGAATTACATCAATCACTCACTCTCTCTTTAGGGTACTGGCCAAACAAGTCTGGATGAACAGCACCATAGAATGGTCGCAATGCTGTGGATACTTGTTTGGATGTGAGGGACCTCTTGTTGTATTCATTCAGTGGAGAGTATCTTACAAGTGATTGAGTCCGCCACCTGTTTGAAAGAGGACAGAACAACAATAAAACTGACTGAAGGTGAATTCTGGGTTACTTAGTTGACCAGGAACCAGAGAATTCTTCAACAGAGAAAGTCACAATGCACGCCAGTAATTACAAAATTAACTAACCAACCACATGAAAGCCGTGTTCGCAAACTGTTCTACTATCGATAAATCAATTGTTAGAGTAATCCTTAAATGGACTCATAACATTTCATCAAGAATTATGATCCAGTTATGTTTAAAAAAAACAAAAACAATCTCACAAACTGGCCATCATTGTAAACATAAAAAAAGCAAAGTATTTATTGACCCACGCCGCCTATCAGTTAAGTATAATAGTACGGGAAAATAAGGAGCTTAATTTGCACAAGTAGGGAGAAACATTGCTCTGATGCCTGCAGCCTGATTTATCATGGGTAGTCAATTATCCAATACATGAAATGGAGTTGCATCATTAGTCAGTCTGGTCATCAGTCAGTCTGGACATCAGTCAGTCTGGTCATCAGTCAGTCTGGTCATCAGTCAGACTGGTCATTAGTCAGTCTGGACATCAGTCAGTCTGGTCATCAGTCAGTCTGGTAAACAGTCAGAGCCAAAGTTGAGAATTCATTTTGTTTTGTTAGGCTTAACTAAAATTTCCCACTCATTGGATATTATGACGCAAAACATAATAACTTCCAATTCATGTTGAAAGTTTGTGATGCAGGGTTCAGTAGCCCAGTGGACGGTGATATTGTTGGACACCAACAGCCAGACGCCTTGCAGGGGGAAGGGAAAAAGCATCAGCTGCCTCTAATGTTGTTGGTTTTAAACTATAATCACAGCCCTCTTGTGAGTATGGTAGCATTTGTGCATGGTCAGTGAAAACAATAATCATTGAATAGATCTATGAAATAATTGTCAACACACTATAATTTGATAGCACCATCACCTGAGGCAAGGTCAAGATCAATGGCGATGGCATTATTGGCATTTAAAAAAAATACATTATATTAAGTTGTCTTTAAAAAGCCAAAACACTTTGAACTGTTTGGGCAAAGACATCCTTGTGAATAACTTTTGATATCTATATCAATGGTAAAATGAATAAGGCAAATTCCATATTTGGAATAAAAGGCGTTTTTTGTATGCTATACATATACCTAGTGAGACCACACATTGAATATGCCAGTAAAGTCTGGGCTACTCACTTGAAGATATCAGTGTGCATAATAAACATGTGAAAGCCTGGTTCTGCTGATTAAATTGTAATTGGGCTGTCTACAATCTCATGTGTTGGTCCAACACCACCGACTAACTTTCGGAAGCCCCCCAACACCTCATCTCAAATACATTGATTGGTTGTAGAATTCACAGTACCAATTTTATTAATTCAAGCTCACTCCCTCCTGCAAAAACAGCTGATAAGCATAATAAATATGCAATAACCATATGACACCAGCTTCATTTTGGCCAATAAGGGCCAATGCAACGATCCAAATTGCTGTACACATGTGTCAGAAAAATCATTTGAATGCAGTTTGGAAAAAATCTCATATGATTATATGGGTGACACCAAAAGTGAGACATTGCAGAAGGACCAGATGACGCGAGGTTCAATCAACGAGTGAATGACATGGATCTGATGTCAGAGGCACAGATTAATTCTAGGGTTGGCTAAGAAACTTCGCCTCTGACAGCGTCTGTGCTGTTTACTACTTACGATTCCTCATGTCCGCGCTGTAGCCCATGGGATATCAGATAATCAAACATACACTTTGATAGAGGGGCGAGGTAACTTGCCTAATGCTAGACATACTTATATTATATTTTCCATTTATCGCTCATAGAGCATAATTGCATTGTGAAACTCTTATTTGAGACAAGCTGCGGAAAAAGCAAGATGACAACTAACGAAAGCCTTCCTAGATGAATCATTTCTTCATAGGGAGACACTACGTTGTCCACATTTTATCTGTTTACATCTATCATCTCGATGACATCAAAGTGACATTATTTAACAAACCAAACCAAACAAAACACTGTCAATTCATGACGTCATTCCTTTCTCCATGGCAGACGCTCTGTCCAATACCATATAGCGCCTACGCTCACGGTGAGTGGCTCGAATATTACCGTGCCATTATCTTTTAAAATACTTTAATTTGATGAAACTTATCTTTCAATATCACTTTTAAGTCACCGTTTTATCATTTTTTTGAAGGTTTCGATACGTTAATCCTGGTAAGGATGTTTGTATCATATAGGGCTTCAATGGCATTACTTGAGCGATATTGTGATTGTGTTGGTTCGATGAGTAAGGAACACAGCCCCGGTCGGACGGTAATATACATATACACTGTCCTGCATCGTCACTTTCCGCGCCCATTAAGGAATATCTTTGACTGTCTCGCTGGATTTCGCTTCAGATTGTCAACATTCAGGGGCAACTTGTGTAGAATGTACGGCTGACATACTCTCCGAGTAAAACCTAGCCGTGCACGACGTCTTATAATATATTTATATTAACGTCGTGCGCGGCTAAGTCAAACCCTATGTCATACGATGTTGTCTTGGTGAAAAGTTTGTGATTTTGACCCGCACAAAGTACATCTTTTGACTGTTTTATTTGATTCCCCTTAGGGACATTGTGTCAAATCTCCCTCATGACTGTTGGTGCACCTTTATATATGGATGCAACCCAATTTCATACAGACTGGCGGAAGTGGGCAATTTAGTGTACCCTTTAATTGAGAAGTGTTCCGTTGTTGCCAACGATTGTGTGATGTAATGATGACACATGTGCACTGGTTCTGGGGAAAGTGAACTAAAACAATGACAAACGGTTCTTCTACGAGTAGAAGACCAGGTCAAGGGTCTGCTACTGAACCAATTATATCTTCAAATGAGTGTTACAAACATTTAATTTTAATCTATTGTTGTTTAATATGTCATGATAGATTATATTCTCATGAGCGAAAATCCATTGAGATTCATTGAGCAAGATATGGTTAAAGAACATTGCCTTCCCTCCATAGTGGATATGCTCTGCAACTAATAATCAGTACACAGTTTGACAATTGCAGCTTATGGACTTCAGTGAGACTGTTGCTTAGGCAACTGTTAAACCAGGTATTGCCCATATACCCGTCATGGTAACAGTGCTTCAACTCACAGATGTTGTTGTTAGCATAAATTAGGGTCAGATGGTCACTTAGTGTACCTCTCAGTATCTTCACAATACTGGCTATTGTACACCTTTTTCATCTAGAAATAATGAAATATGTCCGAATCAGATGGCATGGTGAATTTAAGACTACTGGTGAGTTCAGGTCATAGTTCACACAAATAACTGTGCTATCATGCCCTATACCTACATTACACTAATCATATTTCACAGCTTACACATATTGCGTTTGTTTGACTGTTCCAGTTATTGTAGAATGATTTGACCAATGTATTGTCAACAAGATGTTTATCAGCTCAAGCAAGTCAAAGAAAGATTGGTCAGAATACACGCTAGTTGTGGTATGTATGATGATATGATGAATTACAGATTATTTGGTTGTTTTTTTTCTTGTGTGCCACAACTTGGGAGAGTTTCTCTGCTGAATTAATATAACTTTTGATATAACCAGCACACTATGTCTCAACCATAATGACATTGACGTTTCAATGGTCAATTTGGAATGATCTCAATTGATAATGGCACTGACCCCACTAACTATATTGGAGCATCAACTATTTTCTTTTATGTGGTTATATCTGTTTTATATCTGTAATTGCCTCGTCAAGTTCTATTTCCAATGTTTCGAACAAAATGAGTTGTATATAAAATCCTTCGCCTCTGCAGCCGGCCGTGTCTGTAGGGAATGTAGGTCAACTGGCTGCCGATGTTTTAATCTCATCTCTTTGGTTACGAAGAGTGGGGTATTTCCATGACGACAGTTTTTTGCCTGTAATTGGCAATGACCCATTTGCAGCAGAGGATGCTTCAAAGCGTTGCAGTCTTATGACTGCTGCTGAAGGTGTGTGATTGTGTCAAACAGCCATTTTCTTAATGTGGATGATAATATGATTTTCACTGTTGATGTCAAATATTATTTATTTTGCTCTGTGCTGTGTAAGCTGTTTATTGCATTGGTTTACAATTAATGACCTTGACTTTGACGTTGTTGGTAATGCCCATGTGTTGTTTTTTCCCATCAGTATTTGAGGGTGAACAGAATAAGCTTGTTGTCATACAGCAGAGATCCCCGTTGGTCAAGGTAAGCTCACTTCCTGTGTAACCTTTTGATGAACTGGAACCAAACACAACAAATGAGAAGTTTCCTTTAATATATAAATCTGGATGCTGCAGGGAAAGCGAGGTCAATACACAGAAAAGCTACTGAACTGGATCAAAGAGAACAAGTTCCATGATGTCATAATCCTCACAGGCAGTTTTGCCCATGAGCGTCGGGATGCCCAGCTTGTCGGGTAAGATCTAAGTGCCCACAGATACTGAAGTTGGACTATCAGGCGATTTTCTTTGTGGGAATTTTCTCCAAGAATCTGATAGCGCTATAGTTAGCCAGTCCAGCTGATTTATATAAGAAAACATCTGTGGAACTACATAATATTAAACCAATGGATTCTATATCTTTGCTTAACATGTCTCCCTTGACTTTTGTTATGAACATAACAAATACACATATATATGTTATGTTGGAATATATATATATATATATATATATATATATATATATATATATATATATATATATATATATATATATATATATATATATATATATATATATATATATATATATGATAGACTATGAAAATTCTGAGTTTGAGAAGAATGCTGGGGTATTGGTTAAACCAAACACGCCATAATTATTGTGTCTTTATGGTGAAATATTTCAAACAATTAATCACAATGAGACCTATATGGATCGTCTTGCAGGAGTCAGCTTAGATTTTTATTGTCTGAACCACTGGAGAAAGATGAGGGTGAGACATTGCGCAAGAACCTTGGATGGAAAGAATTGGAGAAGCGGACTGCTTTACCAGGCGATTTCATGCACGACAACCCAGAGGAAATATTCATTCCTGGTGGGGGTATAGCCAAAAGCCTTTTCCAGAAGTGGTAGGTTTTATCATAATTCATTATCAGTTACTTTTTTCAACACTTTGCAATATTAGTAATATTTTAATATTTGTGAAGAATCATTTTAGTGACATAATGCATTATATGTATAAAGTTTCCGTGCCATTTTTTTATCAAGTGATTTGTTCCAGATGTTATGAATCATCTTGTTATTTGTGCAGTTCTGGGGAGATACTGCGATGTGCCGTTGTCCTCTTGTTCTGCTCCGAGGGAGATAATGCAATGGATGCTGTTCAACTTGCTTCTGCAGTCAACGACTGGAAAATTTGGATAGATTTAAATGTAGGGATTTTTTAATATTTTGCAGTTTCAGTATATGATTCAAACATGTGGACATTTATCCAACCGGGAACCTCTTAGCGTGCTTCAAATGTTTGATAGGCCAAAAAAATCACTTCATTTCTTGGGGGAAAAACATCAGTGGTGTCAGTACGATCATTTTATGAAACAGCCACACATTGCTTCCTTGATACAAGTTTGCATGATTTTCTTCATACTCTTAAACATGCATTTGTGTCTTGCTTTAAAGAAATCAGAAGAGCTGACCCAGAATAAGGTTGCCCCTGGTTGGAGGATACCGATCTCATGGAAACTACAGTATGGCAGTCGCTTTGATCAGAGTTTATTCCAGTAGCCCAGCCGCTCTCCCCGAGGCTGATGTGGAAGTGCTTGTACATATGAGTAGACACTTTTAAATAAAAACCAATCCTCGAAAAAATTTCTATATTGGCCCGAGTTACTTTTGTTTAGGAGCAGGAGATATAAACTTAGTATATAAAACAACTTGCATTTGCGTACAAATGAATGAACTCCTTCTTAAAAAATATAAGACATGAATTTATTATACATACATAAAAAGAATAAGTTAAGGGGAATTATAGTATGACTAGCTGTACTTATGAATCGTTGGGTCCATTTTCTCCTCCCTTTCAACCATACATCACCTCTCACTCAATGGCAATCAGCTGAAACATCGGTCCCTTCAGATCCCCATGCATTATATCATAAAAGCAAATAGCAACTCTCTACGAGACTTGCATGAATTCAAGATATTTCAGATACATGAATTCAAGATCTTTGTTCACATAATCCTTGTTGCTTTAAATGAGTATGAACAAGTCGTACGTGGAATTAGAGTTCTGGAATGCAGTCTACATGGTCCAGCAGGATGCACCAAGTCAAATGCCCGCGACACTACACTAAACCTGATACTAACCCAAGGCCTAGCAGGTCCAAGCCACATGATAAATCGCTGTAACATCGCATCTGTCTTGGCGCTAAATCCACTCACAAGCCTAGGAAACGTTGCTTTTTGGTATTTTGCACATCTCCCCCATTATTACTGTCGTAATGCAGGCCATGCAATGTGAATTGTACTATCACAAAGGGAGAAAAAAACGACAGATTCTTCCAAACAATTGATATAAACATTAACTATATATTACCTTGTTGCTATGAGAACAATAACCATTATGATAACAATAACAAATAACACAACAATAACAAGCATTTTGCGGTTTTTCTTCTGATATTTTTCTGCTTTCTGTAGCTGCTTCAAGCCTTCGTCTACGCGGGTTCCTGCCTGTTCAATGTTGTAGTCAATACGGTCAAGTATCGTTCCCTGTTGAAAACAATGGCATTAGGTGATTTCGAAAGACAAAATGTTTGAACATAATATTTTAAAGTATAATCACAGAGCTGGATCAATGCAAGAGAATATATTTCCATTTAGATGCTTACAGTATTTTAATCTGATCCTTCCTGCTAATGGCAATATGATCAATGTTATGTTAATCACTTGCACAAAATGAGTTAAAAGTTTTCCTTGCCTAAGCACCCACAATATTCTCATTGAATAAGCTGATATAGTTATTTTTGTATTCAAACATTACACCATGTTCATCCTATCAGAATCATACTGGGCCAGTGCATAGACAAAGGTGGGCACCTATTAGGGATCAGACGTGTCTGTAATAAAGTCATCAGGTCATAGAACGTTGCTGGGCAGTGCATTGCTAAGGGTAACTAAGTGTAGGACAAGCAAGTTAAATGTTTAATTTGTCATTTGTAAGGTGACACAACCAACACAAACACAGAAGTGAGGTCATTTGACAGCATGTATGCTCAGATGTTGACCTCGTCCCCCCAAAAAACGAGAATAAATAGTAGACAGCACAGTATAAGCCAGGCTTGGTAGGGGGGGGGGATCTACTAGAATGTAAATGTTGGAAAGGGTTGATTCATCTAAGATTCTTAGTTAATTATTGAATCATATTTCAGATTCTGAATGGTTTAATTTGACTGGTTTCATATAAATACAACTTATAAATTTCATAATAAAGGGTTAAATATTGGTTTCAATTTCACTTCTTCATCAGCTCTTGAATGTTAATATCCCCCCCCCCCACCTTTGTCAGCAACAGAAAACACTACAGGCGTGTACCTAAACAGTCGCCTTACCGAAACATTATCTTTGAAAAACCATGTGCTTCACAATAATAATGGTAGCATCAACAAGGAAGCAACAGCAAGCGTTTGGCCAACTTTCTATAACCGATGAAGAGACTTGAATCGGTCATCACCTGGTCGACAATCATGGTGGCAAGGTCTTTGAAGATGTCGTTGAGGTCCTGTATTGACTGGACGATGCGCGTGATCTCCTGGTCACGCTCCATCACCACCTGGGTGTTGTCTTCAAGCAGCTGGGTCTGGGTGCTTGTGAAACCCTGATGATCACACGGCATACATCATATTTGTATAAATAAAGCTGAGAATGCTATCGGTGGAAACGAACTGGCTTGGTTGGGGGGCAAACCAAAATGGAATTTATTTGGTACAGCCACCACACATTCATTGATGGTGGTGGTGTTGGGGGTGCAATGTGCAACTCGTGTAAGGTACGTTTAAGCAAAGGTTTAAGACGGAGCACCATTTCAGCTTGAGAATATATATACTTGTGAGTAATTTGTCTCATCAGTGGAGTTAGCACTTGCAGAACCACATCTCTCTACCCTTCAATCAGTCACACCAACCCCCCCCCCCCTCCCAGCGTGTTATGATTATCAAGAAGTTCATTTCATTTACAGATTTCTGTACGAGTTGACACCTACTCTGTCAAAGAGTTGGTCGGCATCATCAGGGGCGTAGGAGTTTGACACCTGCAGGTCATTGTCGAAGTAATGCCGCGACCGCTCCTCTCGGCACTTTAACTCTGTCAATGATTAAAAAGATTCGACAAGAAATATTCAAATGCCCTGTGTTTGATGTTGCTGGATGGAAATGTCAAAACCAGCATACTTAAACATATAAGACGTCTGTGAGTTTAAATAATAATCGAGCTTCCTCTGTCCTTAATACCAAAGGTAATGGCCTGTCAGGAATATTTGCTCAGAATTATTACTAATTTATGGATAAAGACAGATTTATAGATTGCAAAAAAACAACAACCCCAAAACAACATGCAACTAGGGTTATAAAAAAACCCTAGGCTGACATACTTCTGAGATAAGATGATTGCGCCTTGCGGAATGTTGTGGAGAGATCTTGTAGTGTGCGTGCCAGTGATGAAACCAGGTTGCTGGTGAGCTTCTGCTCCTGGGATGTCCCAACGCGACTTTTACTGTTAATCTGCTGTACCAGACGCTGACATCGGATGAACATCTGCAAAACAGGGGAAAAAAGAGTCAAAAGTTGCCAAATATTAATGCTGGTTATTTTCAGTTTTTAGATATATATTACAGGGTTGAATGATCACTTGGTCCAGAAAGGACAGTCCTCCTTTGGGGAGATTAAAGGCCAGACTGTCTGCTTCTGTATCTTGAGACAAATGTTTCAGCAGCATAGATAATTAAGATCTCCTGCGTATGTCTCAATTGTCTGAGCCTGCGTTTGACGGTAAAGCAGTGTTTACCTGCGTGATTTCCTGGGTCTGTATTTCAATGATATGTTCCTCCTCTACATTATCATCCAACGTGGGTCGATTCAGGTGCTTGTCATGAACTGACTGTAGTTCCTTGACTGATGCACACAACAATCAATCAAATAATCAATCCATCATATAATCAATCAATCAATCAAACAATCAATCATATAATCAATCCATCATATAATCAATCCATCATATAATCAATCCATCAAATAATCAATCCATCATATAATCAATCAAACAATCAATCAATCAAATAATCAATCAATTCAGCCGAATATTGAGTGTCACCAGGCTTTGATATATCACTAAGCTTTATATTACCAGTAACACACATATCTGTTAACCAAAACACAAATGAAATATGACGTACTCTTTGGCTTGATTCGAGAAATTTCAAACTGGATTTCTTCAACACCATCAACCCTGAAAAAATGAAAATAATTTCTCAAGGAGGTTTTTTTAAAATCAGTTGATATTGCACAGTTGTTGATATTATTTTTATGATACAAAAAAACTTAATGATGAGGCCATACCATTCAGGTGGAAGATTATGGCCTCGCGAGGAAGCAATGCCCAGCTCAAGATCTGTATCTCTGGATACGAGTGCCATGCGGTCATCCGCTAGCTGGGAAAGAGCAGAATATATGCATGCTCCATATTATTAGCATGTTGATTAGCCCTGTAATGTCATCATGGGAATTGTTGAGACAGAACAATTAGTACAGGAATATCCATATTTTGAATAATAATAAATGTTTGTACCAGTATTAACCATTTTTTAGTAATGGCACATTCCTACTGTTGAAATATTTTTAACTTGATATTTCATGACGGCTTACATAATGTAGTTAAAGATAATGCTTGGGGGGGGGGGGGGGGGGGTTGGGGGGAGGGGTTGGTTACGGTAATTATATCCTACTCTGTAATCAATCACAGATACAAGTGATACAGATTACAGATATATTGATTTTGTTAAGAAAAAAAGGTTTTGATGTCACTGTTGGGGGTTCAAAGTAAAGTTTGAAGGTTCAAGTTTAACAACATCCCTGCTCGCTACACGGGTACAGTCGCATATAATTGTATTTGTTCCCCTGTCCTCTATCATATATGTGCCCCAAGGCGCGTTTAATCTTTACCAGTTGAAATAATATCGCTTTTTGGACAAATGCATAAGAGTGAAACTGAAAGTAAGTACTATTCATATACCTTAACGAGTCTGACATTTACTCAATAGTGATTGCAACATTTAAATAGATGTACAGGAAGGCCAGTCTTTATAACACATGACTTGGTTTACTTATCTGGATCAACATATTCATCTATGAGGCTATCTGATTGTACAAGTAAACAATTAAAATACCAAATAACCACATCAACATCGTCAGAGGCAAAAATGATTCATTTATTATTGTTGGACAGCTAAGTAAAGCATGATATATTCCAAAGATTAGCTTTAATTATTAAACATAGATAAAATTAACTAAATATATGAGTTTTGATGAAAAGTAACTGCCGAGCACATGCCATTTCAATCACATCAATTTCCCTTTGATAAACCCCAGAAAGCATAACTTATAACACATACAAAGCATACAAATAAAATATAAAGTACTTGTTGAATGAAGGTGGTTGCTAAGCATGAAGCAGGTAGGTCATCATGCTGTTGTATCACTTTCACCAAAACACCAACAGCTCAGCTAATAACAATCAATCAATGAAAAAGAATGTAGGTAACTAGGTCAGGTGGTACTGTTAAACAATTGTAAATCTAAGTAGAGGCTGTCTTTTACTTGTCAAAACAAATGACAACCAGGCACCATGAAATTTCATTGATATTGCCACATATAAACTTGAAGAAAGTTACTTAGGAGCAAGCATTATTTTTTGGATAATCATTGATGAACAACAATAATTACTGAGTGAACATAATTACCACAGGTGACATATATTGAAAGGGGATTAACACAACCATATTGTACTGATGTTTCTCTAGGGTAACAACAAAAGAGTAAGTGCTAAACTTTTCTAAAGGTGCTCCTGCATTTTATTCAAGCTATAAATAAAAAATAAACTAAAGTTGGCCTTGGTTGGACCATATATTTAATTCAATGGTCAATTAATTAATGATCCTGTTACTAGCTTTTGCTGGTGTGATGGTGTTGGTGGGATGGCATGATGACACTCACCACTTCAGGCGTAGTAGGGGTCGACCCCTGCACCAACAGTTTGGACTGGCTCGGGTCCTTTCTACTCACTTGGTCTGCGAAGATGTGTCGGTTTTGAAGCGCATTATTCCGCATAAGAATAAACACTTCTGTCAAGCTGCGAGTTGCCATGGTGGTGAAATGTTTTACCAGCTAAATATGTTATTCTACTCAACAGGAGACATTAACTGAGGAAAGTAAACATCATACACAGCCACCACTCTGCTACTGTGGCACCGGGGATGGACAACGATGTCAAAATATAACAAATATTATACAGTCGCATTATAAAATTTACAGTATGTTTCTCGCGCGTCGATGTCTTCAACAATTTTGAAAAAAGATAAACAACTATAAAATCTTTACGATAGGTGAAAATAGTTTGAGGCTGGGCTGAGTAAGCTATTGAGAATATGTGAGATGTTTAGTGTAACGCATGATATTCAGTACAATTCCACGAAGAATACATTAATGATATTTTGGTCAAATAGTTTCATAAACTCAGTACTCCCTAAATTTCATTTGAATTGTAGGTGTATTGCTCAATAAAATTTCCACTATCAAATATCCAGGTCACTTCATATCTAATAACCTTACTGGTGACAATGACATGCACAAACAAAATCCTGATGAATGAGGCACCAACACATCAAAGCAAGCTATGAATAAAGTAAGAGGCAATGCGGGAAACTCAATGTGCAAGCCAACTCACTATTACGTAAATTCCACATGTGTAATGTAGATGTGTAAATTACTCACTTTCGTTCTTACTGTTCTCCTATATACTCTGTGGTGGAACACTGTAATTGAGTGAATGATATAAGCAAATCTGCCCCAATGTCCACCCAATGACTTCTCGCCCTCAGGCAACACGCAAAACTGGATTATGGATTAATATCGTAATTGCTTGCATGTTTCGCTTGTAAATGTTGATTTTATTAAATCTTTTATACAAGTGGAAGGAAGGGGGGGTGTAGGTTATCTAGTTTTTACGATTATTTGTCCTGAAATTGTACAGATTAATGTTCGATCTTCATGTAGCTATGTGGTGAGCTATATGAGACACCGAAACAAGTCATATTACAAGCCTTTGAGAAAATGCAATTGCAAAATAGAACGTTGTTTTGGTGCAAATAAAGCTGTAGCTGAGACGAATATACGATTTACAACAATGCGAATGTGGAGTAATTTGATAAATACGCTTCCGGTAACATGGACGTTGGCGAAATTCTACATAAAATAACTTCATTTGTAAGATCAGAAGCTTTCCGTTTATGCATAGTCCAATATCGTGATTACCTGACTTAACATCATACTTGAAAATACAGGAACAGTATAGTTTTTACATACGAAAGTGACTTCCATATCTGTTAAGTGGTTAAAAGCAAGTAGTTGGGCGATAAAACCGGAATACTTGTAGGTTGATTGTTGACAAGTTTTGCCAAACAGAGACCATTATCATTTTATGTGACCAGTTAAAGTGAAAGTGCGACACTTTGGAGTCAGATTGTCAAAGTGTCCAGCGTGTGAGTGACGGAACGTGAACTGTGCTGTGGATTAGGCGTGTCCTTGGGCAAATGACAGTTGGACCGATAACGAAGTGGTAGTTTGGGAGAAACAAATATTGAATCGCAGTGAATGTAATTAGTTACTGGTCGTCCCCTTTTTCAAGTAACCCAGACTAAGTGATGGTCACATGCTGCCGAATAGTGCAGAACATGATATATGATGCAGAGGTAGGACCATCCAATAGGCCCATCCTGTATTGACCAACAACAATCACCTGTTATGACTACAATAGTGGCCTATCCTATGCCAAGCCACACTTGGTTGACTGGGAAATCATGATAAAATTCTTCACTCTACTCTATCCATTTGAAATGGTCATACTGTTATCATTTCATTCAAATCAATTGTTGCTCATCTAATTCCCTGAAGTCACAGGAAGATATTAGCCCCATTTTTGTCCACACCTGGTTTAAAAAAGATAAAATTACTTCCTTTATGTAGAGTGGTGTGGCATTTAAATGCTAATGTCAGAATGAGCATTCAAATTTTCATATAAGAAATAATGTTGCTTGTTTGAAAATTTTAAGGATTTTTTTTAACTTGTCCGCTTTGTTAGAGTTGAAAACATATGCAACACAATGAACAGGTAATAAAGACATGACTTCCAATCTGGTCCAGGTAGCAAATTTTTTTAATGATATTGTACATAAAATGTGGTGTAATGACAATCTCAATATATAAATGAGCATAGTTAGAAATTAAAGAATACCCAGAGATGATTCATCTGTGGATGTGAGTCACTATGAAATTCAATGAATTGATTTTCAACTACATTTGGCCTGGCGTATCACCAGATCTAACAGATAGTCAATTAAAGTTAGGGCTATTACTGGGCCTATCCTTTTATGCCACAACGTAGACAAGGTTTATGACAACAACTACAATTTTCAATGTGTATGTATAAAAAGTTGTACCTGGATTGAAAAGTCCAGCGAGGGACGCTCTTCCTAACCTTCATCACTGACAAGCTGACAAGTTCTTGATATGTTCATTACCATTTGGAACCTCTTGGCAATATCTGTCTTCCCACAGCCTGAAGCACCTGGTACTAAAGTCAGTGCATCCAAGAGGCGTTATGAAGATAAGCAAGAAGATGGGCCTTCAACTGCCAAACTCCAGAAAATCGCTCCTCTGTCAGAAGAAGAAAAGAACAAAATTTTGGAGCTTGTCGACAATGAACCAGAGGTACACAAAACATGACCCTTCTCTAACAATTTAATTCATTATTCTCATTGTTGTCAAATTGAATCAATGGTTTGACTTGTGTATTTCATACAGACTGAAGCAATGAATGAGACCAATTTAAAGAAAACTATTCTTCAGTTTGAGAAGCGTGTTTACAAAAATCAGGAAATGCGAATCAAATATCCGGATATGCCAGAAAAGTAAGTAGATCAAACATGATTTCCACATATAGATGATTGAATAATTCAAATTGTACATCGATTCCTTTCAATATGTCATGCCTAATGGAAATTTGATCCCTTTAAATTGATAATGCAGACATATTGGTTCGGTCTACTTTATTATAGATTCATGGAGTCGGAAGTCTCTTTGAACGACATTGTCCAAGAAATGCATGTAATTGCTACAGTCCCAGACCTATACCATATCGTTGTTGAGTTGAATGCTGTTCAGTCTCTTCTCCAGCTGCTTCACCATGAAAATACAGGTCAGATTTGATCAAACTAAGAATATTCCAATTTTTTTTTTTTAAATTGTAGAGCCTCACATATCATTCTGCTGCTATTGAGTTACTGTACCGTTGATTGCTGGACACACTACTTGTATTCATTTTGTGATTCTGATGGAAGCATGTTGTTTTGCAGATATTTCCATAGCAGTGGTAGACCTGCTGCAGGAGATGACAGACGCGGATGCCTTGACCGAGAGTGAGGATGGAGCTACAGTTCTTATTGATGCACTGGTCAGTCAATCAAAACGTTACTTAATCCAGATACACTCTATGTCTTCTTGTGAAGTATAATGTTCACAATGCATCAGTCCTGAATTGAAATCAATAATCTACTTGGAATAAAGAGCAAAATGCAACATGAATACTGGTCATTGATCTCAAATAGTTTAAACTAATTTCATTGGCAAATGCCTGATATGAACATGCAAATATTTCCCCTTTACACCTAGTATATGAAAATTCAGTGACAGTGGTCCCCTCTTGTAAATGGCCACACTTTCTGCGCGCAGAAAGTGGCCCGGTATCCAAGGGGCCCGATAGGAAGAAAACGTTGTAGTCATTTACTCAGCCTATATGTTACACTATTTGCAATGTGGATTTGTGCTGGGTGACGCACTTGTGACCAATTAAAGCAGTCGGGTGACCATCAGGTCGCGGCTGCATCTTGCAAAATCGAAGTACAAATCGGTCATATTATGAATAAATGGGGTCAGGGAGTATACAACCCACCATCATAAGCAAGATGTGGAGGTGTTGGTTTGCAAACTTGTGTGGTCTACCAGCACTATTGGAACACTCACTTAAATTGAAAGTCACAGCATGGAAGATGTGAATTAAGGAAGCTGTGCGGTCTTTTGCTTGTGCACAATTTATTATGGCTTATTCTTTGGGTTGTTAGCCAAAAATATGACGTGGACCAATGAGATGGGTATAATTGAGTGTGTCTGCCTTGAAAAAGTGGCTGTTGGCCAGATGTGTGGGGTGGCAGGTCTTGAGGGGTGCTATTACATCGTAAGTCATTCTGGACCAGCAAAAGTGGCCGGGTACGCAGGGTGGCCGGTGAAGATGAGGGTGGGGTGAGAGTACGAGGGGGACCTGCTTGTAATTTGATTTATGCATATGACTACTGACTGGGATGTGGAGATTTATATGAAGATTATTCACTTGCGGTTTCTGCAGCTGGCTGGCCAAGTGGTTGCCTTACTGATACAGAACATGGAACGTCTGGACGAGTCTGTCAAGGAGGAGAGTGAGGGAATCCACAACACACTTGGTAATCATAGCGTGCTACACATCATAACGTCCTGGTTCCTACTGTCTCATTGATCATGTGCCATGTGGGGTGAATAGGAAAGTTATATCACAATATAGCTGCCTCTCGCCTGACACCAGTGACCTGCATCAATGCTGCATTTGTGTTTGTCAATTCCATGAATGCGTTGAAGCATCGATGGAAATGGATATTACTAATACGGTTTGAATGGTTTGTCTGTTCCCTTCAGCCATCGTTGAAAACATGACCGAGCTGAAGCCAGAGGTTTGTGTGGATGCTGTGCAGCAAGGACTGATGTCGTATCTTTTAAAGAGACTCAAGGTCTGTTAACTATTCCCAATTCCCTGTCAATAAAGATCGACTGATACCCATAAAACTTAGTCAAGGTTTGGATGTTTTGTTTGAACTTGGCCCATGTCAATAATTTGCTTTGACCGTGGATCACTTGGTGTGTGTGTTTGTGTGAGGTCAGGTGAAGATGCCGTTTGATGCCAACAAGTTGTACTGTAGTGAAATCTTGGCCATTCTTCTCCAGAATCACCCAGGTGTGCTAATGACTTCTTATGGTTCATGACAATAGCATGAATTACCTTTCTGGGTATCATAGCTGTGTATCCCGGTATATCAGAGTGGATACTTCAGTATTAAGGACAGATGTTGAAAATGTCAACTGGTTTGATTTGTCTGCCTTTAAAGTGCATCTCTTGTAAGGGAAAATTGTCCAGTGCCCACAAAGAAAGAGTTTGCCCTGTGCCCATGAAGAAAGAATTTGCCCATATAAGGTGATATTGCCCAGTGTGTCATGCCAGTAAGTTGTGTGTTTCAGAAAACCGCACAACCTTGGGGGAAGTGGAGGGCATTGACGTTCTGCTTCAGCAGCTGGCTGTAAGTTCCTCGACCTGTCCCATATTTACATCTTATTTGAAGGTCTCTAAGGTCTGTGGCAAAGTGGAAGAGAGTCTCAAGACCCGAGTGTTTGTGGTCGAAATGATTATTACATTATCAGCGTGGCTGGTTTTGTGGCAGGTTGTTATTGTTTGTGTTGAGCGGTTGTTATTGTTTGTGTTGAGCGGTTGTTATTGTTTGTGTTGAGCGGTTGTTATTGTTTGTGTAGAGTGGTTGTTATTGTTTGTGTTGAGTGGTTGTTTGTGTTGAGTGGTTGTTTGTGTTGTGGTTGTTATTGTTTGTGTTGAGCTGTTGTTGTTGTTTGTGTTGAGCGGTTGTTGTTGTTGTTGAGCGGTTATTATTGTTTGTGTTGAGCGGTTGTTATTGTTTGTGTTGAGCGGTTGTTGTTGTTTGTGTTGAGCGGTTGTTGTTGTTTGTGTTGAGCGGTTGTTATTGTTTGTGTTGAGCGGTTGTTCTTGTTTGTGTTGAGTGGTTGTTTGTTTGTGACAGGTGTACAAGCGACACGACCCTAGCACCGCAGAGGAGATTGAGCTGATGGAGAACCTGTTTAACTGTCTGTGTTCTGCCCTCATGGCTGGATCTAACAGAGATCGCTTCCTGCGCGGGGAGGGTGTACAGCTGATGAACCTCATGCTCAGGTGAGGTGTTATGGGAGAGGGTGTACAGCTGATGAACCTCATGCTCAGGTGAGGTGTTATGGGAGAGGGTGTACAGCTGATGAACCTCATTCTCAGGTGAGGTGTTATGGGGGAGGGTGTACAGCTGATGAACCTCATAATCAGGTGAGGTGTTATGGGAGAGGGTGTACAGCTGATGAACCTCATGCTCAGGTGTACAGCTGATGAACCTCATGCTTAGGTGAGGCGTTTTGGGGGTGGGGGTGGGGAAGGGTGTACAGCTGATATATCTTGTATGAGTTTTGTGTGAGGATGAATGGCTCAGAGATGCCTACTCCTAATCTGATACACATTTCACCATAGCACCATTAGAATAATACAAATAACTACATTAACATAATTAATTCAGCAACATGTCCGCCGTTGTAGTAGCATTATGACATGGTAATGATGACAGGGAGAAGAAGATGTCACGCAGCTCGGCCGTGAGAGTCCTCAACCATGCCATGTCTGGTAAAGAGGGCGTTGACAACTGTCAGAAGTTCGTGGACATCCTTGGTCTACGCAGCTTGTTTCCTCTCTTCATGAAGACCCCCAAGGCAGACAAGAAAGCTGGACCATCTAAACAAGAGCTTGAAGGTACAGGTCCCTGAGACTCCGGTGTGATCCAGCAATGTTACTGATGTCATCAGCCTGTCAAGTGTTTTCACTTTGTCTCAATAACAATGAATATGAAATGTTATCTGGGGCAGTTATCAGGAAATGCTTGTATCAAAGTTTTTTCCAATATTTACTGGAACAACAATATTAAAGTTTTCATATTCCCCAAAGATATTCTTGTATGTGATGCAAAAGTCTGAAATACATTAAGTCTGGCTAGGTTTGCCTAAGAATGCCCCATTTAATTTTGGTAGGTTTGCCTATGAGTGCCCCATTAAGTCTGGCCAGGTTTGGCTGGGAGTGCTCCATCAAGTCTGGTGTGGTATGCCTAGGAGTGCTCCATTAAGTCTGGCTAGGAGTGCTCCATAGTCTGTCTAGGAGTGCTCCATTAAGTCTGGCTTGATTTGCCTATGAGTGCTCCATTAAGTCTGGCTAGGAGTGCTCAATAAAGTCTGGCTAGGAGTGCTTCATAAAGTCTGGCTAGAAGTGCTCCATTAAGTCTGGCTTGGTTTGCCCAGGAATGCTCCATTAAGTCTGGCTTGGTTTGCCCAGGAATGCTCCATTAAGTCTGGCTTGGTTTGCCTAGGAGTGCTCCATTTAGTGTAGTTTTATCCTCTACTACATCAAGAGTATGCTGTGTTATAATAAGGTGCCCTAGGTTGCCAGTTGCTCCATTGTTGAATCTGATGCCATTAGCATCGAGAATTGTTTATCCTATGTATCAATGGGCATGTAACATGAAGGCTTGGATCTTCCAAAGAAGGGCTGATGAAGCCGAGAGTTCTGGTTGCTGTTGTGTTATCTATCATCATCGGGATTGTTGACTGTTTCTCAGAGCACATCATTTCATCGGTGGTTCACATGGTCAGGAACTGCAACGGAGCTCAGAAACAACGGCTTGTGAACAAGTTTCAGGAAAACGACCATGAAAAGGTATAGTCTGGGGCCGGCTGTTATAGCTTCATAAGGTCCTGTTAAGAGTTTAGGAAGGACGGGTGTTTGAGGATGTCTAGCCCCTCAAGGTCGTGTGAAATTTATATGCGAGTTATCCTGATGAATTTTTTCAATGTTGTTACCGGTGATATCCATTTTAATTATTTTTGTTTTAATAATCTTCCTTTTAAGGTCGATCGCTTGATGGAACTGCACTTCAAATACCTGGAGAAAATGAGAATGGCTGACTTAAAGATAGAGAAAGAGAAACAGGTCCTAACAATATCACTCACCCACACTTCTCAGAATCCTGATCGTTTTGATCGCATGCGAGCACTATTTGCGGTGTTTCTTAATGGTGTTCTGTGTGACTGGCAGGATATCAAGTTCTTCGGGGGTAAGGTGGAGGAGGGGATGGAGGAGGAATGGTACATCCAGCGACTGGACGCGGGTCTCTTCACCTTACAGCTCCTCGACTATATCATGCTGGATATCAGCGTCGCCGGGCCCCCATCTGTGAGTTGTTGTAGCTCTCTTTGGTAGAACTACACAACTGAATTTGCTTGCTTGTTTGAAGCTCCCGATGGCTCTGAAATTGTTTCCAAGTTGTGATGAACCTATACGTTTGCTGAAACCAGCTTGTAAAGACTTGATGGTGATATAGATATTTTAATGTTTTTAAGGTATCATTCTTGTTAAAAATTGATTTTCCATAAAATCTCTTTTCATTAAACGTGATGCAGAAATCAGGTCCGACTGATTCATTATGAATGATAGGACTACGGTGGTTCAATGTGGTGTTTGCAGATAAAACAGAGAGTATGTCAGATACTGAATATGCGAGGCGGGTCAATAAAGACCATCAAAAGTATCTTGCGAGGTCAGTCAGGCCAAAACGGCATTCATCTGCTTTAAATGGAATAATGAGGTGTATAATGTTGTTGTGATCTGAATGAAAAAGGTGAAGGTGATGTGCAATGTTGGTGATATCGAAGCTAATCATATTGTCATTTTTGCTGATGTTTTTGAAGTCTAATATCATAACACAATGCTTGACTTAATTTCTCAATTGACTCATTGCCATTGTACTGATGTTGAGACATTGACTACATCACCATGGTTATTGTTTCCATGGCAGAGTACGCCGGTAACATTGGCGACGGGGATGAAGCAGCAGAAGTGCGCGAGGCTGAACAAGAGAAGATTCTTTCTCTCCTTGACAAGTTTGCATCTTGAAGCTTCCCGTTTCATCAGAATCATTATCACCATCACCTCTTTCCCTGTTGTGACCTCATAAAGGTCATCTACAAGCATGGGATGTGATGAGTAAGGTGACCTGGCTGACCTCATCACAAGGAACTGTGGGGCACTTTGGGGAACCTTGGTATTCTGTGGTGCGGCTGGACTTAAATAGTTAGCGACTTCCAAGGTATCACGTGTCATTGTAAATACCATGTTTAAAATAAAGACAAATAACTGCCACTTTATGACATAATCCTGTGACATATTTCCTGTTACTGATAGCTTGGATGATGACAAATATTGATGTGTTAAAAATCTTCAGTAAGTCATATTAGGTTATTGATTCACTTGCTTTATAGCAATGCCAAGCTGATACTCATTTGTTTATAAGATGAACAAGATTTCATTGCTACCCAGACGAAATGTTTAATTTTGTCCAAATTTTTGCACATTTATTTTAATGTGGGGGTAAAAATTGCCTGTGAATCATTGACATTGCATTACCTAAATGAGAATAGGAAGTTAGCCCTACAGGGGGCATCTACATTATAATGGAATTATACATCTGCACAAGGCTGCATTGAAGTGAATACCAAATCGATGTGTTCGCATGTTACACAGACACAAAATACAAGGGTTGTTAAAGTGATTTTATTAAAGGTTTTTTGTCTTTACTAACACATCTTTACCTCCAGAGTCTGTCTCATGAATACGACAAAACGATACGACAAAATTATATATATTCACCTGACATAATGTAGGTGCATGGCATATATATATATTTTCTCTACATAAAATAAATTCCAATATCTTCTAAAAGGACAAACAGGTGATATGAAGAATGAACAGTTGTAAGTCATTTCTTTCATTGCAATTTGTATATCTACATCAGATGTGATGGTCCGTTTTGTACCAGTTGTGACAGACTTTTATCCCGAAAAATTCATATAACATAAATGGCTTTTTTGATAAATTGTACAAGTCATTTTGATTACTGAAGCCAGATGGTACAAATAATTGTGAAGTATTCAACGAAATTCTATGAATTTCAAATAAATTAGATCAAATATATAGATATATATAATTAGATCAAAGCAATATATGTGCCTGCAGTAAAAAAAAAGGTTAAAAAATGGCAAAATCACCCAATTCACCCTTCCCCAGTCCAAAAAATGTATAGTTTCATTGCAGAAGTTGTTTCTGCCAACGAGTGATTTTGATTTCGATGCTCCATGAGGTTGGATTAACAAGCAATGCTCCGTGAGGTTGGATTAACAGGCAAAAGCCTGTCTTGGGTAAATATGTATATAATAAATGAGTTGAGATCAGGACAATGTTAAAAGTTGGACCAATGTAAAACTAAACAAAAATGGAATAAGTTCGGCACAAAAATACAAACAAATATGCCAGCTGGCACTATCATAAACACATGACTAGGATTATAATTAATAAATTAACACAATTTTGTGCAACTAACAAATTCAGATTTCAGGTAAGCATAATTTACCAGGATAGGTTTTTTTTATGTCAATTTATTAATTTGACCAAAAAAGTCCTTGATATGAAATCTTCTGTGAATTTCACATTGTAAATATTTGTCAGCCACATTTACATAGCGCTATACAACAGCTAGAATTACCTTGAGAACACCAGCACGTGTTAAACAAAGCTTGTCAGTATTTCTGGCAGTGGTTAAGAGAATTTGACCTTAGAGATTCAACAATCTTTTGTACAACGCTACATAACAATCACAATAAAACCAAGTTTCAAGTTTCCTTCACTATCACTGCAATATAATAACAGGTATATTCTATGGTGAAACATACTTTATCACGTACTCATCACTATAACAGAACAGCAAAATGTGACAGCTAGTTGTTTCTCCTCTTCTACAGAGAACTTCAAACAGACAGAAATACAGTAACACAGAGGTCAACAGGAAACATGCCTCCAGGGTTCAACGCACCCCGTACACACAACTATTAAGGCATCTAAAAACTATATGGGTAGACATCGACGCCCCCTAGTGGCGTTTATACACCGGCTTCAGATCTAGATGGAAGTTTCGGCTGGGTCTCTGTGAAGGACACTCCTCGTAATTCTTCACCATATCTGGAGCAGAGGCCAGAGAAAGCCTACTCGCCCGGATGATGTTCATCACCAGAGCTTTGCAATCTCGGCAAATGTTCATCAGTGGTTGATCCTCGAATTTGTGTCGGGTGGGCAGGGGCGGGGTTTTCTGGGCGACTGTTTGGGACCTCAGTAGCGGACCCCTGCGAGGGCTTTGAGAAGTCGTGGCTGGGGGCGTTGCATCTTGCTGGGAGCCAGAGCTGTTGCTATCACTTTGTGGAGTGGTTTTCAGGGGAGAGAATCGTCGTGCTGATTCAGGAGAAGAAGGTGCGGAACCAGTCCTGATACAACAGAAAAATATAGCATTGACAAATAAATTATTTGCAGGGGAGCGGTATGAATTTTTATCATTGACCTGACCCAATATTTTGAATCAATATTAAATGTTAAGTCTTGGAGAAGAGGGCAAGTCTTTGAAATACTGAAACGAGTCTGACTTGATGAGGGTGAAGTAGTGGCTGGTCTTTCGTGGGGACATAGGACTGGGACTCAGAGTGTAGACAGGGATGTTCTCAAAATGCTCTGTTGGTATACGCATCTAAAACACGCACATCACAACGTCAACGTATTCATACAAAGTGAGGACAGAAAGACAAATCTGTGGAAAACAGATATACTTTTTGATCCCAGAAACAATGTGAGAATTTAGACGTGCTGTTAATGACACATTTATCATCTGGTTCCCATGGTTACCTTGCTGACACAGTCAGAGCAGACTCCCCGCTGACAGAACTTGCACTTGGTTGACCACGCGCCCAAGAAAGAGAAGCGAGTTTTCTTACAGGTAAAGCATACCTGGAAATATGATGGAGTGCATATATAATTGATGAGTAAAATGAAAACAAATGCACAAACAATGTTGCTGACAGTGATGACAATGACCGTCATCTTTGCAACAATGACATCGACAAAACTAGTATGAACGATGATGACAATGATGACAAATAGGTGACAATGATGGCATTCATGGTGACACAATATTATGATAATTATATCAACAATTTTGGTAATAATGCCAATGATGACACAGCTAATATTGATGGTTAAGATGATGACAATGATGCTAATATTGATGGTTAAGATGATGATAATGATGCTAATATTGATGGTGAAGATGATGATAATGATGCTAATATTGATGGTTAAGATGATGATAATGATGCTAATATTGATGGTTAAGATGATTATAATGATGCTAATATTGATGGTTAAGATGATGATAATGATGCTAATATTGATGGTTAAGATGATGACAATGATGCTAATATTGATGGTTAAGATGATGATAATGATGCTAATATTGATGGTGAAGATGATGACAATGATGCTAATATTGATGGTTAAGATGATGATAATGATGCTAATATTGATGGTTAAGATGATGATAATGATGCTAATATTGATGGTTAAGATAATGACAAACAATCATTATCTCAACATTAAGATGAAGATAACAATGGCAACCATGACCTACTTTTCCTTTAGCCACAAGTGAGTATAGTTCGGGATCGGTCAGTAAGCATTCCTGTTCCGCTTTGGTGAGCACCGAGCGGATATGCATGACTTCCTCGATGGTCAGAGACAGGCACTCTAGCGATGACTGGATGTTGTCCTGACAACAAGAAACATTGTCAGTCAACCATAGGCATACAGCATCCATTTGTCCCGGGTACTCCATGTAACAACAAACAACCATTTGTCATGGTTACTCCATGTAACAACAAACATCCATTTGTCATGTGTACCCCATGTTACAATACACGTCCATTTGTCATGTGTACCCCATTTACAACAAACATCCATTTGTCATGTGTACCCCATGTTACAACAAACATCCATTTGTCATGTGTACCCCATGTTACAATACACGTCCATTTGTCATGTGTACCCCATGTTACAATACACGTCCATTTGTCATGTGTACCCCATGTTACAATACACGTCCATTTGTCATGTGCAACCTCCATGTTAAAGCAGACACCAAATGTACCAATGTTGTGCAGAAACTGTTGATATAAAATGTGAATGGCAATCATAAATACAATGAAATTAACATTCCTAAGTTTTGTTGACAGAAAATATAATCAAAACTTATTTCAATTTTGCAAGAGCATGCTTTAAACCAGAGGTAAGAATCAAAAGCTGTACAACAGGTGAAGGCAGCAATCGATTAGTGACAATAACTCTCCCTGATGATTAAGTAAGGGGAGCATTATCAAATTATGGCACACCGACCATGATATCAATAACAAAGTCAAGTTAACGCTGAATAGAATGATTGCCGATGTTTTCATGAAATCATTAGATTATACCAATAATGTATCAACAATTTTCTGTGAAGGGGTTTAATTAGGGGTTAGGGTTTAAATGCAATAGCAATTATCATCAACTCTGTCAACTCTATAAAGTGACTGTGTTGTCAAGTGCTTTAAAGATTGTTAACAAACAAACCTTGAAATGTATATGTATATATATATATATATATATATATATATATATATATATATATATATATATATATATATATATATATATATATATATATTATATATGGCTATTATATGACAAACTAACAAATCAACTCTGAGAAATGATAAGTAAAATTTACATAAAGCAAAATCTTACTGACGGACTACATGAAGATATGTCTCTCTACTATAAATAAAAACATCGGCCTACCATACAGGACAAAACTATGAGCTAAAAAATCCATGTGACCCTACCTGTACAACAAATGGACACACTTCTAGTAGAAAACACTACTCTTCCACAGTTTTTTACTCACTGGCTCGTAACTAAAATCGGTGGCCATGATGCCAGGGAAATATGACGAGGGGGCATGGCCACTGGCTTTGCCGTCCGCATGTCGATTCTGATTGGCTGATGAAGGACAAACAGCAACTTTGCACCGGCGTTCGGATGAGAACTTGGCGTCCTGTCCTGCCAGATCTAACGCCGCTGCAAGTTAGTCACATGCTTTGAGGTAGTAAGGCTTGGTTAATACAAGAGGAGGCTGGGAGTTTGAATGGGGGGTGGGAGGGGAGGGGTTTAAGCTGGCCCATGCTGCAGTGTTTGCGGATGTTGACATTTACAGGAAGGCACATATTTATACCTTATCTAGCCAAATATGAGGCGCCTCACACTGAGATATACTGTGACGTCGCTCAGGTGGGAATCTTTGATTATACTGCAGCCTCATTTCTTGTGCTAGAGAAATATCCCGTGGTGAACACCACCAATAGGTACAAATTCAGCCACAACAGCAAGGAATTGTGGCAGACATTGTGAAGGAATTTCAACCTTTACCAGACCTCTATTTTTTTTACTGGACCGAAGTTTTGACAGCCATATATGGCCACGCTGTTCTTTAAAAAATCCGCGTGCAATCTACTTGTGCGTTTCCGGCAACCACGGAATCACCCGTAGTCAAGTCGCCTGGCGAATGACTAACGAACCAGCGAAAATTGTAAATATAGAGTGAAAGCCGAAAGAGATGTGAAACGCAAATTCTTGGGTTTATTTTCATTTTTGAGGGGGTACTGGCATGTATATTATATAAGAATTTATTACTGGACCAAGGACCGGTGAACAATCACTTTTTTTATCGGACCAAAGAAAAGTTTACTGGATGTCCGACGGGTCCGGTAAACCTTCACAATGTCTGTTGTGGGAAATTATATAATTATATACAACAGAGAGAATCAGATAATAGTTTCCATTATCACATAGGAAAACAAGTTTTCATCAGTGGTAATTGGCAATGCGATTTTCCACTAACTACCCCATTCGGAAAGTGCAGATATTAATTTGTACAGAAAATTGTCCCAGATTCCAAAGACTCAAAGCTTAGTCTAAGAAAAGAAATATATACAGGAATTCAACAAAAGACCTTGTGTTATTATTTAACTTAACCAAAAAGGTAACCCGGCTAACAATACCTGTTGTCTTCTGCCATCTGGTCATCTCTGCTGGGGGTGACTTTGGAGACAGGGGAGTGAATTGACCAATCGGAGAAGGGGTTACTTTGTTCCTCTCATCGAAAACATCATCTTCATCACTGTCCTCCAACTCCTCCTATGGAAGAAACAGAAATGTCCTATTGTATAATACTACAATTCAATCACCATATTAAGTCTGGCCTATAAAACATTACACATATAGCATCAATCATATGTTAAAAGTCTGATTAAAAGCAAGTTATCTTGATCAGTGCCGTTTGTGTGTTTGTAAAACTTTTTGGGGGCTGGCGATACAGGATGCAATTTTTAAAAAATTATTACAAATTTTTCTCATCAAACTAAGGTTGGCCACAATGTTGTGCAGGACTTTTTTTACTGAAAAATGTGGGGAAAAAATTAGAATTTTCCAAAGCGCCCCAGGTCGAAAATCGTGGTATCAGTCAAATTTTAAGAAGATTAACAAAAAATGATATAAAATCATTATTAACCGTCCGATGGAAATAAAATTTGGGTCAAAGGTTGTCAGTGACATCGTTAGTTGCATCTGGTGGCAAAATCTGTATAATTCTTTCAATTCGCAATTGACATGTGGTTTAATCAACGCCACAATAACAAGTTACATCACTAGTAATGTAATGGAGTTATGCGATGGTCTGGCGCCATTTCACAAAATTAGTTATTCATGTCCCTTGCAACGAATGCCATCTAGACGGTTCACATGACACGTTCGAGGACCAATCACAGTGTGGCAACTACAGCGCTTTCCCGCTCGCTGTAGCATCGAGCCTTTTCCTGCTTTGCCTCCATCGCGCCAGCATCTCAAAAGTTTTCTCAGCATCTCGGACTTTTTCTCTTTCAATAGTTTTACTTAAGTTTCTACTTGAGTTTTCAAGAATTCTTATTCACAGCAAACTATCGGTTTCCCTGACGTTCAATCAGAAGAAGATCACTTTCGATACAACTTACAAGGTATTTAACTTTGTTTTCATTATCAATAGTTGTGCTTTTAGCGATGTCGGATCAGGATGTGGCAATAGTTGGCCATTAAATTTGTTAGAACAACGATCTGACAATTACGTCGACTCACATGGGCACCACACACAAATACGTCATCCCCCCCTCTAAACCCCCCCCCCCCCCAACCCCCCATCTTTCGGGCGAAGGCCAACAAACTACGTTATGATAATCAGTTGGTCATAACGTGATGGACGGGGTTGGGGTAGGGATGGACGGGCAGTTTTCAAATCCTGGCTAAGACGCTGGTCACAGCTAGAAAGAAACAAACTTTGTTTAAACTCTCGCCACATTTAAAGGACAGGGACCTGTGGAATAATTTGAAATTTACATTGGAGGTGACATTGCAAAAGGGAATAAAGAACTAAATGCTTTTGTTCTTTATAACGTTCTTCTCCAAGAAAGTTTAGCTTTGTTTCTGGGTTTGTCGAAGTAATATTTCACAACCAA
The DNA here is from genome assembly GCA_034190875.2 of Urechis unicinctus. Classification (NCBI taxonomy): domain Eukaryota; kingdom Metazoa; phylum Annelida; class Polychaeta; order Xenopneusta; family Urechidae; genus Urechis; species Urechis unicinctus. The sequence goes on from CM067342.1 coordinate 22,721,906, forward strand.
TGATTGGGGAAGTTTAATAATTCGTCCATTCAAAACTGTCAAAACGAAATATTAATTTTTTTAAGTTAAAAAAAAAACTGACACCTCCCAATGACACACTCTTCAGATGTGATCCGAGATGGAATGAACACCAAGCAAGGGGACTCAACCCCCTTTTTGTAAAAGTTAAACAGACTCACAACGTAGATCTAGATACAATAGGTCATAAAAGGTCAGGGGAGTATAATTTGATGTCAGTCAAGCATCAGATGTTTTCAATCCAACACGGATGCATCACAGAAACATTTGTGATAGCTTCAGTCGTTCGTAACACTTTGAGCACCAAATATCAGTGCAAGATGCGGAACAGCAAGAAAAGAAAAATGGATGTCTGACGTAACAACGCAACTAGTCAGATGGACTTCTTCCAGGTATGACCAATGAAAGGAGACATTGCTCCACATTGTTTTTGTTCTGGTTATAGAATAATCAAAATCCAACTAGGACTCACATCGAAGCTGTCGTCGAAGAGCGTCATGTCCGGTTTGATGACTTTACGGGGACCAGAACTGGCTCCATCGCTCTCATCCACTGCTGTTCTTGACCGCTCCACTGACCAACACATACTTTATCATATAGCCACTTGATGAATCTGTGCCTCTTTAAACAGAATGTCACTTAAACCACTGACATAAACAGTCAGTCACCGATACATCCACTGACATAAACAGCCACCCATACAGCCACTGACATAAACAACCACCCATATAAACTGCCACCCAAACACCCACCCATACAGCCACTGACATAAACACCCACCCATACAGCCACTGACATAAACACCCACCCATACAGCCACTGACATAAACAGCCACCCATACAGCCACAGACATGAACAGCCACCCATACAGCCACTGACATAAACAACGACTCCCACATAAAGCTACACACACACGTACAGCCACTCACTTAGGCAGGCGGTCACATATAGCTACTCACACATTCAGCCACTTACACATTCAGCCACTCCCACATTCAGCCACTCACACATACAGCCACTCCACACATTCAGTTACACATTCAGCCACTCACTTTGACAGCCACTCACTTTAAACAGCCACTCACATATGCGCCCTGGTGTGGGTTTCAGTCTCCGCTCCTGTTTAATGGCAACCATCAGCTCCTCCCGTGGATCCCGCTTCAGCAGCGGAGCATCCTTTAACTTGCGGTTCTCAGCCTGGAACATCAGATCAACAGAGCAGTGATAGCTCATAAGTCAACATTTCATCAACAATCATCAGACTAAAATCAACTTCCTAAATGATGTCTCAATGAGACATAACCCAGTAAAAACTACTGGTTTAACAACTATATATACATACATATATGTGTGTATATGCGTTTGTGTATGTTCATGTGTAGGTGCTTACATATGTGTATGTATGTGTGTATGTATGTGTGTGTGTTTATGTGTTTACATATGTGTGTATGAATGTGCATATGTTTATGTGTTTACATAGGTGTGCAAGTATTGAGCAGAACTACGGTGATGCCTAGAAATGGGACTGTTCCTTGATGATGACCTAGCCTCATGATTACAAACGGCGATAAGCAATATGTACTCACTGGATGCAGCGGGGGTCTGGAGCGGATGAAGTCTAGTATTATAGCATGGGCGTCTTTCTTGGTGCTTGTGGGGGCATTTCCTTGAACCTATCAGCCACATTAAGCCACAAGCCATCACAACCTTAAGCTGCATTTATTTTTTGGGACAATTTGATAAAATTTTTATTTTGCTTCTGTTTGTATGGAACTGCAGAAAAGACTCTATTGTTATCTTTATTGGTATTTGGAACATCAAATTATGATAATTTGTCAATATCATCCTCATGAAAACAGCTACAAAACTTTTTGAAATGCACCTTTAATATACTACATGTATTGCAAACATCATAAAAAAACATGCAGCTTTAGGATTATATCTACATTTTAAAGAGTGGTTTCTCACCAGAACCTTGACCTAACAGCCTCTCACTATGACCTTGACAACAAACTAGAGGCGACTCACAATGACCTTGACCTGAAAGCTACTCACTATGACCTTGACCACAAACTACAGGCGACTCACCATGACCTTGTTGAGGGTGTAGCGTCGTGACTTGATGTCATCCATGAGGATCTCGTAGGGTGTCAGTTCAAACTCTACGGACTCAGCACTTGACAGGTGAACCTTCTTCAGCTGGGCCCCGCGACGTAACTCTCGCATCACTTGCATCCAGAATCGGGCCTTACACACATCATAATTCAATGACTCATAGATTCACTAGTATTTATTCAAAACCATAAATTACAACTGCAAAAACTAATTTTTTTTAAAAATGGGATCGTAGATGATTAAGTTACTGCAGAGTGAATTTGACATCCAGCCTTGTCTATCAAACATTGATGTCACCACATTAAGATATTACTGCTGTGAATGCAACGACTGGATAAACTCACCCAGTCAGCCCGCTTCAGCTCCTGCAGGTCATCCTCAGCATCTTCTTGGTGCTCAGACTGCATCAGCTTCTGCGATACACAGCAAACATAAACGAGGGCTTTCAGCAGGACACTTTGAAATGATAAAATAATAAACAATTCAGGTGAACTGTGATGTCGCACAAGATAGATGAAAGCACTCGACTGATGTGATGGTATACTGAGCTTAAGTGCCATTACTGAGGTGCCACATTTACTCCCACGTTAATTCACCTCCAGTAATGCACTTAAGGCACTGTTTATTTTCACATTTTTTATCCATAATGGGACATTCCTTGATCAATACAGGCCAAAGAAGCAAACTTTTGCAAGCAGACCACGTAGAATATTTTCAGGCCTGTTAACATTTTCCCCAAATAAAAATATCATATAGAATTTATCTCGGTAAATTCCATGAATGCACAGATGACCATATTCCACCCCTACGCTACAGTGAATGAGTATAATAGATCCCGTGAAGGTGGACAAGTCCCAATATATCAGTACTTAGTAGATAAGGCGTCATAACTAATTACAGAAATGTTCCAATAAAGGACCTTTGACCTCATTCCCTTGAGTGACTGCTCGCCACAGGTCAACTTTACACTTCAACTTCAAGCATCACTGACGAAGCTTACGTCTTTATCACAGGATATCTTCTCCAGGAACGTGCTGAGTTCCACTGCCTCCGCAACCAGGGCTCGACATACTGCTTTGTAGTGAGTGGCGGCCTCTAGTGGGGGCTGCAGATGCTGCTCGCAACACTACACAAACATGCACTTCGTAATGGCAGGTAGGTAGGTAGGTGAAGTATACCGTAGATCTTAAAACCTGGCACTGATGCTTCTTAAAAGCGGCAATAAGATTTTAAACAAATTCTAATGACTAAAAATATTGGTAACTTTCAACAGTTGGATCTTACCACAAAAACCTTAATTAAGCATAAAAAAAATTGAAAATGATGTTCTTCATTTTTTTCTCCCTTGGTTACCTTGGTGACAGCCTCCAGAGTGAGTCTGTTGTCCTCCTCACCAGCATCATGTTCTATGCCCTCATCCTCGCCCTCCTCATCCCCTACACTGCCTGTCATCTGCTCCAGCAGCTCGTTCAGGCTGGCACTTAGCTGCTGCTCCTCACACTCACTCAGACCGTAGTCCAATGCCTGGAAGATGACTACGCCAAGTGCCTGGATCAGCTGGAAACAAGACATCAGTAAGTTTTCATGAGCCGAAATCAAGAGCTGAATGACTGATATCAACAAGATTCAAGGGCTGAAATGCTGATATCAACAAGATTCAAGAGCTGAAATGCTGATATCAACAAGATTCAAGAGCTGAAATGCTGATATCAACAAGATTCAGAGCGCCGAAATGCTGATATCACCAAGATTTGAGCGCCGAATTGCTGATAACAGCATGATGTAAGAGCTGAAATGCTGATATCAACAAGATTCAAGGGCTGACACACAGAGGCTAAATAACATACCAACCAATTGAAAAACTAAGGACTAACGGCTAGCCATTCATCGGAACCAACCTACAAACAGGAAGTTATGACGATCACTGAACCATCATAAAGATAGTACAGACAACACTGCATGAAACAACAGGAATACAGACTTAATCCAAACACCTGCATCTGCTGGTACTGGATTACTGAGAGAGTCTAGTGTATCAAGCAACAGAGATAGCAACAACACTGAGGCGGTTATAAACCACATAAACTAGAGATATCATAACGGACCAACAATTATAGAGATATCATAACGGACCGACAATTAGCACCGACAATGAAAATGACGTTTATTGGCAATCATGCGCCATCTAGGAGCATATACAATCGAGTTATTGACATGATTTTGATCGGAAAAAGTGCAACATACAAAACAATAGGAATACAATAAGTGTTCTACCGCAAAACTAAAGACATTTCAATACAAACAGTACACATAAAGATAAGGCATGGTAACAGGGTTAGATTTCTATGTGGGACCACTAACCGAGAGTTGTTGGCCATTTAGTGCCAGTTTTCTAATCTTGAGCGATTCCCTTATAAATTTGCCAATGTTCTTACATAACAGTTTGTCCTCGTTACTCATCGCCCAAATATATTTGTCATTGGGTGACAGGTGAGAAAAAATGTCGTTGTTATTGGCAATGTCGCTGAACAATGAGGCTCTTTTATTTTGATATTTGGGGCATGTGATCATGAAATGCGTTTCGTCTTCTGTAGCTTGCATTGCACAACACTGACATATTCCATCATTTGGATCGGAGATGGTTCCCCTCGTTGATTCTATAGTTAATGGATGAGAGCTCAGGCGTAGTTGTGATACTGCAGTTCTGTGGTTGATATTGTCTATGTTAAGTAAGTATTCATCGAGTCCAAAGTGTTGTTTGAAATGTTTGTAGGTTCTCAAATTATTTCCCCCTTGTCTTCCAGATAGACTATGGCACTGTATCTAGCAAGTGAAACTAGACATGATATTACCCTAAAGTCTACATAAACTTCAAGAGTGTGGCATTTAATGCATGGCGACCTACTTGAATATCAGCAGTCACAATCTCACTACATACCAGTAGCTTAATGAACCATTGAGAACACATTCAGGCAATACTGCAAACCTGTCTTTAACTGTTATTCACTGGACGCAGGTAATTGCTTGCGACAGTGGCATCTGCCCACACTCGCTGGCACCTGCCCACACTCGCTGGATAACCAACCAATTGACCTTTTGGCGTCGACTTAAACAGGTTTCATTCTGTTCTATGCACTCCAAATCGTTCCCATACCAATCACCCACGAGGGGGGGGGGGGGGGTGGAGGTTGTGGGGCACTTGGCCTTATCCCGGATAGGGGTGTGCCGCGGAACCTCGAAAACCCGTACCCGTCGTTTAAGGTTAAAATGGCCAAAAGCATACCCCGTCGTACAAGGTATTATGCGAATGTATAACCCGTCATACAAGGTGAAAATGGCAGAAAAGCGTACCCCGTCGTACAAGGTATTATGCGAATGTATAACCCGTCATACAAGGTGAAAATGGCAAAAAAGCATACCCCGTCGTACAAGGTATTATGCGAATGTATAACCCGTCATACAAGGTGAAAATGGCAAAAAAGCGTACCCCGTCGTACAAGGTATTATGCGAATGTATAACCCGTCATACAAGGTGTAAATGGCAAAAAAGCGTACCCCGTCGTACAAGGTATTATGCAAATGTATAACCCGTCGTACGTCATAGGCAGGATAAAATCTCAACACTGATCAGCTGATTACATACTGTAACAACTTCGCGCGCTTGCACGTGTGATTCTAGGTGCGACACACATGGACCATTCATTGCATTGGTAAATCCCGGGAGAAAATCTCGACATACTGAAACAAAATATATCAAACCCGCTGTACAGATGAGAAGAGAAAAACAAACCCCGTCGTACAAAAAACGAAGCCCCCCACCCAGAAAACCCGTCGTACAGATTACAGCTGAAAAACATACCCCGTCGTTTTTAAGTACGAGGCCCAATAAAACCCGTCGGACTTGCCGAGAAGCCTAAAAAACATACCCCGTCGCGCGGCACATGTGTACTACCTCTATACACGTGGGAGGGGGGGGGGGGGGGGGGGGGGGGGGTGGTGGCAATCACCCTTGCCGTTCACCATAACTTGATACCTCTCCCAAATACACGACTTACATCGTGACTAAAGATATATTTCCATGTAAGAAAAGACTGGAGAGGTAAAAAGTGCACATTAGCCAGCTGACGTATGCATCATCAGTTTACAGTAACCTGATTATCCTGTTGCATGTCACCTCATTAGCTACCTAAGCTTCAGGCAAGTCACACAATTTGCCGATGTGTTTTACTTCTATTGTTCCCGACTGGAACAGAACTGTGAGGACGGATGGAAGGAGAGAAAGAGCGCGCCAGAATGTTCTAATGGCTACATGCACTGATTATGCGCTGGTTTGAAAGAGCAGATTCACTCTGGGAATACGAAAGTAAGGCACTCAGACATAAAACACTTGGATCTCGATGCCAGGATTCAGAGCGATGAACTGGTGGAGGTCAGCACGTGCAACAAGACGGCGCTCGGAAACCAGGCGCGAAGATCCGAGCGCCAGTACATCCTTCCGAGAATTGCTCGGAATCTTAACATGAATTTCCGATCATTTGTACCTTCACTCGGAATCCTGATTTCAAGATCCGAGCCCGTTTATATGACCAGATACCAGGATAATGTTATCGACATCACAAAATAGCACCGACTTTATCTGTCAGGCGGCATGTCGGGAATGTACGTGGGTTTATGAAGAGTGCGTGGGCGGGTTAAAGCGGTGTTAATGGATACAGGAGGCTCTCTCGCAGCTCATCAAAGATAGATGAGGCGTTTCAGAGTACAGGCGGGGTGATGAGGTTGAGCTTGCGTCAGCCAGTCGATAACGCGATGGTTTACTGGTCACGAGCTGTCATTAGTCAAGGCTACTCCATACACATAAACCCCCAACACGCCGCCAAAGCTTGTGACCATTTGAAGGTGGCGAAGAATCGTGAACACCCGGCGTGAAAGGATGAGCACTGATCGATTTAGCAGTTATGGCTTTATGTTCGCTTGTGTTGTAAATTGATTACATCGACCGGATTCATATGTTTGGTTGAATAACAATCGGTAATGTGACCACAGAGCCTTATATAGAAGCGCTCGAATCCCCTACACCCAGTTTCTGAGGACCGCTCCTCTGTATCACCACATATTATAGCATAGAAAAGCAGCCGGTTGGCGCTCGGAAAATTGGCATCGGGATCCGAGCGCGGCGCAACGTGGAAAGCATGTGTCTGTATGTAACGTTTACACAGAGGTAATAACACATTGGTATGTAATAGGTACACAGAAAGTGCATAGTCAGCGCTTGCTATAGGAGTGGGTGGTCACCAGAAACCCTCTATAGTTTGACTTAATTGCATTAGCATTGAACGACAGACGTTCCATTATATTGTCATTACAGTGTAACGTCCAGTAACGCGAACAGACAGGAAGATTAATACAATCTATGAACAGCTAGACATCTACACCTGATAATATTAGAAAGATCGGACGCCTGACATTGGGAACCGTCCGCCTATGTTTACGATGACCATTCGGCCGCTCGTAACCTAACGCACCTCTAACACCGCGCCCCCGAATCGAAGGCACTGGCTGTTACAAAGGGCCAACGCAAGTAAGAAACCAGAGGCAGTGATGTAAAACAACGCCAGAATTGGTAATCAAGCCAGTTAAAATGATTGCATATTGGACGTCGTGTCCCCTCACGATAGCAGCCCTGAGCAGCGGCAGGATAGAGCAGTGGCCGTATTAATCGAATTGTGCGTCACTTTATTCGTAGTTAACTACCTCCGAATGAGGTCAGTGGGTGTAATGAAACGTCGCCAGATATTTATTTAAGGAACTAATAGTAACAGCACATTTGGGGTGAGGGCCAGAAACAACGTACGGAGAGATAAGGCGACTTCATCTAGACAACACAACAAAACTCAGACAACTTTAAATATAGTATTCTCTGTATATCAAGGTGGTGTCATCAATGGGTTATCGGTTCATTAGATCGTACAGGACTTCAAGGGGAGAGGCTCCGCAAGGCATAATCCCCGGGACACTCTCTCCCGTGCCGCCCAGCTGCCTCACTAAATCACCCTCATCTACCTCTTCCACGGTTCTCGCCCTCATTTAGCTTTTCTCTCCGTGAAACACATCTTACCGATCAATAACCTAACAGTAACAGTAACACACACAGCTTGAAAGGCGATTCAGCTTTCTCTGTTGAAAACCTCTCCAACCCACGCGCCGTCGTGACTGACGTATCAAAAAAACCCCGCCGCATTCATTTTTAAAAGAACGCGTGGGAAGAGGACAACGAAACATAATATAAAAAGATAAATTAATCAGCGCGTGACCGAGTAACCCCACCCTGTAACAGAGTCGGCATTCCCACACCGACCACGTCTCAAAACCCAGCCCCGTATTAGCATCCGATGAAGACAACGTCCAGCGAAAATACATCCGTCGTATACAAAGGCATTTCGCTGCCAGGCCGGCACATTGTCGCCAGCTACATAGTTTCTTTTATGATGAGGTTTTCGGATAGCCCACTTGGGGTCAGACTGCGGCGAGCCGTCATCCCACGAGAATTCACCTCGCCTGGCGTCTGCCAGATATACCCAGATTGGCATCAGAATGTTGTTTTCCCACAGCTCACTCCCATATCCGATATCACTTCTCCTTACATACATTCGAACTAGCAATATTTTATAAAGAGCTCCTTTCGCAAGTAAACGGGATAGAGTCGGCAAAGGGAATGTATTCTTATAATCCGATCAATGTGTGTTATAGCTCATCCTCAGTGGTTAAAGGCCTCGACAATGAAAATCCATTCCAAGCTTAGCAATAACAGCAAAGCTGACCATCAACCATGCAATAAAACATACTAGCCTGATATACGTAAGCCCACACAAACCAGTCACAAGTGCCATAAGGTTACGAGACTAAACCCGTAGCGCATCAACTGCCCGGGATTTGAAAGGCAAGTATAAGAAAGACAAACCGCAAACAATGCACATATACATGCATGCGTAACTGTAGCATATGGTTACCAACAGGGCACATTCCATAAATTGATTAATTAATTATGCAAATGACTTCACAAGGCCACGACTTGAATGATGCCACTGCGAGACACTGTACAGATGCTTTAAGTTTAACAATGAATGCTTATTCTGCTTACCTCATACTCTGAGCTGCATTTCTTTCCTGTCGGTGACAGCACGTGAAACAGAAACAATCAAAGGGAACATTTTACTTGGGAGTGGAAAAACCTTGGCCATATGCTCATCTCGCCAACCTCCCACCAAACAATAGCTTAAGATACAAAAATACACATATATATATATCATTAGAAATCATATTTATCATACGAAAAATTTCAGCAGAGATGATGCATTGATAGGTAGCTGAGCGACCCGAGTCATCAATAACTAATGATATATTGTGCGCTAATTTATGAAGAACATGTTCTGGCATTCATGACTTTTCTTAGGATTAGCCCTACAAGACGTCCGAGTAGATATTTATATTACCGTTCGACCGGAGCTTTTCTTAGGATGTGTGATGATCACAGTTATAACATAAATAGGGCATGGGGATGGTTGGCCTGAGTGGGTGGGGGGTGGGGGTGGTTGTAGTGCAGTTTCCAAGGTGATCAGGGCTACTGGACAGATAAGGCAACATCTTGGAAGAAGGCTGATTGTGGGGCAGTGGGGTGGGGGTGGGGGCATGATACTGATAGCAATTGCTCCTGTATTTTTATCACTTATACTTCACAGGCAAGGTCCTTGCCTCATTCAACCACCCCCTATCCCCAGATCACGCCATCAACAAACCTAGCATCTCTTTAGTGATGAGAACAACACTGCCTTTACATAGTGGTCACGTGTGTAGCAAGAACAGATTAAAAGATAAAAAGGTGTATGGTTCATTGAAATATCTTGCGGCTGATTGTTTTTGCTACGAAATTCATCATTTACCATCGCACGAATGGCGTGACATTGTTGAATCATGAAACCAGCAATTTTAAAATAAGACGGAGTGCCCAACCTGCACTGGGTTGTGATGCGGAGCTTGACACTGACCCATCCTTCGCTAGCAACACGGATTGGATGCCACTGAAGCCGCGGACTGACTGAGGCGACTCTTCCCAGTCTCTCCGTAAATATCCCGCACATTGATAACACACTGCCCAGGCTTGTTCTTCGTTCAGAGGAGCGTTAAATCCTTCCAAAATTGCTTGCAAGGTTAAAACTTCCATGTTGCGAATCACAGAAGTGCAGAATCGGTGCAATTTACATGATTTCTTCTCGTGTCAGATTTCCGATGCGCCCTGACCGGTTGACATATTTTCATAAACATTAGCTGGCGTTCTCGTATTCGCGATCTCAGAGCCACGCAGAATTTAGAATGGGAGCATTGCGTTCTCAATAACGCCAGCGGCGCGTGTGGGTTGTGCATTTTAAAATGGTCGAATGAAGTTGGTAGCAACAGCAATTCATGATTGCTCTGTTTTCATCCTGAGCCACATTCGGTAAAAGAGGGTGGTGATCCATGAAGAATAATAGTTTCATTGGCGTACCCTTACACTTCATGACGGAAGATCAACTTGATTTCTGAGACGTCTCTTTCTAAGCTAAATTGGGTCGTACATATTTCCCTATAGAACACACCATTATGTCGTCACAATGTGCAAATATATCACTTAACACCATACATTAGACCCCGAAAGGTCGAAATGATTAAAAAAGACGCTTCCATCAATTAAGAGGCACATTGCGCTGCACTATGTTAAAAAAACCATTTAGATATGTCGGCCATGACAAAAATCGGCGTCATGAAGGGAGTAAATAAAATTAATTAACGTGCATTAGTCATTTTATAGATATCAATGTCTAGTACTTTGTATCATTGATATTTGACTCTGTAACAGGTGATTTCTGAACATCATTTGATTATTTTCGCTGAAATACCGTCACACTGATTTGTAGTGATGGACTTCACATACCAGCATATGCGGAATCGGAGAGTCATGGTAAGATAACAGATGATCCCCAGAAAGGTCACGTGGGTTAAGTGTCAAAACGAGGCAAAGTCCAGTGTGTAATCCACGTCCGATATTGGAATATTGTATGGGCTGTTACTGGCAAACTGTATGATTTAAAATTCTTGTAGCATGGCTAAGCAAGCACAAGTTCTAATTCTTGAACCTCAAAACGAATTGAGGTTCACCGGTGAGTATTGATTGCTTGAAACGTCATATTATCACAGCTGCCGACAATTAGTTCGCCATATTGAAATTGGACTCGGTCACTGTAGATAATCATGATAAACTTCTACTGCATCTGAATTGTTAACTTCAAGGTAGAGATTCGGATCTTCGTGTTTCTATATCATTGACATCCAGCGACCAAGCGTTGATATCTCTGTTATTTGACCGATTAATCATCATGACATCATGACTAGTTGTTCTTGTATGTAGTATTTTAGTTTGAAAGGAAGAAACATGATTTACAATTACATACTAAGCAGGTTAGTAAGTACTCTATTATTAGCACCGGTCGAACGGTAATATAAACGTACACTCGGACGTCTTATAGGGCTAGTACTCTATTTGACAAGTGCAAGTTTTGAAACGAGAGGAGAGGGTCTTCTGTCTGACAATGGGATAATTAACTAGTATCAATAGTGGAAAGCAATTTCAATCCAACACACTGTGACTGTAAAATTATCAGCATAGGCCTGTGGGGAAGTATCATTTCACTAAATGGTCCTGGATCGTTACATACCGTGATTGTGGACAAATTTGTCAGATCAGTTGTAGAATGTGTTGCTGGGTTAGTACTAAGAAACAACATATCTAGCTCCGGTCGTAACGGTAACATGAATTTATACGTCTACTCAGAAGTCTTGTAGGGGCTACAACATATCAAGAACCTGTGAAAAAAATTTGTGCATTGCTCCAAAAGCGTACTCCCAGTGGATGCGGTCCATTACCAAATGCTATGTATCAATTTCTGAAATATCATGATGCGATGACCCCCATCGCTGTAAATATGAGGCCACTTGGTAATTATTTGCTCTCGGTTTGCTTGGTGCTCGTGGAGTGAGTTCAACGTAGCGTCTCTGCATGTCATTGTGCAAGAGCTGCGTCACAGCCAGTGACCAGCGCACATATTTTAGTTTCTGGCGTTGAAAGGATTTTTTTATCAGGAACTTACAAACAATTCAATCAAGAACGATATCAATGAAGTCCTGGTTGTAGTAAATTCATTCAAAACAGATTTTGAGGTGAATATTTCAATGTATTCATGCTTTTGATACAGCTGGGTTGCAGGAGACATGTTTGTTCTTTACTTCATTACGATGGTCACAGAGGCATGTGTGCCAAGGCTATGACACCCAAAGTCGAGTTGAACACCCACCATGCTATTCCAATTGTCATCTGATTGAAATAGTTCAAGCTGTGCCTGTGCACAGTTACCGCCTTGTTGTAAAGATAAAAAAAGGCTCATTGATGATGCCGCCATGACTGCAATTGTAACAGTAGTCCATGTCAGCTGAATACTTCACTTGTGATTATAGGTGCAAATTGTTCATTACCGTCAAAACATGATGAAACCAAATAACTTGCCACATTCAAGGTGCCTGATTTGAATCATGAGATTCAGATGTCGTAGGACATCTACATGAACATCCTGTAGAGCTTCTATTAGCAGTGCTTGATGAGTGTAGCTGAGGCCTCAGGCCTATATGTATCAGTGATCATACTGCCACTTCAAATAACTCTATTGAGAGTTTGCCCCACATATGATCGCATATCAATTGTTTCCCCATGCTGTACGAAGGCACATCTAACTTAAGCTAAATATCAAAATTTTCCAGGAACAATATTTTTGCTGTCATGGATCAAGTGGACAAGATTTGGAAGAGTACCCAATAGTTTGCACTACATTATAATATACGCATGCAGGGCACTCAGGAACCCGAGGTTCCTGGTCCCTGACCCGCGATTCTTGCAATGGACCCACGTCAATATGGCCTGCGGTTCCCGTGGACGCGCGAGATTTGTGATGCTGTGATCCATTACGCAAAGCTACCAAATTCGAGAGATTGTTAATTGGCCTGTCTGCAGGTGGAATGGAAAGTCGTCGCCCGACTGGGGCCCGACACCTATTTGGACCCTTGAGTTTCTTGTGGACCCCTGAAATGTGTTGGGGACCCATGGGAATTTTAACCTGAGGGTCCTGGACCCTTGATAATTTTAGGCTAGCGAGAGCCCTGCACATGGATGTACATTGGGATAGGAAACTAATTGTTGAACTCAGAAAGAGGCCGTTGAAAATCTCCATTGACAAAAACCATGGTGGCAACACCCATGCATATAATTCTCTACTTAACTCAATTTATTTGAAAATGGCAATCATATTTAAAGGAAATATATTCACATTGGTGTCACACATATCATCTGGACCATTTTGACTGGAAATAATTGATTCACTTCCCCTTTGAGTGATACTTTTGTTTTCACTATCAATGTGGTTTGACTGGACTGTACCCAGATGTATGATTACTTTAGAAAATGCAATTATTGCCATGTGGACGGCCCCAGGCATCGTGAATCAATCCATCTTGAGTTGTTGTATCTTCTACTAGGTGGATGTATCCTTGGCTTTTGAAATCTCTTACTTAGTTTTTTTTCAGATTCAGAATCCAGGACACTCTCACCAGTAAAATGGTTTCCAATCTCAGCCCATATCCTGTGTACATATCATCCAAGTCAGACTATTATGTTTGGAATATTTTTAAAACTGGCATGGTGAAACACCACTGAGTAATGAATAATGGTTAATATGCAATTCAAATTTTGTAAAAGCAGTGGAAATATCTGTGATCATTAATCGGACTTGACTTAATGGCTATTATTTCTTCACTGTAGGTAATAATGATTTGTTGGCTCTGCGCTTATCACATACCTTTGCTCCATGGGTCTGTAAACTTTCAATCACACATCAGGGCTCGAAATTAGCACCTGGCCGCCCGCTGATTACGGGTGAAATTGATGTCAGGTGGGTTAAGCCAGCACAACTAGCCGCCCGGCTGGCGGGTTGATTTTTTCCCGCGCCTACACCTCGCGCTCAGGTTCAATACAACAGCTGTTGGACTCGCGTGATTAAGCGCCACTTCAACCATAAACCCGACAAACACATTATGTTTATAAACCATGGATCAAGAAATGTAATTACATAAGACATTGATTCATGGTTTATAAACTGAAAGTGCAACATGCTCTAACTGACCTGTGCTAGTAATATTTTTGAGTGACTGGCTTATCTGCTGTGTATGACACGACAGAAAGACGTAACATCACCTTTGCGCTCGCGCCTTGTTTTCTTTCTTGGTCACTTTTCTCACGTGTCTTTGTGATTGCAGTGCGCTCTATTGCATTGAACGATAGGCCCACCAACAGTTGTACAACTTACGTAACGTCATGCATGCACAACTTGGCATCTTTTCGTTTCACATTTCTTGCGAGTTGTCTTCCACGTCGTCAGTAAGCAAGCCTATTTAACGGCATGCGATTTTTTAACAGTTTATACAGAGAGGATGAAAAAGCTCAGAGAGCACTGTATTTATAACTGAAAAAGTAGGGCCGATATGAAATTTGTAGGGCCGGTAGAATTTCAAAGTTACCGGCCTGCCTGACCGGTCAAGATTCTGGCTTATTTCGAGCCATGACACGTTCTGTTATTTAGCAAGATTGCCGTCCCAGTTCACAGATGGACGCCTCCCATGGCAAATTCTCCTATCAAACTACAATCAACCTTGACTGAATAAAATGACTACAAATCTCTTTGTTCATGTAAACTGAATAGGAATTGGAACTTATGTTTCTTAACGATTCAAAAACCTATTGTACCATAATTTCTTAAATACCAAATATCATGGCAACTCAGATTAGAAAGGTTATCAATGATTTTGACCTTACCTCCAAGGTCACCCTCGGAGAAGGAATATGTGATACAATGAGGTGGCACATGATGTGAATATAGTTATATCATCATCCTGTGCTCACTCTAGCCATTAATTTCTTTTAGCATAAGTTGCTAATGGGTCCAATTTTTTGTTAGCATTTTATGTTTTCCGTTAGCAGAAATTGTGAATCGAACAAATTTCCATTAGCACTTTTAATTTTTGTCAAATTTAACCTTGTATGCTTTTTAGAAGTTACGTGGCAGTGCGTTATTAACATGATTGATGGAAGACTATTAATTTAAACAAAGCACTAATTAATTCTAAAACTTTATTTTCAGATAATGATGCTAGTGGTACAAAATAGAACTATTACTAAAAAACAAGGCACCCAGGAAAAGAAAATAAACATCAAAGGCTGACTAGTACTGTGATAACCTAACATGACAAGAAAAAAAAAATACTTTTATAATTTGCAAGTCAACAATAAATTCAAAATTAAAGGATGCAAAATGGCTCACCGAAACCTGTATATACTGTTTGGTTTCATAAACATCAAATTTAAAAAGATGCAAATACTTCTGAGTATACAGTATATCAGTGTATACCTACAGGCTATGTACATCATCAGACTATTAATAACTGCAGTGCTAAATACTGACAAATTACAGCACCAATAATAACTCTGTGCATCACTTTTTTTACCAAATTATTAAAGCCTCTCTTTTCTTTCAGGGTGACCTATTTTTGAAATGCTCGATAAAAATTGAACTTTTCAAGCACTGGGGACTCAAGATACAGCTTCATCAGGTTGTTCATGTTGGAAACAGAGAGCATGATCCTGCTTTCAATAAATTTTAACCTGCAGAATCTAAACGAATCCAAACAGATCCAGGGATAGAACTTTCGACAGTCGCTGCGCATCATTTTTCTCGCACGAAAACGCCACGCTGGACGAGAGGAATCGATATTTCACCTCATATCGTCTGCGTGTGCATGGGAAACAATAAAGACAACGGATCTGCTCGTGTGCCGCTAATTTCAACAATAAACCAACAACATTTGATCAAATATGATTAATGTTGTATTATTTGCCAATTTTTTCTACAATTTCGCAAAATTTGCGAATGGATGACATTTTATTTTAGCAAATTCGAATTGCAATTCGCCTATGGCGAATTGGCGAATGGCTAGCGTGAGTATAGTCATCATAATCAATCATCTTAATTTCCTCTGTAATCACAGTATGGATTATGGCCTGATGATAATATGCTTTTTGGATGGTATTTTCTACTATAATTAGTATTCGTTAATTATCATCAGTTTTTGGACATTTCCAATTGAAAAAGTGTGATGTGTGTTGTATGGCAAGCTCAATTCATCATGAATCTTGGTTGAAAATTATAAACTGTGTTACTTGTATCACACAACAACTACTGAGATAAACCACAGTGAACCCATACTATGCTTTTTGGATGAGATTGTCTATTATAAATTAATTTGTATTCGTTAATTATCATCAGTTTTTGGACATTCCCAATTGAAGAAGTGCGATGTGTGTCGTGTGGCAAGCTCAATTCATCATGAATCTTGGTTGAAAATTATGAACTTTATAACTTGTATCACAATTACTACTGAGATAAACCACAGTGAACTCATCCAATTCTTTCATCATGTTTTCAGGTCCTTTCACTGATGTAGTCACAGCAGAGCTTTCTTTAAAAAATCCTTCAGATAAGCGAGTATGTTTCAAAGTGAAAACCACAGCACCCAAGCGCTACTGCGTGCGGCCCAACAGTGGCATCATCGAACCCGCAGAGAAGGTAGCAGTATCAGGTAAGTCTTACCTGGCACAGGTGTCATTTAATCGTGCACACCTGGGCTGTGTTGTTATGAGATTTAAAGACTACCTAACAAAGACAAATCTGGATTTCCTGCTGCTTATAGTATTTTGTTGAATTGATGTTCGGTTAATGAGGGCCTTTAAAGTGCTATTGTTGATGATAGAAATGATATCAACTTGACATATCTACTTTCTTCCTGGTAATATCAAGTCAACGTGTTTATGATAAGACTGTGTCATTCTGTTTGCGTACAGTGATGCTTCAGCCTTTTGACTATGATCCAAATGAGAAGAACAAACACAAGTTTATGGTGCAGACGTTGTTTGCCCCTGATGGCTCAATTGAGAGCCAAGACGCTCTGGTGAGTGGGATGGACTAATTGTTCTCTTGGTTCAATGTCCTATGTACTTCATTGTTCTTGAACAAAAAAAGCCAAAGCTTGGTAAATTGCCAAAAGTATGCACATTTCATTCCGATATTATAACAAGCACCATGGAAATATATTTTTTTTCAACTAGGCAAAATTGAAAATTGAAACCAGAAACATAGAAAACATGCTATTTTACTTTTGAAATAGAATCTCCTTTAAATCAAGTGTTCCAGTCATACCTTGAAATTTTTTTACATTAGAGAAAGAATCTCCTGTGAATCAAGTGTTCCAGTTATACCTTGACATTTTATTACTTTTGAGAGAGAATCTCCTGTGAATCAAGTGTTCCAGTTATACAGTGACATTTGTTTACATTAGAGAGATAATCTCCTGTGAATCAAGTGTTCCAGTTATACAGTGACATTTGTTTACATTAGAGAGAGAATCTCCTGTGAATCAAGTGTTCCAGTTATACAGTGACATTTGTTGAGATTTTGTACCTTCATCCTATGTTGTATTGTGTCCAGTGGAAGGAAGTGACACCAGAACAGCTAATGGACTCTAAGTTAAAATGTGTATTTGAATTGCCAGAAACGCAGGTAACAACAATTCTAATCAAAAGGTTATGTTATTATATCAATCAAATTATTACTCTCTTCAACTAAAGTTATTGCTGTTGTAAAGATCTACCTGTAATATTGAATGCAAGAACTAATATGCCTAAACAATTTGCATCCTGAAGTGTATTATTTTCTATGATAAAAGGGCTTCAAGACCTATTCTATGCAAGATCAATTCAGTTCAGATTTGTTGACATCACACTCGCTGTCTGTGATTGTATTTCAGAATGCCCCGGCTGCTACAGTGTCAAAGGAAGAAGAGGTGAGCAAGCCATCTGCTTCACCGGAAAAGACCACCTCGTCTTCCAAGGTAGGGCTTGTCTTCTTATTTATCTCTTATAAAGCCCCAATGCGTGTAAATTAATCAAAGGAATACCATTTATCACAAAGAAGATTTGGGTTGAATACCATTTGATATGATAATCATTATTATTTCTAAAGCACCAACTCTTGTTAGGTTATATATGATTTGGAAGTACCAAGAGTATTTGACTTTGATTTACTACTAATCTCTAACAAATGAAATCTCATTCTGAATAAGTGCTAGTTTTTTTCCTAGCAAATTTGTAGGAGATGTCAAGAAGGAAATAATGTGACTGTGACTGCTTGTCGTAGAATGTCAATCCTCCTGCCTCGCATGTGACTGTTGTGCTAATTGGGATGCTCTATGTTGCTGTTGTTGTTGTTGTTGGTAGCCTGCTAACCTAGAAACAGACCTGCGCAATACATTAACCGAATGCCAGCGGTTGAGCGACGAAGTGAAGCAGTTGAAATTGGACAATAGTAAACTCAAGGTCAGTCCATGTTTTGAGCATGTTCAATGTTGTTGTTGTTTTGTTAGAAATGAGGGTCGCAATTCAAATTTTAATGAATCTTCAGGAAGGGAATTAATTAATCGAATCACCAGCTTGATGTGACGCATGACTTACAAGTGCAAAGTGGAGGTAGTGATTTTTCTTGCGTATGCACTTTTTTTTTTAATCTGTAGAGCAGATTCCACTTTGATATTTTGAGGTGTGGATTGTGTGTAGGACGACGGTGTGAGACTGCGCAAGACAATGATGTCTGACACGACTTCCTCCACCCCGACCCCCGCCGCCCAGATGGCCGTGGCAGAACCCCCCGCTAGCCTGCCCCCCATCGTCTACCTAATCGCCGCCGTCATCCTCGGACTTATCCTCGGCAAGTTCATCCTCTAAACCCTCGGGCTTTTATCGACCCCCTCACGGAACGCCGACTACTATTTGTACCACAGCGTTATTCTGTCAATTCTCTCTCTTTCTATACCAAGTTTCCTGTTTCAACCATCCAAAAGAAGTGTACGCGTTTTGACAGGAGACTTGGGAAGACAGACTAGTTCTCAAGAGGGTGCCTGCGTATCAATATGAGCATGTCTGGTATCTCTCAAGTTGCAATGGTTTGTGAGGATGCAGTCGTTAAAATCCTCACCACATCTGTGTATGTTTGATTCAGTATAGGTTAATTATTATAAGATGTCGTTGAGGCGAGAATGGGTACTATAACAGTGGAGAATGACCTTTTTGTAAGCACTTGGATTTTGAAGAGGTTTTTTTTAACATCTCGCTGTAAAAATTGACATTTATACATTGTACAATGTCGCTATCTTGTTAGTCCCACTAAGTAGGACTCAGAACGTCTGGGTTTTTTTGGGAAGTGGCAAGATTGTCATACCATAGGTTGACTAACCTTTAGATTAACCACTAATTTCTAAGGTCAATAGGTAAGGTGGCTTCAGCGGTGAAACGGAAGGTATCATGAGGATGTATCAGTCAAGGACTGGGTTGCCTGTTGTGTTGATGGGAGGTAAACTCTCCTTGACAGTGTCCTATTCAATCAGATCAGTGTCTTGCGCTGCTCCATTCACGAGTGCTGTATATTACCCATTTTACTGAGCTTCCCAGGTAATCTTTGCCTTGTTTATCTATCAAGTCATGCTTTTTAATCAACACCTGTCGATGAACAGCCAAAGAACACCTGTATTAAGGGCCCATCAACATCTGTACCCACGTCCTCATCTTTTTGAAAAAACGCTGACTCAGCATGCACGCCCTTCGTTTTGGTCGTATTCCAACAATAGTCATACCCTTACAGATAATGAGTCGGTCACTCCTTGTATGTTAATAACATTTGTTTATGATAATTTGTCATTCTGCATTGATTTCTCTTGGTGGTTGTTATGAGTTTTTTTAATGGGTCATTCTCTGTGCGTGCTTCAAGCAGGGTTATATATAACAACAGCAATCAAACCTCCCCCTGCCCCTTTGCCTCTGCATGTTTCCTTTACATTATTTTTTAAACCAGTGAATAGGCAATATTCACCGGACATTCTTCTATGTTTCATCACATTGTTATGCCATAACAAATACATACGTGCTTTTTGATTTCGTGAAAATAGTGGATACTACGTTTTCTGTTGATAGCAATTAGTCAGCCTATTATAAGGACCAAGGTTGGACCACCTTCCTGTGACTATAACATTTGGTTGGTAATTAACGGAGGTAATTGATACCATTATATAGTCTTGGGTTTAGCCTCTATGTCCCTGCAGGACATAATCCTTGTAATGTTATGTTAATTTATACATGTATATTTCCCCTGCCATGCAATACATCTGTGTAATAAATTGTTCAATCTAAATGACCAACTTTGTTTTTTGTTATTTTTTGCCATATGTTCATGATTTTGAAATAGATTGACTAAATGATAAATTGAATGCAACTGATTTTTGAATGGGTATTTTTCAATGGTGTTTGCTAAGTAATGCTAGAACAGACTGGTAAGTTATAATGTTTATATTATTAAACAAGCCAGTGTTTAACAGTAGTGCTGACATTCAAAATACCATAATAGGTAGCTATGGTAATATCCAAGATATATTGTTCTCGAAATAATGTAACAAAACTTGGATATTTTATATACCCAGAAGCTATCAGTTTTAACCTAGAAGGCCATGATGCAGATTAGGCATGTTATGTTAATTTGTTCAGTGTCCTCAGCATTCACGTCAGAAGCCATATAAGATAACCAGACTGCCTACTTTGTGGCTCGCCATGATCAATCGCATTATCTGGAGGTAACTGTAATATTATGACCACCAGCGACGCGATCAAGATATGATGACCAACCTGATTACTGCAGCATGGTGATTGAATGTGTGATGAGATATAGGAGGGGCAACTGCAAAGTTTTCTCATATTTGCTTGGATACTAATTATACATATGTTTGCACTTAATGTTAATTGTGTCAGCTGTTCATTGGTATTTTTGATAGTAAGCAAAGTCAGACATTATATCTGTTCAATATTAGAATAAGTTCTGTGAATAAAATGGTAGTGCCCCTTCCAGGCAGATAGGCGGTGGTAATTTAGCCATATCAGTGACCTGAGTGGCAGTGATAAAAGTTGATCTGAAATGGATATCACAAAGTATTAAGCCTAGGATTGGTTTGAATTTGAGGCTCTAACCCAGTGACCAGACTGCAGTATAGTCAGAGATATGGATAGAAACATGAATTTACAGGTAGGAGGATAAATGTGGACCATTACATCTATAATAATGCTTAATTAAATAAATTTTTTTTAATTGCTAATACAGATGTTAAATCTTGTTAAGATAGATTCTGCAAAAGAAGTAAATTAATTTCACATTCAGATTCTGGATGTTAACTTTGGTCAGGTTTATGAATCACCCAAATGTAATATCTGCAATTTTAATGATTCCTAATCACTGCCATTTCAGAATATTCAACCCACATATTATGCGTTTATTTTATTGTAAAATGATTGCATTAAATTACATTTCTTTGAATATATGCATAAATAATGCCTCCAATGGGCTTAATGAGGGAGCTGTTTAATGCTTGGTGAAAGGGCCAGAAGTCAGAAGATGAGCGCGACGCCATGGATGAGTGTGTCAGACTGAGTGCTGAGGTGTTTCATCTGAAGCTACAGCTGAATATCCTCACTTCTGAGAATCAGGAACTCAAGGTTTGACACCATGATCATGTGGTTAATACACTGGAACTGTGTGACATCCTGATATATATGTCTTACATTCACTGATGATTCAGTAGCTTGCCACGTGAATTTAATAGATCATAAGAGAATCATGGTTGTATTTGTCTGAGAGAAAAGAAAAAAAATCTTGCCAAGTGGTAAGGTTTAAAATAAAACCACAACTGAATTTATGTATACTGGTAAGAATATGTTCATTTTAAAAAATGAGGTCAAAGGTACTTTAAATATATATTGCCTTTGGTGTATCCATTGTATTACATTAAAGACCTTTCCTGTGCTGTTTATGTAGGATGAACTGAATCAAAATGCAGCAAAGGCCAGTCCCATGGCTAATACAAAGTCTGTTGAGCCAGAAGAGGTGATAGAGTGTGTTCAGCAAGCTACAATGCAAGCCGCACCACCGGCAATGCCAACCCAAACCGGCCACAATCCCTCCAAACCAGACGTCAGTCAGACCCAAGCAGACGACAACATTTCCCCCAGTGACATCACTACTTCCTGGGCGGGATTAACTATAGCTTTAGTAGTTGGGATTGTAATTGGTCAATTTCCTATGTTATAGTCATCGAGGACAAACTGGAAACATTATTTTAATATAACTCCATTTATTTCAGATCAAAAAGTATGTCAATCAATTGGAATTGGTCAATGAAATCGACAGTTCTTTTTTCTTTGCAGTAAATACAACAGGTTTTCTTGAAGTGGTCTTTGACATATTTACAGTTGATTGTGAAATGTTAAAGAAACAAGAGGAGCTAGCTGATTTTTTTTCCAGCAGATAAATATATATATCAAACTCATAAATGGACTTAGAGATATAAATCAGAGGAACATGTTCATTTCAAAACCCTTTAAGTTTTAATAGATGAAATAAGGCCATGGCATATTCCCATAACTATGCCCATGTGGGTTAATTTCACACCCTTTGATGGCAAATCCATTGTTGCATTCCAGACATAGTTACACACAAAAAAAATGGTTCAAAATGACTATGAAAATGGGGTGTTGGGTGTAGTTAGATTAAACCTTTCTACAAAAAGTACTCAGTGGGATAATATATATATATATATATATATATATATATATATATATATATATATATATATATATATATATATATATATATATATATGTATATATTTAACTACCTGCATTATATTTTGCATTCATACGGTTGCAAAATACCTAGGGGGATGGCCACTTTAAGGACTCGTGTGTTTTCTAAATATGATACAGCACCTAGGTTTGGATGCTTGAAACGGCACAAGGGGATACCATTGGCACAATAAACATATCAGTATTCAACAAAAATCAATGGTTTTTATCAAATTTGACAATAACAATTTCAAGTGCATTAAGAAATAGGCCTTCACATAGCTGAGACATTCTCACAAATTCTATCATACATGTTCCAAATGTTACCAGCTTGAGTTAGGTGGCGGTAAAGAAAATCAATACCTCCAATCAACAGTTTGGTACAGACGAAAGCTTTCAGGCATGCTCTACAATACACGTAACTTATCTCACAGCAATCATGTGGTGAAATCTGAATGTTTGTACAGTTTGTGTCGAAATGGCTCATTTGTCCGTATGAGTGGAACGAACTTGAGTGAAGCTGAAAAAGTGCTTCGGTGATGCTTTCTACACTATTATCAACCACGTGATCAAGTTTGTTCAAGCATCTCGAGGGAACACCGCTCTAGATTAAGAGCACTCATAATACTGCATTTATTAACACATTCTTGTAACACATTTAAGGTCAGTGCGATATTCGAAAGAGGGTAGTCTTAAACGACAACTTGCTATCAGCAGTAACATTCAACTAAATAATGAAACCATGGATTGATTACCGCCGATTTTCAGTGGCTGCATTGGTAACCAAGCAACCTCAGAATGTTATCCCCTAAAGCGCCCCACTACTCTCAGGAATGATAGGACTAGAGGCATACTTGCATGCAAATCAAAGCAAACAATTTGACATTTTATGCACACAAGCAGCAAGAAAATGACATGAATATGAACATCAAGTATTGCCTGGTACATACTTAGAAGATTTAAATTGACACCCCCCATCCAAAAACACATACACAAACAGATTATGAGGGTGGATTACTGAACATTTTTCAAATATTGTGCATGGCAATTGCTTCAAAATCTGGAACAAGCATCTGGTCAGAAATCTACAGTTATGACTAGATTTGACAATCACATAGCAGCCACGGTGAAGCACCCTCGATAACATGTATCTCGGGACCGAATCTTGATCCAACGAGTCCTCACTACGTCATGCATCATAACAACAGAACCAGTCTATGTGCGTTAAACTCCACTGCACCAGTCCTTCAAATATGCAGCATGTCTACAAAAATTGCAGCATTTTCCCACAAATTGCAGTATCAGTCTGTAAAATATGCATCAGTTTTTTTTGTAAATTTGCAGCGTCAGCAATCACAGAACACATCAGTTCACTGGCCAAGCAGAAGTCGCTATAATCAACGAACACAGCGTATAGGGAAGACATGCTTAAGCAACTCAAAACAGCGACAGTGAACATTGCCACACGGAAGACACATGATGTAACACAGGGTTGGTTAGGATGGAGGGTCGTGTGATAGAGAAGTTGAATCGCTTGCAGATGCTGAGGCTTCATCCTTCACCTCCGAGATGCTTTCGACAGAAGCCAGAATGTCCGACATCAGCTTAAGTGTTTCAACTCCCTTCAGCATTTGTCTATATCAACAGAAATCAAGATATGCCAATGTTTTAGGTAAAATTTGGTTACCTTTACATCATTCCATTGCAAGTATAAGCAACAGCATGAATCATAAACTTTTCTGATTTACAGTTCACAAACAAAACAACAGAAAATTTGAATCTGTAGAACCAAACTGACTTTAGGTTGGCCTCTGCAGCTTTGGCGGTTACGGCTAGCTGCTCTGAAGCATATTTTGTCTTGTCACGGATGACTTCTGAGATGCCCCCTGCCTGCAGAGTCTGCTTCTCAGCTTTGAGAGTATATACCTCCCCCTGGGGTTACACATTTTTTCAGAAATTAGTGAAAACATAGCTGACTGTTGAACCAGGAACCAATTTGATCCTGACTGGGGGGGGTGAAGCAGAATACAAGAAAAAATCATGTAAAAGGATGAGTTCCGAAACCCAACAGTCTTACC
Organism: Urechis unicinctus; assembly: GCA_034190875.2. Taxonomy (NCBI): domain Eukaryota; kingdom Metazoa; phylum Annelida; class Polychaeta; order Xenopneusta; family Urechidae; genus Urechis; species Urechis unicinctus. The sequence goes on from CM067342.1 coordinate 22,747,017, forward strand.
TCACACAATTAAGTGGTGGATTAAGCAAAAAGGAAATAATTTTGAAGCTCGATCCCATACCGGTCAGATTGTTAATTGAGTGCACTAACTACCATATCTCTACTGGTGCTGCACTAAAACCCCTGGATCTCTATGGATCATATACACAATTTTATAAACTTTAGTTGCCTCTGTTCAGTAGGGGTCAATGCATCCCATCTTAGATATTTTTGCTTTACTGAATATGATTCATAGCTTACCTTTAATGATGTAATTTCCTGCTTCAGTTTTGTAATAGTCGATTCTGCTTTTTGGGCACGTTTCTTAAACAGTAAATCATTGGTTCAAATTCAATGATACCATAATTCATAAAAAGTCTGGCCAATTTTCTTTAACGGGAATGACTTGCTCGAACACAAACCGCTCCACATCGCAGAATAAATATGAGAGCTCAATCAGAGCATCACCACAGCAGAGAAAGTCACAGAAGATGGGGATATGAATTACAATAAACCACTTGGTCCACCAATTATTATTACTACAAAGAAATAACATTGATATAATCCAGATGGCTGACCATGGAGGCCTGCAGATTGGCTTCCACCTGCTGTACCATGTTCTCGAGAGCACTCGTTTCCTCTGCCTCCTTCCTGTGTGCCTCCACCATCTCTGAGTGGACCCTCTCAACTCTGCCTCACACACACACACACACACACACCTATCTCAATGTGCATGATGTTACCACTGCAGTGTTGGTCATATTAGATAGATTTATCCTGTACAGATCAACATCCCCAACTGTCTTTATTTGAGTTCGAACTTAACCACTGATCAAAATCAATTGATCAGGGTCAATGAGGAGGCATTTGACCACTGACCACTGATGTCGGGGCTCGTAGAAATCTTTCCAAAGTGCATGCTCAATTTTTTCCCCCACTATCCCAGAAATATATATAAAAGTCCTATTATTGGTGTAATTGCAAATTAATTTTGAGTGTGGAATGAAGATGCCAGATGGAAGGGGTTATTATGGGGGTTTCTGACTCCTCTAAGAATGGCTTTTGGCCAAATATGATGGTGGGGGTGGGGGGGCTCTACAAATGACCAAGCACACTCTTGAAGTTGTATCAGAGCGAGATCGGGTAAAACAAACATTTAAAGCCTGTTAACTGCGCATGAAAACCATAGCATTGCCCACGTGCCATCAGCTGGCCAGATCTTAGCTCCTGCTGGCCTTTTAGGACCATACCGAGTATATATTGTGTGAACTTGACTGCGCCTGACAGCACAATAGGATTCCAGAAGCCTTGATGTATGTGACTACCAATCAAGATGAATTTGAACATTAATTACAATGAATTTGAACATTACCTGGAAACCATTATGAATTAGACCATAAAACAGAATGAATTTGAACACAGATCAGGACGTAAACGGCTACTCACCGATTCGCCTCCCTCTCAGCAGTTTGTCTGGCCTGGTCAAGTTCATTCCTCAACAGCTGGTTTTCCTCTCGTAGCTGTAAATTCAACAGATATAAAGATGTAAAAAATGAAAACGGCTGAAAGCGATCTGAAGACATGCATGGGAATGATCGAGCACAGTAAAAGCTGCATTAGGAAAATGCACTGCAATGTAAGTCAATGCTTACCCGGGCGATTTCAACTCTGAGTTCCTCAACCACATTGTCATGGTTAGACCCATTAGAAGTAAGGAAGCTGTTAAATCCATTTTCTAACGGAGAGTGTTTTGGAATAGCTCCTGCACCGACTGCACTGGTGTCCGAGAGGAAGTCCGGTAAACCGCCAGTGACGTGCCTACCATGAAGCAACAAGCCATCATCGCCTCCATTCAAATCCACATCTAATGGGAAGCCATTGTCACCAGCACTCAGATCTCGTTCGGGACTTGAGATATCATGCGGAACTCCGGCCGCCAAGTTCGAAGCCTGATCCAGTTCATCATCCGAGAAGCTAGTATCTGGGGAGACACTATGGATTACATTGCTATCATTGTGTAAACCTAAAGTGAAATCTGGCAAGGGGGCATCAGGTATCGAGGATCTTGTGCGATCACCAGTGTAATGATCCTGCACGAAATCTGGCAGATCATTTGCTAGATCAAATGTAGATAGACTGCCGTGGGAACTTGTGGATCGCTTTACATCTGTCTGCAGGAATTTCTTAAAGCTGAATGGATTGCCGTCGTCATTTCGCTTGCGTCGATCAGTATCATCTGAAACAGTAAATAACTGCTATAAAATCGTCGTGATTCTGGTGTTACATTCTTAGGGCAAAACCTGTAAATGGACCAACTGTCAACGGCCAACAGACAACAACAGACAAGTCATTACCTTTTTCCTGGTGTTGTCGCGGAGCGTCATTCAGTAAATCCATGACATTAGTTGAGTCAATTGGTTCAGTGTCTGATTCATCCGACTCAGAAGAAACAATTTTCTTATGTACAAATTTTTTGAAAGAAAATGGGTTCTTGCTTCCACCTCCACCTTCCGCCATGATGTGTGTGTTGATGATGGGAGCATGCATTTTTCCAATATGTAAACGGAAGTTGTCCAAGTCCCTTGGCACTCTGCCTCGACATTAATAGGGAATAGAAATACTTGTAGAAGTTCGGGCAATTGGTTCAGCTAATATCAATAACATACACCCGTATTACTTTCTTTCATATGATCAACGTTCTGATATTAATAGAGAATAAAAATCAAAATTTTAACACATGGCTAACCACTATACAATTCGGGTGTGTCTTGGCAGACATCTTCTTTCTAAACTATCCATGGATGGAGGTGTTGATAATATGGCATACCGATCATAGCACCAACTTATTGAACTGTTCCTCGGTGGTTTTGATTGCTATCTTAACATTTGGCCATCCGTCCTTAAGTTGTACAGAATTATGTCAAAGCTGCGAGGATTCGCGCATTGGTCACTGTTGTAGAAGTACACATATCACTGAATCATTTTGAATTGTACTTCCTCAACAAAAGTTGACAGTCAGTATTACAACATTTGTAAATAATATGGAATTACCATCTGGCACATCTTAATTCTTAGCAAAAAAGGTAACAAGGACGTGTATGTTACGGTCAAGGCCGCAGCAGAATACATAATTTTAAGGCCAGCATTGTTGCGAATGCTCTATACATTGAAAAAAAAATTCAATGGCAATTAAATGTTTTCCAACATCAGTCCTTTGGAGGTAGTAACGACTTTCAGATACAGGGCCATCATAAATGCATCAGAAATCGAAAGGATGGATTGTCACTGAAATAACTTTCGCTCCCTTGGAGGTTGGTCACCGATCAAAACAATGGCACACGCCTATATTCCGATAAGATCGGATAGAGCTGGTGGGCGGAAACCCGAAATCGATCAGAGTCGGCCGTGGTGCAAATTTGACAGTGAGAAGTAATGGGAGACCGTGTTGCGGTTTTCTCCGAGAGGTGGCGGCACAGAGCAATGCGGTCCCAAGCTCGACCGGAAGTTATCAGGTTATGCGCTTACATCGCGGTTTACGCGTAAATACAAAAGATTCATTTTCATTTTGCTTCACTTCGACGAATAAAATTTCTCGCTCTACGTCACGCGGTCATGAGATATTTGATGGTGACGAAATTTAGGGTAAATCTGTCACTGTCAATGCGCTGTGCGTAGCGGACGAGCATCATCTCCGAAACGCTGTGAAACGAGCCGACCTGCAACGGACAACTGGCCAAGTCAAGATCAAGGAGACCCAGGTATATAGTCTTCTAGGCCACTTTTTCTACGTACAAGAACCGTAACACAATGAAGGTGATGGTGGGTGCTACACCAGGAGGCCTTGTGTCCTATGTGTCTCCCCCATATGGCGGCGCAACCAGTGACAGGCAGGTGATGGAAAGGAGCAAACTACCAGAAATGTGTGACCAGGGTGACTAGGTAATGGCTTTGTCATGCAGGACTTATTTGCTCCTTATGATGTCACCGTAAATAAACCAACCTTTTTCAGTAAGAAGAATCAGCTGACAGGGAAAGTTGTGCAGAGAGACCGGAAGATCTCCAGCAAGAGGGTGCACATTGAGCGGATAATAGGATTGGGGAAAAAACCTTCAAAATCTTGGTGGAACATATGATCCACTGTGTGAGGTCCAAATTTCCTCTGACATAATCTTTGTTTGTTATATGTTATGTAACTTTCGGCAGTGCATCGTCCCCACAACTGCCTAAGGTGAAGTTTAGTTTTGTGAAAAGTGACTGTGTATGTTTTAAAGTCTATCCCACTCAGGGTGTGATATTATATGAATCTCAATGAAAGGTGATATGCAGTAATCGTTTTTTTTACCATGTGCCTTATAATGTAATCTATAATAACCGTACACGTGAATACTGTTGAAAAAAAATTCACCCTATTCATGTTTGTCCCTTTAATTGAATACAAAACCACAACCACGTCCTGTGGAACCCCCAATGGGTTAATTGTTTATAATTCAATTAAAACACATTGTACTTTTCAAGTTTCAAGAGTTAATTATACATACCACTACATGCAATATGCAGGTAAATGATTCCTTAAAGAAAAAAGAAATCAGTACACAAGATTACTCAGTAAGAGAAATTGTGAAAAAACATTGAATCAAGTATAGCATCTTTGAAATAGTCCCTGAAAAACACCTCTAACTTTGAAATCATAGTAGTAATAAACTCATCGTCACGGGTAACTGGAACAATCTCCGTACTCTGAGACGTTAACACCACAAGATGACAAAGTTGACTGTTCGTGCAAAACAACTGGGGCCGTATCCATAAAGAAACTTAAGTCCGCAAACTCAGGTTTTTGAGACGGCAAGCTGAGCTGGCCGTCTTATCCGTATCCAAAAAGAATCTTAAGTCTTCTAGCGTGCTCAACTCTGAGTCAGCAAGGTAGCTGACTTAAGTTCGCTAGCTCAAACTTAAAAATGGCGGTCCAACGGTAATGTTTCCAGAGAAATGCTTTTACAGATCTAAATAAGAACATGTATGTTCTTAAAATGAACCAAAACATAATCAGCCGTTCGTTTCGTATGACACACCAATTTTTATCGGGTTATTTGAATTATTTACGCAGCAAGTTGTTTACGTATAAACGAAGCGGGGAATTCTTCACAAACAATCGGGTCGCTTAGGAGAGGCTGTTGTTTCCTAGAAAGCGAGGCAGCTTGCAGCAGTCTAGCTCCGAATTAGGAGTGTTTTGCGGGATAATCTGAGTGGATGGGAGTTTCCAAGTGAATAGAATATCCATTCACGATTGGTCATGTTACAGATAAATTTCTTAAACTTCATTAATCAAAACAACGGCGCCAAGATTCACATTTCGTATGATTGAATATAAGAAAAGCAGGTGCCAAGCCTACAAGTATATAAATCCACTTCATGATAAAATGGCAGATATTGAAAGTGCCCCCAAAGCACACCAACGACAAGGGTTATTTTGCGATAAAAAAAAAACTCCGCTTTATACGTCAAATACAACGACACGTCATAGTCTAATGACGCGCAGTGACTCAGTAACGCGCGAATTCCAACGGACTGTCAAACAACAAAAACTCAACAAGGATTGTTTGTATTCATCGCGGAATTATAATGTTATTAGTGCAAGCATGGTCGATGGAATTATTTCCCAATCGTGTGGATTAGCCGTGATTATATTGCCGATTATAAGAGCTAGCCAGTTTGCAAATCGTCTCCATAAGAAACAATGGTTCATCGTGCCGCTGGCGTTGTGGTCATGTTCATGGATAACAATCATTACATTTACAGTGCCGTAGATTGCTGAGAATATATTGAAATTCGTATATTATACCTGATATCACCGTATATTATACTTGATACCATAAAATATTGTACAGTGGGATTGAATAAAGGTGAGTGACATATTCATAAACAACCGGTTTAAAGACTATTCCTTTTTACTTTGTTTTGATAAACGATAAGTTGATAACGACAGTAGACTACTAGACCCTACTAGGTCTAGACTTTATTATATAAAATAGTCAGACTAGACCACTTCCATTCCTCCGTCTAAATCGACCATTCTTTGCCACTTTATTCCATTTTCTGTCTAATGAACACAGAGACAAACTATGATCGCGAAGGAACATGAGTGAAACAATAGCCACTAATCGTTTTTGGCTGTTTGCCAGCCTTGAGCTGGCGGTCTCAGCTGAGTTCGCTAACAATTTGTTTTGCGGATACGCTTGAGTTCACCGACTTAGCTTAGCACGCCGACTCCAGGTTTGTCCCTGGTACTGTAGGGACGCTTGATCTCAACAATCATGTAATCAGACACAGCCCCATCTGGTGAGCATGCGAGGTAGGGGTGTGTATGGGACACTACAATCCCACATGGCTTGACTTCGGTCCCAGTCAACTCTGAATATTCCTCAGAGCCACAGGCTCATTACGGATACCGTGGTCGAATGCTTTGGCCAGAATCTGGTTGACGCGGGTCAGCAAACTTCGCCATACGGACCAAGTCTGTTTTGATAGTTGCTTTGCATATCCTGCCAAACTGGGAGTTCAATTTTTTGCCCGCTAAGTATCGCATTTGGCTTCTTCAGCTCTATTTTCAATTGCTGGAAGGTCAGACCGCCGTAATGATTTGATCCAATGTTACCAACGATATAACTCGAAAGGTTTCAATAAAAAATAACGTTGTTGCGCAACCTTCTATGGTTAATTGTGTGTATTCGAATACCGGAAGCGGGCGAGGGACCGCATTGCTCCGTGGCGCCGCCGCGTAGCGGATTAAAACTCGAGGTCTCTCATTGATCGATTGAAGTTCATTTCACACACGGTATAACTTTAAACCATGCTTCTGTTAGACTACATAATATATTAAATTCATTGATTTCCAATGAAAACCGTCAATGAATTTTCATGCGATCTACTTATTTGCCCTTGTATTGATCCATATTTCGGTGACGCGCTCCAAGCTAAACAATCCCTGGCGCGCGGAACTGGATATCGGTCATTCAAGCACCGCTTGGCGTGATCCACAGGCACTTAAAACGCCCGCCTCATATAAACGATTTCACCGCTTGTTTGATTTTCTGTTATGCTTTTGGCTCTGTTAAAGGCTGTGGTCATTTTACTTTGATAGCTCATATTTCATGAAATTCAAATGCACTCGCGGCCCACGAGAGACCCCTTTTATCCATCATTCCAACATTTGGACGAACCATCCGTGTCCGTTATGACTAATAATGGTGGTCTTGATCGCTGGGCCCTGCTGTTTACGTATGACCAAACTATCTTTATGATGTTGTGGCGACCTGTATATGATCGATTTCATTTTCGTATCATGACGAAACTTGTGACAAATATATAGATGACCTATTTTGCGTGTTATCTATGTCTCTTGACGTATATTTTTGTTACATTATGGCGTTCTGGTGAGAACTTCATTATGAACATAGAATAACGAACGGTTTTTGGACTGAGGATCGTGCGGATTAGCGCAGCTTTAAGTTCTTAGCCTGTGACCCCCAATGCTTCTGGAATTATCCGTTATGATTCACCTCACTATGATTCCTCATATTATATCCCTTCTTATCGATCATAACGAAAAAAATCATTCTGGTCAGCCAGTCCTGCAATCAGGTGATACTTCAATGTGCAAGTGATCAAACAGGCTACTCGAAGGTCACCGTGAGATTATATGGAGCACGGTCCTTTCAGTGAGCTTCTTTCTGGGCAGGTCTATATATTAGCTCTATCGAACTAAGTACGGGAGTATGCACTCCCTCTTAGTTCTGGCGTCAAACGATAATTCCCGACATAAGTCAACGGAATTATCAAGAGTTCCGCTGCTTTACCTAGTTTTAGCTAATAAAATCAACTCACCAAACATTTATAGGAACAGAAGCTGAATATCTCAGCCAACGTATCCTGTGAATTAGTATTTTGGCCTAAAACACACCAAACGGTAATATCTGAGCCCGACTTGGCAACATGGCGGCGAGGCGGCGGTAACTAACAAGCGGGAGGATACACCAATTGGAACATAGGCGAGACAGCTCACAAGACGCGGGTTCACAGGGACCATTTGTGGCACGAAGCTAAAAGCTAAAATGACCTTGTCTAACATGTAGAAAAGGCCATTAACATTCACTGTCGCACAAATATCACACCGAATCACGAAGAAAGCAACGAAAACCTGGGGGAAAAGGCGACAGGAATTATCAGCAATAGTTTTTGCCTATGTTCTCACCGCCTTATTTACATCGGAAGTTTCTGGGGCTGTCTGGGATATCGTTCTCCGCGCTTGTATTTCGGAAGAAAATATCACCGGTAAACTTGGAAAGTTATCGAAAATATAGTTTTCCGCAGACGATAGGAATATGAAACATTATCTCGAACCGAATTAGATAATAACTTTCGACACTGATCGCCCGAAACTCGTCAGAACATGCATATTTCGTGAAAAAAGTGGCGAGTTCTGGGTTGATCGAATGCATCGACCAAAAAATTTAGCTCTATCTGTTGGACCGACAAGGTGATAAATAGAACCTGACGTTGGTCTTTTGGGCTACTATATATGGTCCATCAATATTGGGCCTACCGTCACCCGTTGTTGTTTATCGTAGTGGCCAATTCTAAGCCGGGCTACATATGACGCTGTCGTGAATCAACTTCAATTCTTCATCAAAGTATTTTGTCCCCATTAAGCACAGACGACCGTAACACATTCCTACAACTCAATGATGTAGTTGCGCGCAACTAATTCCTGTGCTGTGATTGGCTGATTTTGTTGCGCGCAATTGCTTCCTGAGCTATGATTGGTTCATTTAGTCGCGCGCATCTACACATTTAATTGCGCGCAACAGTTCAACGTTATGTCCGCGACGGCCTACAAAACGCAGGCGATTCACTTCGATGGTTGACTGCGTCCTTGACCTATTGTCCCTTACCCGACATAACCTATATCCCTGGGCAGCTGCTTCAAGGATTCGCCCTGCGACATGCTCATGAGTGGACTGTTATAACCCTATTTCCTTTATTGATAGCCTCGTGTACGTACAGTATTTGTTCACTCCATCGCTACCGTGGGCAAGGTCGGAGATCATATATCGCGCGGTAGGGCCAAGTACATTGTGTTAGCCGATAGTGTCTGTTATTTCTGGTTCGTGTGTCGAAAGTCAAAGGTCTGGTAACAGGGCAAGTTCTTTAAGTATGATATCCTGAAATCTGTCTGAAGTATTTGCGCTTGTGTCATTCGTTACATAGGGACTTGAACGTGGGATTGCATGCATGGGATTGCATGGTTTTGCTAAAAATAGCCTAGAGTTCCAGTGCATGGGATCTCGTCCGCTTTGTCAGGCCTGGAGAATCAAACATATTTAGAACAGATGACACAATCGAGAACGCCATATGATTTGAAAACCGGTAAAACTACGCTGGAAAAGTACGTCTGTATGGAAGATGGAACCAGTCAGCGATCGAAAGTTCCCCTGCCAGGTCCAACTGGTCCCCGCGCGATTAAGAAAATCCGCGCGATACAATTAATCAACAGTACAATTGGTTTTAACATGCGCGTTACGCTTCGATATATTGTTGCCAAATGCTACGCAATGCTCAAAACGTCAATTGATGGACATATAAATTTTTTGAGTAACCCCTCCGAGTATAATTAAACAACGAATGAAGTCCAAATCTTCGCTGTACTCAACACTTTCTATGTAGATCACATGAGGAAAACAGGACGGCCTGCATTATCAAGACTCTGTGGGGTTGCATTGGAAATCGTATCCTTAGCTTGCCAACAACTGAAGCCATGCGTGCGGCAACACTACGAATACCTGCCTCAGGTGAGATGGTTCACCTTTTCGAATACCTGCCCCATGTGAGATGGTTAACCTTTTCTTAGACTCCCGGTTCCCGGTTTCTGATCGCTGACTGTCCTTGCCTGTCATCAGGACCCGAGAGTGATTGACATATATAAATAATGAGTTATTCTAAATGGTGCAGGATATGACATCTTTTTGGAAGTGAATACTTGTTACGATTCAGATTACGCGAACTTCTATAAGCTCTTTGCTTTTGAGCTCCCCAGCGGCAAGGCCTCATATTATCCCGCTATTTGTTGTTATGTGTCAGGGGTGCGTGCACTAAGATGGAAGGCGACCACCGCATCACCGGCTGCCTCCGTCGATCTACCATCCATGCCCCCATGTGACTTCACCCCCCAGCCATATAAGGTAATGTGCCGCCGAGAGTCGGGTGGCGGGGCTCCGTCGACGTAGGGACGAGTTAACGACACGCTAGCTTTATCTGAATCCGACTGCCTTACTGGCGCTGATATGTGGCAGAGCTTTCATAAGGCCTCTGCTCCGGCAGCCGTCCGTCCTTCCGTCCGTCCGTCCATCCGTCCATCCGTCCTTCCGTCCATCCTTCCGTCCGTCTTGTCCTTCCGTCCGTCTGTTCGTAATCGTTGGTAGCACTCTTTGTTATGCAGCCAAATAGCAGCCCCTAAACATTCGTGGTACGTAGTGCGCATGCCACCTATATCTGACTCCATGTGTGTATCAACTACTGGTGGTGTGTGCACCACCTGTATCAAACTACTGGTGGTGTGTGCACCACCTGTATCAAACTGCTGGTGGTGTGTGCACCACCTGTATCAGATTACTGGTGATATGTGTACCATCTGCCTCAGACTACTGGTGGTATTCGCACCACCGGTATATGGCTACAGGAGATATATGCACCACCTGTATCTGACTTCAGGCGATGCACACCGATGATGCTTTCTAATTAACATTCGCGCTTGCGTCTGTGGTGACAGGGCCCTAGTTACGATCACGTGTCGGAGGTGAGGAAGAGCAACTTGACCCCCGCGCTGCTCACCTACTACAAAAAACCCGTCCTCATCCACCAAGGTCACATGCAATGGCTGTTTGATCACGAGGGACAGCGATATTTGGATCTCTTCGGTGGCATCGTCACTGTTAGCGTGGGCCATTGTCATCCGTCAGTATTACATAACCATTCTCGAATCATAATTCCCGTTTTCAATTGCTACTTAGTAATCTCACAATGCTGTTAAGCCTGTTGCTGTCCGAGAGTCGGATTTCATCTGAATTCTATTTCCACAAAATAAATGCGCCAAACAGCATGATATCCTCAGTGTCTACGATGTGACAGCTACTTACAAACGTGCTTATATTTTCTGTTATCCTGTGTCTTGTTAACAGAACACCTCTCAAAGCTCTGGAAGAACAGGCCAACTTGCTATGGCACACAACAAACATCTACCTCCATCCAAAGATTCACGAATATGCCGAGAAACTTGTGGCCAAGATGCCGCCACACCTCAATGTAAAATGCCTTCCTCATATACATATTACTATTGCTGTTGGTTGTACATCATGTTAATGAAAGGATGTAGAGTGAGACAGAATGGCACCAACATTCGGGTATTTGTGCTTGACCTGGATGTCGTTGTGTTTTGTGATCTGGATGATGTTGTGTTTTGTGATCTGGATGATGTTGTGTTTTGTGATCTGGATGATGTTGTGTTTTGTGATTTGGATGATGATGTGTTTTGTGATCTGGATGATGTTGTGTTTTGTGATCTGGATGATGTGTTTTGTGATCTGGATGATGCTATGTTTTGTGACATGATGATGTTGTGTTTTGCGATCTGGATGATGTTACGTTTTGTGATGTGGATGTTGTGTTTTGTGATCTGGATGTTGTTGTGTTTTGTGATCTGGATGATGTTACGTTTTGTGATCTGGATGTCGTGTTTTTTATCTGGATGTCGTTTTGTTTTGTGATCTTGCTGATCTGGTGAATAGTCCTGCATTGCTTTGATGTAAATGTTAGTCACATGTTGAGGTCCAGGTATCGGGATGTCCTGTGATCTGTATGTTGATGGCGTGTTCACGAGGCGTTGTGGTGTGGATGTTGGTCTGCTTTTGATCGAGATAACATTGTGTACCATTAAATAGTTGTCAGCGTATATTGCTATTGTGTTTATTGTTAATTTGATCTTCTGATATCTTTATGCAAGTGTGTAGTACTGAATGCCCGTGGGTTTGTGATGTAGATAGGAATTTAGAGATCCCTTTGCTTTTGTGTCAGACCGTGTATTTCGTCAATAGTGGATCTGATGCTAACGACTTAGCCACGCTGATGGCTCGCATGCACACGGGACGCTACGACATACTCTCATTCAGGTGGGCTACTGTGATGAAACTCGTACGAGACTACAGAATTTTTATTCTCATGAACAAAATGAGAGATCATTAAAGAGCGCATAAGCATATTTTTCTTTCTTAGCGAAGGTGAACCAAAATGTTTACATTTTTCATTAGCATCCAATCATTTTGAGACACCCTTCCCGCAGGTTGGATTAATCCATCTATAACACATCCATGAGTTTATGTATTTGTTTGGTACACCAGGAACGCATACCATGGAGCTAGTCCGTACTTGATGGGTCTCACTTCGCTCTCCACGTGGAGGTACCAAGTGCCATCCGGTTTCGGAATGCACCAGGTAGCTGTTATGTCGACGCTCATTTTGTAATTTGTGTGATTCCAGAAACCGGATATAAGGGGAACGCTAGATGCAAGTATATATTGAACAGCAAATATATGACTGTGCCTTCATTTCCATGACGACTTCCAAACTATCAGGCGTGCGCTAATGTTTTATTAGCCGCATGTATTGCACGGATGTATCAAACACTGGTATTTATTGAGTTAATTTTATCATCGGTTCATTTGTGTTTGTTCAGACTATGAACCCCGATGTGTACCGCGGACCCTGGGGAGGCAATAAGTGCCGCGATTCACCTGTACAGGTAGGCATGTTTATAACCATCGTTGTTGTCGACAGACTTTTGAGCATAATGGAATCACCAGCATGATTCTGATCACTCTGGCGGTGTTACCACATACACACGCTGTCGAATCAGCATCAGTGATTTGAATATGACCTGTTGTGATTTGAATATGACCTGTTTAGATGTGCGGTGTGTAACATTAGCAAAGGAGTAGTGCAGTCGACAATTTGTTGGGGTTGGTTGGAAGGAATAAGATTCGACCGACGTGGGTAGCGTTGAAAGCAACCCACTTACACATTGATTTGTATTGGCATATGTGAGAGTGGATGACTTTTGGGTGTCATTCCCTCGAAAGGTGGCGCTGCAAGGGATAAAATGATATGGCGGTCAGTGAAGAAATGTTAGCTGCTTCCGTTGTGCATTGACCCTATTTTAGCCCACCGTGCGTAGACCTGATGTGTTCCACTTTACATAGTTCGGCTGATAGCAATGGAGATGTACCAGTGATAGTGAGATTGCGTTATAAGGCTGAGATTGAGAACACATGTCAGTCACATGACAACTCGATCTACCTGCTTATCACTAGATCAACGCTGATAACAAATCCACACTTTCAAGTAAAGTACCGTGGTTGAATGATATATCGTATACTACATTACAGGTAAACCACTGTTGTCATGTTGTCTTTCACGCACATAATACGCAAACCCACTCACCCTAGCCGCCCCCCCCCCACCCCCAACCATAACGCACCATTAGATCAACTGAACCACTATCATCCAGTGATCGATAGCATAGGACCGCCTGGGGGTTTCGCTGACAAAGGCACTCAGAAACCACTGAAAATGTTGACAATAAAATACAATCGAAACCCCACGAATATTACGTTTATCTAAAGTGATAAATTTGTGGCGTTTTTTTAAAATATGTAAGCATCATCTCCCTGCGCAGAAAGGTCTATACGGTCTTTGGTCTGATTTTTTTCGTGAATTCATAAAAAAATCATACGAATCAAGAATAATTGCTCTTCCGTTGCTGGTGTCGTGGCTTGGGCTTGGCTCCTCGCCATTTTAAACCGCGTGTCGCGAATTAGAACGGGACCATATTCATCCTTATTGGGAATCAATACTGGGTCGATTCAGTTTTGTTGTTTTGTCATTTACATCCCTGTTTTATAAGTAGCATTGATTAAAATGACAACTGCGTTTTAAAAATAACTTTATGACATATTGATTTGTTATTGTTTCATCTAACTCACGGACAGACAACCAGAGCATGTGACTGTGGTCCCAACGAATGCCAGGCGGGAGATATGTACTACGAACAAATGGCGGACGTGATCCGACATTCAATGCCCAAGTCTGGTCTTGCTGGGTTCTTTGCAGAATCTATTCAGGTGTTTACCGTATATTAGTTTGTTATAACTGCTATGAAATGGCGTCGGATTTGTTGTATAATCTTGCGCTCGTGAGCGTTCGGAACCTGATGTTATTGTTTCCGAGCGACTACTGGCTTAATCTATGTTATGAAAATATGATACAGTAGCTCGAACCCGGAATATTATATATTTTCTTGACGTATTGTTGGATGTATGGTCCTGACAGGGTGTTGGAGGAACAGTACAGTTCCCTAAAGGTTTCTTGAAGCGTGCCTTCGACCTGGTGAAGGAGAAAGGTGGTGTTTGTATATCAGATGAAGTCCAGACTGGATTCGGCCGGACGGGAGACGATTACTGGGGCTTCCAAGCGCATGGGGTAGAACCGGATATTGGTGGGTATAGGGCGGATACGCTCCTTGAAAACATGTCCTTATAAGGACGTTGCATTAGGCAGTTAAAGCACGTATAACATCGAATATATTATTTGTATACTTATGCCCTACATCATTTGCGATCAGCTATTTGGATGACTGATGTGAAGTGTAAGGCTCTAAACTACCGCAGCTTATCTTGATCGTTAATCACGACCTTGGCCAATACTACTTATAGACGCGGGGTTGCTTTCGTCGTGAAGGAGCCTCTCTGTTAATGGGTCTCTGTTTCAAGATGTGCCATATTGGGTTGATGGGAAAACAATCCACTCTTTGCAATAGTTATCCGTTTTATATGGCTTGAGTGACATCATGGTAGGTGGGGTCAGGGGTCAGGGATTGTCAAACACTGGCGGTGTTGAAGTATTGGGATATGAATTGTCCTGTTGTGTGTTTGTTCACTGGGAATGAACACTGACAATATGCCCTGATCTGCTTTGTTAGCCTGATATAACCAGGTCATCTTGACTGTAATGGCGCCGAAACCCACATATAACAGTATAAACGGATGGGGCGTATGATTTCTATGAATCTTGATAAGCCCATCGCATGTAGTGCATCTGCTATGTACGAAGGGGTATTCACAGACTCGAGTGCCTGTGACAACCTCGAGCCCCATTTGGAGATGTCAGATGAACCCAATGTTGTCTCTCAGAGTCATTTATGCTCTAGGTAAGGCTTTAACTGAACATTTTCCAGCGTAAAATCGTCACTTCGTATTGTGTGTAGTCAAGGTCCCCCAGCCTGATGGCTGCGGGCGC
>CM067342.1:22767393-22819243 GCA_034190875.2 Urechis unicinctus
TCCAGGGGTGAACGTACTCTCCACAATTTTTGATAGTATATATCTATATTTTTGCACACTATCCAGAGAAGGTGTTTGTAGTTCTAGGAGCTATATAAAACTAATATATATGTCCTATTCGATTTGTAACCAAACACCCAGCTCCCCCATAACCCACGTATTTTATGAATTCGCTCACGCTATGAACAATACTCATTTCACATACTTTCGTGACCGAGTATGTTCACGTGATCGTCGGCAGATCGAACAGCTTCCATTATAACCCGCGCTCTTTAAAAACATTCGATTGCGCCCGTTTTAATTAACCTATTCTTTCGACCTGAGATGATTCTAATTGCCCCATAATCACCAGAATGTGATCGTTAAAACCCCGGTTGAATCCAAAAGTCGCCATTCTATCACGCTGTATACTAGCAGTATTGACATAACTGTCCATAGAGACTCGTTAAGGGCTGTTCAGTGGCGCCTGTGACATATTTTCCGCTACTGGCCGAAACAATGGAAGGTCGAATTGTGTCTGGTATGCGAAACGTGGTTACCTGCTCTCGAAGGGTCAATAAGTTTCACGTATCTTACTAAGTGCATCCTAACACAAAGATATACATGTCCTTGTTACATTGACCTCAGACTGAATATTTCAACTGGTCGTCAATGGTTTGTATTACTGCTTGATTTGTCTGGTTTGCCTCTGCCGTGCGCCGGACATAATAGTGAAGCAAACCAGGCAACTCCACCCCCCCCCAACAGATTATTTTAGTTTAAATACAAATATATAAGAAAGCATATTCTGTTGCTCTTGTTGCTAAGCGTATAGTCAGCTTTGAAAGGCCTGTTTATTGTTACGCTCTTGGTAACCAAATTATCGTTATTGTATCCATATTGTCGTTTTGAATACAGCCTTAGAACCATACCATTTCCAAAATACATACACTCTTTAGGGTCCTTTAAGGGTTATATTTGGAACCCAAAAGTTCGATGAAGTACCCAGATGGTTCTGAGTTAGGGATAGTTTTTTTGCAGGGTTCCATGTAGTACCCTTTAGTGTTTTGAGGGACACAAAGGTGTCTCTAGGGTTCCATATGGAACCGAACTGTTTTTGAATGACTGTACGCTACTCGCCCCGACGCTTTCCGAGACGGCAAAGGCGAGGCATTTCATATTGGAATTGAAATAATAATATGAGCCCTTGATAAAACGGTATTGCCATTAGTTAGCCGTTTTAGGTTGACAGGAATGCATTAACGATGGTAGAGTGTTAAGGAAATACTCCTTATATGTGTGAACATGGGTATATATTCAATCAGATTGACTTAGACAATCGCATCTATTATCCGAATGACTTCCAACCACTTTTATGCTACACAACTCCATTTGTTCTTTTTTCAACACCCTTCTGCGATAAGAGAATGTGCGTCAAGTAAACTATTTAACTCGGTGCTGGTAGTTTATTGTTGATACATGAAATGGTTATAAATGTCTCGTTTGGTGGGTAAATTATTTAATGACAAACTACAACCTAGATATGACCCTCGGGAGTGACCGCTTTGCTGCTGTGGCTAATTAATTTTATGTTTTCGTGTAACTCTGAGAATGATGAAAAAACGCTAAATTATCAGGGGATCGTCCATTGAACCTCTGTGCGCGAGTACTTCAAAGGCATCCTCTCACATCTCAGATAATGAAAGGAGTTAAAACCCAGGACACGGCGCGCCTGCCATGCGGTCATTCGCCTCTAATCACATTAGATGCTCGTAACGATGGGCGATAAAAGGATGGTCCAGAATATCACCAAAAAACGGGAGCTGTGAGTCAGCTGGAAGATTGGGCGTCATTTCCTGAATAGCTAAATACATCCGTAACTGACATCAGCTTCATTGGCAAGAAGACGCACGTGCAATGCCCTTTAAAGCTCGTGTTCTGTCCGATATTTATTCCTGACACTACTTTGGAGGATCGTCGCCCAGTCCTACTAGCATCATCTATTGTTTTGCGTTAAGTGAATCTAATTTGTTGTAATGTTCCTGTTTTATAGTTCTTCGCCACGTTGGCATTAATTTCAATACTGTATGTGTCTTACATATGTAAGTAATGTGCATTCTTATTGACACATGCTCTGTTTTAATAATCCATGATTGCAGATGAACAACAGACATAAAACAATGCGTTAGGTTTAAGGCCTTAACGATATGTACCTCAGGTCTGGACGAGACTTTGATTTTGAAATCTGTCAATTGGCCAGTACAGAAATTGATGAGGTAAGTTGAACTTCGTCTTGTTATAAGCTAAATCTAATTGAAATGACTTGAACACTAATTAATTGCAATATATACAGGTATGGAATTATCGCTTTCTTGTTGCTGACCTCTCTTGTCAAGTATAAAGACATGTTCGTCATCAACCAGATAATTATACCGTATAGCATTAGGGATATTTCTAATTATGGGGTTTAAAAAGGAATATTATTGCGAATGAAGCTCTATTGGTCCCAATGCCATACAATGTGAATCTATAAATTTTTGCTTTGTGTCCTAAGTATGTTGACACTCCTAATCAAGCTTATTATGTTGCCGAAATTGGCACAGAGCTGTGTGTTATCAAGATCAGTTTATTTTAAAATTCTTTGACCTCCATTGACTAAGTTGAGTCTTCATATTGTCCTAAAATCTGCTTTGTTCCATATTTGTGCTCATTTTTACTTTGATCACGTACATTATGTGTTTTGTGCATATCCTATGCACTATCTGTGATGTTGTTATGTCATTTCACAAATAAATATTTGCAGCTACCCTTATTGTTATCAAGACTGATGCATACACACCTATTATGAACCGTTGGCTGCAATACGAGCTCCAGAAAGAACATATAACTTACAAACAAGAACGTAGAGTGGTTCTTGTAAGAACCGTTTGCAAGGGTTTTCAAATGTTATTACTGAAGAACCTCTAGGGTTCTATATAGAACCATCAAAAGTCATCTGGTTTCTTTCTCAAAGGTTCCTTAATGAACCCTTTGCAACGGTTATTTTAACAACCCTTCGCAATTGTGTAGTGCCTTTCGCTACAGAATTTCGATGATTGCTTTTGTAAGTGCGCCTTTAAACTGCTTAAGTGTGACTTACATGGATTGCAACTAATCTTCGGCCTAATATCATTCACTCCACACAGCGTCAAGTAACAAACACGACTACTAACGCTACCACATAGGGGGCATTGGTTTTATTTCTACGCATTCATAGGCTGAATTATCATTGATATTTTTATGTAAATGCTGGGTTAATACAGTTATACAGGCTGATTGTCTCGTGTCCCTGATGTAGAGTTGGATTTGCGACATTAAGCTGTGTGTGTGATTGCGTGGAAATCGGGTATTAAACCCACTGCACCATATTTTAAACAGAATATGGATTGCGTACGGCAGAGTGTTCACTTATCAAGGACTCAATAGCACCACTAATTGAGGTTAACTTTTTGCGCAGTCTTAATGTTGCATGGGGCGGGGTTTAAGCCAAGAACATCTATGCCTTCTCATAATTATCCCCATTTTATTTCCAAATGGTCGCCTTTAACGCAAAGTACAGCACCATAAGCACGTCGTTTCCACTGTAGGCGGTAGCCGGACGCTGCGTGCGTTGAAGATTTCTCAATTACGTCACAGTTTTGCTTCACATTCAATTATTATGGATGGTGGTCATTAACGAGCCGGTTTACCCAGACAATAGCTATAATAATCGGTCTGATAAACCCCGCAATCTCGTGGTAATATTGTCTTACGGAAGAAAAGCAAAACCAAATTGACACAGTCACGTCATTTGCTGCAGTGACTTGAAAATAAAGTCACGAATGTTTGAGTCGGTTAAACAGCTTTACCAATTGGATAGGGAAGACAATTGAATTGGACTTCCATCTTAGCCTTACCAATGATGCTGACCAATGACATTTTGGAAATAGGGGGTCAACGTACCATATTGTTATCTTGGGGCACTTGAAGGTCCTGTTACGGAATGTATGCCAGCGCGCATACAATTATTACGTCAATAAGCGATGTCGAATTAACTGTGCTGGTTGAAGATTAGTTTGTGGATATTAACACTACGCCGATGATAGAGGTGTGGCTGGGGATAAGGTGGGCGGGGATGGGGGGGGGGGGGGTTGATGTTAACATATTGCATAACATAATATTTATGTTACTTCGATTGGTAAAGTAATTACAAGGTTTAATTGCACACTAACATGTGTTATATTTTCATTTGCGTTTTTGTTCATATCATATCCAACTGTTTTATGAACGAGTCAAGATATTATAGATCATGCAAAGTAATTATCTAATTCATTTGTGTAAACATGTAAACCATGTTGTTAAATATCTTTAGATGTCAAAGATATATGTATTTATTCTCACAAACACTCGCACACACACACATACGAATATATAAATATATTTATATATATGTATATGTATATATATATGTATATATATATGCATATATATATATTTATATATATATTCATATATGTATGTATATATATATATAAATATATATATTCACACACACACACATATATATATATAAAGTAATTATCTATATATATATATATATATATATATATATAAATATATATATATATATACACATATATATAAGTGTTTATATTTATTTTTATTCTGATCTTACTGCTTACATTTGTGAATCGTGCTGAGCTAGACCTTATTATGTATTATATATATATATATATATATGTATATATATATATATATATATATGTCTATATATGAATATATATATACATAAACACACACACACATATATATATATATTTTGTTTTATATATATATACGTACATAGCTAGATATATATTTATATATATTTATATATATATATATATATATATATATATATATATATATATATTTATATATATATATATATATATATATATATATATATATATATATATATATATATATATATATATATATATATATATATAAATGTTTATATATATTTTTATTCTGATCTAACTGCGTACATTTCTGAATCGTGTTGAGCTACACCTTAATGTTTCGACGTAAGGTCTGCTCATGGCTTGGATCAATGTCACTTTGCTGACCGGGACAAGTTTAACCTCATATAACCCACATCACCATATTCACACCGCTACCGGCCACAGGCAACGGGTATATGCGGGTCGTTTGCTATGATCTTAAATTTGTCTTAACTGGTCCCCGACGTGATATCCGCTTCATTTGATAAGTCTTGTAGTGGTCATTCTACATATGGGATGGATTTTTCGTCGATTTTTTCCCCCATTTTCTGTAACTATCTCCTCCATAACTACTGCGGTTACGAACATATGAGTTATATGGTTGTAACAAGCAATTATCGTAGCATGGAATAGGCGAAAAAAATACTTATTTTCACCTTTTGTACTTTGTATAATGACATGTATTTTAGGGTACCTATCGCGATTTTTGCTACGACTTCTCTCCTCGCTGATATCTCTGAAACGGCTGTATTTACGGACATGAAATTTTGTCAATATATAGAACTTGGCCTCGTGATAATGATTGTAACAGTATTTTTAGCATTCACAGTAACAAAAAACAGCAAAAAGGACGATTAGTTTCAAGGTTTTCTACTGCAGCAGCTTAGCGGCAGGCTAACAGCAGTTCGTGTTTAAGTAGGCCAAATCTTACGTAATCGACCAAAGGCCTTGGCTGGGTTTGCATGGACTTGGGTAGGGGGTCATGTCAAAACAGGCCAAACCTTACGTAATCAATCAGCGGCAGCATTCATCGCTTTCGCGGTGTATTGACTTGGTTTAGGGGTCATGTCAAAACATTTAAGCGGCAGCAGCTTGTGATCTTATAATAGTGCGCGTTACCAGCTATTATCGGTCCGTGTATATACTGTCTTTATGTCTCAGCGACAGTGTGCACTGGATGTCCCGGCGCAATCAAAGCGGTATATATACGCAAACACGCATACACGCACACATATATATATATATATATATATATATATATATATATATATATATATATATATATATATATATATATATATATATATATATATATATATATATATATATATATATATATAATATATGTATACACACGGTTTCCGATTCCAAGCTTCCGAGCGCTGAGCAGCTATCTATAAATAGCATATATATGTGAATATTTATAAGTGTGTGGGTTTATATACGCATATAGAGAGATATATATATAGAGATATATATATATATATATATATATATATATATAAATAGAGATAGATAGACAGAGAGATATATATACAGAGATATAACAGATCGGGAGAGAGAGAGAGAGAGAGATATAGAGAGATATCTATAGAGAGAGAGATAGAGGAGAGATATAGACATATAGAGAGAGATACAGAGAGAGAGAGAGAGATAGATAGAGAGAGAGAGGGACAGATAGAGATCTATATAGAGAGATAGATAGATAGATATACATATATAGATAGACAGAGAGAGATATAATAAATAGATAGATATATACATATATATACATACATATATATATATAGAGATATATACATACATATATATATAAATATATACATATACACATATATATATATAAAAATAAATATATGTATATAAATACATGTATTATACATATATATATATATATATATATATATATATATATATATTCATATATATTTTTTTTAGAGATAATATTGTTTGTGGTATATTGTTGGTACTGTATTGCTGGTCGTCCAGGCTTGTCGTTGGAAGACATGCCGTTGGCGCATGTGCCAACTCTAAGTAGGCCAAACCTATAAACGATAGTTGGAAGACATATTGGTTTTTCTCCGGAACGGTTAAACATATCAACATGAAATTTTGGGGAATGATAGATCAAGTTGAGACACAACTGGCGATCCAATTTGACGCGCATGCGCAGTGTTGGAGGCTTATGGGATGGATTTTTCGTCGATTTTTTTTTTTCCCCCATTTTCTGTAACTATCTCCTCCATAACTACTGCGGTTACGAACATATGAATTATATGGTTGTAACAAGCAATTATCGTAGCATGGAATAGGCGAAAAAAATACTTATTTTCACCTTTTGTACTTTGTATAATGACATGTATTTTAGAGTACCTATCGCGATTTTTGCTACGACTTCTCTCCTCGCTGATATCTCTGAAACGGCTGTATTTACGGACATGAAATTTTGTCAGTAATTAGAACTTGGCCTCGTGATAATGACTGTAACAGTATTTAAGCATTCACAGTAAAAGAAAACAGTAAAAAGGACGTTTAGTTTGAATGTTTTCTACTGCAGCAGCTTAGCGGCAGGCTATCTGCAGTTCGTGTCTAAGTAGGCCAAACCTTACGTAATCGACCAGAGCCATTCATCGCTTACCTTGGCTGGCTTTAAGGGGTCATGTCAAAACAGGCCAAACCTTACGTAATCAATCAGCGGCATTCATCGCTTTCGCCGTGTATTGACTTGGTTTAGGGGTCATGTCAAAACATCTAAGCGGCAGCAGCTTGTGATCTTATAATAGTTTGCGCGTTACCAGCTCTCCTCGGTCCGTGTATATACTGTCTTTTTGTCTCAGCGACAGTGTGCACTGGATGTCCCTGTGCAATCAAAGCGGGTATATATACACAAACACACATACACGCACATATATATATATATATGTATACACACACGGTTTCCGATGCCAAGCTTCCGAGCGCCGAGCAGCTATCTATGAATAGCATATATATGTGTATATTTATAAGTGTGTGTGTTTATAATATATATATATATATATATATATATATATATATATATATATATATAAGCATATATATATATATACATAGCTGTATATATATATATATATATATATATCTATATGTATATATTTATATATATACACACACATATATATATACACACATATATGTATATATACATATATACATATATATATATTTATGACAATGGTAACTCAATTTGATAACTTGTTTGTTGTGTAATCTTTTCGGTTCTCTGTCAAGATTAATTATGTATCACATTATCATTTACAATTGTACAATTACTCGAAATGACACTATGCTTGTATGTGATGTTTACACGGTGTTTTGCTGTATGGCTAACTGTTAAGGGCATGTAAGTGTAAGGCAGATATTTTATGGAATGAGAATTTTTTTGTTTGTTTGTTTTGTTGATTAACGTGATATGTTACGGTACACGTTTTTCTTTTATATGTATGTGTGTGTTTTACTACATTGGAACATCAACTCTTGTATCACTATCATTGTTTTACGATTGAGAAAAAAAAAGGGTAACTTTTTTTTGTTTTTGTGGCGGGATGTCATATTCCTGGGTTGAATATGTAGTGTTTCATCTTGGCTGGGCGTCTTTATTGTTATCTGTTTTATTGCCATCGTTGTATGTGTTCTATGTCACATCCCGTCTTTCTGACCATCGTTGTACCTTTGATGTTTCCTTAATTGTAATTGACCCATCTGGACATGCGTAGTCGCCTGTGTGCATTTGACGTTTATAACATCCGGTCAGTTGGGATTACCCATCGTAAAAATGCTGAGGCGGGGGTGTGCCACAAACAGCCGAGATGGACCCTACTCCTCGCATCCTCTGATTGGATGTATGTTATTTAATATATATGTATCGATATGTGATTGGCTGGAGGACCAGCAAAGTATTGTGGTACGGTTGAGGTGCGAGGCAGTCGAGGCACGAAGAGAGAGAGAGAGAGAGAGAGAGAGAGAGAGAGAGAGAGAGATATTGGAAATAAAGAGACTTGTTACTCAAAAACGGACTTGTACTATTTACCCCCAATCGTAGTACATAACAATATATATATATATATATATATATATATATATATATATATATATATATATATATATATATATATATATATATATATATATATATATTCATGTATATTTTTTTTTAGAGATAATATTGTTTGTGGTATATTGCTGGTCGTCCAGGCTTGTCGTTGGAAGACATGCCGTTGGCGCATGTGCCAACTCTAAGTAGGCCAAACCTATAAGTGTGTGTGTGTTTTATATATGTATATATATATAATTATATATATATATGTATATATATATGTACATATATATATATATATATCTATATAAATATATTCATATATTTACATATGTATATATATTTATATATATACACATATATGTAAATATACATATATACATATATATACATACATATATATATACATACATATATATTTATGTCTTCCAACGATAGTTGGAAGACATATTGGTTTAGCCAGTTTTTTTTTTTTTTTTTTTCTCCAGTCAAGGTTTTTCGGGCTTTTCTCCGGAACGGTTAAACATATCAAGATGAAATTTTGGGGAATGATAGATCAAGTTGAGACACAACTGGCGATCCAATTTGACGCGCATGCGCAGTGTTGGAGGCTTATGGGATCGATTTTTTCGTCGATTTTTTCCCCCATTTTCTGTAACTATCTCCTCCATAACTACTGCGGTTACGAACATATGAATTATATGGTTGTAACAAGCAATTATCGTAGCATGGAATAGGCGAAAAAAATACTTATTTTCACCTTTTGTACTTTTTATAATGACATGTATTTTAGGGTACCTATCGCGATTTTTGCTACGAGTTCTCTCCTCGCTGATATCTCTGAAACGGCTGTATTTACGGACATGAAATTTTGTCAGTATATAGAACTTGGCCTCGTGATAATGATTGTAACAGTATTTTTAGCATTCACAGTAACAAAAAACAGCAAAAAGGACGATTAGTTTCAAGGTTTTCTGCTGCAGCAGCTTAGCGGCAGGCTAACAGCAGTTCGTGTTTAAGTAGGCCAAATCTTACGTAATCGACCAAAGGCCTTGGCTGGGTTTGCATTGACTTGGGTAGGGGGTCATGTCAAAACAGGCCAAACCTTACGTAATCAATCAGCGGCAGCATTCATCGCTTTCGCGGTGTATTGACTTGGTTTAGGGGTCATGTCAAAACATCTAAGCGGCAGCAGCATGTGATCTTATGATAGTGCGCGTTACCGGCTATTATCGGTCCGTGTATATACTGTCTTTATGTCTCAGCGACAGTGTGCACTGGATGTCCCGGTGCAATCAAAGCGGGTATATATACGCAAACACGCATACACGCACACATATATATATATATATATATATATATATATATATATATATATATATATATATATATATATATATATATATATATATATATATATATATATATATATATATATATTTTCTGTATGGAATGGCCACTCGGAGCAAAAGGTCTAATTAATATGCACAGAGGGTTTAACAACATAACACAGGCAGCTTCCAATATATGTTTGGATGGGGGCGGGGTGTTCTTTTGTATGAAATCACTACTGCTCGAATATGTTTTATAAATCGAACAAATCGATATATTTCAAACGATTTACCTTGTTTCCAGGTGTCAACGTACTCTCCATAATTTTTGATAGTATATATCTATATTTTCACACACTATCCAGAGAATGTGTTTGTAGCTCTAGGAGCTGTATACACATGGGATTGAACTTCATTAAGGCGAGCTGTCTGAGTGGTCCTATTCGAGTTTTAAGCAAACACTCGGCTCCCCCAAAACCCACGTATTTCATGAATTCGCTTATGATATGAACAATACTGATTTCACATACTTTCGTGACCGAGTATGTTCCAGCTATCGTCGGCAGATCGAACAGCTACCATTGTAACCCACAACACTTAGAACCATTCGATTACGCCCGTTTTAATTAACCTATTCTTTCGACCTGAGATGATT
Organism: Urechis unicinctus; assembly: GCA_034190875.2. NCBI lineage: Eukaryota > Metazoa > Annelida > Polychaeta > Xenopneusta > Urechidae > Urechis > Urechis unicinctus. Next base: position 22,778,215 of record CM067342.1, read on the forward strand.
CTAATCACCCCATAATCACCAGAATGTGATCGTTAAAACCACGGTTGAATCCAAAAGTCGCAATTCTATCACGCTGTATACTAGCAGTATTGACATAACTGTCTCTAGAGGCTCGTTAAGGGCTGTTCAGTGGCGCCTGTGATAGGTTTTCCGCTATTGGCCGAAACAATGGAAGGTCGAACTGTGTCTGGTATGCGAAACGTGGTTACCTGCTCTCGAGGGGTCAATAAGTTTCACGTATCTTACTAATTGCAATCTAACACAAAGATATACATGTTACATTTACCTCAGACTGAATAATTCAATTGATCGTCAATGGCTTGTATTACTGCTTGATTTGTCTGGTTTGCCTCCGTCGTGCGCCGGACATAATAGTGAAGCAAAACAGGCAACTCCCCCCCCCCCACAGATTATTTTAGTATAAATACAAATATATAAGAAAGCATATTCTGTTTCTATTGTTGCTATGCGTATGGTCAGATTTGAAAGGCCTGTTTATTGTTACGCTCTTGGTAACCAAATTATCGATATTGTATCCATATTGTCGTTTTGAATACAGCATTAGAACCATAACATTACCAAAATACATTCACTCTTTAGGGTCCTTTTAGGGTTATATTTGGAACCCAAAAGTTCGATGAAGTACCCAGATGGTTCTGAGTTAGGGATAGTTTTTTCCAGGGTTCCATGTAGTACCCTTTAGTGTTTTGAGGGACACAAAGTTGTGTCTAGGGTTCCATATAGAACCGAACAGTTTTTGAATGACTGTACGCTACTCGCACCGACGCTTTCCGAGACGCAAAGGCAAGGCATTTCATATTGGAATTGAAATACTTATATGAGCCCTTGATAAAACGGTATTGCCATGAGTTATCCATTTTAGGTTGACAGGAATGCTTTAACGATGGTAGAGTGTTAAGGAAGTACTCTTTATATGTGTGAACATGGGTATATATTCAATCAGATTGACATAGACAATCGTATCTATTATCCAAATGACTTCCAACCACTTTTATGCTACACAACTGCATTTGTTCTTTTTTCAACACCCTTCTGCGATAAGAGAATGTGCGTCAAGTAAACTATTTAACTCAGTGCTGGTAGTTTATTGTTGATACATGAAATGGTAATAAATGTCTCGTTTGGTGGGTAAATTATTTAATGACAAACTACAACCTAGATATGACCCTCGGGAGTGACCGCTTTGCTGCTGTGGCTAATTACTCTTATGTTTTCGTGTAACTCTGAGAATGATGAAACAACGTTAAATTATCAGGGGATCGTCCATTGAACCTCTGTGCGCGAGTACTTCAAAGGCATCCTCTCACATCTCAGATAATGAAAGGAGTTAAAACCCAGGACACGGCGCGCCTGCCATGCGGTCATTCGCCTCTAATCACATTAGATGCTCGTAACGATGGGCGATAAAAGGATGGTCCAGAATATCACCAAAAAACGGGAGCTGTGAGTCAGCTGGAAGATTGGGCGTCATTTCCTGAATAGCTAAATACATCCGTAACTGACGTCAGCTTCATTGGCAAGAAGACGCACGTGCAATGCTCTTTAAAGCTCGTGTTCTGTCCGATATTTATTCCTGACACTACTTTGGAGGATCGTCGCCCAGTCCTACTAGCATCATCTATTGTTTTGCGTTAAGTGAATCTAATTTGTTGTAATGTTCCTGTTTTATAGTTCTTCGCCACGTTGGCATTAATTTCAATACTGCATGTGTCTTACATATGTAAGTAATGTGCATTCTTATTGACACATGCTCTGTTTTAATAATCCATTATTGCAGATGAACAACAGACATAAAACAATGCGTTAGGTTTAAGGCCTTAACGAGATGTACCTCAGGTCTGGACGAGACTTTGATTTTGAAATCTGTCAATTGGCCAGTACAGAAATTGATGAGGTAAGTTGAACTTCGTCTTGTTATAAGCTAAATCTAATTGAAATGACTTGAACACTAATTAATTGCAATATATACAGGTATGGAATTATCGCTTTGTTGTTGCTGACCTCTCTTGTCAAGTATAAAGACATGTTCGTCATCAACCAGATAATTATACCGCATTAGGGATATTTCTAATTATGGGGTTTAAAAAGGAATATTATTGCGAATGAAGCTCTATTGGTCCCAATGCCATACAATGTGAATCTATAAATTTTTGCTTTGTGTCCTAAGTATGTTGACACTCCTAATCAAGCTTATTATGTTGCCGAAATTGGCACAGAGCTGTGTGTTATCAAGATCAGTTTATTTTAAAATTCTTTGACCTCCATTGACTAAGTTGAGTCTTCATATTGTCCTAAAATCTGCTTTGTTCCATATTTGTGCTCATTTTTACTTTGATCACGTACATTATGTGTTTTTGTGCATATCCTATGCACTATCTGTGATGTTGTTATGTCATTTCACAAATAAATATTTGCAACTACCCTTATTGTTATCAAGACTGATGCATACACACCTATTATGAACCGTTGGCTGCAATACGAGCTCCAGAAAGAACATATAACTTACAAACAAGAACGTAGAGAGTGGTTCTTGTAAGAACCGTTTGCAAGGGTTTTCAAATGTTATTACTGAAGAACCTCTAGGGTTCTATATAAACCATCAAAAGTCATCTGGTTTCTTTCTCAAAGGTTCCTTAATGAACCCTTTGCAACGGTTATTTTAACAACCCTTCGCAATTGTGTAGTGCCTTTCGCTACAGAATTTCGATGATTGCTTTTGTAAGTGCGCCTTTAAACTGCTTAAGTGTGACTTACATGGATTGCAACTAATCTTCGGCCTAATATCATTCACTCCACACAGCATCAAGTAACAAACACGACTACTAACGCTACCACATAGGGGGCGTTTGGTTTTATTTTCTACGCATTCATAGGCTGAATTATCATTGATATTTTTATGTAAATGCTGGGTTAATACAGTTATACAGACTGATTGTCTCGTGTCCCTGATGTAGAGTTGGATTTGCGACATTAAGCTGTGTGTGTGATTGCGTGGAAATCGGGTATTAAACCCACTGCACCATATTTTAAACCGAATATGGATTGCGTACGGCAGAGTGTTCACTTATCAAGGACTCAATAGCACCACTAATTGAGGTTAACTTTTTGCGCAGTGTTAATGTTGCATGGGGCGGGGTTTAAGCCAAGAACATCTATGCCTTCTCATAATTATCCCCATTTTATTTCCAAATGGTCGCCTTTAACGCAAAGTACCGCACCATAAGCACGTCGTTTTCCACTGTAGGCGGTAGCCGGACGCTGCGTGCGTTGAAGATTTCTCAATTACGTCACAGTTTTGCTTCACATTCAATTATTATGGATGGTGGTCATTAACGAGCCGGTTTACCCAGACAATAGCTATAATAATCGGTCTGATAAACCCCGCAATCTCGTGGTAATATTGTCTTACGGAAGAAAAGCAAAACCAAATTGACACTGTCACGTCATTTGCTGCAGTGACTTGAAAATAAAGTCACGAATGTTTGAGTCGGTTAAACAGCTTTACCAATTGGATAGGGAAGACAATTGAATTGGACTTCCATCTTAGCCTTACCAATGATGCTGACCTATGACATTTTGGAAATAGGGGGTCAACGTACCATATTGTTATCTTGGGGCACTTGAAGGTCCTGTTACGGAATGTATGCCAGCGCGCATACAATTATTACGTCAATAAGCGATGTCGAATTAACTGTGCTGGTTGAAGATTAGTTTGAGGGCATCTCCCAATTGGAAACTACGCCGATGATAGAGGTGTGGCTGGGGATGAGGTGGGCGGGGAGGGTGAGGGGGGGGGGGGTGGATGTTAACGCTACGTCGTTAATAGAGGTGTGGCTGGGGATTAGGTGGGCGGGGATGGGGGATGGGGTGGATGTTAACATATAGCATAGCATAATATTTACTTCGATTGGTAAAGTAAGTACAAGGTTGAATTGCACACTAACATGGGGTTAATGATATAGTTCCGTCATTTCGATGGGAACCCTATGAAGGCCACAAATGAAATCATTCTTGTGGCAATTTTGGTAGGATGGGAGAGTTTAGCGAGGGGGTTGAATGGCGATATTTCAGAAATGCTACTCACTTCAGACGAATGCCCATTATAGGCCGAGTTTGGCTGCTTGTAATTGTACATCCAGTTTTGATTATAACTTCCGTTCTCATTTCAGTCACTTGTTGTAAGAGTTCACGATTTTAAATCCTAGTCAGACTCGAACTTGTGATCCTTCTTTTGCGAGTGAAACTCTATATACCCTTCATCTGATGAACACGCTAACACGGATTGCAAAACTTTAATATCAAGCTTTTGCGGGATAAGTACACACTGTATCGCAACAAAACAATAAAACAATATCACGGGTCATCCTAGGAGGTGGTGGCGCCATTTTGATGCGTGTACAGGCATATTCATATTTAATGGCCCTTGAATATTATCAAATTATCAATTAATATCCAGTGACCCCACTCAGATTGGTGGCAGCACGTGCAAAATCACTGCTATCCCTTATATGGTTTTCCCAATGAGGTGTGCCTATAAAAGCGACCGACACTTCTGTGGGACAGTAGTTGCTTGAACTACAGCGCACTAATCACAAGATGCTCTCCTCAAGAGCATTCCTACCGACCTGTTTCGTCTTACTGCTGTCAAGTTCAGAGGGACTCCCAAGTAAAAGGAGCGTATGTGAGTAGTATTATCTATTATCAAGTCTTATGATACGTTTAGATATGCATGTTGTGATGCTGAACTTTTGAGAAAGCATTTTGTTTCATTATTTAACCGGATTCATCAACGGAACAAGCATATGTATAATATTTGTTTTTATGAATGACAAATTGTCATAGCCAATTATGTTGATACAATTCTGGAGGGAATGTGTTTAATCTACTTGATGCATTCTTAGTCTTTTCCTGATTTAGACTGAGGTAGGGTACGTTTAGAAAAAAGAATATCACTCCATCAAAAATATTAATTTTATTCAAATTTTTTGGAACCGTTGACATGATGGCAAACGACTTGATTTGCCAATGAAAGGGCCAGATCATTTATCTGGAACAAGTTAGTACTAAGTCACTAAAATAGCTTGCTCTCCACGATAAAGAAGCGTGTGATTTTACTTTCAAAAGGGATGAATTCTGAGATTGGTCACTCACGCGGTGTATTGGAACATGGAATGATTCGGAATGGAAAACAATAGCCGTTGTTTTTGTTTAATAATGCTATCTTTTCCAATTTAGCTAAAAGTGGTCTCTTATTATCGGGGTTGGCCGCTAAAGGCGGATGACTGTTCGATGACTGGTCGTAATGTTGTATGGCTTGGGAGGGAAAATCACGTCTGTGTTTCACCAGTAGTGCTGGTCTCTCCCGAGTTACAGCCAGTGTTAAATGGGAGAGATTTCAAAGAAGTATCTTTACTTTTATCAGGACCTATTTGAGCCTTACAAAACCCAATCCGCATTTAATCTGTACTAAATAACGGCCCTCTTTGCATTTTACTGTCAAATAAAATCACATTTTTAAGGGAATGACATGCTTCTTGGTTTAACAATATGTCAAGTTTTGTCACTTCGAATGGTGTTACGGGACGATGACATAGTCATTAAATTCTTTCACGTAGTGAATATTTACATCGCATTTTGTGGCTATAAGGACAGCAAGTTTGAAGCCAAATCAATGTAAACAATCAAATAAAATATAATACGTCTTGTTGTTTGGTAAGCCATTAGCAAATTTTGGTCATGTGTTATGACGTCATTGTTCGTATGTTGATGCAGCATGTCCGAATGACAGTACCAAGATCGAGGGGCCATCTCAATACTCTGACGTCATGACCTGCGGGGACATTGTGGCAGCTGGTGTCGACTATCAGGACCCTATTTACCTGGACGAGTGCGGGAGGATAATGGGCGGTGCCCGCCCGTACATCGTGCCTAATGTAGCTGTCGTCCATTGCTTGCCTTTTGCTAACGGGACTATTCGATATAAGACCGAAATATGTTGCCCAGGTAAAGTGATATTGATTATAAAATTACATTTAATTCGTAAGATCGCTTTAAATGTACTGTTTAAATGTACTGTTGCTACGCAGATATTTATGTTGATTATATATTTGCCTGACGTATCTAAGATATATATTTAAGCGAATGGGTTGAATGAGTGTTTGAAAAAGAATATTTATTGATGATACAGTATATTGTCACTTGCATTCTGTCTAAGTGGATATACTTAACATTCAGCGTGGGCTTTAGGATGGCGCCAGCTTCCGGTGAAAACATCCACCATTTTGTTAACATGCAGCAATGTTGTTGCTGCATATTTGTCATTAATGTCCTCTTGTGATCAAAGTTCAAATGGAATATGTATACAGTCACAAGAAAATATTCGTGCTATTTGACAATAATATTGCCATTTTCTTGTCAATCGATAGGTATACTGACAGAGACGCGATGCTACACCTGTCAAGACGTACACTTGATTGAAGATCAACTGACCGGGAAATATGAGCATGATCATTGCAACTCCCAAGATCTTAACACCTGCGGAGATGGCCAGGTATTCATACACAAGTAATATCTTGTGAGAAAATGCCAAACTTGATTATTTCATGTAGCAGACGCTCTGATATGCTGTAACAAAGTTCCGCTTGCTTTGTTTCTAACCTGATTTGAATGCCTTTGTGGACAACCTATTAATTTCTTATGATTTTGTATAGCAATGATGTCATGTCTTCCTAGGTCTGTTCTTTCCGATACGACTACTTTGCCGCGCCTGGAGGAAAGACGAGGTACCAAATCACGAAAGGCTGTATGTCCAGGCAAGAGTGTAGAAATGACAAAAGTAACAACTCGTTGAGTTGCGTGAGCGGTATACCCCATCCGAGCTGCACTCTATGTTGTAATGATCCCCTTTGCAACAAGAACCCCTTTTTGAAACCGCTGGGTACGTATGTCTGATCGTGGCAATAATTGTGAGATTTCCACTTTCACTTTACTTTGCACGCACATGGGTGCAACATAAGCTACATAGTGTAACGTAAACAATATCAGCGTTACTTATCAATAACTCAAATACGCTATCAGCGCCACATTATCGCTTATCACTGCACGATCGCTTATCAGCTATCCAGAACCGTTTGCAGTATTACTCCATACAAATAGGATGAATGACCTTCACCTGTATGAATCTTGATGCAGAAGTGGCCATCGACAATTCTGACGATCCCTGCAATGAGAAGAATGGACTAGGAAACCCGTGTCTCAATGGTGGAGCGTGCGCTGTAACCGGAACGACGATTACCTGTACCTGCATCGATGGTTACCATGGTGACGCTTGTGAACTTGGTGAGGATTGGTCATCACTGTCACTGAACATGAAATTGATTTTTGTAATAAGGTAGTTAATGACATTCTTAGACATTCTCCTCCTCCTCTTCCTCCTCCTCCTCCTCCTCCTCATCATCATCATCATCATTATTATCATCATTATTATCATCAATATCATCATCATCATCATCATCATCATCAATATCATCATCATTATGATGGCAATATCATGTTTATGCCATCATAATCACCATTGTTACCAATGGTAACAACGCTTTTCCTTTGCCATCATCATAATCCGAATCCTAGACTTCAACTAATGTTCTAGTGTAAATCATGGAAATATAGTATTTGCGTGCTACAGACTTTACAAATAACTTCACATATCGACCCAGTTGCTGAGTTTGCTGTCTGCAGATGTTTGCGACTCGCCGTCCCCTTGTCAAGGTGACAGTTTGTGTAGCCCTTCGCAAAATACACCCTATTACAGCTGCCTATGCCGAGCAGGCCTGTATGGAGACAAATGCGACCTAGGTCAGTGGTGGTCATGGTTGTGAGATTATGCCAATGAGGTACACAAGCGATTGTCAGTACTTCAAATTTAACGATCTGACAGATGAATTCTTGTACAACTTATTTAACTGAATATTAAATGATGGGCTATTTATGACAGCACTGAAATTTATTAGTATGAACTGAATTCGGGGAACACTACTGTGATGGCGTGCCTCCGCTGTCTGCTAATGTCAGGTGTAACTGTGTCGCAGAATACCCTGAATGTGCTAGCAATTCGTGTCAAAATGGAGGGACATGTCGTGTTGGTGCTGGCGGTGAAACATGCATGTGTGCCGAAGGATTCGTGGGGGACGTCTGCGAGATCAAGAGTGAGTCCAACGAAAAAAAAAAAATGAATACAAATTTATAACTATTGTGCCATCATGTGACCTACTGTGCTTCTTTGCTTCAGCAACCATGCGATGTTCTTCCCCCAACTTGTACATCACGCTTGGTGAAGAAACGCTTGAACGATATGTTGGCAACAGGGAGAATAGTTGCACAGCAAAATACAGATTTACGGAAGCTAAATCGAGTACAGAAACCCTGGTTGGTTTTTGTCGTTCGCACCTCTTCCCAAGTTTCAAAGACGGAGTGGATGGTAATCTCAATCAATTGGCCGTAGAAGGATCCGAGGTCATTAAATGTGAGGTGGGCGACGGAACAATGCAATACCAGGTCGCTGTTTGCTGCCCATGTGAGTAACAACTTCCGGTGTGCATGGGTTGTCGGATTTTGATGCGGCTTGGCGCTGTGAATGAACAAGTGTGGATGTTTATTTTTTGTTGTTAAGCCTAGCCACGGTTAATTTAATCTTTATAAATGATAACTTAAGGTGGAACACGAAATATACTGTTGAATATATGCTCTCGGCTTGTTTTGTGAAAGAATTTGCGATTGTTTTGTGCAGCCTGTTTGGGTAATCCGTGTCAGAATGGCGGATGGTGTGTTCAAGATGGCTACGAACACGTGTGTAGGTGTAGATACGGGTACTCGGGCGACCAGTGTCAGTACAGTAAGTTATGGAACTGACCAGTGCTTTATCAGCTCTATTCAACCACTAGAAACACCATCATAAAATATACAATATTTAATACTAAGCTCAAAATTTAATAGTATCTCCCTTCGAGAATTATATATTCGACAATGGTTTACATAGAGTTGATATTGTTTCGTGAATACGATAGCACATCTCCCATTAGTCGTATAGGATTGGAAACAAGTAATCTAACGAAATAAAACTGCGCACATGCCAAAGTTATTATTTGCCAAAAAACATTGGCGTATTTGTCGAGTGCTTTTGCAGAGGAGCCTTTTGTCAGTTCTTAGACGAAACCAAATAAAGTGTTAGCTCATCTAAGACCGTGGCGTTCTTATCAAACAATATATATTTCCTTCAGAAACAAACCTGTGTGTCATGTTTGGGGACCCCCACTACTTCACGTTGGATGGCTTACATATCATATACCACGGCAGTTGTAAACATCTGATTTCGTCGTCGACAAATGCTGCTAACGTACCCGCATTCAACGTGAATGGCAGATCGGAGCATCGGTATGGCAACACAGCCGTGACTTATCCTTCTTACATAGAGGTCACCGTGTATGGCTTCACCATTCGTCTTGGTCGGAATGGACTTGTTGTGGTCAGTAGCTATTTCAATGTTGCATTTACGACTCTAGCCGTTCTTATTCTGGATTACCATGGTGAAAATTTAATCACACTGACATATCTCATTCAAGCATCATGAGATGAATCAGCCTTAAAATACTTTGTACAACAAAATCTAAATTGCACACGTACAATGTTTAGTCTATGCGACAGCTACAGGGCACAGACACTCTGGGAGCTTGCTGTGGTAGAGAGACAATTTTGTTAGTTTTTCTTCATCGTCAATCCTTTTTTGATAACATGTTACAGGTGAATGGTGATTCGATTGAAAATTTCGTTGGCCTGAAGACCTATGCCAACGGGCGCATTACTGTCCAGAGGAATGGGGGATTCATACGAGTGGACACAGATTTTGGTTTGAGGGTCCAGTTCGATGGCTCGTTGGTGGCGGAGGTATGGCTGCCTGAAACCCTGACAGACCATACGTCCGGCATATGTGGCAACAACAATGGCAATCCAAGTGACGACTTAACTACGAAGAACGGAGAAGATCTGTTTGGGGACCCGGCTCGTTACTCCAAGGTTGGCAACAGCTGGCAGGTCCATGACCCCGAGGATCCAGAGTAAGCAATGATGGAATGAACTGACCATGTCTTGATCTACTTATTTGTGCATACACATTTAGCTTCAAGGTTGCGATCACGACGTTGCATCAATGCAGGACTTACATTTGCAAACTTGACTGATTCTGTTTTCCAACTATCATGTTTTGTGTCAGTTGAATTTATGTAGCTTTCACATTACTTATGTAACAACAGCTGGCAGGTCCATGACCCCGAGGATCAAGAGTAAGCAATGGTGGATTGAATTGACCATGTGTTGTCTTGTCTTCACATTACTGATGGTGATCATACGTGTGCCTAACCCTATAATGCAACGTCATCATGCAATGGTGACACCTTCTTAGACTAATATGAAGCATTGCATACAAGTGCGTTGATCAGATGTTTAGCTTTTGTTATATAGACTATATACGTTTATATAGGAATGTTTACTGTTAGTACCTACAGTTCTGACTCATAGCATTACTTCTTGGTAGCAATGATCATTGAGCGTGGTCAGCAAAATCATCCAAGAGAAAGGCAATGTGCTACGTATACTAATGTTATTGATTCATACCTTGTTGCTTAATCAGATGCAAAGTCGTTGTCCAGGACGACCCCAAGGAGTGTGATAACGACGAATACAAGAATAAGGAGCATTGTGGTTTGATCTTGGACCCTAGCCTAGTTTCACCCTTCGACAACTGTCTCACACACAATGGAGGTTTCATCAACATATTCGGAATGGCATGCCGTTATGACGTGTGCATCAACAACGGAGAAAAAGACGCCGCGTGTGGCGCCCTCAGCGCTTTGGCAAGCGCATGCGCTGACAGAGGATTCATTGTTAACTGGAGAACACCTGATTTCTGTCGTGAGTAACAACAATGGACATTTCAGGCATATATCAAGAAATGTGCATGCAATCGAATGTGATAACCATAAAATGATCGAATTCCAGTTCAAACATCATATCAGTTTGCCCTGTTTGACAGCCATGGAATGCGACAGTGATCGTGAATACCAATTTTCGGGATCCGCTTGCCCGACAACCTGTACACGACCCAAGGCAGAAGAACTCTGCTCCCTCCGAAACACAGAGACATGTGCTTGTCCTGGTAACAAAGTGCTCAAAGACGACCACTGTGTTGACCCATACGATTGCGGTTGTATTGACGAACTGGGTCAGAATCAAGAGGTAAATGAACGATAGAATTATGGAAATGAACGCTTTTATTGCATTTTGGTTAGGACAAAATGGTATATTTTCGATGATCTTCTGATGAAGGGCCGTCTTGTTGATTGCTGAAAACAAACACTTCAAAGATATCGTGTAAAATTGCAATATTCACATATTGAGTATTGGTTTAAGGTGGGCCAAACGTGGATGTCTGCTGATTGCAAGACAAAATTCACCTGTGAGTTTTGTGACGACTGTCATGACAGCTTCGGCAAAATCGTACAAGAAGTATATGAATGTCCACCAGAAAAAGCCTGCCATAATGGCACATGTGACGACGGTGAGTGTTATTTTCCAAATTATAGTTTGTTAATCATTATCAAATGCATTCATGTGTATATATCTGTTAATTTATCGTATCATCTGTTTCAATGTATGCTTAGAATTCATAGTTTTTCTGCTGCTTTCTATGTGCTATATTGGTTCTTTGTATTGATTCTCATGACACCAGTCACGTTTTATCAATGGATTCTACTTATGAACATTAATGGTGCTGTTGTGAAACACCAGTGTTTAATCATTGAGTGCTTAAGCATGTTCTGTGTTGTATGTATACATTGCTATATGTGTTATTTGTGTATTAATGATGGGTGTGTTATACTCGTGACATCTAAAGTTTTCAGATTTCTTTATGTGGTGATGTTCGTACTCCCATTGCCCTTGTATTCACCAAACTGGTGCCAATGAAATAATGATTGCGCCGTCTTGCAAAGATTAAAAAAAAATCTTTGGTGCTTCATGTAACTCACTAATGAGCTTAATATGTGGAACATGGACTAACTATTTCTTTGTAGAAAACGCAGAACAAACCAGGAAGATCAGAGAAATGATGCAAATGTTGCAAGTATTTGTATTTGCCGATAATTGTTAATGATGTTTGGTCTATGTTCAATGTTTTATCAGGCTTTGGTGTTGCATGCAGTGGAACGTCATTCTCTCGCCATTAACATGAAACATTTTGTTATTTAAAGCTCGTTCATTTACACTCACACTCCATCCATCTTCGTGTGCATCGGTGCTAAATCTATGTGTTTGTTCTCAATGAATGCAAAAACAGCATTGTCCTCCAGCTGGTGAGAAAGGTAGATATCTGATATACGGTCGACAAAACGATGATATAGGTCATCCATGAAGAGTTTGCATGAGGTTGGGCATTGGGTGATTGGGAGGGTCTTGCCTCCATCCACCTTCTCTCTCTTAACTTCGAATCCACACAGTGATTTGGCAGCATCTTCGCATAGCGTCAATGTGACGTCAGTGGGATCAGTACTGACGGGAATGTCAGTGGAATGTGTCTACGTTGTGGCTTCTTAAGCAAGACCGGAATCGGCCGCTTTCATGGAGCAAGTAATCGACCACAGACGCCAAGCCCTTAATTTCTAATTAAGAGACAATAACTTCCCATGTAACATTATAAAATTCTGAATCAATAAATTGTGAAAGCCGAACAAATCTCAGTTTGTTTGTCATTGATAGATGTATATTTCTGTAGGTTTTTGGGAATGATAATAGTTTAGCACTTGGGCATTTTACCAATTGACATGCTGCTTAGCATAACGGGCAGGTTATAACAAGGATACACTATACAAAACATCAACATTCTGCAAGCACCTTCAGAATTGTTAAGAGTAATTTAATCTTATATCAACAACTTAGAAACACAGCATCCAATCGACAACAGACTTTGAAAACGCTCCTATTTATGCCATATTTCAATAACTCATGTTCAGGATAAAATTTATTCCCATTTGATATCATAAAAGTCTGAATCATAAATTGTACAGGCGGAATGAAATTCGTATTGTTTGTAACTATTAAGATCTTTTTTCCAGAAATGATGATTCGTAGCTAAGTACTCTTACATTCTACAAAACAATATACGTTGTACACGGTTAAACATAGCTGCCGGGGCAGGCTATCAGACGTTGTTGTAAAGACTATTATTGTATCATCAGTAATTGTAAGTGCAAGTGGATGCTGGGAAACCTGATGATAATACACAGAGCCAATATGGGGCAATAAGCATGTGATAAATGAGATCATTATCCATTAAACTAATATGACAGATAATTATTGAAAACAGCACTCTAAAGATGTTGCAACTTGCTAGAGTTCCATACCTGTCAACACAGTGATGGATAAATATAAGTCCATCATAACTAGCCTACACCATGTCTAATCACTTTTATCCAAACTAATTCATATCGAAAAGAGTATTTATTGCAAAGCGGTATCCATGAATGGAGAAGCTTATCAACACACAATACTTACGCGGCCTATATTGGCAACTGCTCACCATCTGAAACCAGCAAAGGAAACATTGACCGACATCCAGGATAAATCCTGTTTGAGTCGCTCATTTACCTGATCACAACTTCACTCAAATGTCAGTATGAATACAAAGTTACTGACCATTGAGCGGAAACGCAATTAACGTCACTTAATGGTGTATTAAAAGACATATTATTGTTTGGGACTTTTTGTCTCCTTAAGTATTCTGTTTCGTAGTTATAATTACCAATTACCAATGAGAATAAACGCCTCATACTCACGAATATGCGAGTCTATGCTGACCGATTGTGAACCCGGTTAAGCGTCTCATTACCACTAAATACGATATGGAAATATCACACTCCTTCTCTGCATTGTTGTAGACTTGCTTCATATAGACACTTTAATATTTTCCAGGTACCCTGGCCAATTGAGTTTAGCATAAAATCTTTCCAAAATGTTCTTATTGGGAAATATGTAGAAATGACGTGTCTGGTAGACAGTTCTTGAAAAGGTGAATGTACAAACGTTAAAGTAATAGCAACATTATGGTCAAATTAGAATACAAAATTTAGATGATGTTTGAACTATTCGATGTGTTAAAAATATACCAAACCTGGTAATATGTAAAATGTTAAAAAAGGAGCGACTTGGAAGCAGAATACCACATGACGTCCCTACTTTAACAGCCTATCGCACGACCGGCAGTCGTGTTTGCTTGGATTATTTGATGATAAAGCATAACCTGCTTCATTGATGATAATATATCGGATGCACTAAAGTGCAAATGGGAAAACTGCATACCGTTCGCATTCATATTCAAGTGAAAATTGTCAACAACACTCAAAGGCGTTAATTAAATGTACATTTTACACCAACTCAGACATCCGCACTGGTGAGATGTATCGTGAGTTTCTGGTGCATAAAATGTCATACATTTATTGGCGATTTGGTGCTGTTACCAAAGACCAGAGACGGGAGATATGACAGTTATCATTACAACATGAGATGGATACTGGAATAAGGCATGCATAGAATGTATTTAATATTCTGATATGCATTTGTTTTTGCAGATGTTAAGATGGGTCTGTACGAGACGAATAATGGGAATCAATAACTGGGAGTGTGGTGGATTATGCATTCATATAAACAGGCACATAAAAACATGCAAAAGATCCTCAGAAACAGTGTGACATTCTGCCTTCTGGCAAATAATGTAATACGGTCATGGGGATCACGAGCAATATTATACCGTAGTGTGCATAAATGGGCTCATTAGAAGCACAACGCTGGCAATACACACATCAAAACATACATAAAAACACAGACAACGGAACGAAAAACAAATGAACATCAATGATCAAATTCATAATGTTGTCATGAATAGATACTAAAGAACAGGCACTTGTAACTTACAGATAATATTTAGTGGTAATACTCACGTTGACATTTGCCATCTTGACAAACTGATTCGTGAGGAGGACATTGATGAGATTCTTCTATGATTTCGCCGAAGCTGTCGTGACAGTCTTCACAGTACTTACACGTGTACATGGTCTCACAATCTTTTGACATCCAAGAGAAGCCGATCTGAAACCAATACTAGAGTTAACACATTTGGAAATTAATATCATTCCTTCTCATTTGTGAATAGACCTCAGGAGCACACCTGAAAAGGAACTGATTATAGGCAACTGAGCTCTGGGTCATTCACTCACTTGTGTAGATGGCTGTATATGTACAATAATATATATTTACTTCTATTGTGAATGCATATTTTCTAGACCTACTCCAACCCGTTTGAAACAACAATGCATCGTTCATTGTCAATTTGTAACACTGCTCTCATACTTGTACCTGTAGATTCTGGCCATTTTCGCCGATGCAGCCACACTCGTATGGGTCAACACACTTGTTATCTTTAATCACTTGGTTACCAGGACAAGCACAAGTCTCTGTGCTTTGGAGAGAGCACAGTTCTTCAGCCTTGGGTCGTGTACAAGATTTTTCACAAGCAGGCCCCGAGAATACGTATTCACGACCACCATCGCACACCATGGCTGCCACACAAGGGACGCTTTATGTTTATAGTTAGAACGACAAACCCATCTTCCCAAATCCCCATCGAACCGAAAGTCTACCCATTAGCTGAGTCAGTTAGTGTTGAAGCACCGCGTATCTGACCAATAAGTGTAATGAAATTAAATATATCATGTTCATAACTCCCACAAATGAGGTTGTTAACATAAAGTAGCAGATCTCACTCGCTGTAGATGTCTGCAAAGCGATAACAATTGTTAACTGCTAGGTCAAATAATGCAACTCACGACACATATGTGGGGATCTCCAATTTACTTTAAATCCTTTGTCTGCGCACGCGCCAGCTAGCGCACTGAGGGCGCCACACGATGCGTCGGTATCTCCTTCGTTGGAGCACACATCATAACGGCATGCCAGCCCAAAGATGTTCATAAACGCTGGGTTGATAGTGAGGCAATTGGCGAAGGGTGAATCAATGTTTGGGTCCACGATATAACCGCAGTACTCAATGCTATCAAAAGCTGGGTCGTCGCATTTCTTGGGATCATCTACTTCGACAACTTGGCATCTGATACACATGTTTGGGCCATGATGAGATATGCATGGCCATATACAATAAATAAACCATTCAATACCCATCGTTTATAAGAAGGGCACTTTAAGTTCAAAATACTATATGAAGTTGTTCCATTCAAGGCAATCATAACCCGTAGCGGGTAAGGCTGTTTGGTGATCCCAATTTGATTAAACAATACTGCGCATAGAAAAAGAATGCCAATTTGAGTCGGCAGGATCAAGCCACCAGTGAAATGTGGTATTGGTTCAATGCAGACAGAGTATCCTGACCTAATGTGATATATCAGAATAATAGAAACAGTGGTTGCTTCATTCCACCATTGCTTACTCTGGATCCTCCGGGTCATCGACCTGCCAGCTGTTGCCAACTTTGGAGTAACGAGCCGGGTCCCCCCACATATCGACTCCACTTTGCGTAGTCAAATCGTCACTAATATCCCCATTGTTATTGCCACATAAACCAGCAGTCTGCTCAGTCAGGGTTTCAGGCATCCATACATCCGCCACCAACGATCCATCAAACTGGACCCTCAAACCAAAATCTGTGTCCACTGTTATGAATGCCCCGTTCCTCTGAACAGAGACGCGCCCGTTGGCGTAGGTCCTTATGTCAGTGAAATCATAATTTGTTCACCATTCACCTGCCAACATTGGTCATTCAAGGATTGACTATGAAACAAAGATAAATGTTCAAGTACATTCAAGATGTGTGTTTCTATTGTGACAAAAACTGCTTCGAGGAATTGCCACTGACCACAACAAGTCCATTCCGACCAAGACGAATGGTGAAGCCATACACGGTGACCTCTATGTAGGAAGGATAAGCCACGGCTGTGTTGCCATGCCGGTGTTCCGTTCTGCCGTACACCTGGAAGGCGGGTACGTTAGCAGCATTTGCAGATGATGCAAGCAGATGTTTACAGGTGCCGTGGTATATGATATGTTGGCCATCCGCCGTGAAGTAGTGGGGATCCCCAAACATGACACACACGGTTGTCCCTGAAGGCAGCAGATTTTATTTACTGTTTGCAAACATATATTGTAATGATAAAAATATTTAATATATCTATAATAAAATGCATTTAGTGTTTTCGGCTTGTGGAAATGGAGTATTCTCCTCTCAAAAGTGTACGTTAACTAAGGCGGAGAACGTTCAAATCTTTACAAAAGCGCAATCACATTAATTGATAATTAAGCCAAATATCCATCTTTGTATGCTGCCATTTACAAACATAGGTAGAATTGTTTCAAATAACTTACTGTACTGACACTGATCGCCGGAGTACCCGTATCTACACCTACACACGTGGTCGACGCCATCTTGGATACACCATCCGCCATTCTGACATGGTTTACTCATGCAGGCTGCCCAAAACAGAAGAAAATGCTTTCAAAAGCCAGGCGCAAAAAAAATGTATCCACCTATTTTGCATGTAAAGATAACCCCAGTGAATGTTAATTGCCCATGGGCAGGCCTTACAGTACAAAACATTGATCAGCCTTTTTTTGCTGGTGCTATTTTTCCTCACCAAAAGGCGGCATTAATAATTGGCTCCACCCCTCTACCCTCATGCCACACCCCATCGTTACTCACATGGACAACAAGTGGCGATCTTGTAATACAGCGCTCCTCGACCTTTCTCACATTGAACCAACTCAGAGCCTTCAACATCCAGCTTTTTGATATCACCATCTACGCCGTCTTTGAATCCAGGGAAAAGGCGTGATCGACACCTGGACACAAGGCTTTGTGAGCTCGACATTTTCCGGGTAAATATATATTTGCCAGTGCATGTGCGGCCCTGTTGTATTTCAATTTGTCAACCTTTTCCTCCTCAAATTTGAGGTACAGATTTGGCGAGGAGCACTGCATGCTTGCTGAAATAATTGGACGAAAAGGGAACACAGACTGAATAAAGATATAGGATACATTGCGAACATGTATTCGGAAATGGTTTCATTGTACTTACTTTGTATCTCGCAAAATTCCCCCACGAATCCCTCAGCACACCTACAGGCTTCGCTGCCATCTTGTTGAATACACGTACCACCATTGAGACAAATATTGTTTGCGCACTCTGGGTATTCTGAAATTATATTCACATTGAATGCAGCTGCATCTAAAGTTACTTCATCCCTATTTGATGAGTGTCCGTTATTGGGATCTCTCTATAAGCGTTCAGTTACAACTGTTCGGTAATGGCGTTATCGGAGAGCAAGTAAAAGTTGAATAAACTAGTTATATATGTTTTAAAATTTCCACGGGGAGGTTATTATCAACATTCGATTTATCAAATAGCTTGTCAGCATTGGCTTGCTCTGAATATTTTGAGATTGACCATTTTGACCCAAAACTACTGCATCTTATTCTACATCAATGAACAACCATAGATGCTAACCCTTTTCGCAGTTTCTGCCATGCAGTCCAAGCCGACACAAACATTTGTAGTAAGGCGGACTTAGACTGAAATCACATGCGCTTTTACCTTGACAAGGCGAAGGTGAGTCGCATGGGTCTGAAAAAGAAAAAAGGACAGTAATTTATATTTTGTTTGGGATTTAGTGTGGTGCCTGGATTAAATATGTTAAGATGGAACGATGAAGCGTTAGATATTGGCGATGAGGGAAAATGGAATGCCGCGGTTTAAAAGATCTAACCTGTGCAGATAGTAATGATTCGGACGGAAATCGCCAAATGAAGGCATTAGAAAGTCAGCCGTGATGATACGTTACCTGTAATGACGACGGTGGCGATTTTGATGATGATGATGATGATGATAATGATAATGATGATGATAATGACGATGATAGCGATTAATATGCTGACGTTCACGATGATGAATATGAAGTCAATAATAATGATAATAATTCTAAAAATAATGATGATGTTGATAACTAAGATGATAATGCTGACCAGGATGATCACGAGGAATATCATAACTTACTGTATTCACAGAGATCACCATGGAAGCCATCAGCACAATCACAGGTAAATGTGCTTCCGGAAGCGATACACGATCCTTTATTCAGACAGGGATTGTCTAATCCATTGTTTACGTTGCAGGGATCGTCAGAATTGTCAATAGGTACATCTGATCACATATTTACCCACACAAACCAACATAAGTCGTCATATTTGCACAGAATACCTAGGTTTTCTATTTGCTTGACATCGTTAGCCTGTGCTGTGCTGCACTGTCCATGGCGGTCTGTATATGTAATTGCAATGTAACATTTTACATCTCAAACATACCAAGCTTTTTCATATAGTGTTTCTTGTTGCAAAGGGGGTCGTTACAACAGACGGTACAGCTGGGACGGTCGATGCCAGAGACGCAACTCTGCTCGTTCCGCTTTCTCGCTTGTTTACACTCAGACTTTTTCATGCATCCTTTGGAGACTTCGTACCTGGTCTTCCCGCCAGGTGCGGCGAAGTAATCATAACGCGTCGAGCAGATCTATAATCAAGATTTGAAGTGATGCTGTCAATTGATGCATTGGCACGAAAATATTAACTAAACTTACAATGCCACACAATAATGGCATATACCTAACGATAGTTTGTGACATAGAGCGAGTCACTCAATATTGCTAATGGGCAAACAATGGTCAGTGCTAATTGACCCACATTTTGTGATCATCATGTGAGAAAATTGGCACAGAAAACGTACCAAGATTTGCTAAGTGACACAAACACATACAGTAATTCTCATAATTAACCTTGACCTCTGCTATACCATACTTATTTTATAATCGTTGAAGAGAACTACCCATCGCTGCAAAACTTCACAAAACTGTAACATAACATCTATTTCGAATCTTGATACATAAATGCTAATGTATATAAGTTATCGAATAAACTAATATTACCTGTCCTGTAGTACACGTCTGAAGATCCTGGGAGTTGCAATAATCGTGTTCAAGTTCACCAGTCAGAACGTCTTTAACCAGGTGTGCGTTTTTACAAGTATAGCAGCGTTTTTGTGTTAGATCACCTGTATGGTGGAAAATGCAACCATCTTGCAATGTGTTTACATTAATGACAGGTGAAGACATTGATCTGTGTAATAAATATTGCATAATATTCTATACATAGAAGTTTTATAAAAACCACCTTATTTAACCAAACAACGACGGTTTCATTGCTGAACACCATTGTCATAACAAACTCTCTCTCGATCCTCAAGCAGCATGGTCACACGATGAGCCTATCTTTTAGTGTGGTAACATTAAAGCAATTATCATACACATGGTAATGTTAGGAGTGCACTGAACTTAACTATATCGTGGTCATAGAGACTTCAGTGATCTCTTTAGAACAATAACTATGTAACATTAATCAGTACATGTTTATCATCGTCATATTCGATATTGGTGTATAACCTAAATATTACTGATATTGGTAAGATTATATAACCGAAATATTTCTGAAAAAATCAGAAGCGAAGGGGAAACTGTTCCTTTAAGGAATCTATGAATTTCAAGGTGGTAAATTATAGGCCTTGAAAGATGATCGCAGTAAAAAAAGCAATGCAATTTGTAAAGCTTAGAATGTAACATATTAAACAAAATGCTAGATTTGCTTGGCATATGTCACCAGAAAAGAACCCAGTTTCTTTTATGCATCAAAGGCGCTTTGGAAAACGTCTGTGTCAAGATTTATATCATACTAACAATGTTCGCTGCTCTTACCTGGACAACAGATCTCAGTCCTATAGCGAGCTGTACCGTTGCTGAAGGGTAAGCAATGGGAAACAGAGACATCACGCACTATGTACTGGCGTTCGTACCCCATTATGCGTGCGCACTCATCCAGGTATACTGGGTCCTGAAAGTTAACACCGCTGCTACAATGTCTCCGCATGTCAGGTCGTCTGAGTATTGGTGAGTTTGGTCTTCTCTCTCCTCTCCCCCTCTCTACTATCAACTACTTCGGTCCTTGGGATCTTGGTACTGTTATCCGGACATGCTGCAAACAACACATGCAAGGGGTCCTTGAATCTTGGTACTGTTAACCGGACATGCTGCAACAACACATGCAAGGGTATATATATATATCTACATATATATATATATATGTATATGCATATATATTTATATATATATGTATTTATATAAATATACACATATATATATACATATATATATATATATATATATATATATATATATATATATATATATATATATATATATATATATATATATCTCTATATATATATATATATATATATATATATATATATATATATATATATATATATATATATAGAAATATATATTTACATATAAAAGCACTAGGGGATCATATGTGACATATGTTGTCTTGTTGAGCGGCTTCATCTGAAACATAGCATCAGTTTGCTCTTCTTCCATTTGATGAAAATTAATGCTCGACCGAAGGCTGGAAACCTAACTGTGGTAGGCTTCAAGGGGTTGTCACTTATTCTTAGGATAACATATTGGCTCCTTAGTATTTGTATGTGGTAATGTGTGTTGAAATGGTGAACCAGAGATGACGTTTTGGGGTGATATGCAGTGGGGTGGGGGGTGGGGGGGTTGGTTTGGACTTTATGGCCTACAATGGTTTGTTGCTGGACGTGGTGGGGTTGTTGGGTGTGTTTGAGTTTGGGACGGGTAGGGTTGTAGTGCGACGGGTTGTCTAGATTAGGGCGGCGTAACAGCGGGGGTAAGCGTGGAGTATTTAGCTTGGGCTAGGGTGGAGTAACGGTTGGGGCAGGGGGGTAAAGGCGGGCGTAGGTACTTACAAGGATTACGGGAGCCAGGTTGCATTATATGGGCGAATTTGCTCGCAAAAATCTCTTTTTAGATAACGCACATGATACGGTTATGAAGAATATATGTCCAGTTAATTCGGTAAGCTTAACGTTGCATTAATAAATGCTTCGCAAATTATGTTCCTAACAGTGTGACTCACTATTTAATAAACACACTAAAATATTGCAGTGGATGGTGATTTTTAATAATACATCTTCGCAAGACACACAAATAACTCACACAATATTCGTAGCAAGCCTTCTGCGACCGTGATAAGTAAGATGACGAAAGTCCATCTCATGCCTCCCAGTAACGCCATCTTGGTAATGGCTACTGTATCGCATTAGTGGATGCTTTTATCAAGTTGTTGTACTACAAAACTACACAAATAAACACGGCTGCATGTACATGTGTTACCGCCTTTGCAGGTGGAAGTCTATTTGCAATTTTCGATTTTGTGATAATCATTAAGGGTCAATAAATATGTGTTTGGTCAGACAACATAGAATGATATTATCGCCTCAAAGCAATAAAGCCAAACCGTCGAGTGGTTTTCAGAATGCAAACTTGGGTGAGAAGCAGGGCGGTTGAAGCATGAAATATC
Source organism: Urechis unicinctus (assembly GCA_034190875.2). Classification (NCBI taxonomy): domain Eukaryota; kingdom Metazoa; phylum Annelida; class Polychaeta; order Xenopneusta; family Urechidae; genus Urechis; species Urechis unicinctus. Next base: position 22,800,833 of record CM067342.1, read on the forward strand.
GTGTTTTCTCGTTGATCACGGTAATAAGGACTTAATGAATACATTGTCAACTCAAGTACCTCCAAGCTCTGGCCAATGATGTACAAGTTTCCATGGTGGCATTACGTATGAATGACAATTCTACTGGGTATGAATCGACGATAATTGTAAGCATCAGTGGATGTTCAATGCCTCTACTCTGCGCCGTCCAACATTTATATTGTGCGAAAAAGAACATTGCTTTGATTTGAGCACGACATGGAAAACAATAGCCACATCTGGTGGGAATCTGAGTAAACAACACGCGACGCTAGTAATTTTTATCGCATGATACTTGCGCAGATGTCCAGGTATTCATACAACAGCAATATCTTGTGAGAAAATGCCACAACTGACTATCTCCTGTAGCAGACGCTCTGATATGCTGTAACAAAGTTCAGAATGGTTTGTTTCTTACTGCTAACCTGATTTAAATGCCTTATTGGACAACCATTAATTTCTTATGATTTTGTATAGCAATGATGTTATGGGTTCCTAGGTCTGTTCTTTCCGATACGACTACTTTGCCGCTCTCGGAGGAAAGACGAGGTACCGAATCACGAAAGGCTGTATGTCCAAGCAAGAGTGTAAAAATGACAAAAGTAACAGCTCGTTTTCAATCATTGTGAGATTTCCACTTTCAATCAATCCAAATACTAGTCTTCAACAAATATTCTAGTGTAATTCATTAAAAATGTAGTGTTTACGTACCTTTACCAATAACTTCACATAACGACCCAGATGCTGAGCTCTGAATGGTGTCGTGAATGTCTGCAGATGTTTGCGACTCACCGATTTGCTATTGTCACTATTCTGAATTTAACCATATTACTGATGAATTCTTATCTGAAGCTTTTTGTTGTTGGTGGCGTCTGATTTATGTCATGAACGACTTATAAATATGAACTGATGGTCCATTAATGACAACACAGAAATATAATAGTATGAGCCGAATGGAGGGAACACTACTGTGATGGCGTGCCTCTGTGGTCTGCTAATATCAGATGTAACTATGTCGCAGAATACCCTGACTGTGCTAGCAATTCGGGTCAAAATGGAGGGTTGGTGTTGGTGCTGGTATTGAAACATGCATGCGTGCAGAAGGATACGTTGGGGACTTCTGCAAGACAGAGGTGTTCTTCCCCAGACCTGTACATCAAGCCAAATGAAGTAAATATTGAACGAGACATGGGCAACAGGGAGAATAGTTGCATGGCAAAATATACATAAACAAAAGCTAAATCGAGTACAGAAACTCTTGTTGGTTTGTGTCGTTCGCACCTCTTCCATAGTTTCATTGACGGAGTGTATGGTAATCTCAATCAATTGGCTGTAGAAGGATCCGAGGTCATTAAATGTGAGGTGGGCGACGGAACGATGCAATACCAGGTTACTGTTTGTTGCCTATGTAACTTATTCAGGTGTGCATGGGTTGTGGAAGCAGTTATTTTTTCTCTAGCCTTTTGATGCGGCTTGGCAATGTATATGAACGAGCGTGGATGTGTATTTATTTTTGTTAATCCTAGCCACGGTTAATTTAATCTTCATAAATAATGACAAGCTGGAACACGTAATATACTGTTGAATATATGCTCTCGTCAGGTTTTGTGAAAGAATTTGCGATTGTTTTGGGCAGCCTGTTTGGGTAATCCGTGTCAGAATGGCGGATGGTGTGTTCAAGGTGGCTTCGAACACGTGTGTAGGTGTAGATACGGGTACTCGGGCGACCAGTGTCAGTAGAGTAAGTTTTTGGACTGACCAGTGCCTTATCAGCACTATTCAACCACTAGAAACACCATAATAAAATATACAATATTTAATACTTTGCTCACAATTTAAAAGTATTTCCCTTTGATAATTATATTTTCGACAATGGTTTACATAGAGTTGATATTGTTGCATGCATACGATAGCAACATCTCCCATTAGTCGTATAGGATTGGATTGTGGCGACAAATAATCTAACGAAATTCAGTTGTCAGTTTTAAGACGAAACAAAATAAAGTGTTAGCTCATTTAATTTAAAGTTTCTTTGGCAGTTTGATGATAAATGATGACGCCTTTTCAACCACCGGAGTCAAGGCGTCAATGTTGACTCGCTGTGCTCCGCAACCACCGGAAACGGGAATTGGGCACGTTGACAGTGCATAATCGTAATCTCCAATCGTAAGTCACGTTTGTTAGTCAGCCCCCAGCATTCTCTAGATGGTTTAACTACCTAATCAACTTTGTTTGACCCGGGTGATCAGTGGTCGGGTAATTAGAGATCGTTACGTAATCAGGATTAAGCTGTTACAGTCGATGGTTTTTAAAATCGATCGACTGCAACGCGTCCCCTTTAACGAGGCGATTCGTCGGAAATGTCCCGATTAACCGAGTGAAATTGCATTGCTTGGAATGGTTTCCCGGTTTGCGTCCCCTTTATTGAGGAATTCCCATTTGCGAGGTCCCGTTTTAACGAGGTTGCACTGACACACACACACACACACACACACACACACACACACACACACACACACACACACACACACACACACACACACACACACACACACACACACACACACACACACACACACACACACACACACATGCACAAACACACACACGCGGACACACACACACATATATGTATATATATATATATATATATATATATATATATATATATATATATATATATATATATATATATATATATATATATATATATATATATTTGAAACCTAACTGTTATCGGCTTCAAAGGGTTGTCACTTATTTTCAGGATAACATATTGGCTCCTTAGTATTTGCATGTGCTAATGTGTGTTTAAATGGGGAGGCTGAGATGAGGTTTTGGGGTGATATGCGGGTGCGTAGTTACTCTGGACTTCTGGACCTACGATGGTTTGTTGCTGGACGTAGGGTGGTGGTGCGACGGGTTGTCTAGATTGGGGTGGTGTAACAGCGGGGGTAAGCGTGGAGTAACAGCTTGGGCTAGGGCGGAGTAACGGTTGGGGTAATAGTGATTTAGCATGACAGGGAGTAAAGGCGGGCGTTAGGGTGATGTACTGACAAGGATTACGGGAGCCAGGGTGCATTATATGGGCGAATTTGCTCGCAAAAATCTCTTTTTAGATAACGCACATGATACGGTTGATGAAGATTTGTCTTAATATAACAGTATGCTTTGCAATATATATCCAGTTAATTCGGTTAGTTACTACATTACATTAATTTACGCCTCGCAAATTATGGTCCTAACAGTGTGACTCACAATTTAAAAAACACACTAGAATATTGCAATGATTGATGATTTTTTACAAATATATGGTCGCAAGATAAAAATATAACTCTCACAATCCCTTTTTTTCGTGGCACGCCTTCTGCGACGGTGACAATTAAGAGGACGAAAGTCCATCTCATGCCTCCCAGTGACGCCATCTTGGTAATGAACACTATAACACATAAGTGGATGCTTTTATCAAGCTGTTGTTCTACAAAAACACAGAACAAACCATAGCTGCACGTGCATGTGTCAAATTGCAATTTTCGATTTGGTGATAATCAATAAATGTCATTAAACATGTGTTCGGTCAAACAACATAGAATGATATTCACACCGCAAAGGAATAAAGCCAAAATGTCGTGTGGTTTGTAGAATGCAAACTTTGGGTGAAAAAAGCAGGGCGGTTGAAGCATGAAATATCGTTTTTACTCGTTGACCGCGATAATATGAGGTTACGAGGAACAGCAGGGCTGGCAGGTAAGGCAGCTGCCGGGTCACGAGTTCGACTTAACCACCCATTATACTCATCTATATGAGAAATGAATCCATTCCTTCGTACCGTGTGGTTTGTAGAATGCAAACTTTGGGTGAAAAAGCAGGGCGGTTGAAGCATGAAATATCGTGTTTTCTCGTTGACCGCGATAATATGAGGTTACGAGGAACAGCAGGGCTGGCAGGTAAGGCAGCTGCCGGGTCACGAGTTCGACTTAACCACCCATTATACTCATCTATATGAGAAATGAATCCATTCCTTCATACCGTCACCTTTATTCATAGCATGGTCTTAGCCATAGACCCACCCACCCGTCCATTGGACGCTGGCCGCTCATCTACGATCAAAATAAATACTGTTCTGTTTGATAACCCTTTTTATAACACATGGGGTTGAATCAACGTCATAATACTTTAACGATGGCTTAGACCCTGTTTGTAAGCATCCATGGATGAACTTTCCGTCGTCCAAAATTTATTTAGCGCGAAAAAGTACATTGCTTGACGTCGTGTTACAGGGTCTATGAGTATATTATAAGAGGTCTTCAAGTGGTCATATTAATCACTAATGTATATACAGAAGCGAGGACAATTTCTTGTTCACATTCTCTAAGACACATGCCATTCACGGCGTCATTCGTTCTGGCTAATGTCATGATATTTCGGCATTTTAATCGTCTTTTGTTTGAATTTACAATGATTCACTATGCTGGTATTATTTATCGTGGAATAAGTATTCACTGTATTTTCCAGGTGTTAACGGAGATAATATCAATAGTAATAAAAGATTTGAGCACGACATGGAAAACATTAGCCACATCTGGTGGGAGTCTGAGTAAACAACACGCGACGCTAGTAATTTTTATCGCGTGATACTTGCGCAGATGTCCAGGTATTCATACAACAGCAATATCATGTGAGAAAATGCCACAACTGACTATCTCCTGTAGCAGACGCTCTGATATGCTGTAACAAAGTTCAGAATGGTTTGTTTCTTACTGCTAACCTGATTTGAATGCCTTTCTGGACAACCATTAATTTCTTATGATTTTGTATAGCTGTGATGTCAGGTCTTCCTAGGTCTGTTCTTTCCGATACAATTACTTTGCCGCACCTGGAGGAAAGACGAGGTACCAAATCACGAAAGGCTGTATGTCCAAGCAAGAGTGTAGAAATGACAAAAGTAACAGCTCGTTTTCAATCATTGTGAGATTTCCACTTTCAATTAATCCAAATACTAGTCTTCAACAAATATTCTAGTGTAATTCATTAAAAATGTAGTGTTTACGTACCTTTACCAATAACTTCACATAACGACCCAGATGCTGAGCTCTGAATGGTGTCGTGAATGTCTGCAGACGTTTGCGATTTGCGATTTGGTCATTTTTCTGAATTTAACCATATTACTGATGAATTCTTATCTGAAGCTTTTTGTTGATGGTGGCGTCTGCTTTATGTCATGTACGACTTATGAAGATGAACTGATGGTCCATTAATGACAACATAGAAATATATTAGTATGAGCCGAATGGAGGGAACACTACTGTGATGGCGTGCCTCTGTGGTCTGCTAATATCAGATGTAACTATGTCGCAGAATACCCTGACTGTGCTAGCAATTCGGGTCTAAATGGAGGGTTGGTGTTGGTGCTGGCATTGAAACATGCATGCGTACAGAAGGATTCGCTAGGGACTTCTGCAAGACAGAGGTGTTCTTCCCCAGACCTGTACATCAAGCCAAATGAAGTAAATATTGAACGAGACATGGGCAACAGGGAGAATAGTTGCATGGCAAAATATACATAAACGAAAGCTAAATCGAGTACAGAAACTCTTGTTGGTTTGTGTTGTTCGCACCTCTTCCATAGTTTCATTGACGGAGTGCATGGTAATCTCAATCAATTGGCCGTAGAAGGATCCGAGGTCATTAAATGTGAGGTGGGCGAAGTAACGATGCAATACCAGGTTACTGTTTGTTGCCTATGTGAGTAACTTATTCAGGTGTGCATGGGTTGTGGGAGCAGTTATTTTTGGCAATGTATATGAACGAGCGTGGATGTGTATTTATTTTTGTTAAGCCTAGCCACGGTTAATTTAATCTTCATAAATAATGACAAGCTGGAACACGTAATATACTGTTGAATATATGCTCTCGTCAGGTTTTGTGAAAGAATTTGCGATTGTTTTGGGCAGCCTGTTTGGGTAATCCGTGTCAGAATGGCGGATGGTGTGTTCAAGGTGGCTTCGAACACGTGTGTAGGTGTAGATACGGGTACTCGGGCGACCAGTGTCAGTAGAGTAAGTTTTTGGACTGACCAGTGCCTTATCAGCACTATTCAACCACTAGAAACACCATAATAAAATATACAATATTTAATACTTTGCTCACAATTTAAAAGTATTTCCCTTTGATAATTATATTTTCGACAATGGTTTACATAGAGTTGATATTGTTGCATGCATACGATAGCAACATCTCCCATTAGTCGTATAGGATTGGAAACAAATAATCTAACGAAATTCAGTTGTCAGTTTTAAGACGAAACAAAATAAAGTGTTAGCTCATTTAATTTAAAGTTTCTTTGGCAGTTTGATGATAAATGATGACGCCTTTTCAACCACCGGAGTCAAGGCGTCAATGTTGACTCGCTGTGCTCCGCAACCACCGGAAACGGGAATTGGGCACGTTGACAGTGCATAATCGTAATCTCCAATCGTAAGTCACGTTTGTTAGTCAGCCCCCAGCATTCTCTAGATGGTTTAACTACCTAATCAACTTTGTTTGACCCGGGTGATCAGTGGTCGGGTAATTAGAGATCGTTACGTAATCAGGATTAAGCTGTTACAGTCGATGGTTTTTAAAATCGATCGACTGCAACGCGTCCCCTTTAACGAGGCGATTCGTCGGAAATGTCCCGATTAACCGAGTGAAATTGCATTGCTTGGAATGGTTTCCCGGTTTGCGTCCCCTTTATTGAGGAATTCCCATTTGCGAGGTCCCGTTTAACGAGGTTGCACTGAACACACACACACACACACACACACACACACACACACACACACACACACACACACACACACACACACACACACACACACACACACACACACACACACACACACACACACACACACACACACACACACACACACACACACACACACACACACACACACACACACACATATATATATATATATATATATATATATATATATATATATATATATATATATATATATATATATATATATATATATATTTGAAACCTAACTGTGATCGGCTTCAAAGGGTTGTCACTTATTTTCAGGATAACATATTGGCTCCTTAGTATTTGCATGTGCTAATGTGTGTTTAAATGGGGAGGCTGAGATGAGGTTTTGGGGTGATATGCGGGTGCGTAGTTACTCTGGACTTCTGGACCTACGATGGTTTGTTGCTGGACGTAGGGTGGTGGTGCGACGGGTTGTCTAGATTGGGGTGGTGTAACAGCGGGGGTAAGCGTGGAGTAACAGCTTGGGCTAGGGCGGAGTAACGGTTGGGGTAATAGTGATTTAGCATGACAGGGAGTAAAGGCGGGCGTTAGGGTGATGTACTGACAAGGATTACGGGAGCCAGGGTGCATTATATGGGCGAATTTGCTCGCAAAAATCTCTTTTTAGATAACGCACATGATACGGTTGATGAAGATTTGTCTTAATATAACAGTATGCTTTGCAATATATATCCAGTTAATTCGGTTAGTTACTACATTACATTAATTTACGCCTCGCAAATTATGGTCCTAACAGTGTGACTCACAATTTAAAAAACACACTAGAATATTGCAATGATTGATGATTTTTTACAAATATATGGTCGCAAGATAAAAATATAACTCTCACAATCCCCTTTTTCGTGGCACGCCTTCTGCGACGGTGACAATTAAGAGGACGAAAGTCCATCTCATGCCTCCCAGTGACGCCATCTTGGTAATGAACACTATAACACATAAGTGGATGCTTTTATCAAGCTGTTGTTCTACAAAAACACAGAACAAACCATAGCTGCACGTGCATGTGTCAAATTGCAATTTTCGATTTGGTGATAATCAATAAATGTCATTAAACATGTGTTCGGTCAAACAACATAGAATGATATTCACACCGCAAAGGAATAAAGCCAAAATGTCGTGTGGTTTGTAGAATGCAAACTTTGGGTGAAAAAGCAGGGCGGTTGAAGCATGAAATATCGTGTTTTCTCGTTGACCACGATAATATGAAGTTACGAGGAACAGCAGGGCTGGCAGGTAAGGCAGCTGCCGGGTCATGAGTTCGACTTAACCACCCATTATACTCATCTATATGAGAAATGAATCCATTCCTTCATACCGTCACCTTTATTCATAGCATGGTCTTAGCCATAGACCCACCCACCCGTCCATTGGACGCTGGCCGCTCATCTACGATCAAAATAAATACTGTTCTGTTTGATAACCCTTTTTATAACACATGGGGTTGAATCAACGTCATAATACTTTAACGATGGCTTAGACCCTGTTTGTAAGCATCCATGGATGAACTTTCCGTCGTCCAAAATTTATTTAGCGCGAAAAAGTACATTGCTTGACGTCGTGTTACAGGGTCTATGAGTATATTATAAGAGGTCTTCAAGTGGTCATATTAATCACTAATGTATATACAGAAGCGAGGACAATTTCTTGTTCACATTCTCTAAGACACATGCCATTCACGGCGTCATTCGTTCTGGCTAATGTCATGATATTTCGGCATTTTTAATCGTCTTTTGTTTGAATTTACAATGATTCACTATGCTGTGTTTATCGTGGAATAAGTATTCACTGTATTTTCCAGGTGTTAACGAAGATAATATCAATAGTAATAAAAGATTTGAGCACGACATGGAAAACATTAGCCACATCTGGTGGGAGTCTGAGTAAACAACACGCGACGCTAGTAATTTTTATCGCGTGATACTTGCGCAGATGTCCAGGTATTCATACAACAGCAATATCTTGTGAGAAAATGCCACAACTGACTATCTCCTGTAGCAGACGCTCTGATATGCTGTAACAAAGTTCAGAATGGTTTGTTTTTCTTACTGCTAACCTGATTTAAATACCTTTCTGGACAACCATTAATTTCTTATGACTTTGTATAGCAATGATGTCAGGTCTTCCTAGGTCTGTTCTTTCCGATACAATTACTTTGCCGCACCTGGAGGAAAGACGAGGTACCGAATTACGAAAGGCTGTATGTCCAAGCAAGAGTGTAGAAATGACAAAAGTAACAGCTCGTTTTCAATCATTGTGAGATTTCCACTTTCAATTAATCCAAATACTAGTCTTCAACAAATATTCTAGTGTAATTCATTAAAAATGTAGTGTTTACGTACCTTTACCAATAACTTCACATAACGACCCAGATGCTGAGCTCTGAATGGTGTCGTGAATGTCTGCAGACGTTTGCGATTTGCGATGGTCACTTTTCTGAATTTAACCATATTACTGATGATGAATTCTTATCTGAAGCTTTTTGTTTGATGGTGGCGTCTGGTTTATGTCATGTACGACTTATGAAGATGAACTGATGGTCCATTAATGACAACACAGAAATATATTAGTATGAGCCGAATGTGGGGAACACTACTGTGATGGCGTGCCTCTGTGGTCTGCTAATATCAGATGTAACTATGTCGCAGAATACCCTGACTGTGCTAGCAATTCGGGTCTAAATGGAGGGTTGGTGTTGGTGCTGGCATTGAAACATGCATGCGTGCAGAAGGATTCGCTGAGGACTTCTGCAAGACAGAGGTGTTCTTCCCCAAACCTGTACATCAAGCCAAATGAAGTAAATATTGAACGAGACATGGGCAACAGGGAGAATATTTGCATGGCAAAATATACATAAACGAAAGCTAAATCGAGTACAGAAACTCTGGTTGGTTTTTGTCGTTCGCACCTCTTCCCAAGTTTCAATGACGGAGTGTATGGTAATCTCAATCAATTGGCCGTAGAAGGATCCGAGGTCATTAAATGTGAGGTGGGCGAAGTAACGATGCAATACCAGGTTACTGTTTGTTGCCTATGTAACTTATTCAGGTGTGCATGGGTTGTGGGAGCAGTTATTATTTCTCTAGCTTTTTGATGCGGCTTGGCAATGTATATGAACGAGCGTGGATGTGTATTTATTTTTGTTAAGCCTAGCCACGGTTAATTTAATCTTCATAAATAATGACAAGCTGGAACACGTAATATACTGTTGAATATATGCTCTCGTCAGGTTTTGTGAAAGAATTTGCGATTGTTTTGGGCAGCCTGTTTGGGTAATCCGTGTCAGAATGGCGGATGGTGTGTTCAAGATGGCTTCAAACACGTATGTAGGTGTAGATACGGGTACTCGGGCGACCAGTGTCAGTAGAGTAAGTTTTTGGACTGACCAGTGCCTTATCAGCACTATTCAACCACTAGAAACACCATCATAAAATATACAATATTTAATACTTTGCTAACAATTTAAAAGTATTTCCCTTTGATAATTATATTTTCGACAAAGGTTTACATAGAGTTGATATTGTTGCATGCATACGATAGCAACATCTCCCATTAGTCGTATAGAATTTGAAACAAGTAATCTAACGAAATTCAGTTGTCAGTTTTAAGACGAAACCAAATAAAGTGTTAGCTCATTTAATTTAAAGTTTCTTTGGCAGTTTGATGATAAATGATGACGCCTTTTCAACCACCGGAGTCAAGGCGTCAATGTTGACTCGCTGTGCTCCGCAACCACCGGAAACGGGAATTGGGCACGTTGACAGTGCATAATCGTAATCTCCAATCGTAAGTCACGTTTGTTAGTCAGCCCCCAGCATTCTCTAGATGGTTTAACTACCTAATCAACTTTGTTTGACCCGGGTGATCAGTGGTCGGGTAATTAGAGATCGTTACGTAATCAGGATTAAGCTGTTACAGTCGATGGTTTTTAAAATCGATCGACTGCAACGCGTCCCCTTTAACGAGGCGATTCGTCGGAAATGTCCCGATTAACCGAGTGAAATTGCATTGCTTGGAATGGTTTCCCGGTTTGCGTCCCCTTTATTGAGGAATTCCCATTTGCGAGGTCCCGTTTAACGAGGTTGCACTGACACACACACACACACACACACACACACACACACACACACACACACACACACACACACACACACACACACACACACACACACACACACACACACACACACACACACACACACACACACACACACACACACACACACACACACACACACACACACACACACACACCATATATATATATATATATATATATATATATATATATATATATATATATATATATATATATATATATTTGAAACCTAACTGTTATCGGCTTCAAAGGGTTGTCACTTATTTTCAGGATAACATATTGGCTCCTTAGTATTTGCATGTGCTAATGTGTGTTTAAATGGGGAGGCTGAGATGAGGTTTTGGGGTGATATGCGGGTGCGTAGTTACTCTGGACTTCTGGACCTACGATGGTTTGTTGCTGGACGTAGGGTGGTGGTGCGACGGGTTGTCTAGATTGGGGTGGTGTAACAGCGGGGGTAAGCGTGGAGTAACAGCTTGGGCTAGGGCGGAGTAACGGTTGGGGTAATAGTGATTTAGCATGACAGGGAGTAAAGGCGGGCGTTAGGGTGATGTACTGACAAGGATTACGGGAGCCAGGGTGCATTATATGGGCGAATTTGCTCGCAAAAATCTCTTTTTAGATAACGCACATGATACGGTTGATGAAGATTTGTCTTAATATAACAGTATGCTTTGCAATATATATCCAGTTAATTCGGTTAGTTACTACATTACATTAATTAACGCCTCGCAAATTATGGTCCTAACAGTGTGACTCACAATTTAAAAAAACACACTAGAATATTGCAATGATTGATGATTTTTTACAAATATATGGTCGCAAGATAAAAATATAACTCTCACAATCCCCTTTTTCGTGGCACGCCTTCTGCGACGGTGACAATTAAGAGGACGAAAGTCCATCTCATGCCTCCCAGTGACGCCATCTTGGTAATGAACACTATAACACATAAGTGGATGCTTTTATCAAGCTGTTGTTCTACAAAAACACAGAACAAACCATAGCTGCACGTGCATGTGTCAAATTGCAATTTTCGATTTGGTGATAATCAATAAATGTCATTAAACATGTGTTCGGTCAAACAACATAGAATGATATTCACACCGCAAAGGAATAAAGCCAAAATGTCGTGTGGTTTGTAGAATGCAAACTTTGGGTGAAAAAGCAGGGCGGTTGAAGCATGAAATATCGTTTTTACTCGTTGACCGCGATAATATGAGGTTACGAGGAACAGCAGGGCTGGCAGGTAAGGCAGCTGCCGGGTCACGAGTTCGACTTAACCACCCATTATACTCATCTATATGAGAAATGAATCCATTCCTTCGTACCGTGTGGTTTGTAGAATGCAAACTTTGGGTGAAAAAGCAGGGCGGTTGAAGCATGAAATATCGTGTTTTCTCTCGTTGACCGCGATAATATGAGGTTACGAGGAACAGCAGGGCTGGCAGGTAAGGCAGCTGCCGGGTCACGAGTTCGACTTAACCACCCATTATACTCATCTATATGAGAAATGAATCCATTCCTTCATACCGTCACCTTTATTCATAGCATGGTCTTAGCCATAGACCCACCCACCCGTCCATTGGACGCTGGCCGCTCATCTACGATCAAAATAAATACTGTTCTGTTTGATAACCCTTTTTATAACACATGGGGTTGAATCAACGTCATAATACTTTAACGATGGCTTAGACCCTGTTTGTAAGCATCCATGGATGAACTTTCCGTCGTCCAAAATTTATTTAGCGCGAAAAAGTACATTGCTTGACGTCGTGTTACAGGGTCTATGAGTATATTATAAGAGGTCTTCAAGTGGTCATATTAATCACTAATGTATATACAGAAGCGAGGACAATTTCTTGTTCACATTCCCCAAGACACATGCCATTCACAGCGTCATTCGTTCTGGCTAATGTCATGATATTTTCGGCATTTTAATCGTCTTTAGTTTGAATTTACAATGATTCACTATGCTGTGTTTATCGTGGAATAAGTATTCACTGTATTTTCCAGGTGTTAACGGAGATAATATCAATAGTAATAAAAGATTTGAGCACGACATGGAAAACATTAGCCACATCTGGTGGGAGTCTGAGTAAACAACACGCGACGCTAGTAATTTTTATCGCGTGATACTTGCGCAGATGTCCAGGTATTCATACAACAGCAATATCTTGTGAGAAAATGCCACAACTGACTATCTCCTGTAGCAGACGCTCTGATATGCTGTAACAAAGTTCAGAATGGTTTGTTTCTTACTGCTAACCTGATTTAAATACCTTTCTGGACAACCATTAATTTCTTATGACTTTGTATAGCAATGATGTCAGGTCTTCCTAGGTCTGTTCTTTCCGATACAATTACTTTGCCGCACCTGGAGGAAAGACGAGGTACCGAATTACGAAAGGCTGTATGTCCAAGCAAGAGTGTAGAAATGACAAAAGTAACAGCTCGTTTTCAATCATTGTGAGATTTCCACTTTCAATTAATCCAAATACTAGTCTTCAACAAATATTCTAGTGTAATTCATTAAAAATGTAGTGTTTACGTACCTTTACCAATAACTTCACATAACGACCCAGATGCTGAGCTCTGAATGGTGTCGTGAATGTCTGCAGACGTTTGCGATTTGCGATGGTCACTTTTCTGAATTTAACCATATTACTGATGAATTCTTATCTGAAGCTTTTTGTTGATGGTGGCGTCTGGTTTATGTCATGTACGACTTATGAAGATGAACTGATGGTCCATTAATGACAACATAGAAATATATTAGTATGAGCCGAATGGAGGGAACACTACTGTGATGGCGTGCCTCTGTGGTCTGCTAATATCAGATGTAACTATGTCGCAGAATACCCTGACTGTGCTAGCAATTCGGGTCTAAATGGAGGGTTGGTGTTGGTGCTGGCATTGAAACATGCATGCGTACAGAAGGATTCGCTAGGGACTTCTGCAAGACAGAGGTGTTCTTCCCCAGACCTGTACATCAAGCCAAATGAAGTAAATATTGAACGAGACATGGGCAACAGGGAGAATAGTTGCATGGCAAAATATACATAAACGAAAGCTAAATCGAGTACAGAAACTCTTGTTGGTTTGTGTTGTTCGCACCTCTTCCATAGTTTCATTGACGGAGTGCATGGTAATCTCAATCAATTGGCTGTAGAAGGATCCGAGGTCATTAAATGTGAGGTGGGCGACGGAACGATGCAATACCAGGTTACTGTTTGTTGCCTATGTGAGTAGTAACTTATTCAGGTGTGCATGGGTTGTGGGAGCAGTTATTTTTGGCAATGTATATGAACGAGCGTGGATGTGTATTTATTTTTGTTAAGCCTAGCCACGGTTAATTTAATCTTCATAAATAATGACAAGCTGGAACACGTAATATACTGTTGAATATATGCTCTCGTCAGGTTTTGTGAAAGAATTTGCGATTGTTTTGGGCAGCCTGTTTGGGTAATCCGTGTCAGAATGGCGGATGGTGTGTTCAAGGTGGCTTCGAACACGTGTGTAGGTGTAGATACGGGTACTCGGGCGACCAGTGTCAGTAGAGTAAGTTTTTGGACTGACCAGTGCCTTATCAGCACTATTCAACCACTAGAAACACCATCATAAAATATACAATATTTAATACTTTGCTAACAATTTAAAAGTATTTCCCTTTGATAATTATATTTTCGACAAAGGTTTACATAGAGTTGATATTGTTGCATGCATACGATAGCAACATCTCCCATTAGTCGTATAGAATTTGAAACAAGTAATCTAACGAAATTCAGTTGTCAGTTTTAAGACGAAACAAAATAAAGTGTTAGCTCATTCGGAGTCAAGGCGTCAATGTTGACTCGCTGTGCTCCGCAACCACCGGAAACGGGATTGGGGGCACGTTGACAGTGCATAATCGTAATCTCCAATCGTAAGTCACGTTTGTTAGTCAGCCCCCAGCATTCTCTAGATGGTTTAACTACCTAATCAACTTTGTTTGACCCGGGTGATCAGTGGTCGGGTAATTAGAGATCGTTACGTAATCAGGATTAAGCTGTTACAGTCGATGGTTTTTAAAATCGATCGACTGCAACGCGTCCCCTTTAACGAGGCGATTCGTCGGAAATGTCCCGATTAACCGAGTGAAATTGCATTGCTTGGAATGGTTTCCCGGTTTGCGTCCCCTTTATTGAGGAATTCCCATTTGCGAGGTCCCGTTTAACGAGGTTGCACTGAAACACACACACACACACACACACACACACACACACACACACACACACACACACACACACACACACACACACACACACACACACACACACACACACACACACCACACACACACACACACACACACACACACACACACACACACACACACACACACACACACACACACATATATATATATATATATATATATATATATATATATATATATATATATATATATATATATATATATATATTTGAAACCTAACTGTTATCGGCTTCAAAGGGTTGTCACTTATTTTCAGGATAACATATTGGCTCCTTAGTATTTGCATGTGCTAATGTGTGTTTAAATGGGGAGGCTGAGATGAGGTTTTGGGGTGATATGCGGGTGCGTAGTTACTCTGGACTTCTGGACCTACGATGGTTTGTTGCTGGACGTAGGGTGGTGGTGCGACGGGTTGTCTAGATTGGGGTGGTGTAACAGCGGGGGTAAGCGTGGAGTAACAGCTTGGGCTAGGGCGGAGTAACGGTTGGGGTAATAGTGATTTAGCATGACAGGGAGTAAAGGCGGGCGTTAGGGTGATGTACTGACAAGGATTACGGGAGCCAGGGTGCATTATATGGGCGAATTTGCTCGCAAAAATCTCTTTTTAGATAACGCACATGATACGGTTGATGAAGATTTGTCTTAATATAACAGTATGCTTTGCAATATATATCCAGTTAATTCGGTTAGTTACTACATTACATTAATTACGCCTCGCAAATTATGGTCCTAACAGTGTGACTCACAATTTAAAAAACACACTAGAATATTGCAATGATTGATGATTTTTTTACAAATAT
The DNA here is from genome assembly GCA_034190875.2 of Urechis unicinctus. Taxonomy (NCBI): domain Eukaryota; kingdom Metazoa; phylum Annelida; class Polychaeta; order Xenopneusta; family Urechidae; genus Urechis; species Urechis unicinctus. Next base: position 22,816,822 of record CM067342.1, read on the forward strand.
ATGGTCGCAAGATAAAAATATAACTCTCACAATCCCCTTTTTTTCGTGGCACGCCTTCTGCGACGGTGACAATTAAGAGGACGAAAGTCCATCTCATGCCTCCCAGTGACGCCATCTTGGTAATGAACACTATAACACATAAGTGGATGCTTTTATCAAGCTGTTGTTCTACAAAAACACAGAACAAACCATAGCTGCACGTGCATGTGTCAAATTGCAATTTTCGATTTGGTGATAATCAATAAATGTCATTAAACATGTGTTCGGTCAAACAACATAGAATGATATTCACACCGCGCAAAGGAATAAAGCCAAAATGTCGTGTGGTTTGTAGAATGCAAACTTTGGGTGAAAAAGCAGGGCGGTTGAAGCATGAAATATCGTTTTTACTCGTTGACCGCGATAATATGAGGTTACGAGGAACAGCAGGGCTGGCAGGTAAGGCAGCTGCCGGGTCACGAGTTCGACTTAACCACCCATTATACTCATCTATATGAGAAATGAATCCATTCCTTCGTACCGTGTGGTTTGTAGAATGCAAACTTTGGGTGAAAAAGCAGGGCGGTTGAAGCATGAAATATCGTGTTTTCTCGTTGACCGCGATAATATGAGGTTACGAGGAACAGCAGGGCTGGCAGGTAAGGCAGCTGCCGGGTCACGAGTTCGACTTAACCACCCATTATACTCATCTATATGAGAAATGAATCCATTCCTTCATACCGTCACCTTTATTCATAGCATGGTCTTAGCCATAGACCCACCCACCCGTCCATTGGACGCTGGCCGCTCATCTACGATCAAAATAAATACTGTTCTGTTTGATAACCCTTTTTATAACACATGGGGTTGAATCAACGTCATAATACTTTAACGATGGCTTAGACCCTGTTTGTAAGCATCCATGGATGAACTTTCCGTCGTCCAAAATTTATTTAGCGCGAAAAAGTACATTGCTTGACGTCGTGTTACAGGGTCTATGAGTATATTATAAGAGGTCTTCAAGTGGTCATATTAATCACTAATGTATATACAGAAGCGAGGACAATTTCTTGTTCACATTCTCTAAGACACATGCCATTCACGGCGTCATTCGTTCTGGCTAATGTCATGATATTTCGGCATTTTAATCGTCTTTTGTTTGAATTTACAATGATTCACTATGCTGTATTTATCGTGGAATAAGTATTCACTGTATTTTTCAGGTGTTAACGAAGATAATATCAATAGTAATAAAAGATTTGAGCACGACATGGAAAACATTAGCCACATCTGGTGGGAGTCTGAGTAAACAACACGCGACGCTAGTAATTTTTATCGCGTGATACTTGCGCAGATGTCCAGGTATTCATACAACAGCAATATCATGTGAGAAAATGCCACAACTGACTATCTCCTGTAGCAGACGCTCTGATATGCTGTAACAAAGTTCAGAATGGTTTGTTTTTCTTACTGCTAACCTGATTTAAATACCTTTCTGGACAACCATTAATTTCTTATGACTTTGTATAGCAATGATGTCAGGTCTTCCTAGGTCTGTTCTTTCCGATACAATTACTTTGCCGCACCTGGAGGAAAGACGAGGTACCGAATTACGAAAGGCTGTATGTCCAAGCAAGAGTGTAGAAATGACAAAAGTAACAGCTCGTTTTCAATCATTGTGAGATTTCCACTTTCAATTAATCCAAATACTAGTCTTCAACAAATATTCTAGTGTAATTCATTAAAAATGTAGTGTTTACGTACCTTTACCAATAACTTCACATAACGACCCAGATGCTGAGCTCTGAATGGTGTCGTGAATGTCTGCAGACGTTTGCGATTTGCGATGGTCACTTTTCTGAATTTAACCATATTACTGATGAATTCTTATCTGAAGCTTTTTGTTGATGGTGGCGTCTGCTTTATGTCATGTACGACTTATGAAGATGAACTGATGGTCCATTAATGACAACATAGAAATATATTAGTATGAGCCGAATGGAGGGAACACTACTGTGATGGCGTGCCTCTGTGGTCTGCTAATATCAGATGTAACTATGTCGCAGAATACCCTGACTGTGCTAGCAATTCGGGTCTAAATGGAGGGTTGGTGTTGGTGCTGGCATTGAAACATGCATGCGTACAGAAGGATTCGCTAGGGACTTCTGCAAGACAGAGGTGTTCTTCCCCAGACCTGTACATCAAGCCAAATGAAGTAAATATTGAACGAGACATGGGCAACAGGGAGAATAGTTGCATGGCAAAATATACATAAACGAAAGCTAAATCGAGTACAGAAACTCTTGTTGGTTTGTGTTGTTCGCACCTCTTCCATAGTTTCATTGACGGAGTGTATGGTAATCTCAATCAATTGGCTGTAGAAGGATCCGAGGTCATTAAATGTGAGGTGGGCGAAGTAACGATGCAATACCAGGTTACTGTT
>CM067342.1:22822914-22825414 GCA_034190875.2 Urechis unicinctus
GGAGAAGAGAGAGAGAGAGATAGAGAGAGAGAGAGAAGAGAGGAGAGAGAGGGGAAAGAGAGAGAGAGAGAGAAGAGAGAGAGCAGGAGAATGAGATATAGAGATAGAGAGACAGAGAGATGGAGGAGGATAGAGATAGAGAGGATATATAAGATATAGAGAGGAGGAGAGAGCGAAGAGAGAGAGTAGAGAGGAGAGAGAGAGTGAGAGAGAGGAGCGAAAGAGAGGGAGAGAGAGAGCCGAGGAGAGAAGAGAGAGAGAGGGGCTGACATTCATTACATAATATGTCCGATACCTACTCTCGTTGGTATGTAATTTGCAAAAGGCTCCATTAAAGTGACACCGTGAAAAATAGCATTCAATAACAACGAGGAATATAATTAAGGAGTATATCGTTGACTAAAATCACGTTTATCATGATATAATGACGCATTTAAAATTGTCTTATATGACAATAATAGAGTGAATGATCAATCTTAAAAGAAATGCTTCTCTCCTCCCGCATGTCTGCTACTGACATATTAAACCTCATATTTTAACTTAAGTAGAGAATCCACATGAACCATCTGTTTCAATTACAAAGAGACTGTAACGATCACATGTTGAATATGTTTTGGTGCGTTTTCACACGTTGCTCAGCGCAATTGTCAGTATAATTTTCAAACAAATTAACAGCCAAACTCTGCTCCAGGTCAAGTTAATATAGCCTACGCTCCGTCCAAACCTCTCAACGAAAATCGTAACATCTCTGGGTTGATTATATTTACCGGCAAGCATCTACCAGAGGGAAACATCACTGCAATTCACGGATATTCTTACAGAGAGGGGACATTTTATGTCGTCGTCTTTAGACGTCAATCAAACGACCATTTGACATTGCGCCAATGGAAACGCGTGGATGCGAAATTGGGATCTTTTAACCAGGTATGTATAACAGGATCAACATCAGGCAGCTAACAATATGCATTACGGTTGGATTATTCACGGCCTTCCTAGAATCACAATAAAGTTGAAGTTTTGGTACAGCTCGGTCTATACAATCATATATGACAATCATAGTTAAGAGCAAGGTATATCGTATATCCATAAAAGAGCCAATTCAGAGCATCACACGAATGATTGAAATGATCCCAACGTTTAAGTGATAAGTCATTAGCGTTAAAATGTGACATTCTCATGGTTGTATGCTTTGCTCATTGTACAGACATTTGAGCCACCTCTGACAATTCGTCGTGGAGATATGTTGGCCGTGCATTACCCAAGAAATAATACCGCTGGGCTTTACCTTGAAAGTCCCAACATGAGTAGCACGTTTGACTATCGACATTATTTTATGGGTGCAGCTTGCTTCGTACAAGCGGGTAAATACAACCGTGACCAGGTAATTAGTGATGGCATAACATGTCATCCCAATATGAATGTGTCAATTGCGCTAACACTTGGCATGACATTACTCGTTTAATAGAAAACGAATCACATTGTAGTAATTCTTGTTGGGATGGTTTTTGTTTGGAATCAACTGGGTGTCGCTGATGTGTAGTAAGGGGTTAAATTGTAAATGGTCATTGTTTATTTGTGATATCTATTCCATTTTCTACTTTATTATTTGCATCAAGCAAACACTTGACATTCAAGGTTCCTCGTAGCATAACAGTGTGAAGCATAGAGAGTAATAATAATATTTGTCAGCCATAAGTAATATTCCCGGATATTATTGTGATTTTTTTATGTATAATGAAATACTGTTTCTGTGGGAATAACTTTCCTATATATTGCAAAGCATATTCATGCGTCGAAAAGGACCTATAGGATAGAGCGTAACTAACTAAGCGATAACAACTATGAGCATTATGATCTTGTTACGATAATACAAGCTTGCTGCACCAAGTTTCCTGCTAACGACGATCCACCGAGTAAATCAACAAATTATTAGTAAGAGAGAGAGAATAACCAGGCCATGTAACATGAGTTTTGGTTGGCGCATCATCAAGTATTTGCAGACATGACACAGAAATTCACTTCTTGTGATTGTATCCCGATGTGAATTAATTGTTTAAAATATTCCGTCGCACATTAATTGATAGGGCTGAGTTTATGTTATGTTATTTGCATCGGTTGTCAAGGTAACAAAAGTTATCCGCCTCTAGCAAGTCTTTATAAAGATGCCCTTGACCATAGTATGCCAACGATTTAACTCTGAAAAAGTGTAATATAATTCATGTGTCGATTTTATATTCATCTAACTGACATAGTATTAGGAATAATAAAAAACTTCTTTAACCAGAATGCAACCCGCAGAAATCTTCATTTGTCCCACGCAGCATGAACTCCGCAAAGGAATTATTGTAAAGAAGGAGGTGCGTTTTGTTAAATGCAACCACAAACCGAATGATTGAATTTTACAGTTACTGTGGGGTTAATGATTGATTTATTATAAGCTTGTGCGTTTCTTTAAACAGGAGGCATAATCGCTGTATTCGGAGCGGCTCTGCTAACGAGT
>CM067342.1:22830414-22852031 GCA_034190875.2 Urechis unicinctus
TAGTTTTTTTTTGGCGGCATACAAAACGCAATGTATTCGGTCTGCCAGATCCGTTTTGTCGAGTCCTATTTGGGGACTGCGTGCTCGCCTGTAACTGACTGGTAGCATTGCGCAGTACAATAGCAGACACTACATCAAATTTAAGTATGTTGAAATGGAAAAGTCCAGGCTCTTCACAGACCCACTGTCTACGATGCCCAGGCGTGTTATTACTGTGTGAATTGAGTACATATTATAGAAAACACACTATTATATGCAAACTAACCAAGCTTGGCACGAAACCAACACCGAACCCGCTAGTAAAATGACGGGTGAAACCGATGATATTTTTATTAACTCACACGTCGTGTGGTGCTTCTCCTCTTTAAAAAAACAAAGTGTTAAATACAATGGTCTCTAGTTTCTATCCATCCTGCATATCCGTCCAGAGGCGCTTTTTTGAGCGTAATCTTTCACCTCTATCTCGTGAAAAAATAACACTTTGCACATAGGAATGTATTTTTGGTGAATATACGATATTGATTTTATATCTTATTCTTCCAAACCGAGTGCCCCCACCTAACCTCTAACAGCTGTAGCGGAACACAGGGTCACAACAATATCCCACGGTCTCAATTGCGCTAATAGCAAACGCAAGTGGGTACTTTGTTACACACAGCCACGTCAGCGTTCACATATACATCAGTCGGCGTTATCAAAAACAGAGATAGAGTAGGCATTTTTTGAAAGGAATATCTTATCATCGTCTTATCACAACGTACTATAGAAGGTTATAAGAAAGCTGACCGGATTTTGAGTTGATCCCTTTCTTTCAATCAATAATAAGGGTATACATTTGCTATTGAGCAAAACGCCTACAATGACCACCGAGTCTGAGGTGTCAAAGTGGTCGGGAGAATCCGAGAAATGTGATCCTGGAATCTTCACAACCATACCTTCACAGCCAGAAACGCTCAAACCAGGGCAGCTCTTGCCCCAACAAATACAGAAATATTTCGAAGAGGTCAGTACATTTTATTTACACTCAACTTTCCCAGAGCTTCATTCCACTCCATAACACGAGCTTTAATGGACAAAAGATATCTGTGTTGAACAGTTTAGATTAACAACTGCAGAAATTTTCAATGTTATGTTACCGCAATATATAAATCCAACCTCATAATTGTACCCGAGTTGTGTGGCCAAAAAATAAACATGCAATATGCTAAGGCTTACTCCTGTGGTTTGAGCGCGCGTGAATGTTGATCAAAGGCAAGGCAAAACAGAGGGGATACATGTAATGCATAGAAGTAGCAGTTCTGAGTATTCACACCCAAATTGACACGAGAGAAGTTTACATAACTATTATTAATCTGATGGATACATTCAATGGGAATATATATAAATACGAACCGATTAATTGAGGGTGCCCCCACCACAACCCTCAGAGGTTTGCCCAGACCACATGGCCAGGAGACATCAAACGGCCACGTAGCAGTTTACCAACGTGCCTGGATGAAACCCGCTGCTTTGAATGAGTTCGTCAGCCAGTCGGAGATGGTGCTTGTTGGGCGTGAAAAAGCGCTTCTTTGACATATGATCTCGTAGCAGGGTAGATTGACGTCTGCCCCTACGCACTAAAACTCTGACTTAACAATGCAACTTTTGTTGAAATTCATAGCCATGATCTTGACACTGCTCTGTTGAAACTAGAAAGTTGTCATACCAATGTTTTACATCGTGACCTAGCCCTGCACGGACGTATTATTTCATCATAACGTTCTGAGTCGTCATGTACCGCAATTAATTGCAAATTCGTCACTTTGGTTATTGAATGCGTCGCTGGATTTTACATCTAGAAAACAACATTTATCAAGAGCCTGTAAAAAAATTCGTGTACCGATGCTAAAGCTTACTCCAAATTGATGAGGTTCTATGAAAACCCCTTATCTACTTATGCTATTACCACTATTTGGGTAAATATGAGGACGCATAGGTGTTTGTGCGCTCTTCGTTAGCTAAGTGCTCATGGTGTAGGTTTCAATTCTCAAGGTGCCATCATGCAAGATCTGCACAGTAGCGCGCCTGTTTCAGTTTCTGGCGTTGAAAGTCGATAAACTCTGCGGCCAGGTAGAATTCTTCTTTTTGTCCTTGTATAAAATCTAAAAACAATTCTTTCAAGAACGTTTTCCAAAATGACCCGATTCCAGTTCAACTATTTAAATAGTTGCATCAAACTTTTGAGGTGTATATGTATGCACGCTTTTGATAAAGTTTGCGATAATGCCATCATTTTCGAACTGCTATCTGTTTGAAATAGACCGAACTCCGTCTGCGCACAGCTACTGCCTCTTTGCAATGATAAACATGGCAACATGTGCTAATTGATGATGTCACCGCGCCAGCAATCGTAATTGTTGTTCATTTTAGCTGAATACATCACTCATGATTATAGGTGCAAACTGTTTATTGCCCAGAAAACATTAAATAAAACCTGATAACTCGCCAGTTTTACTCGTCCATGGTAGTTGATGTTAATTGTGGATTTTTGCACTATGCTGGATGCAGTCGTTGTTTGGAAGTCTAAGTAAAAGTACTGTGGGGCTATCTGTCAGCTTGTGCTTTACAGGGCTACGTTGTAATAGATTCCTTCTTTGACACCAGTCTGGAATTGGAACCAGTGAAGGTTGATATCGAGCATTTGGTTGAGGAACTCGCAAATAAACTGCTAAATGCTGGAAAAATAACTGGTCAGTTAATGACTTCTACAAATATTACCGTACACTGAATGTTGATATGAAATCGGTGGTATTTTGACTATCATCGAAATGGTGGCGATATAATTTTCATGGATTTAAAAAAGATGACCAGCATCGTGAATTACGTTTTGTTCGACTTGTGATTTGGCATTAGCACATAACGAAATGTGATTTTTTGAAATTATTTTAGACTATATTTCACACGCAACTGTTACATACTTATAATCATGAGCAATGAAACATATATGCTGCTTGAGCTAATGATTATTGCTCATAATAAATCAACATTTGATGATTTCTCAAGTGAAAGATTACTCAGTATATATCTCTTGGTACAATGAACTTAGTATTCCCCAAAATATTCTTCCAGACACCCATTCGGATCTTGGATTCTTCAAGCGATTGATTGCGCTAGAGCATGATTTTCCTGGCACCAACATTATACTTTCAAAGCAAGGTCACTTAACGAAGGTATTAAAAATAATCTATGCTGGGAAAAAAATAAAGCATTTGTAATGATTATTGTTGTACTTGTGCTCAATATCGTTATTGCTGAAAGGAATGGACAATCTGGTTGCATAGCATGTCGCAAACTATACCAAATTAGGTTTGGTTTACTTGATTACAACATGTAAGATATAATTTGGTGTGCGCCACCCATTTAAGTGGCCGTGTGCCATGAAACACTGTCATTATCTTACCTTTTTCTAACTGGTGTGCTTATTTCAAAAGCATCTACGAGCGCTTTTGTCCAACGACCGATTGTTGAACCTGGCTGAACAGCTGTTGGACACCAGTGACATACAAGCTCACCCAGTCTGGAGCCTCAGAACCAAAACACCTCAAAATGAAGCAACAACAGTTCCCTGGCATCAGGGTAGGTAGTTACTTATAATCAGGATCCCAGTGATAAGTAAGGATAATATCATTGGTTGCTGACTTACTAGTAGCTCTATCGAGGTCAGTGGTGATAATCGTTGTCATGTTCAAAACACGGATTCTAACACTAAGTTTCTGAGCAGCTTGATTGATACAGAACATTGGAAAGATAATAACTTTGTTCAGGTAAACTGATGTTGAGATCCAAGCACCTGAAGTTTGCAGTAGATCTGTTCATTATTTTGCAATATTTGAATCCATGCGTTTGCCCAAAAAATGAGGTCAATATAATCCCAAAAACACTGGCTGTATTTGAAATTGTCAATATTTCTTATCACGTGACAGCTCTAATAATATAGATCATTGGTCCATTGATTTAACCTGACTTCATTGGCTTCGGTTTTAATTGATTTGGTCAAGAGATTGCGTACCAATTGCATCGTTATGGTTGTGTCAAGGAAGTTTCTTAGTCAGCCTGGTCCCTTGCTCTGGTACCCTCTCCTCGTAGTCTGAGGTCAGGAGTTCGAATCCTGTGTGAGGTGATCACATTTTAATATTGTAGTCAATATATTTCTCAAGCTGACCTAAGGTGTGCACTATTTGTGCAGACGCGGCTTACTTGGACAATGATGCGTACAAAGTGCATCAGGTCACAGCATGGATACCGCTTCTAGATGCTGATGAAACGAATGGATGTTTACAGGTCAAAAAATGAAACAGGACTCAGTGTTCAGTATTATTCTCATTTACCCATCCTCTTTATATGACACATGGTTTTGAAATAGACGTTAGACCCAAACTTTAACTTTCCTATTGTACGCTGTCTAGATGATCCGTGGTGGGCATCGGCTGGGGAAGGTTGCCAAACACCAGTGTTGTCACGGCGGCACGTGGTACCTTATGGTGGAGGAGGACGAGATGGAGAGAAACGCTAGGTACGTCATAGCTTAACTTCATCATAAAATGACGGAAAGTATATAGGTTGTGGTTTAAGTGGTCGTGGTTGTTTGATACGATACGGCAAGAACGTCATTTGGCTGTTTGCAGCAGTGGATATGAAGCGTGATTTGGTCACGTGTCCAGTGCCTTATGGGGGACTCCTCCTCTTCAACAACATGATCCCGCATCGCAGGTAAGAATATATATATTTTTGTAACAACAAAGGTGGGGCAACATTATCTCACTCCACAAGAAAGGCTTTCGGACACGAGGCCATAACAGCTCAGATATTTACATACGAAACGATCCTTCACCTCACATACGGCTTTATAACATAATCCCCCATTGCAGGTAAGACGTTATAATATGGTATCATCGCAGGTAATCCCCATCCCTTATTTCATAAATTCACAACATAGTACCTCAATGCATGACGGACTTTACACCATATTTCGAGTTCCTTATCTGGCCATAGCTTACTCCTGTGTAGCATGGACAGCTTTATGGCATGCTCCAATTTCCCAAATCATCATGTTCAATTCGCCAAATAACAGCCTTACATTAAATGATTGCAGCCTTAACAACCAATCAGACAGGGTCAGGTGGAGCTTGGATCTTCGCTGGCAGTCCTCTAAGCAACCAGTGGGATTCTATGGACTTAAACAGGGATTAGTCATGCGTTCCTCAACTGATCCACACTTGAATATCGACTGGGATACGTTTGAGGGCGTCGACAGACACAAGGAAGCTGCCAAAGCTCTAGAACAGGTAAGTTTAGTATAAACATCTTTATATATCCATAATCTTGCTTATTCTTGTGTTTAACAACACAATCCGTCGATTACATTAAACATTCTTTTTTTCCCATTATATTAAAATACAAGTGTCTGTTAAACAACAATTTTCGACTAACAGTTATTTGAGTGCAGTGTACAAATTCAACTGATGGCTGGCCAGCATAATAACTTATTAATCCGATGATTTTACGGACTTACCCAACGTCGCATTTGCAGCATAATAGTGCCCAATATCGAATTGCTCGTTTCTGGTGGATGTATACCTAACATACATTTGCAATCAGGCAACCCAAGAATTGGACACGTCTTACCCCGGGCCGTGGATGAAGAAGTGGGAGATAGTCCACGTGAATCGCCACGTTGAGGCGATGCTGCAGGATAGCGGAAAGGTTCATTCATGGCATGGAATAAAAGCCTGATCTTCATTTGCGAAGTTATACGTCAAAACATCTAAACATTACATAATCCTTTATATCAAGGACAATCATGTTCGGTTTTCGATGTAATTGTTATTCGCTAAACTCGGATCACAAATTTAGATTTTATACAAAATATGTCTTTGTATCACATCTAATGGGTTTGGCAATTTGCTTCCTTTATGCTTAAGCCAATTAAAGAATTTAGGCTTTAATTTTACTTATCATCATGCCTTCCGAAAGCTACGTGACAACAGAAAATCCCATGACGACCGTTAACGCAACAATTAACCATATTTTTTTGATGCTATTTAAAGATCAACAATAGATCGGCAATAATTGATGGTTTTAGTTGATAAGTGATATGTTGGCCTGGCGGAGCCCTTTGTACCCCTATGAAATTGAGATCGTGATTAAAACCTCACACGTAATAAATATTGTAGATGATAACATTTTTGTATTTCATGTTATTTCTGTTGAATAAATCACCATACATTAAGGACATTTTTAGGTTACCAAAGTGAGCTTTACAGCATATTTACTTAGCATAGCAGACAGAATGAAAGCATACTACGATAACACAAATTTGCATCATTAGCTATTTTTACATACAGGGATCTGTATAGTTATCTACCTTGGCTGATCACACTGTTAATCCCTTTAAAATATTAACAAAGAACTGTTGCAGTTGAATCTTACACGCGTATAATTTATTTGAAGCAAACGTGGCTAACATGGTGGCATTAACATCATTTAACGTCAGAGTATACTACTTATTTCATTTTGTATTTGCATATTATTTAAATCATAACCTTGTACAGCTGTTGGTGCATAGCCAACAATTATGCTTTATACACATTAATTACCCAGGTTTGCTTCACCAATCAACAGAAGAACGATCAACAAATAAAAATGGTGAATCTTCAGCTCATCATCAAATAAACTGCAGTTGGATATTTCTAGAATCAATATGGCAACTTTAGCCCTAATTGTGATGGGCGGCCAAGGCAAAACGATCGTTGGGTTCACAGGTGTGCTGCTATTGGTCAGAAATATTTCACTACAATAACAACATAGCGTTAATATACATACACAGCTTAATCCATATCTTATAGTTTGTTATCCCTTCAAAAATATTATTTTTCGTCGAAGATAGCTGAGAGATAGTAAACCCGTCATTCAACCCGATTTGGGCATCGGGTTTGTGCCAAGTTGGCGATGGCCCAAGCATCACAATCATCCTCATCCATATTCGTCTCCATATAACATTGATGTTGGAAATAACAATAAACCCGGTGTTTCGTTTCAGTGGCTTATATAATAAGCCCCCCATTTGACAAAGAAAACGAATGTTGCGTGGGGAAATCTATTTCATATTTAGTTATATTACTTTAACCATCTGTTAATATAATCATTAACTTGACCCAGACATTTGTCAAAACCCTCTGTTATCAACAATTCAGGTGGCCGAATAGTTTTCCTTTAAACAAGCCTTATTGATTTTTCAATGTTTAAAATAACATACTACCTGCAAAGCAAATCACGATGGCACCTCGGCCAATAACACCCCTACAAAAATGTCTTCAAGCTATGAAATGTGCATTAACTGTTTTGCCAAAAATGTGCAATTATAATGCAATTTCAGAATGCAATTAACCAAGCCTTGAGATATACTTGTGACTGTTACTTGTAGAAGAGTACCAGTTTCCCCAATGTCCACAATAGCCACCTGACTCACCGCAACGCTCTACTTCAGACAAAGCAACTTCCATCGAAATCTCTTAACGAACATCACATAAATGATAACGTTCACAGACGAACTGATGACTTCACTAAGTGTGGATATATAAACCAACCTCAGGAACATACTGTCGCAGTCATATATATTTTCAGCAGGCTTGATTATACGACGAATTGGAATGAGGAGTTAGCTGAGAACGAAGATGATGATAACGATGACGACTGATAGGCTATGTTCACTTAAACAGCTCGGTTTATGGCTATGTATTATCGGCATCATTTTAAGAGCAAGGTTTGCGAATTTGTTCATATATTATTGTACCGGTAGTCTTTCAAAACCCTAAAAAAGGCGATAAAATATCAGCATGCCCACAACAGCTAAACCTGTATTGATCTGTAGGCAGAAAGAGAACTATTGTCAAATTGTTCCTCTATAAGTAATGCACTTCTATTCCTATTTTAATCATTCAATGTCTTGAAATTTCCAACTTAATGACTCGCAATGGCAACAGGCCAAAATTGCATACGCGGCATGGACGAAGGGCAACCACATCCTGCAGTTTTAATCTGGCAGCCATTACACATGTGTTGTGGACAGTAAATCATACAAACTTTCCCAATATCCTATAATTCTTCGGCTTTATCACAGTCGCCTCATTTGTTACATACTTGTGACTTTAAAATCAGATGCGCATTGTATTCCGACTACATTCGTACGCGTTTCTGTAGCTGGCAAACAAGATCTTATAATGAACAGATGCCTTGGTGTGAGTAAAACTATCTAATACGTAATCCAACCCAGGAAGAGATGTGAATAGCTTGGGCAATGATTATTTATGAATAAACGATACTTTATTGCACGTTAGCGGGATTGGTTTAGTTAGCTTGAATGTCGTTGAACATGAATATAATAAATTTCGTCCTTGTAATATATCTTTAGTGGGAAAAATGTCATTTTACACTTTGGTGACTTAGTTCTATTTGTAAAGTGGGCCTGTTTTCGGCTGTTGTTGCTTAACATTCCACTACTATTATTACCGGGTACGCAATAGAGGATTATAGGTTTGCTTGAGCATGTACCCCAATATGCAGCGCATTTCATGACTGTATTAATTCCTGATTATGTTAATTCCAAGCAGTATGATCGTATACAGTTGAAATGCATATATAACTCACATTGCAGGTTATTGTGGGGAAAACAAGTGTAGAAAAGTAAATTTGAAGTATCGCGGGAGATTAGAAACGATAAGTTTCAGAACAATTAATTGGATTGCTCGCTACACCATGTACGTGTTACAATTTCAGTTCTCGCAAGGGAGTAGTGAAATAATTCTCGCTTTATAAGTTACATGGTAGCAATGAGATGAACATTGCGTTCCGACAGCAATTTTAGCATTTCAATCACTGCATAGCACGTCGGATGCTATTATATTGCCAAGAACAAGTGTGAATGTTGCTAACGAGTAGTATTAAGTTGTTCATACGAATTGGAAATAAACATTAAGACAGCATCAGACCGCATTAAATCGCATTGGCATTTCAGAATCGAACATTTACAGTAAATTGGTGCTTTTTGATAATGCAAGGCACTGTTATATTGATTGTCACTTACAAACAAACTATCAGCCCTTTGTGACCTTATTATTGTAAAATAATCTCATTAGCTATGTTAACCAAATAGGGAATACCAGTTTCAAATAAAACATGAATCACTCTTATATTGATGATCACTTACAAAGTAAATATCAGCACTGCAATACCTTTTGTTCCTGAGTAATTATCTCAATGGGGAATAATTCTTGATGGCACTTTTCTTATAATGCAAGCTAGAAACTTTACATTGACCAAATCTTGCAAACTTTAACTCATAGCTTTATGGCTTTTGATCCCTGACTTGCTAGATAAAAGCAAATTAAATTTGCTTGTTCAAGGAAAAATGTAGCTAAGTTATTATTAACTTATGGTTGTTTGGGTGAATCATTTCTTAAAAATTTAAATTATTAGGCTCAAATGCTTAAACTTTTTGCATAACTACTTGACAGTGGGTTTGGGGGATATTGTTCAGCCCTGGTGTGTCATTGAATACAATGTTATACTATAAACGCTATGATTAAATGCTGTCATAACTTGTAAGTGTCAAAAGCAGCAGAGTTTACTAGCCATCGGCATTCTGTAGTTATTGTAAGGCTCTGAGATTGTCTGGGTGTTTGTGATGACATTTTGCTCAGAAGCATTTGCGATCTGGTAGTGATTAACTGCTTTACCTCCTGTTCTGGGTTTAATATTATGGACCCAGTATCTCAATTTAATCATATTGGAGATACATATCCTCTGTGATGGTTAATCTGCCCTATTTAGGAAATTAATTTGTTCAAGATGGGCAACAGTATCAGCTGTCCAAACATCACAATTATGCTCGTCTATCTCTGCATGATACCTCCTCATATCAAAGGGAGTAGTGTTTTGCTTTAGGACCACTAGGCTCTTACTTTGTGAAAAGACATTTGGTGATTTGAGATAAATGTATAGTTTAACATAAGAATAGTGATGAGGTCATGTGGCTTCATCTACATTACTCACAGCAATGTAGATGAAGCAACATGACCTCCTCACTATTCTACATGATGAGTTACATTTGCAACATTAAGTTCCATGTACTAAACCACCATAATAATTCTTCTGCATGCATGTTAATAGTACATTCACAACTTTATCAATATTGTGGCTTCACCAGTTTTGTGGCTCCACCCTATTGTGGCTTCACCAATACTGTGGCTTCAATAATATTGCGGCTTCATCAATATTGTGGTTTCACCAATACGGTGGCTTCACCAATGTTGTGGTTTCACCAATACTGTGGCGTCACCAGTGTTGTGGTTTCACCAATACTGTGGCTTCACCAATACTGTGGCTACACCAATATTTTGGCTTCAACAAATGTTGTGACTTCCCCAGTGTTGTGGCTTCATCAATATTTTGGCTTCACCAAATGTTGTGACTTCCCCAGTGTTGTGACTTCACCAATACTGCGGTTTCACCAATATTGCGGCTTCATCAATATTGTGGCTTCATTAATACTGTGGCTTCACCAATGTTGTGGCTTCATCAGTGTAATGGCTTCAGCAATAATTTGGCTTCACCAATGTTGTGGCTTCACCAGTGTTGTGGCTTCAACATTGTTGCCGCTTCACCAAAATTGTGGATTGAATTATATTGTGGCTTTATGAATATTATGACTTCAACAATATTGCGGCTTCACCAATACCGTGGCGTCACCAATGTTGTGGCTTCACCTGTGTTGTGGCTTCATCAGTGTAATGGCTTCCACATTGTTGTTGCTTCACCAACGTTGCAGCTTCACCAGTGTTGTGGATTGAATGATATTGTGGCTTCATCAATTTTGTGACTTCACCAATATTGTGGCTTCACAAACACTGTGGCATCACCAATGTTGTGGCTTCACAAGTGCTGTGGCTTTACCATTATTGTGGCTTCATCAATATTTTGGCTTTACCAATTTTTGGGCTTCACCAATACTGTGGTATCAACGATGAAGTGGCTTCATCAGTGTTGTGTTTTCACCTATGTTGTAGCTTCTCCAATACTGTGACTTCATCAATATTTTGGCTTCAACATTGTTGTGGCTTCACCAGTCTTGTGCCTTCAACATTGTTGCGGCTTCACCAGTGTTGTGGATTCAATGATATTGTGGCTTCATCAATATTATGACTTCACCAATATTCTGGCTTCACCAATACTGTAGCTTCACCAATTTTGTGGCTTCACCAATACTTCGGCTTCACCAATATTGCGGCTTCATCAATATTGTGGCTTCATCAATACTGTGGCTTCACCAATTTTGTGGCTTCATCAGTGTAATGGCTTCAGCAATAATTTGGCTTCACCGATGTTGTGACTTCACCAGTGTTGTGGCTTCAACATTGTTGCCGCTTCACCAAAATTGTTGATTGAATTATATTGTGGCTTTATCAATATTATGACTTCACCAATATTGCGGCTTCACCAATACTGTGGCTTCACCAATGTTGTGGCTTCACATGTGTTGTGGCTTCATCAGTGTAATGGCTTCCACATTGTTGTGGCTTCACCAACGTTGCAGCTTCACCAGTGTTGTGGATTCAATGATATTGTGGCTTCATCAATTTTGTGACTTCACCAATATTGTGGCTTCACAAACACTGTGGCATCACCAATGTTGTGGCTTCACAAGAGTTGTGGCTTTACCATTATTGTGGCTTCACCAATACTGTGGCTTCATCAAAACTGTGGCTTCACCAATGTTGTGTCTTCACCAATATTGTGGTTTCACCACTGTTGTGGCTTCATCAATATTTTGGCTTTACAAATGTTGTGGCTGCAACAGTGTTGTGACTTCACTAATATTGTGACTTCACCAATTTTGTGGCTTCACCAGTGTTGTGGCTTCGTCAATGCTGTGGCTTCATCAATGTTGTGGCTTCATTAATGTTTTGGTTTCACTGCTGTTTGCAAATGTTTTGGCTTCTCTTTTAATTATATCCTGTTGAGATATATCAATCACTGGGGCTTAAAAAGACATGTTATGTCTTATTGCCATAAAACCATCAGAATGACAAAAATGACCGAAACAATGAGTATTATCTGTATTGGTTGTTTGTGAGTTTGGGTCATCAGTCGGTTTAAGTAGAAGATTTTTATCAGAGGTTCTGTTTACCCAGGAAGACTGTTAAGCTCCACCTGGTCCTAATTGATGGTCCTGCAGTTATGATGTATGCACCTGTGTACAGTGTCAAATTGATGTACACTTAATCTGCTCTGTATTTATCTGCAATTCATATCAACTCTTCATCACCAGCACAGCATGACACAGACCTGGGATTCTCTTTATTACCAGTCCATCGTGACACTGACCTGGGGTTCTTATCACCAGCCCAGTATGTCACTGACCTGGGGTACTTATCACCAACTCATCGTGACACTGACCTGGGGTTCTTATCACCATTCTAGTATGTCACTGACCTAGGGTTCTTATCAACAACTAATCGTGACACTGACTTGGGGTTCTTATCACCATCCAAGTATGTAACCAAACTAGGGTTCGCCTAACATGGCATCTTTTTTGTTTGAAGGGGTAAAGTTTCTTGAGGCCGGTTAACATCTAAAATGGCCACCCGTCATCGGGACAGGTCAGGACGGGTGGCCATTTCAGTTATTTCCAGCCCTGTTGCTGAAGACTGAACTGTAGACTTAATCTGAACATCTAGTGAATATTTTGTCACAGAATCAACATGAGAGAGTATTATTTTTTACTTCCTGTATTTAATAACATGAGATTGATCCATGTGACATGTGTATTGATGATCAACCTAATTAGGTTGGCAAGAATTAATGTTGTGTAATGTATTACATAGAATTCCTTTATTTCTTATGATATAAGACTGATAGACAGTTTGACAAGTTAATTTTATGTGTGTAACAGATTGTGCAACTATAGCTGGTGCACAGCAGGAGAATCATCTTTTGCTGAATCATATGGACAAGCTGTTGTATGGATTCTCTAATTGTGTCCCTATGGAAACCCACCAAGGCTGGACCTCTTGAAAGTCTATTACTGATAGTGCAACATAAGACACTACTGTCCTCATAGTTCCTGCTTATCATGTTCAAATTTATCTGTAGATATGCTTTGCTTGATAATGATATCCTGATCATTGATTTCTGTATATTGTTACCCATAATGAGGTCAATACTTTCAGTCTATTTAAGTCAATTTATTCAGCCAAATCAACTCTGAATGCCTATATTGTGGATACATTTTTTGTAGATTTTAAGTGACTCTAGATAGGCAAGTGAACAGCAATCAAAGTTTAATCATAAACAAAACAAAATCATCTTCTGTCTAGTCCTGACCTTAACAAATCCTTCAGAAAATTGCATGCAGATCCCTCTTTGTTTTTTTTCCCATTTTGTAACTACATGTTATTATGTGGCAAACTGAATAAAGGTGATATGTTTAAAACCTAAAGATCGATAATCCATGTTTTAATCGTGTCCTGAGGAGATTTATATCATTCACTCTGAAAGATGGGATTCAGTTAAATTCTCAAAATAAATCTCATGTAAGGCAAGACAAAGCTCTGTCAAATGAACAGATGAAACATGTAATAAAGAATCCACAATGAATCAATTGGAGGTCAGTTTAACACTCCATGAAGCAAATTGTGAATAGATGCATGAACATATGCAGTTGGACACATCATTATATGACATGCACATACTTTGATAAGTTGCCTAAACTTCTCTGCTGGCTTGCATGATTGCAGTTAAATATTTAACAATACGAAAATAAATCATTGGTTCATAACGCTAAGTGATGCTGCCTCCACTGCTCCGTGTCAACTGTCATTCAGCGTATAGCTAGCTGCTCAGAACTTCACCGAAGTCTGTCAACCCGACCTATTTGGGAGACACCCAAATAGCTTCAGCCTTTCATTTACTATATATAACACATTTTCTTTCATTTAATTGGAACAGATTTAAGATTATCACCTTGTTGTTTTTGTTGCACCAAATTTAAGCGGACTTTGCAACTTTGGCCATGTACAGCAAGACTGTCGCCATGTCGCACGGAGATAAATAGTGACAGCTGTTTGGACTCTCCAGATTCAAGGGACGAGGGATGTTGTCCAACATCGTTGACAGACAGATTACAGTGTTCAGAGTGGTTAAATAACATTAAGCTGCCCAAAGCAATCGATATGTATAATAGTTACAGAAATAAAATCAATGATGAAAGTTTAATTATGCATGAGTCGGAATATAAATACGTTAAAATATATGAACCACGTGCATTTTTGACTTGGAATCTTCCGTGCTGCAATATTAGAGACGACAATCTTCAGAATGTTAAGTATCGCTAATTCTTGTTAAAATTCGCAGTACCTAAGTATAAAATTGTATCCAAATTAATAACGGGTACGTTGAAGAACTCCCTTTTCTTTAAAATAGGTGACTTTTCTCCGTTCCCCGGGTACATATGCCACTAGGCAAGGTTCGGAACTTTTCGGAGCAAGACATTGTGTCAGCATTTCGTGGAATCGCGCCGAAAATTTAACTTCACTATTTTCTTCATGGCTCGTTGAATATTGTGAAAGTACAGTTCAAATTATATATAAACAATGAGAAATTGAAAAAAAGTTTATTTCGGATCCCGAAAGACCTAAAAACGCGCAATTCAGTTTGTGTAAGCTTGTTTGTAGGAATTTAATTTAAGCCGTTTATGGTTTCAAGGACTTTGTAACCCAAGCCCAAGGTTGTATAAACGATGGTCTGTAAGTAGTAGGTTGGTTGGGATAATAATGGTTGGTAATATCGGAAGGCAAAAAGGGCTGGCCAACTCATTTGTATAATTTAATGGCCAATATGGTTGAATATATGAAATGGCCAAAATGGTTGGTTATATGAAATGGCCAATATGGTTGGTTTTTTATAAAAAGTTTCAAAATGGTTGGTTTTTTGCATGACAAAACTATCACGACTATTTTGGTACAACCATTTTGGCTTAAAATTTGTATACTCTTCTAAAATAAGTTTTGAATGAAGATATTAACTTACAGCTGTTCACGGCAGATGTATAAGCTTTTGCATCTGCGATATCACATAATTTAAGCTCTAAAAAGCGAAATAATCCAATGATCCAAAATGGTCGGTTTTGTCGATATTGTTCAAAATGGTTGCAATTGTAAGTATATATATATATATATATATATATATATATATATATATATATATATATATATATATATATATATATATATATATATATATATATATATATATGTGTGTGTGTGTGTGTGTGTGTGTGTGTGTGTGTGTGTGTGTGTGTGTGTGTGTGTGTGTGTGTGTGTGTGTGTGTGTGTGTGTTTGTATATATGCCTATACATTTATATATATGTGTGAATATCTCGTCCGAACCAACATTTTGAAGTGCTACTTTGAAATGCCAAGTACGAGCGGGCTTTGGAACGTAGCCATTAAAATAATTGGATTTAGCCTGTTGCGCAGTATCATGTGGAAGACGTTAACGGTGTTAAAGGCGATATTGATGACTTGACAACCTTAGCAATGCATGCTTTAGCTTAGCGGAATACTGTATCAGCTGTGAAATCCAAATATAATGACCAATAATATATGAATAACCGACGTCAACGCAGCAACATCGATTTGCTGATCTGCAAAATTTACTCAAGTTTAACAACATCAAAGATTATTCCAGCTTTGAAATCCGACTATATCGACCAATAACGCATGTGTTCTCGTCATCCCTTAGGCAGCACAGAATGGCCAGTAGGCCAACGATAATTCAATAATCTGGAGGGTAACAATATCATAGGAAGGTACCAGCTGTTAAATCCAAATATATCAACCAATAAGACGTGTATTACCAACATTCATTCAACAACACAGAATAGTGAATCCGCACAATTGTTTTTCCAAAAATTAGAAGCTGAACAGTAACATGAAATTGTACCTGCTGTAAAATCGAAATATATTGACTAATAACGCTCGACAAGAGATGCATGAATTAAGCATTAAATTTCTAACGAATCGTAAAAACGCGATACCTACACGGATATGACGTGTTTTGCGCTGTTGAAAAAACAAACCTTGGAGGAATGTGGTCCACAAAATCGTATCCATCCGTTCTTTTTATTTCAGTTAACTTCGCATTTATGGTCAGCCTCCTTCCTCGCTCACAATGTGACCTCTGTATTGGTAAATGATAGTTTGGCTAGTTTGTCAAACTCATGCGGTATTACCAAAGGTGCTTGAAAATGATATTCTCAATGTGCATTAAGCCGGTTTCATATTTAAGGGCGGTTGTTTAATTTATTAATATCGTAACCAAATAATGTACATGTTCCCATGACGGCAGTCATACTACAGTCGATCAGAATAATGACATGAATGAACTGTTGACGCGCTATATATACGCCGGTTTATATGGTGTTCGCTTGGTTTTGAACAATATCTCTGTGCAAGGGGTTAGTGGTTTAAATATCAATGATATAGCTATGCAAAATTCAATAAAATGTTTAGTCTTACTATCATCTGGACCAATTCTTGGGTGTATCCAAAACAGATTTGGTGGACAACAGATGAGGACGATTAACGCTATTTTGATAATCAGTTTAATAATGCAATATGTACATAGTTGCGCGCAGACCATTGATTTTATGGCGGTGATGTAGCAATCCGTATCATTGTTTTCATCGACCGTGGCAAATCCACCTCCAAAGCAACAATGTAATAGTTCAATATGACTACTAGTTATCATAGCGTGTACATATCAGACCTGAATAATAATAATTTGAGGAATCCATTTTCTGTCGCCGGTCCACAAACCCTGCGTACAAACGCGTGTCATCGCAATCGTCAGATAATTTGGGAGGACCAATGGATACGTTGTGGTGGATCAACGTTGCACATGGTGAGTTGATTGAATTGTGGAAGTCAAATGATGAACTCAAGTTTCTTTGTTTCTAATTACTGTTATATTCTGCAGTTGCAGCAGTCGCAATTGCAGAATTGGAGTGGGAGGAGTACCCAAACACAGAAGGGTCGTTTCCGCTAGTGAAATTGGTTCAGAAAAGATTCGTAAATGAATGCATGAGTGAATGCGAACGAATCATTGGAAATAGCGTCGCAATAAGCTTCCATCGGGAGAAGAGCTGGTGCAAAAGCATTCACTTGTAACCGGGAGAAGAGTTGGTTCATAATTAATGTAAAAAACACTTGGGCCATTAACGGTGAGTTAGATAATGAGAAGGAGATATCATAATATATATATATATAAAAGTAGACTGGGCCATTAACGGAGAGAGTATAGATATATATATATATATATATATAGATATATATATAGATATATATCTAGATATATATAGATAGATATATAGAGATCTAGATATAGATATATATCTAGAGATATAGAGAGATATCTCTCTCTCTCTCTCTCTATATCTAGAGAGAGATCTCTCTATATATAGAGAGAGATCTCTCTCTCTCTCTCTGTATGTATAGAGAGATAGTATATATCTCTATCTCTCTAGAGGAATCTCTCTATATCTATATCTCTCTCTATATCTCTCTCTATCTCTCTCTCCTCTCTTTCCCTCTCTGTGTATGTATAAATCTCTCTATATGCTATATCCCTCAGTATCGATCCCTCTCTCTATATATATTTCTATATATCTATATCTATATCTATCTATCTCTCTATATCTTCTATATATCTATCTATATCTATCTCTCTCTCTATATATATATATCTCTCTCTATCTCTATATCTCTCTATATCTCTCTATATATCTATATATCTCTATATATATATATATATATATATATATATATATATATATCTATATACTTGATGATTTTTATTTATCTTTCGTGTTAACGTCGTACCATGCATCTCATTAGGTGCGTTCCAATATATATAGCTAACCTGCAATAACCCCCTCATGATATAAATTATTGTTGATTATAGAGATTGTAGACATAATATAGCATCTTTAAGGTAAGATTGAGTGTTTGCCAATTTGATGTATATCGATTAAATTTAAGATTACTTATTCTTGTGCACATAATATAACTTTCGATTCTCATGTAATTCAAGATGTTGCCTATGACACCGCTATTTATGCACAAACTAGTTGACAATGAAGAGTGAACACATATGGCAGCTGTGATACATGTACATGTTTTCTTGCATTGCGGTTTTATATAACTTCCGCACAAAAAGTGCTAATATCATCATAATTATTCAAGCAAATGTGACTCGTCCGGAAGGACTATTGTCTCAGAATGAGGTCACTGTGGTCATCATCGGCTTTCGAAATGTTTCGCAGGAATTGACATTAATTAGTTGGTATAGTGAATTCGGATACATAACCACACGCTTTGGTTCGAATTGGATATAACTTTGGCTTAATAATTGTTTCTCCTTACAGCAAATATTGGCTTTGAAATATCGATACTAAATATGATGCTTTATGTAAAGATGTCATAGAATCTTATATCGTTCTTGAATTAGCAATTACGATATCATGTGTTTCACGCCTGCCCTTCCTCGCCTGGGTAAAGAATATGAAAATGAGTGAACCTTTTCACAGCAATATACCTTTAAATTGTATTGCAACTTTGTAAGCTTTTTTGATTCCATGAAGCCGATCTATGAATCCAAAAGATCCGTATATTAGATAAGTATGAAAGATAATATAAAGCTACTTAAATCATAAGAACGCGAGACACCTTTTTATAGATATTGATGCGAACATCAAAGCCAGAAGTCATGATTTACTTCCCATCTAAGCTCAAACAAGTTAACGTATTAGGAAGATAATATAAACATCGCACCAATTAGAGTCTCTAATGCCCAGCTGATAGTGCCAACAAATACAATAGTATAATTGGTAGTGTGTTGCATCGTTGACGTCAGTATAGACAGCCTCGTCTGCATTCACATATTGCTTAATCGGCCATGTCATAATCAGACAATGCAGTGGGCCAGCGTAACACGAGGATCTAATTATTGTTTTTATCAACATTGATTACTTTACAAAAGCTGAACTGGCTGCTAGTTAACCGACCTGTTTTCAAGTAGCTCGCACCCACCACTCTGCTAAACAGCACCGGCAATCATAAAAGCCTACATGGCGTTGTGCTACACTGAAGCGTCAGCTGTCATAACGGTTTACATTGTACCATGATCAACACCGTAAAACAGAGTTAATGTGTTAGGCGGGCGAGGCGGCGGGGAAATCAAACTAATGCCATCAAAGCATATCTACTACTATTCATCCGCACGCATGCAATTTTATATGTTGTTGCCATAATGGTTCTTTCGTTGAGACACTACCGCGGGGACAAATTCCTGTTCTAACACGCAAATGGGAATATATTGGTTCGGTAGAGTGAAATGAAATATATAGATTCAATTACTCCTCCTGAAGATGACCTCATAGTCGTAAAACCTGATAAAAAAACTGGGGAAAAGAAATTTGTGATGTCATATGTATGCAGCACCTGCCAGACAATGCTTGAAAGTTGCATAAATGTGATGGTTCCATCTACAAATCTCACTTGAATGCTACCAGTTAGTCATGTTGGCACTATCACAAGACATGTAGACGTTATATTGTAGTTGCTCATACGCAAATTCTACAGATGAGCATACGTAACATAATGAATGGTGATAGCATGATATTTAATGTATCATCGCATCCATCGGACAACTTATTGAAAAAGAGTTATTCATCCAAGATTTACCCATCACTTAAATTGCTGTATGACGTTAAAACAACTGATATGTACCGCATAGTAAGACAAATCTTTTATTCAACTGCGACACATATTATATTAATATTGACACGTAATAAGCTGACATCAACAATCATAAACCTCAACAAATGTAAAAGGTGACAATAAATGTTGTGAAACAATGTTGTGATGACGGATATTAGGTACCCTGAATGTCAAGTGTTATGAAGTAAATTTTTTTCTTGTCCATAACATATCAGACAAAATCCATAGACGAAATCCAATATACTAAAATGGTAGCAAATTTGCTTGTTGAACCTGCGCATGTGATGTCTGTCTTGTATGGATTTTTACAGTGTTTATTGATATGGTAATTATGAGGTTTATGCTGCCAAATTAGAAAGTCTTGGTTAAATGTATGTTCAGTGTATCCGTATTCGGCAACATTGTATACTGTCGATAACCCATCAGTTTTAAGTTAACAAATATTCTTTCCCTTGAAGGCGTACGTATCATTTCATGTGAAATATTTTTTTTATAATAGCATTTCGATAATTTTGGTTGTGTTTTGAGTAAATGAGTGGATTCAATGCCCCGTTGAGAGTAAAAAAAAACTCTGAGAAATTTCATGAATTATTGAAAATAAATCACCAGGTCTAGCAGAGGTGAGATGCAGACACTTGCAAATACGATACGGTACCCAGCAAAAATTGAACGTTCAACTATTTTGAAAAAACATTTTGGTAATTTTAAATTCTTTACGTGTATTTGCTTGAGCGGTTGAATTGTTTGCACCAGCAGGGACTATGGAAGGAGACACAGCATTTGTCTTCCATACAACAACACGAATTGAGAAGTGCAGTACAAACGATATAATGAACATAATCATTGCCACCATTATTAATGCATAGGCTATAAATGCAGGTGGATGAACAAGGTATGTGGAAACAGGCACCTCCCTGTTGCCAAAAATTCCATCCCATTAGAGGTACCGAATATATACCAATTGACATAGACCAGTACATAGGTAAATGACCGTCTGTAGCTAGCCTCCTGATCTTTCTACGGTGGTTAGGTTGCTCTTCCGGTGCCCTACAATTTAGCGTTAAATAGAGTGTCGTTTCATGCATGTCATTTATCTGCTTCAAATTAGTTCATCTTGAAAACAGAGCGGGATACTTTTAGGCTATAAATTTATGTTGACATACAAATGCTTAGCAGCAAAGAAGATTAGCACTGCCTGATGCTATAAATCTAGTGACCCGTCAAAGCTTCATCTATATCGTTAAAATACGCAACATTATGATGCCCTGGTTAAGAGCTTCATAAACCCAAACTTCACTTCCTCATGTAGGGGCGACCTCTTTGGGGAACCTGCTAGAAGCCTCTCAGCCGATAGCATTACCTCAGCGTCTAGGCAATAATGTAATTTTTTTCACTATATATTTTGCACCCACAATGCATGCCCCCGTTGTAACAGGTTCGTTCCCGTTTCGATCCTAAACTTTAAAACATACCACATTACTCAATATCGCTCCCCATTTATCATCCATTCATAACCTGGTACATGTACAGCCTGCATGTCAGCATCATACTGCTGTACATGGTTTCCTAGCACTCTTTATAATTATTTCAAAGAAACTTACATGCATAGCTTCCTTAACTGTACATCTTCATTTCTTCTCATTTAGTTAGAACAATCATTTAATGTTCCGAGTTGAGCAATTGCTAAAAAAGAAAATTAAATAAATGAATGCAACGAATAAATAAACGATCGATGAATTAAA
>CM067342.1:22859868-22887368 GCA_034190875.2 Urechis unicinctus
GGTGAGTCAGGTGGCTATTGTGGACATTGGGGAAACTGGTACTCTTCTACAAGTAACAGTCACAAGTATATCTCAAGGCTTGGTTAATTGCATTCTGAAATTGCATTATAATTGCACATTTTTGGCAAAACAGTTAATGCACATTTCATAGCTTGAAGACATTTTTGTAGGGGTGTTATTGGCCGAGGTGCCATCGTGATTTGCTTTGCAGGTAGTATGTTATTTTAAACATTGAAAAATCAATAAGGCTTGTTTAAAGGAAAACTATTCGGCCACCTG
The DNA here is from genome assembly GCA_034190875.2 of Urechis unicinctus. Classification (NCBI taxonomy): domain Eukaryota; kingdom Metazoa; phylum Annelida; class Polychaeta; order Xenopneusta; family Urechidae; genus Urechis; species Urechis unicinctus. The sequence goes on from CM067342.1 coordinate 22,860,148, forward strand.
AATTGTTGATAACAGAGGGTTTTGACAAATGTCTGGGTCAAGTTAATGATTATATTAACAGATGGTTAAAGTAATATAACTAAATATCTGAATTCTAGCTTAAATATATAGGGTCAGGGAGTTTACAACACCCTGGCATAAGCGCGAAATGTATATCTAGTTCTCTAGTTTGTTTAATTTCGCTTTTAAGCATAGCCCGCTCGAATCGAAAAAATGGATTGTGAGATTTTAGGAAGACTCGTGATTTTATCGCTAATTGTGTGAGATTCCCATGACTTGTTTAGTTAGCCATTGCACGTTTTGAGTAATGTGCGATTAATATCAGCTCTCTGTCCAGCCATGTTAACCGGCTAGAAGGTTTGTTAAATATCACGACGCGGCTGCAATTATTGCACGACTAACCGGGGCGATTTGAGAATAAAACCTAGTAATTCTTCGATTTGCTTAGAGAGAGGTAGTGGGGGTGTGGGGGGGGGGGAGGGAGCCATGCGATAGCATTGTCAGTGTTATGTGCAATCTTAAAACGCTCACTAAGCCAATCCTCTGAGCGCCGGGTCGCTCGTTATATGCTAATCAAAAGACAAAGGTAGCTAATCATGTCATCAATTAACGCTCTAGTTTCACAGCTAAAGCAAACAAACAAAACAGACGCCATCGTGCATTGATAATTTATAGGGAAGGGCACTGGCTGAGGCACACAAAGTAACCTTGTGAATGTCACAACAGGTATATGCAATGCGCTGCTAAGATGATACGCATATAAAATGTTAGACTACAAAGTTGATCAATATCTTAGTTAAGTACTTAATGTCCAGCGTTTACCGGTGAATAGGGCAGACAATTTATATATGATTCTACGGGTGAAACTTTCTAGCAGGTTTACCCATGAAGTCGCCCCTCAATGAGGTAGTTAAGGTTTCGTAATAACAGACGTGCAATTGGTGGGTCAGTAGCTTATAGGTAAAAAGGGTAAAATTGAGTAAAGTATGACAAAAGGAATAACTTGAGAATGGTTTGTAAACGAATTTATATGATGTCTAAATAAAAACAATTCCCGAAGATTCGCAAGTAGAATTTTGTACGATGACCCTTTATTTAATTCGTAGTTCTTAAGAATTAAATCGTTGTATTTATTTATTAAATCGGTTTATTTTAACAATTGTTAAACACAGAACATTTAATGAATGTACTAACTAAATGAGAAGAAATGAAGATGTACGGTTAAGTAAGCTATGCATGTAAGTTTCTTTGAAAATAATTATAAAGAGTGCTAGAAAAACATGTAGAGCAGTATGATAATGCCATGCAGGTTGTACAGCTTACAGATTATGAATGAATGAATAGTAAACCATATTAAAGAATGTGTTATGGTTTAAAGTTTAAGGTCGAAACGAGAACGTACCTGTTACAATGGGAGCATGCATTTCGGGTGCAGAATATATAGTGACAACTCTTATAGGTTGTACATTATTGCCAAGACGCTGAGGTAATGATGAACCTTCAGAAGGCAGCTCCGCATCAACGAATGCTATTGGCGGATACGCTTCTAGCAGGTTCACCAATGAGTTCGCCCTTTGATTAGGTAACTAAGTGTGGGTGTAGGAATAACTGACGGGTAACTACCGTGTCAGAAGCTTTAAGGTAGAGAGGGTAAAGTGAGTACAAACTGTTTACGACACTGCATACACCGTGCGGTTGAGCGACCGATGTGTTGTGTGCATATGGGGGGGGGGGCAGCCAGGTCGTCATCAAATACTTCATGACGACATTAGGCAGAACAGGCCACAAGCCTGCTTATTTTTATCCTTTTCCGATGAGCGCAGTTGTTCATCAGTTTGTGCAGGTTCTTATCATAGTCGCCGGTGACGGACTGGTGCCGGTTCGTATTCGTGCGAATGTAAGGCTCCATCCAGTGGCTCTGATTGAACCTGAGCGCGCGTTGAATCTTTTTCAATCGCAAACCCAGTGATAGATAGAGTTTGAGTTTGTCGTAATGATCCACATACTTTATGGCGTAGGTTGGGCACCAGCTTCTCCACCTCTGCAGTACTCCCCAATGTACCAAGGAGATTATTCTGGTAGTCTGACAACCGTTCGTTCCGCTCAGACATTCGCTCTGGCGCCAGCGTATTATCACTTTTATCAGCATGTAACTGTGCAGGGTATTCCAGCTCAACCTCGATAATATATCCGGTTTCGGTATTGTCGGAATGGTCCTGTATTGGAAACTGTTTTATGGTGTTCCACCCACTCAAGACCTCTTGTGGGTAGGGGCTGGCTCATCGCCCACCAATGCAGGTTGTTTGTCATAGTTGGTGATAAACCCAAGCTCCACACCCGTGCTCTTAAGCTGGGCGTCATAACGTTGCATATTTTGTTACGATATAGGTTAAGCTTAAGGCTTCAGCTATCTGATGGAGAATATAGCATCTGATCTTTGCGCGAACGTCATTTCATTAACCAACGACTCAGGCACTGGGCGTCTGCAAGCATTTAACTCATCGCTATTTGTGACATGAATGCAACGTGGGTGGGAGGAATGACGACATAGTTAACTAGACCTATTGCCGGTTGTCCTGCTGTCAATTAACCCGCAATGAGAGAGATGGAGGGTGCTCGCGTTGCAACAATGGGTACCTAAGGTCGTGATAGTTGCATAATTACGCCCTCCCGCTGCTGTCGCTATTGGCTGCTAACGAATGTTTGTTTATTGCGGCTAGTTAATTTGGGTAATTGGCGGAGTGGTTTCACTCCCGACATATTTCTCTTTATATACTCATAAAGCTTTGTTACATTCCCTTACCAGAGTATAGCGTCTTAGAGCTGGTATAGTTGTTCTAATTAGAGGTTCAATTTAAGACGACATCACTTTTGTGTCTCTACGTTTATTTACCCTTCCTACCAAGTTGACATTAATTACTCATTTTCAAAAAAGTAAAAACAGGTATACATAAACAACAACAAAATGTGTTAGATATCACACCAATAAAGGTAATATATACTGATGAATATATGGAACCAAACGCAGCGTTTTTAAGACGCTTAACCATCAAAATGAATCAACATAAACAAATTAGGAATGCTATCAGTAAATCATTCATCATGTAGAAGTTTCATGTCGTTTGTACTTAATCCCATTAGACTTGTACTTTATCGTGAGACACCAGCTTGGAGGATGTGCAGTGTTACTCAATGTCTGGAAGTATGAATAATGCAATACAACCCATAACCGGCTGTGAAGGCTTCAAACTGATCGCATTAGGTCATATTCAATCATGTACATTTATGAAGTGTTTGTTGTGATAACCCTCTGTTGAATTTTCCTCTCTTAAGAGTTTCAAAAGTACTGTGACGCCAAAGACTTTAAACAATGTGATTCGTACAATTAAGCTAGCCGCGTGTTTGTTGTTATAAATGATTCAGATGGTCAAAGTTGAAGCATTGAAACAACCAAATGCAGCATAATAATTCAACGCAAAGCTAGCCCTTTTACACATACAGTGTATTTTAGTAACTATTCGTCCTCAATAGACCTACCACTTAATTTGCCATATGACAAAAACAAATGATATGTACCTCATGGTAAGACACGTTTTATTAATCTGTGACACATATCATAATAATATTGACACGTAATAAGCTTAAATGAACAATCATCAGCCAATTACCACAACAACTGTACAAGGTGACAATAAAGATTGTGAAGCAATGGAATAATACAGCATATTGGATATCCTAAATGGCAGGTATTATGAAGTAGACGTTTTTCCTGTCCATTACATATCCGGCAAGATACAAACTTAAAAACCAAATTAACATTGAAATTGCTGCAAATTTGTTCTATGAAGCTATGTATGTGATGTCGAGCATTTAGTTTTACAGCGTTTACACATATGTAATTATGAGGTGTACGCTGCTAGTTAGTATGTCTTGGTTGAATATATATTCGTTGTATACACGGTTGGCAACATTGTATATCATCGATACTTTTAAGGTGTAACTTTAGCCAATCAGCGATAAGTAAACAATTGTACGTATTATGTCATGTGAAGTATCTTTTTAATTGCCTTTCGATACCTTTCGTTGTGTTTGGCGTAAATGAGTGGATTCAAAGCACCGTTGAGCGCCAACAAACCCTGAGAAATGGCATGAACCATTGACAATATAAGACCAGGTCTAGCAGAGGCGAGTTGCAGGCACATGCAGACAAGCAACGGCACCCAGCATGAATAGAACGTTCCAACTATTTTGAAAAACATTTTTGTAATTTTGAATTCTTCTTGAATTTTTACTTGAGTGGTTGTATTATTTGCATTAGCAGGGACTATATGTGGAGATACAGCATTTTTCTTCCATGCAACAATACAAATTGATAAGTGCAGCAAAAAAGATATAATGATCATAATCATCGCAACCATTAAAAATGCATAGGCTACAAACGCTGGTGGATAAACAAGGTAGGTAAAACAAGTAACTCCAGGTTGCCAAAGATTCCAACCCATAATAGGTACCGAATATAAACCAATTGACATGGACCAGAGACATACACAAACTTTGACTGCATTTTTTTTTCAGTTACAATTGCATAATACCTCAATGATGCAGAAACAGCAATAATTCGTTCAATACTTAACACTAGAATTCCACTCAAGGATGTCACAATGCTAACGTTTATCGCTGATAAACTCAATAAACAGCTGTATTTAGCATTAGAAGCGAATTCGAGGCCAGCAAGTGTGTAATTCAATGTGGTAAAATATAAGCCGGTTAAGAATGTCATGATGTCACACAAACACAGGTTAAGTATTAAAATATTAATTGGAGTGCGCAAAGATGGTGTTTTTTTACAAATGCCATGATAACCAAAAACGTTTCCAGGAACTATTGACAGCAAGCACAATATGTGCCAAACATACACAAATAAGTACCATGACCGGTATATATCATTTGCTTTGATTTCTCTCGGCGGATCGATAGTCATTGTCAAGTTCCTTATCTGGAACGTTGCATCGACTGTAGTTTCAGAAGAGTCATCGTAAGTTTGGTATTCTGGCGTGCAAAGAGATGAGTCACATGCCATAGCCTGATCATTGCAGTAAATGATGACGAGGACAAAGAAATGATGTCCATCTACAACATGTCAGAGTATCAATGCAACGCATCATTGCGCATTTCTGTCGTGCGAATATGGAGCCCACCTTTGCTTAACAAAATTCTAATCTTTAGCTCAAAACTAAAATAATTTTTCTTCGGTATTTGCAATCTAAGTTAGGGGTCCTGCCGTTATTCAAAATGGAATGAACTTAGTTAAGAAGGCTAATATCAAATGAAGTCCTTCAATGCACATTGGTCATTCTTATCTTTTCGCATTTGTAGGCACCATATAACACAGATATAACACAAACAGATTGTCAAGCCCATGGAAATATAGTGTGAAAAATTAATGAAACCTGACGAACGTCTACTATATCTTATTTCTCAATATAAGACAGCCTCTCCTAGGCATTATGCTGTACTATATGACTGTTCCACAATATAAATATGGCATACGGCCAATTCTGTCCATTGAATTGTTACATAATGCAAAAACAGACGATTGCAATAGCTCTAGCCAATTGACATACTATGTACTGCAACTTCAGTCGTTTCACAATGCGGTGTATGACTACATTTTTCGACTTTAATATGATTCGCAGCTCAGCCAGCACGTTGATATATGGTGATTGTATACTAAGAACTAATGAACTACTATACAAGGCCCATTTGGAAATAGTGGACAACAACTCAAGTTCTATAAAATATGGTGTATGATTTTTCCAATTAATGAGAACTATATATATATATATATATATATAGATATATATATATATATATATATATATATATATATATATATATATATATATATATATATATATATATATATATATATATATATATATATATATATATATATATATATATATATATATATATATATATATATACTGACGATTACAACCATTCGTAGACTCCAACCCCTCGTGGACAATTTTTTTCAGTGCATTCTTGCTATGATTATTTTTTAATAATTAATTCGGCATACCTTAAATAATATAATATAGAAGTTTAATGCAAATAAAATCTTTTTTCCGATTAATAATCCTGGTATATACTTTTGGTCCTCTAAAGGTCGTCCACGAATGGTCAAGAAACTAATTAAAAGTATAAATCCAACCTTTCGTGCCCATATATATTTGCGTAAATTTGCGGAATACAAAAATTTTGAAATAATTTGCAGTCATTATGGATTAGAATTATAATATTTGTTGTTGATAGGATAATAATGAGCTATTGGCAGCTTTTTGCGAACTTATTCAAAGTTGTAAATTGACGAATAACGAGAAAAAATAATTTTTCGGTGTTCAAATTAAAAAAAAAATCAAATCTTTAAAAACTTAAAAGTAACATATTCTACGCTAATGTTTATACATTATTTTGACCATTTGAGCCAAAGTATATATATTGGTAAGGAAGATATTGAGGTTATCGGGTAATGTCAACGAATGGTTAGTGGTTAAAATTTGATTTCGCTATATTATCAAAAATTCTAGGAAATCATTTCTAAAAGATTATCATTGTACGTTATAAAGACTAGACTATCATATTAAAATGGTCACACCAAAAATTTGCAAACATTTTGAAAAAATAGGGCATTGACTTTATGTTGACACATTATGGTAGCCTTTCGTGGACCCAAGTCTACGAAGGGTTGGCGGTTTTGTCCACTAAAGGTCGCGTTGGTGCTAATACGAATATATATATATATATATATAGTATATATATATATATATATATATATATATATATATATATATATATATATATAGATAGATATATATATATAGATATATATATATATATATATATATATATATATATATATATATATATATATATATATATAGATCAAGACTATATATACACGTGTCTTGTCGGGCAAATTCTGCTAATTTATTACTTGACCAATGGAAATATATATATAGATCCAGGTCACAGTAAATTCTGCTAATATATGAGCTATCACGCCGAGTTGATGAGCCTATATGTATATATAAATGTATCTATAATATATATATATATATATATATATATATATATATATATATATATATATATATATATATATATATATATATATATATATATATATATATATATATATATATATATATATATATATTTTTTTTTTATGCATATTAATGCATATATTTTTTAATACATATATATGTATATATTTTTGTAATGTCTACCGTATTTCCGCGTAAAATTTATTTAAAGACGATGCTCCCTACCCCTTGTCTTCATTCTTTCTGCCGAAGATACCCATCCACTTCTTTGGGGTAATGGTTAAGCATCTGTATTTGACGTCGATGCGAAGAAAGTGAAGCTGTGTGGGCAGAAGCCGAATCCTTGCCTTATATTTGTTGCTGTTTATTGATTATGCAGGGCGGTGTGTTCATCGGTCAGGAAAATGACCGTCTGTAGCTTGCATGCTATCTCTCTATGATGGAAATGTCTGGTTTTGCTTCCGGTGCCCTACATTAATTTATTTTCTTAAGTGAGCGTCGTTTATTTCTTGAGCTTATTCATCTGCTTCCCATTAATCCTCTGAATTTTGTTGCTTTCGTCAGACTCGATGCAAACAAGTCATGTCATGGAATATGAAAATGTCTCCCATGCTATTTAATGGGGGACTTTTATTTATAAAATAGCATGGACGTCGCAAGTCAACGTGTGAGCGGATTACATGGCAGGTAAAGATGGGGCTTCATATGTACTTGGTTAAGGAATATAAACATAACAAATGCGTAAAACTATGTGTCCTGTGCCATATCTTTTGGACCTGTGTAACAATTATATCAGATATGACTTAATCCGTTATACGTTAAATGCCTGCTCCGATAATACAATAATACACTCACTGGTATACTGAATTTCTACTTCTGTCATAACTATTCACTTCACTGGTACTGCTCCTATTGCTAGATCCATACTCGTCATATCTGAATGATACAGATGGTAATATAAGCTGGCTACATACGAAAGCTAGTGTTTAATGCAATGTTGCAAAATTATACTCTATCAATTGTAAAAGGCGATAGAGGTTATAAATAACTGGGCAGGGATTTTAATTAAGATGGTGACCTGATATAATTAAGACATAAAAGACGTAGAAAGCTAACGACCTGCTCCCATCGTAAGATAAGGGAAAGCAGATGGAAATTATAATAATATATGCCGGAAATTAGTGTTTGACGCCACTACCGTTGACTGAGAGGTGGGAGGGGGTGAGAGATGGATAGATAGAGAGTATATCGCTAGTTGTATTCAAGCTAGCGCTTGCCGTTTGTCTCTTGCAATTGTTACCGCATGAATGCAATTTCATTTGCCGTCGATCCCCACGAACAACATACCAGCAGGAAACTTTTCCAACATCTCTCACATCTGCCGTTGAATTTCAAAGAACTGTCTTATAAACAAAGCAATATTTTTTGCGTAATAGGAAATTCGGTCAAATTGTTTACCAATCAGGTCATCCTATGTATTGTGTGCGTGTGCTTGAACGTATGTTTTGGAGCCGGTGGCTAATGTACATGACAAATGCTGATACGCTACATTCCTCATTTATTACTCGAATCTTCTTAGGATTACATCCCGAGGCATACACCCTCAACACACTGTAACCAGCTGGCCAATGCTAAGCAAGACCTATATCAAACTGGTTGATGTAGTGTATCACTGACCTAGAATATATGAATTCGGTAAATTACAGAAGCTCTCTAGCTATTTTATCGTATAATTTGCACGATGTAGAGGCAGCAGCAGGTGGCTTTGACGACTGTTAATGAGAACCACTGCACGGCACCAAGCATGCAGTTTACTCATTGTAGTGCCGCTACTAGGCAAACCAGAGAAGTGGGATTGCAGACACTGAAGTAAGTTCATTCAATGAATGCGTTTGGCTATATATATATATATATATATATATATATATAGATAGAGATAGAGATATATATAGAGAGAGAGATATATATATATATATATATATATATAGATATAGAGATATATATATATATATATATATATATATATATATATATATATATATATATATATATATATATATATATATATATATATATATATATATATATATATATATATATATATATATATATATATATATATATATCTCTATATCTCTCTCTCTATCTCTCTCTCTCTCTCTCTCTCTCTCTCTCTCTCTCTCTCTATCTCTCTATCTCTCTCTCTCTCTCTCTATATCTCTCTCTCTCTCTCTCTCTCTCTCTCTCTCTCTCTCTCTCTCTCTCTCTCTCTCTCTCTCTCTCTCTTTTCAGAACATAAAGCACATCAGTCCGTCCATCAGGTGATTATTATTATTGTTAACTAACGGTTGACCTGTGATTACGTTTATTATTATTCCTATGTGATGGTAATATACAATTTAAGGTATGAGGATGAGTTTGAATATCTTCCAATCGATCACGTCCTGCCGAAATTCACTACCACTATCCATTTATTGCTTTGGTACAAACTGTGTTTAGTTAATTATTTCGGCAGTGTTCGTTTGTGCCTTACTAGTGATTTCTTTACACAGCTCTCTGTCGCGAATGGTAGACTCAATCGTCTCGATGCTTGATAAAAAAGATAGTCTATGTGACATTACAAGATATTGTTAGGCTGCCCTATTAGACATTGGGCACTGGAATGACGACCAAAGCACGTCAACACTCTATTGGGCGGAGCAGCCACAGGTGGAACTAATCATTTTTAAAGTGGAATGCAAGTACACCAAAAGCTCTCCTTATTATTGTTTTACATGAACGGGATTTATCTGTAAATATCAGCTACATATATGCAACAAAAGGCAAGAAATGACTGGTAACAAATGCCTCACAAAAGTTCATGTCAAACACCCTAATCACCCTTACGCTGCAACGAAGTAGCCAATTCAGAAAATGCTCGACTTTGGTGTTCAACATTACATCTCCGTATCATCGCAGATGAGCCACTCAGCTGATCATTATATACACTTGATATATTTACAGGGTTTTATTTTAATCCTCAGCCACTTTCCTTGCCCAACAATTGACATGATTAATCTTGACCTAGGCTAAATGTACGAAGACTTCTGCTGTGTTTGTCTGCTTTAGCAGAGTGATTAGCGCGTTAATAGGTGACAATCTACTGCCAATCTTAATTTCATTTACGCACTACCCATGAGACTATCGCTACAAATTACCCTTCTGTCCATTCTAATTGCAGCATTAAATTTTACTTTCAAACAGCCCACCTCCTCTGCCAATCTTCTTCACTCCTGCCCAATTTTTTCTTGCTCTTCTGACAAATATAAAACCAATTCTGAAGTTCCCATACTCACTGCCAGTCTGTATTTACACATCACTTTCATACTACACTAAATACTGTTGATACTGCTTACCATGACAATAGGACTGCGTATGCGTGTGTTTTGTATGCGTGTGTGTGTTCGTGTGTGTGTGTGTGTGTGTGTGTGTGTGTGTGTGTGTGTGTGTGTGTGTGTGTGTGTGTGTGTGTGTGTGTGTGTGTGTGTGTGTGTGTATGTGTCTGTGCGTGTGAATGTTCTTATGCGTGTTTGTGATTGACGATCCGATTGCATCATATCCTTGCCACTTGTGTGTGTTATTGTGTTCGTGCATAAAAGACAAAGGCATAAAAGGTATATGTTGCTACTTGCTTTCAGAATATGTTGCAATGATGTATTTGTCCAATCCAATCTTCCCATAGGTATTATATTCCTAATCCGGTGTTCATGTGGGGTGATCAATGGTGGTACTAAAATAGGCATTTTATGCTCTTGTGACTGCTGGTAGCACCGATGATAGCGTCAATAACGCCGCTAATAAGGCCTTTAGACAAAATGTCATATATTTATTCCATGTTCTAGATCAGATGATAATATGCTTATTTTGTTATTTTGTCTTTAAGCAGTGGTGATAACATACTCAATTAGGTGAACTGACTTTCTGGGTTGTTAAGCATATGTTGCTCGAAGGTGATGGCTAATGTTGCTCACTGCGTCAACAGTGCAGAGAAACAATATATCATTGAATACTTCACCCTATACCCGGGCTGATAACCTCCACTTTGTCGCCTAATCTTTCAAAAATCTCGGGGACTAAGGGTATGAGGTGGAGAGCGGGAGCTAGTGGTCTCGCTGGTGATACTGCTTTCTAAATCACATGATAGGTCTTGCTGACTTGTGTGTTAGTGCGGGCTGTAATACGACCATCAGTTGGTGTGACAATGGCATGAAATTGGTATTCAGCCCTTTATGACATTGGTTGATGAAATAATGATTAGTTTACGTTCACACGTCCCCCCTTCGCTGATATCAGTCACTATTTTCGTACATTTGCGAAAAAATGCATGCAACCGTAACTTGCTCTGCATAACACGACAAAGTTTGACTGCGTACTGTTGATTTACGATGGGTGTTTGCATGAAGCATGGTTGATTCTGTTATCGATCGATAATTGTTGTGTGCACACATATTGTATATATTAGGTATATATGATTCATGTACGAGGCATCAACCGATATGTATATATAATATGGACACAGAAAATTGCTTAACTTTCAATTCAAATTATGACATAAATAGCTGTTTAAGAGTATTAAATTTCAATATTAGAATGCTGCGACTAGCGACCGATTTGACACCCTTAGAACAGCAACATGGCGAATTCTGGAAGACATATCTGTTGATAAGACACAATGTTGATGTGATTGTAAATTATCGATAGCTGCTTTAAATGCAGCGCGCATAATGAGCAGACATTCATGTTGCATAAATGTCTTGGTTCCAAACAACATTAACGCTCCTATAAGCTAGTATAATATTGCTTGAATGTAAAGAGGTATGTTGGCACTATCAAAACACATTGTAGATTTATTGCAGTTGCTCATACGCCGAATCTACAGATGAGCATACGTAACATAATGATCTTGCAACAGCGTAGACTGCATGATATTTTGTATATCATCACATCTTCATCTATTAATCATTTGGTCGCAGAAACACCATAGAAATTATTTGCATATTCATATATAGATATGTTTACATATATAAACATAAATATATACATATATATATACATTTATATCTATATATGCAAGTATTTATACCTTTTTATATGTATATATATAAATAAATATATATAATATAAATATATATATATATATATATATATATATATATATATATATATATATATATATATATATATATATATATATATATATATATATATATATATATATATATATATATATATATATATATATATATATATATATATATATATATATATATATATATATATATATATATATATAAACTGCGCTTTCCCATCAAATTGTAACTTTTTTTGCTACTACTCCGCCTAAGGTTGGAAACTTATTATTCGGTGTTAACCGCCTTTCCCTGAATTTACATTTTGGCCTTAACAACCATTTTGGCCTAATGAATAATCAGTCATTATTTTGCTTTGTTCGATGTATATTAGCTTCAATCTTAGATTCATGATTTGTGCGACTTTCAATTTCAATGTACCATTCTTTGTTTCAAATTATCGCTTGAAATGAAAAACATACAAATTTTGATTGAATAAATAAATCAGCAGTTTAACGAATAACTGGCGGCACACGCTCAAATATCTTTAAGGACGGATATAAACAAATGGCGATTTTACTGGGAAATCCGGGGTTGTAAGTCTTTGTCAACTCATTTTTGGTTTTTTCTGCTCAATATACATCAGTCTGATTATGTTTTTTTTAGATAAATAAGAACAAATGTAGCATCAAGCTGGGAATTAGAGAAGCAGAGCAGCATTCAAAACGTTTGGAGAATCTCGCTGAATCTAACTGGTTTTCACGATCTTTTATGTGTAAAGTTTCAGGTAATAAATGAAATCATATCGTATCAACGGACATTTTTTAACAAGGGAAGGATTAACCAGATCGTTATATGTTATCAGTTTGTTCATGTCTTAAAATCAGTTTGTTCCCACGAACGCATCCGCGGGCTCAAGTTGAAGGTACATTTTGTGATTGTAACAATTCCAGCTTTCCATACTGTGTGGAATTTCCGGTACACAAGCGAGTATAAACAAAGTTGATAGGTCAGCCAATGACCATTTTACACGCTCTGTTTTCATTTGATTCTTATTTGGTCAGTATGATTCCAACGTTTAAATATTGAATATTATTAATGTGACAATGAAATTTCATGTACGACAAATTATGGAATACTCATAGTTTACAGTGTTTAGCGAGCTTCACCGGGCAGTTCCGCACGTGGGCTCCACCGTTCAGACTCACTCTTACCGATCACTTACACTATTCCAACGGCCAACAATACCCAGATATCACGTTAATGTTACTAGATGCCTGCAGCTTGGTTGGACAGATCTACTGATTACAATTGATTTGTTTTTAAATGCATTTCTTACCGTTCATTTAACAGTATAGACTATTGACCATTTTAGCGAACAGCTTTTGCCCCATCTGTCAGATGCAAACATTGCCTGATCTTGACACCGGATATACGCTCGGTATCACAATAACCCTAACGCTCCAATTCTGTTGTTGAGTAAGGTAAGGGATCCTGATTCTAGGATCATTGATCCCACTTGTCTTCAGACTTAATGTCCTGTAACTCACAATGCTGTATTGTGGACTATGACACGAGCCATGTTACGCTTTATTACAACTCTGGAGGCACTGTGTTAGTGGGGTGGGGTACTCTTTCAAATGTGATTTATTTTTTTTAAAGGTTGAAGATTGATACTTTGCTTTCGACATACTTGAATGTTACCCTTAACATGGGAATAGCATGATCTGTCAAAATGATGAACACAGCGCCCGGTCTAATCCACAAGAACAAATTTAAACCATTGCTTCGGCTTCTTCCCACATTGCTCAATTCCTTCGCATCGACGTCAAATAAAGGTGCTGAACTATAGCGCCAAGTTAATGGCTATCATCAGCAGAAAGGATGAAGAAACAGGGTAAGGAGCTTCATCTATACATCATTTGATCTTTAATATATATATATATATATATATATATATATATATATATATATATATATATATATATATATATATAATATATATATATATATATATATATATATATATATATATATATATATATATATATATATATATATATATATATATATATATATATATATATATATATATATATATATACATATGATGCCCTTTTTCGAGTGTTAGATTGGCTGTATATGTTATAAACCTTTTAACCTGCTGCCTTTCATTTGTCGTTGTGAGTCGGTCGTAAGCTTTCTACATATCTAAAGTCTTAATTATTTCAAGTCATCCTCTTAACTAAAATCCTCCTGCTCAGTTCAGTATAACTTGCACCTCTTCCAACAATTACTAGAGTATCATTTTGCAACATGGCATTAAACACAAGCTTTTGTATGGAGCGAGCTAATAACACGGCGACATTTTCATATTACATTTCATTTGTCACCTCAGTTGCAAACAATAACAAGTAGATGAAAGACTCGCATGACCTATACGCTACTAGGATCCAGTATCAACTAGTTTATGAACTTTCTCATGTGTTATATTTACGGGGCAATGAAAAAAAAGCGGCATAAACAGTCATTTTCTTCGGCACGTTCAGTGTGCTTTTGCAAATAAAATATGTTTGATTCACAGTAACGCAAACAAATCCCAGAAAAAAGACTGACAAGAGGTCAGATGAGTTTTTAAGGTTCTGGCGTTCAAACTGGTGTCAAGTGATGGCCGATCGCTATGTCCTCGGCGCAGTACCCTTTCGTATAAGCACATTAACATTCACATGCAATATACTGAAGTTATAGAGCACACATACAAGCAGTAAATGCTACGACATCATGGTGGGTGTGCGGCGTCCTCTCCAAGGGGTGATAATGAAGGAAGCTTAACTGACGGACACGGGATGGGGGTGGGGTGACGAGCGGTGGCTATTCTGACAGTATAGGTCGCCTCATCTATTGTTGTTTTCGAGCGCATAGTGTCATTAAGAGGAGTATTTGATTAAAGCTAATTAGAACCTTCCTCCCTAAGGTGCTTTATGCATTCGCCATCCTCGCGCACCATTGTCTCCTAAACAGTCTTCTCACTACTGGGGCCTTTATGGCTGTGGATAACAAGGTTTTGAATTTGGGTCGTTAAGTGTCACCTAACATACATCGTTTGTTGCGATATTGTCGGTTCGTAGAAGCCGCATACGCTGTTCTATTAGCGCTTCGTGGACTTCCGGGATACATAATGAACTGGAAGTCACGACCTCATTTACTTGCCCATTCTCCTCACTTTCTATGGCTTCTTCAGATAGGGAACTATAGTCCCTCCTTCAGTAGCGGCGGTTCTGGCGAACAGCTAATTATCTACACTACACCCCTAATTACAGTTTGTACAGGACAAAGAATTTTGCTGCCTGTGTTTTAGATGCTGAGCTTCCAGATGACCCTTAACATTAAGGCGGATCGAGCCCAACCCCCAGCGGACCACACTCTGCCGGAAGCCACGCTTCCTGTTAGTTTGATGGTAAACTAACGTGACCATAAGCCAAGAAGTCAACTCCGTTTGGGGGTTATTCGCCGCTTTTAGTCAAACGGAGAGAGTTACACCTTGTTGTCGTGTAGCCCATATATATGTGACCATCACTGCGCAACATATTCATCCCATAGCGGAAATGCTTCTTGGTTGGCAGAGACTAATTTTTCGTTGCATGCTTCTTCACCACATCGTTTTTTCACTTCCTTTGCCATTCGGATTTCGCCCTCGTCAGACATCAGGATTTAGTACATATTTGGGCGCAGTCCAGCATACACCTTGATGGGCACACAGGCCCACCCATCATGTATTTTTCCTAGCACCTTCTTGTTCACTTTACTGAACCCTGGTTCTGTCGACTGAACCCTGGTTCTGTCGACTTTGAATACGCGATGAACGGAAGTAGGGCCGAAATAGGAGAAATATATTCTAAAGATAGCTTCTTTATTCATCAAAGTAACCGAAGAGGATAATATTTTATGAGGGGGCAAATGTGTCTGATTCATGGTTGGTGAACTTGCCCTCTATTGAGCGTGTGTTCACTCCCTAACATTACGTTTCTTTTGGAAGCCTCCTCCCATTAGCTTTTGGCTTTGCAAGTTGAATTGTGTACGGTGGCTCTTTAATTTAATTCATCGATCGTTTATTTATTCGTTGCATTCATTTATTTAATGTTCTTTTAGCAATTGCTCAACTCAGAACATTAAATAATTGTTCTAACTGAATGAGAAGAAATGAAGATGTACGTTTAAGTAAGCTATGCATGTAAGTTTCTTTGAAATAATTATAAAGAGTGCTAGGAAACCATGTACAGCAGTATGATGCTGAAATGCAGGCTGTACATGTACCAGGTTATGAATGGATGATAAATGGGGAGCGATATTGAGTAATGTGGTATGTTTTAAAGTTAAGGATCGAAACGGGAACGAACCTGTAACAACGGGGCCATGCATTGTGGGTGCAAAATATATAGTGAAAAAAATTACATTATTGCCTAGACGCTGAGGTAATGCTATCGGCTGAGAGGCTTCTAGCAGGTTCCCTAATGAGGTCGCCCCTACATGAGGAAGTGAAGTTTGGGTTTATGAAAAACCGACGGGTTACTGAAGTGCAAAAGTTTTAAGGTGGAGAGGGTAAAAGTGAGTACAATCGGTTTACAGCACTTCATACACCGCGTGGTTGAGCAACAGGCGGGTTTTGTGCACATGCATGGTCAGGTCGTCATCACATACTTTATGACCAGCATAGGCAGGACTGGCCACAAGCCTGTATATTTTTTTCCTTTTCCAATGAGTTGTTCATCAGTTTTTGCTGGTTCTTTTCATCTTCGCCGGCGGCGGCCTGATGCTGGTTCGTACTCATGCGAATGTTAGGCTCCATCATGGGCCTCTGATTGCACCTTGCAGACCCAGTGGTAGATAGAGTTTAAGATGACTGTAATGAACCACATACTTCTCTTTACCGCGTAGGTAGGGTAGCAGCCTCTACATTGCTCCCCAATGCACCTATGAGGTTATTCTAGTAGTCTGACACTCTGGCGCCAGCGGATAACCATTTTTATCAGCATGTAACTCTGCAGGGTATTCCAGATCAACCTCGATCATATATCCGGTTTGGTTGTGTCGGAATGGTCCTGTATTGGAGGCTGTTATATGGCGCTCCACCCATTCACGACCACCTGCGGGAAGGGGCTGGCTCATTGCCCACCAATACAGGTTGTTTTTCGTAGTCGTTGATAAACGCAAGCTCTACACCAGTGCTCTTAACCAGGGCATCATAATGTTGCGTATTTTATCGATATAGATGAAGCTTTGACGGGTCACTAGATTTATATCATCAGGCAGGGAAATATAATCTGCCAGTGTTAACTTCTTTGCTAAGCATTTGTATGTCAACATGAATTTATAGCCTAAAAGTTATCCCGCTCTGTTTTCAAGATGAACTAATTTGAAGCAGATAAATGATATGCATGAAACGACGCTCTATTTAGAAAATAAATTAATGTAGGGCACCGGAAGAGCAACCTAACCACCGTAGAGAGATCAGGAGGCTAGCTACAGACGGTCATTTACCTATGTACTGGTCTATGTCAATTGGTATATATTCGGTACCTCTAATGGGATGGAATTTTTGGCAACAGGGAGGTGCTTGTTCCACATACCTTGTTCATCCACCAGCATTTATAGCCTATGCATTAATAATGGTGGCAATGATTATGTTCATTATATCGTTTGTACTGCACTTCTCAATTCGTGTTGTTGCATGGAAGACAAATGCTGTATCTCCTTCCATAGTCCCTACTGGTGCAAACAATTCAACCGCTCAAGTAAATACACGTAAAGAATTTAAAATTACCAAAATGTTTTTCAAAATAGTTGTACGTTCAATTTTGCTGGGTACCGTATCGTATTTGCACGTGTCTGCATCTCACCTCTGCTAGACCTGGTGATTTATTTTCAATAATTCATGAAATTTCTCAGAGTTTTTTTACTCTCAACGGGGCATTGAATCCACTCATTTACTCAAAACACAACCAAAATTATCGAAATGCTATTAAAAGATACTTCACATGAAATGATACGTACGCCTTCAAGGGAAAGAATATTTGTAAACTTAAAACTGATGGGCTATCGACAGTATACAATGATGCCGAATACGGATACACTGAACATACATTTAACCAAGACTTTCTATTTGGCAGCATAAACCTCATAATTACCATATCAATAAACACTGTAAAAATCCATACAAGACAGACATCACATGTGCAGGTTCAACAAGCAAATTTGCTACCATTTTAATGTAATATTGGATTTTGTCTAATATGTTATGGACAAGAAAAAAATTTACTTCATAACACTTGACATTCAGGTTACCTAATATCCGTCATCACAACATTGTTTCACAACATTTATTGTCACCTTTTACATTTGTTGAGGTTTATGATTGTTGATGTCAGCTTATTACGTGTCAATATTAATATAATATGTGTCGCAGTTGAATAAAAGATTTGTCTTACTATGCGGTACATATCAGTTGTTTTAACGTCATACAGCAATTTAAGTGATGGGTAAATCTTGGATGAATAACTCGTTTTCAATAAGTGGTCCGATGGATGCGATGATACATTAAATATCATGCTATCACCAATTCATTATGTTACGTATGCTTATCTGTAGAATCTGCGTATGAGCAACTACAATATAACGTCTACAATGTCTTGTGATAGTGCCAACATGACTAACTGGTAGCATTCAAGCGAGATTTGTAGATGAAACCATCACATTTATGCAACTTTCAAGCATTGTCTGGCAGGTGCTGCATACATATGACATCACAAATTTCTTTTCCCCAGTTTTTTTATCAGGTTTTACGACTATGAGGTCATCTTCAGGAGGAGTAATTGAATCTATATATTCTATTTCATTTCACTCTACCGAACCAATATATTCCCATTTGCGTATTAGAACAGGAATTGGTTCCCGCGGTAGTGTCTCAACGAAAGAACCATTATGGCAACAACATATAAAATTGCATGCGTGCCGATGAATAGTAGTAGATATGCTTTGATGGCATTAGTTTGATTTCCCTGCCGCCTCGCCGCCTAACACATTAACTCTGTTTTACGGTGTTGATCATGGTACAATGTAAACCGTTATGACAGCTGACGCTTCAGTGTGGCACAACGCCATGTCAGCTTTTATGATTGCTGGTGCTGATTAGTAGAGTGGTGGGTGCGAGCTACTTGAAAACAGGTCGGTTAACTAGCAGCCAGTTCAGCTTTTGTAAAGTAATCAATGTTGATAAAAACAATAATTAGATCCTCGTGTCACGCTGGCCCACTGCATTGTCTGATTATGACATGGCCGATTAAGCAATATGTGAATGCAGACGAGGCTGTCTATACTGACGTCAACGATGCAACACACTACCAATTATACTATTGTATTTGTTGGCACTATCAGCTGGGCATTAGAGACTCTAATTGGTGCGATGTTTATATTATCTTCCTAATACGTTAACTTGTTTGAGCTTAGATGGGAAGTAAATCATGACTTCAGGCTTTGATGTCGCATCAATATCTATAAAAAGGTGTCTCGCGTTCTTATGATTTAAGTAGCTTTATATTATCTTTCATACTTATCTAATATACGGATCTTTTGGATTCATAGATCGGCTTCATGGAATCAAAAAAGCTTACAAAGTTGCAATACAATTTAAAGGTATATTGCTGTGAAAAGGTTCACTCATTTTCATATTCTTTACCCAGGCGAGGAAGGGCAGGCGTGAAAAACACATGATATCGTAATTGCTAATTCAAGAACGATATAAGATTCTATGACATCTTTACATAAAGCATCATATTTAGTATCGATATTTCAAAGCCAATATTTGCTGTAAGGAGAAACAATTATTAAGCCAAAGTTATATCCAATTCGAACCAAAGCGTGTGGTTATGTATCCAAATTCACTATACCAACTAATTAATGTCAATTCCTGCGAAACATTTCGAAAGCCGATGATGACCACAGTGACCTAATTCTGAGACAATAGTCTTTCCGGTCGAGTCACATTTGCTTGAATAATAATGATGATATTAGCATTTTTTGTGCGGAAGTTATCATATAAAACCGCAATGCAAGAAAACATGTACATTTATCACAGCTGCTATATGTGTTCACTTTTCTTTGTCAACTAGTTTGTGCATAAATAGCGGTGTCATAGACAACATCTTGAATTACATGAGAATCGAAAGTTATATTATGTGCACAAGAATAAGTAATCTTAAATTTAATCGATATACATCAAATTGGCAAACACTCAATCTTACCTTAAAGATGCTATATTATGTCAACAATCTCTATAATCAACAAAAATTTATATCCTGTGGGTTATTGCAGGTTAGCTATATATGTTGGAACGCACCTAATGAGATGCATGGTACGACGTAAACACGAAAGATAAACATAAATTATCAAATATATAGAGGGTATATATATATATATATATATATATATATATATATATATATATATAGATATATATATATATACATAGATATATATAAATATATATATATATATATTTATATCTACATATGTATATATTCATATATATATATATTTATATATACACATATTTAAATATATATATCTATATCACATATATATATATATCTATATATATATCTATATATATATATATATCTATATATATCTATATATATATATATATATATATATATATATATATATATACTGACGATTACAACCATTCGTGGACTCCAACCATTCGTGGACAAATTTTTATGGTGCATTTTTGCTATCATTAATTATCAATTATTTATTCGGAGTCTTTTAATTGATACAATTAAATAGTTTAAAGCGAATTAAAATCTTTTTGTCACTTTTTATTGCTGGTATATACTTTTTGTCCTCGAAACGTCGTCCACGAAAGGTTAAGACATTAATTTATACGTATAAATCCAACCTTTCGTGCCCATATATATTTTTGAATATTTGCGGAATACCGAAATATTTTTATCATTTTCAGTCATCATGGATTAGAAACATAATATTTGTTGTAGATGTGATCATTATGAACCATTGGTAGAATTTCGCGATCTAATTCAATGTTGTATATTAATGAAAAAGGAGAAAAATAGAGTTTTTCGGTAAAGAAATTTAAGAATAAATCAAATATTTTAATTTTTCAAATAAATATATCCAACACATATGATTAAACATTATTTCGGAAATTTGGATCGAAGTATATACGGTTGTATGGAAGATATTGAGGTGTGCGTGTTATGTCAACGAATGGTTAGTTGTTAAAATTTATTGCGCTATTATATTCAAAATCCAAAAAAATCACGCGTGAAAGATTATTTGTGTACGTTACTAAGACTAGACTATCACATTCGAATGGTCAAACCAAAATATTTTCAATTATTTTGGACGAAAATGAGCTTTGACTTTATGTGGACATACTGGTATATCCTTTCGTGGACCAAAGTCTACGAAAGGTTGGCGGTTTGTCCACTAAAGGTTGCGTTCGTGCTAATAGAGATATATATCTATATATATATATATATATATAGATATATATATATATATATATATATATATAGATATATCTATATATATATATAGATATATCCTATATATATATATATATATATATATATATATATATATATATATATATATATATATATATATATATATATATATATAACTCACCGTTAATGGCCCGTATGTTTTTACATTAATTATGTAATCCTTCTCATTATATAGGTTACAAGTGAATGTTTTGCACCAACTCTTCTCCCGATGGAAGCTTATTGCGACGCTATTTCCAATGATTCGTTTGCATTCACTCATGCATTCATTTACGAATCTTTTCTGAACCAATTTCACTTGCGGAAACGACCCTTCTGTGTTTGGGTACTCTTCTCACTCCAATTCTGCAACTGCGACTGCTGCAACTGCAGAATATAACAGTAATTAGAAACAAAGAAACTTGAGTTCATCATTTGACTTCCACAATTCAATCAACTCACCATGTGCAACGTTGATCCACCACAACGTATCCATTGGTCCTCCCAAATTAATTGACGATTGCGATGACACGCGTTTGTACACAGGGTTTGTGGACCGGCGACAGAAAATGGATTCCTCAAATTATTATTATTCAGGTCTGATATGTACACGCTATGATAACTTAGTAGTAGTCATATTGAACTATTACATTGTTGCTCTGGAGGTGCATTTGCCACGGTCGATGAAAACAATGATACGGATTGCTACATCACCGCCATAAAATCAATGGTCTGCGCGCAACTATGTACATATTGCATTATTAAACTGATTATCAAAATAGCGTTAATCGTCCTCATCTGTTGTCAACCAAATCTGTTTTTGATACACCCAAGAATTGGTCCAGATGATAGTAAGACTAAACATTTTATTGAATTTTGCATAGCTATATCATTGATATTTAAACCACTAACCCCTTGCACAGAGATATTGTTCAAAACCAGGCGAACACCATATAAACCGGCGTATATATAGCGATTCCTGTCAACAGTTCATTCATGTCATTATTCTGATCGACTGTAGTATACTGCCGTCATGGAAACATGTACATTATTTGGTTACGAATATTAATAAATTAAACAACCGCCCTTAAATATGAAACCGGCTTAATGCACATTGAGAATATCATTTTCAAGCACCTTTGGTAATACCGCATGAGTTTGACAAACTAGCCAAACTATCATTTACCAATACAGAGGTCACATTGTGAGCGAGGAAGAGGCTGACCATAAATGCGAAGTTAACTGAAATAAAAAGAACGGATGGATACGATTTTGTGGACCACATTCCTCCAAGGTTTGTTTTTTCAACAGCGCAAAACACGTCATATATATATATATATATATATATATATATATATCTATAATATATATTATATATTTATAACTATATATATATATAATATATAAATATATACTTTATACACCGTTAATGGCCCGTATACTTTTATGTAATCCTTCTCATTATACAGGTTACAAGTGAATGTTTTGCACCAACTCTTCTCCCGATGGAAGCTTATTGCGACGCTATTTCCAATGATTCGTTCGCATTCACTCATGCATTCATTTACGAATCTTTTCTGAACCGATTTCACTGGCGGAACGACCCTTCTGTGTTTGGGTACTCTTCCCACTCAAATTCTGCAACTGCGACTGCTGCAACTGCAGAATATAACAGTAATTAGAAACAAAGAAACTTGAGTTCATCATTTGACTTCCACAATTCAATCAACTCACCATGTGCAACATTGATCCACCACAACGCATCCATTGGTCCTCCCAAATTAATTGACGATTGCGATGACACGCGTTTGTACACAGGGTTTGTGGACCGGCGACAGAAAATGGATTCCTCAAATTATTATTATTCAGGTCTGATATGTACACGCTATGATAACTTAGTAGTAGTCATATTGAACTGTTACATTGTTGCTATGGAGGTGGATTTGCCACGATCGATGAAAACAATGATACGGATCGCTACATCACCGCCATAATGGTCAACTATGTACATATTGCATTATTAAACTGATTATCAAAATAGCGTTAATCGTCCTCATCTGTTGTCAACCAAATCTGTTTTGGATACACCCAAGAATTGGTCCAGATGATAGTAAGACTAAACATTTTATTGAATTTTGCATAGCTATATCATTGATATTTAAACCACTAACCCCTTGCACAGAGATATTGTTCAAAACCAGGCGAACACCATATAAACCGGCGTATATATAGCGATTCCTGTCAACAGTTCATTCATGTCATTATTCTGATCGACTGTAGTATAACTGCTGTCATGGAAACATGGACAATATTTGGTTCCGAATATTAATAAATTGACCCGGCCTAATTAAACAACCGCCCTTAAATATGAAACCAGCTTAATGCACATTGAGGATATCATTTTCAAGCACCTTTGGTAATACCGCATGAGTTTGACAAACTAGCCAAACTATCATTTATCAATACAGAGGTCACATTGTGAGCGAGGAAGAAGCTGACCATAAATGCGAAGTTAACTGAAATAAAAAGAACGGATGGATACGATTTTGTGGACCACATTCCTCCAAGGTTTGTTTTTTCAACAGCGCAAAACACGTCATATCAGTGAAGGTATCGCTTTTTTACGATTCGTTTGAAATTTCAATTGTTGTTGCCGCATGAGCATTGCGGGAATGAGAAATCTATCCGAACATGCAAGGAGCAAGTACACCTAGGATAACAGTTCAGAAAAGGTCCGTTATGGAATGCATTAGTGAATGCGAAATGTTCAACGGTCACTGCGCGGCAATAAGCTTCCATCGCGAGATGGGCTCATGCAATAGCAATAAGTTTACAATAAGTTTACTTGGGAGACAGACATCACGACATACAAAGCATTCATACAATTCCACTGTGTTCTGCCATTAAAAGTGAGTTCAAGCCTTGACTACGCACACGCAAACACCGACACACACACGCACATAGAAAAACATACACACAACACGTATATATTGATATATAGATATATATATCTATATATATAGATATATAGATAGATTTCCGAGAGAGATATATATATAGAGATATATATAGAGAGAGAGAGAGAGAGATAGAGAGATATATATATATAGAGAGAGATACATATATAGATAGGAGATTAGAGAGAGGTCCCTCTCTCTATAGATCTCCCTCTCTTATCTTTCTCTAGAGGGAGAGGGGATCTCTCCCTATAATCTATACATATCTAGTATCTCCTCTCTCTAGACCTCTCTAGATATATATAGAGAGAGATATAGAGAGTATAACCCCTAGGGAGAGAGAGAAAGAGATCTATACATATATGGATAGGATATATATACAATATATGATATATAGAATATATTTTAAACAAATATGCATATATATAGATATCTATATCTCAAATATATAGATAAACATAGAGAGATATATCTATATATAGATTATATATATATATAATATATATAGATATATATATCTATATATATCCTATATATATATATATATATATATATATATATATATATATATATATATATATATATATATAACTCACCGTTAATGGCCCGTATACTTTTACATTAATTATGTAATCCTTCTCATTATACAGGTTACAAGTGAATGTTTTGCACCAACTCTTCTCCCGATGGAAGCTTATTGCGACGCTATTTCCAATGATTCGTTCGCATTCACTCATGCATTCATTTACGAATCTTTTCTGAACCGATTTCACTGGCGGAAACGACCCTTCTGTGTTTGGGTACTCTTCCCACTCAAATTCTGCAACTGCGACTGCTGCAACTGCAGAATATAACAGTAATTAGAAACAAAGAAACTTGAGTTCATCATTTGACTTCCACAATTCAATCAACTCACCATGTGCAACATTGATCCACCACAACGCATCCATTGGTCCTCCCAAATTAATTGACGATTGCGATGACACGCGTTTGTACACAGGGTTTGTGGACCGGCGACAGAAAATGGATTCCTCAAATTATTATTATTCAGGTCTGATATGTACACGCTATGATAACTTAGTAGTAGTCATATTGAACTGTTACATTGTTGCTATGGAGGTGGATTTGCCACGATCGATGAAAACAATGATACGGATCGCTACATCACCGCCATAATGGTCAACTATGTACATATTGCATTATTAAACTGATTATCAAAATAGCGTTAATCGTCCTCATCTGTTGTCAACCAAATCTGTTTTGGATACACCCAAGAATTGGTCCAGATGATAGTAAGACTAAACATTTTATTGAATTTTTGCATAGCTATATCATTGATATTTAAACCACTAACCCCTTGCACAGAGATATTGTTCAAAACCAGGCGAACACCATATAAACCGGCGTATATATAGCGATTCCTGTCAACAGTTCATTCATGTCATTATTCTGATCGACTGTAGTATAACTGCTGTCATGGAAACATGGACAATATTTGGTTCCGAATATTAATAAATTGACCCGGCCTAATTAAACAACCGCCCCTTAAATATGAAACCAGCTTAATGCACATTGAGGATATCATTTTCAAGCACCTTTGGTAATACCGCATGAGTTTGACAAACTAGCCAAACTATCATTTATCAATACAGAGGTCACATTGTGAGCGAGGAAGAAGCTGACCATAAATGCGAAGTTAACTGAAATAAAAAGAACGGATGGATACGATTTTGTGGACCACATTCCTCCAAGGTTTGTTTTTTCAACAGCGCAAAACACGTCATATCAGTGAAGGTATCGCTTTTTTACGATTCGTCTGAAATTTCAATTGTTGTTGCCGCATGAGCATTGCGGGAATGGGAAATCTATCCGAACATGCAAGGAGCAAGTACACCTAGGATAACAGTTCAGAAAAGGTCCGTTATGGAATGCATTAGTGAATGCGAAATGTTCAACGGTCACTGCGCGGCAATAAGCTTCCATCGCGAGATGGGCTCATGCAATAAGTTTACAATAAGTTTACTTGGAGACAGACGATCAAGTTGCATACAATTCCACTGTGTTCTGGGCCATTAAAAGTGAGTTCAAGCCTTGACTACGCACACGCAAACACCGACACACACACGCACATAGAAAAACATACACACAACACGTATATATTGATATATATAGATATATATATATATATATATATATATAGAGATATAGAGATATATATATATATATAGAGAGAGATATATATATTATATATATAGATAGATATATATATAGAGAGATAGGGATATATAGGAGATATATATAGAGATATAGATTAGAGAGATATTATTAAATAAGAGAGAGATATATATATTTATATCGTATACATCTATATATAGATATAGAGAAAGAGATATCTATATAGATCTATATATATATATAAACTTATGTAGATATATAAATATAGATATATATAATATATATGTATGTATATATATACAATAT
>CM067342.1:22894868-22937368 GCA_034190875.2 Urechis unicinctus
CATTATATTTGGATTCCCCTAAGCTAAAGCATGCATTGCTAAGGTTGTCAAGTCATCAATATCGCCTTTAACACAGTTAACGTCTTCCACATGATAATGCTCAACAGGCTAAATCCAATTATTTTAATGGCTATGTTCCAAAGCCCGCTCGCACTTGGCATTTCAAAGCAGCACTTCAAAATGTTGGTTCGGACGAGATATTCACATATATATATAAATGTATAGGCATATATACATATATATATATATATATATATATATATATATATATATATATATATATATATATATATATATATATATATATATATATATATATATATATATATATATATATATATATATATATATATATATATATATATATCTATATATATTATTAATATATTAACATCTATAAATAACCATTGATCTCAACAGTGCAATCTTTTGAACAGTGGAAAGTTATCACGTAGTCTACCAATGATTTCGGATACCATATTGACTAACACCGGTCAGCAATACGCAGTATTCAATCTGTTACAATAGTCGCTCCAGTAAGCTCAATAGAAGGCAAACGATTGATGCACACCAATTCACTGAGCAGCTTTGCAGCAAAGTGAGCCATATCGTGCGGCTTTTGGCTTTGAGGAGGGCAATAAAGATCAAGAGCCAGTTGATGACATTTATTTGATAAACGCGTTTCTCTTATTATACGCAAATGAAGCCCTATAACATCACTCAATAAATATGGTAATGTTCAAAATCTTAATCAAGCAATATCCAGAAGATCTTATGTACTTTCAGAAAACGAAAATTGATGGGATTCATGTAACCTATTGAACCGCAAAGATATGATAGATAGATCTACATTATGTTTGAAATAAATATTGATTTTTATGATGATATTGCGGAATATATATATATATATATATATATATATATATATATATATATATATATATATATATATATATATATATATATATATATATATATATATATATATATATATATATATATATATATATATATATATATATATATATATATATATATATCTCTATATATATATATATATATATATCTCTCTATATATATATATATATATATATATATATCTCCTATATATATATATATCATGTATATATATATATATATGTATATATAAGTAGATATATATATATATATATATGAATATACATATATATATATATATATATATACATATATATATATATATATATATATATATATATATATATATATATATATATATATATATATATATATAAATATATATATATACATATATATTTGCATTTATATATATATATATATTTATATAATATATATATATATATATAAATATATGTATATATATATAGATATATATATATATATAATATTGACGTATGTTTATACATTAGTATACTTCATATATGCATACATGCGTGTAACTCATTACCTCAATTTTGGAAAAGTTACCCAAAGGAGTTTATATGATGAAGGTCGGATGTTGTTAACATCTTGATCGTGTGAGGATGACATCAGATTAGATGGTCGATTTAGTTCCAATGAAATATTCACTGGATGTTTTCTCCTCACGTAGAGTTTCTGAAGTCAATCAGAAATCATTACTTTTGTAAAGTGCGTGTTTGTTAACAGTCGCATTAATGTTGCTGTATCCCTCTCTCGTCACGAAATAAATGTCTTACTTATGCAGTTATCATTTTCATCAACAGTTGCTGGTACACAACCACCATTAACTCTTAATAAGCTTCCACTATCCATTTCTACATCGCCAATCAACCGAAGGCAGATAGCGAATCTGCATTTCAACTGCAAATAAGCTGCGACTGCATATTTCAACATTGCAGATCGATTATAGAAAGATGGCTACTCAAGACCGTATTGTAATGATTGCCAGGGCAACGAAGAACCATTTGGTCCACTTGTGCACCCTTTTATGTCAGCAATAATTAACTACCCTTTATATATAGCGTTGGTATACACACACATCTTAGCCCACATCTTGTACGGTTTTGGTGTAAGCAAGCCTGATAAATTATCTGGACAAATTTACCATTGCTAAGGGCGTCAATGTTTAGATAAGATACTTCCTGACACACGATCTCGACGACACATTCGTCCAAATCGCCATTACAACATTTATACTAAAAATTGCGCATAAACTGTTGAACAGTTTTATAAAGTGCAACCAACGAATCTAATAAACATGCCTAAATATATACTTAAGCGACTGTTTCTTGAGTCTATAATAGCCACATGTTTTATAGAGATGAGGGATGTCAAGAATCTGTGCAAGACTGCATACATCCTCAATCTGATCTCTATCTACTTCCACGCACCATGTGTATAAGTATTCTAGACACGCATTTATGCAAACAGAGTCGTAGTCCAGAGTTAGAGTATCATTATAAAGATGGTTGTTGATTGCCTTCGCGAAACAGTGCGACATACCAACCGATGAACGATTAGTTATTCATGCGGATAAATGATTGTCGCAGCAGTTTGGTACAATTACTACAGCTGCGTCAAACTTGAACAGAAGCGCAAGCGGATTACAAGCACAAATGACATTACGCAGAATATACAATATGATAAAAAACAAATTTGCTCTATTTTAATTACTCAAATGTGATTTTGTTGCTTTCGTCATAAGAAAGATAAGTGTACCAGAAAACTAATGTATCAAATGCATTTATAAGTATTGTGTGAAAGACATAGGTCAAATAATTGTTTTTTCATATCCCGAGCCATTGCTGCCGCCGTAAAATCGCCGACTACAAATGAAATGATAAAATCAATTTAGTATAACAAACTCTTTTTTCATAAACGCCAACTACAAAATAATATGAAGACGGTATTTTATTCTAAAACAGTATAAATAGATGATTACAGAATACAGCAAATGTAAATCATAGTATTATCCGCCTTAATGGGACGCCTACGCAACATCCTATTCTTTCCTTTGGCTACGCAAGAGCTGCATGTAGTGGTGAGGCACGATCACAATTGATTAATGATGGCTCAATGATGAGGATCGCAGGTCGGCACGCCAGAACACACATTTACTATATTAATTTTAATATTCAGCTGGCAAGTGGCTGTGGTCTGAAATACTTCAATATTCCAGGATGGGTCATCTATCCCTCTAAAGCACCCGTTCAACTGTCACCCCTAAAGAATCTTAAATACACTGCAGGTTTTCTGAAACACGAATGTAAGCCGATCCCCACGTATTCTCACACGTTTTCCGTGCTGTGAAGATAAGTGCTATTGTGCAGTACATTCGAATGCTCATTGCTTTAATATATCAGCAAAATGACGCCATGGAAACTGTCATTCCTGCGATCATAACGCTGCAATTTTCAGCTGGAACAATATATGATTAAGCGAGTAGCGCCATGATAACAAGTGTTTCTGTTTAATGTCAAATTCATCATAACGCGATTAATGACTCTCCGAAACATTTCCATGCATCTATAGCCCTATATTGCCCTACGTTTAAGCTCGCCAAACCCACAACACGCTCATGGGAAATTATATGCTATGTTTAGCCATTGTAGCATAATGTTATATGCATCGTATATATGTGGCATGTATACAGCAATTACACTGACGCCAAGGGTAAAATATATGTTTCAGAAGGTTAATCAGATGATTGATGTCTTTGACAGGATCATTACTGGACTCAAATGGCTATTCTAATGGACAATTAAACTGATCCTCATCATTCATTATGTATCTATCATGATCAAATCTAGGGGATTTCGGGGGTAAAACACTGGTTGAGGTAAATGGTAACACTGTGAAAGCATCAAGAAAGTCGACTATTATCGGATGGAAATACATATCAGAGTGAATATGCTACATGTCGTGTCTGTGCTTGTTCGTCTCATATGAGATTACAGAGTGGATTGATAGCCCACACGAAAGAGGAAACACTGTGCAGCATTCGTATTCGTCTTTAACAATATATATTCATCCAGTACTTTGTATCACAAAAAAAACGATAAACATTGTCACAAAAGTAATATTCTTAGCTTATGTTGTAATCAATTTCAATCAGGTTGCAATGAATTATGTGTTAGTCGGCTGCAAATCGTTATTCGCCAAGTAACAAAGACGCAACTGTGAAGAATGGATTCCAGACTATCATGGTCAGCATTATTGACTAAAATAATTTAGTCCATTAAACTATCTACGCTTAGTGAATGATTCTGATATGGATCTAAAAATAGTGAATATCTTCTGCTGATTCTGCTGATGTACTACTGATAATGACAACCGCAAAAATACGCTGTCATGCATTGTTTTAAATCAAGATCTATAAGGTCGACTTAATTTCATTTATATTTTAGACAGTACAAACGCTATAAAACGTTGCAATGAGTATTGTGCATTAGTAAGTAAACAGTGCTGTGACGAATGGCTTTGATATAGACTATCGTGGCAAGCATTGCTGTCGTTGATATTGTTTGCCATAAACTCCCAATGATCGAGCCCCTGTCTTCTCAACGAAATGAGCTACTTATGCTTATTCCGCTTTACCTCTGATGAATGTTCGCAAATATCGACCTATACCGAGTTAAACGTACCCCAGGGATCGTATCAAACGAGTATGGTTTAATAATGTATACCTGTAACAATCATGCACTCGATGAGTTCATTCGAGTATGAGTTGTCAACTCAGGAGCAATAATGATATTGATACCGACGGCGGGTCAATGTCTACTAATGGGTGGAGCAACAACAACCGTGCCAAACATTATCTGACATATGCTTTTTACAGATATGCCATAAACGGCCATATGCTTAGCTGATAACAGTCACGTTTACTTCTCGCGATGTTAAGATTCACTAACGCTGGTCCACTTCGGGACTCTTGATATATTTACACATATAACAAAGGTTTCCCGCTTGCATGTATATCATGGAGGAATTTAACCACGCTAGCAGCCCACTTGTCCCCCTGATGCAAAACGTACACCGGGTCTGCATTCTGTCATTATGAATGGGAAACAATAAAGGTTCAATAGGTAACAGTAACGGGCGGCAGAGAGTAGTATGTGAGAATGGGTAGAATGAGCTTGCAAGGAGAATAGTATCAAGAAGATAAACGGCATGGTGTGAAAATACGTTTGATATCCATAACAAACTTGCCGCATAACAACCCTCAAGTGGCGGTTGTGGCAGGCTGCATGTCGTGGCTTGGTATCATTTCAAAGCATAAATATTCACGCTCAACACTCACAGCGCGGCCAGACCTTTATTGGGGTATTACAAGACACTCGAAACAATAACTGGGCCACGCTATTATCAATACCGTTTCTACGTCAATGAGCCGACAGTTGTCGAAGAGCAATATGGGGTGTTGTAAAAGTAGTTAATAGATTGATATGGTCGGTGAGAAATGATACTGGTGGACTGACAGCAAAACGTTGTAATGAAAAAGAGGCTGCAAGATTGGTTTACAAGAAATGTGAGCAACATCTAGTCCGACAACTGGACTTAAGATGGGGGAGGATAAATTCGACAATCAGAAAAAGTAATGGATAGCAGAAAATAATCTGCAAGAATGGATGATATGTATGGGCAGTGAGAATGCGGATAGAGAATATACAATGGCCATTTGTAGGGGATAAGGTAAAAACAAGTTGCTCCTTTTGTCCCATCCTTCTTTCATTCTGGAAATCATTCATGCTTCTAGTGTTTCGATAATCAAGCCTTCTGTCTTGGATGATCGACTTTTATAAGACTAGTAGTATTTTACGTGGGTCTTACCACGAGCTAGTTTGCCTCAGTGGTTAAGGAACTCACATGGTCACTGTTTTATCATACTCGTACGCCATATACTAGTATAGACACATGTTGACACAGGTGGTGATAAGACTCATGAGAAAGATTTACGAGGTGTTAGGGTGAAGAGGGGAGGGGGCAGGTTGTGCGACTCAAGTGCAGCAAGGGAGCATGAGGTGCATCGATAACTGAGAAGGCGTAAATCGTTTAGGCTAAGACAATAAATTGAGAGCATTCCATTAAACTCAAGTTGCCATACAGTATTTTAGCCTCATAGATAATAGTATATCATTTCACTGAAGGTTATCCCGTGGTAATATTGTACACATCGCCCAAGCAAACGATAGCGCTCAGACAGTTCGCATAGCGAAAACAGAAGACAATAAAACGTTGACATACAGATCCCCGTCATTTGGCTGATCTCTGGTGGTTTTCCACTTTGTTCCTTTGACAAAAGTATTGATTACTCAATGTCACCGTACGTCAATCTAGCTTGCTATGAAAACCAACCCCTTCCAAATATAACGTGCTGGAATTTGATCCCAGCGCCTGTGTGTTGCATTCTACTTATCGCCCTACATGGTAAATGCCCAAGTAGTATTCTCGTCTATCATCATCTAGTTCAAAGGGGACGTAAGCCAAAAAGTGTATCCTTTTGTCATGTACTTTGAACGCACAGTCAATATATGATTAGAACGCCTTCTTTTACATGCTGACAGCCGACACTGGACGAAATATTCATTGATGTCACCAAACATGTATCATAGCTATTTCAGACCCATAGAGCATCCCGCATATTTAGGGCGGAACTATTTTACGGTCAAGTAGCTGAAGTATTGTGTAAACCACGGGAAGGTGTAGGTAATTAATGAGCTGACAGTAGCTTATTCTGACGCTGTCGTAATGTGATCTTTCTAGAAAACTGTCGGTGCATTAAAGCAAGCATCTCGATCACCAGACCGAAGGTGATACCGTATGCATATAAATGGGAAAATGATGGGTCGCGCACGAGCGACATAAAGGTGCGTATATTGTTCGATAATAACGGGGCATTTCACCCACGCTCAGTTCATTCGAGCAACAGGTGTAACTTCCGAGCATACATTACCTCTAAAAGGGAATTTCGCAATGCTACACCCGCCCATATACTCCATCGTGCCCCGACAATTGGGCTTAAGTTGGGGCTAATTGACCGCACACATATGTATCGGGTGGTAGAAAATAATCTGCAAGCATGGATAACATACATTGGCAGTGAATATAAAGATTGAGTATAAAAAAATGTTCCATTTATTAATCATAACCAAAGACAATTTAAAAAATTATTACAAAAATGTTAAAGAATAGAAACGATCTCTATCTTTGGAATTATCATAAATAAAGACGAGGTGATTGAGTGACGGCAGGTGTGAGGTTTTGAAATCGTCAGGAAATCATATATACACTAAATATGACCGCTTGTGACCATCAGAGGGTGAAACCTGGCACAATAACAGGAATTGATTTTATTTTAAAGGCATATTTACCAAAACAACTCTAAAACTGCTTAATTTCTTGTTTTTTCTAGTTTGGTCTAAAGCATTCAAGATATATATCAATTATTACATAAAAATATCATTTATTTGATTATTACCGCCATGCCAAATGGAAGCTGATATCATTTAGCATAAGTCATTGCCACACACTGACAAAAGCAAGCATCTGTGAATCCATATATGCAAAATTATGTAAAAAAGTTATCAAGGTGTAGCCCTCAGCGCAATGTCAACGATATTGATTTTGTGCTAAGAACCAGTCCGCGAAGAGGTAGGTGAGGGTTAAGAGCACTCAGAGCATAAAGTCTAACTTGCATGGTCAGTGATATTAGGCAGGAGAAACAGCAAATATTAAAAGTATTGGGCGTAAGTTATTCAATCCACCTAATAATATATTAGACATTTAATAAAAGCCGACATACAAAACAGACTTCGTCATACATCCAGTGATCAACCGTTGCGATTCTTAGTAAAGGACACCGGCTGAGCAAAACGAAAAAACTCTGCGAAAGTACGTCAACCATTTTCTGAACAAAATACTGTAGATTCGGCGTATCAGTGTGAATAGGTTACTTGACAAGGTGGTCGTAAGTCTTGCAGAATGACGTGTCAGTGCTTGCTCTTCTGATATCAGATAACAGCCCACGCAAAAGGGGAAAAACT
Source organism: Urechis unicinctus (assembly GCA_034190875.2). Lineage (NCBI taxonomy): Eukaryota > Metazoa > Annelida > Polychaeta > Xenopneusta > Urechidae > Urechis > Urechis unicinctus. The sequence goes on from CM067342.1 coordinate 22,902,872, forward strand.
CAACTTGAGCTTGCTGTTAATCATCAACACACATGTATTCGTTCTCCTCTGCTAAAAAAGGACCGACACTGGCGCGCTGCACTCGATCATAACATTCGGTGCGCTCACCACTTTTTGGAGCCGAACCGCCATCTATATAACTAGAAGTCATGAAACAAATAACTCCAATTGTCACACCTTTGTCTCATTCTGTGTCCATTACCGGGAACATCATATAGTGCATAAAGTGTTGCGATAGAGTTTAATGCTCCGACATTCTATCTTTGATTTTTGATCTATATTGATTTGCTAACCAATTGCTGTCTCGTTGTAAAGAATGACTTAGCCGCCTGTATTGCACTGCTTCCAAACAAAACATTAAGCCAGGCAAATATCTTAACAACACCTTGACACAGTGTAAAGTAGAATTCATGTAAGACCACGCTTTTTGGCCCGTCACTGGTGGTATACTGCTTCTTTAACAAATGGTTGCTGGTTAGATTCCATCAAACGTCAATCTAGCTAGTTATTGAGACTGCACAAGCCACATTATGACTACAGCGTAAAGGTTTTGAAGATTGCTGAAGTCCCTAAATAAAGTCCGGAAGTAACCATACATCCACAACTCAACATCATTAATTTTTACATTGGCCTTATTCCATTGGGACCGTGTCACAGCGATTGAAGACTATTGCCAGGGATCGATCCATTCCACTATGGACCATCATGGCCTTCATGATAAGCTGCAGCAATAACGCCTAGATTTGCATAAACGTTCAATATGTTTCATCTTACAGCCCCACTCTGCGAAAATCATTACCGACTAGGCCGCCAAACTTGGACGGGACTAACATATAGCAAATATTGGGCAATGGTACTCATTCAATCATTCAAAAGTATCAAATTAGCATTTTTGTCGTTTATTTGCTAAGTAAACGGGCTTGAGATCATTCCCCGTAATGAAGCCGATTATATCTGGCTTAAAATAACACCGGATGCGAATTGCGGCGGCAAGTATATAGTGCGCTGATGACCGCTTGGCCGCGCAGTTAGACCTATCTATTTGGTCGCTTCAAAAATGACTGAGTATTCATCTATAACTGGTCGATAGTTACTGTGATGTGACTGCACATAATATCGATTGTTTATGATGTTTGGTTAATATTAGTAATAATGGGGATGTTATCAATGTTATTTGTTTTTCGTGAAATATGAAATATATTAGTTACAGTATCAATATATGGCACAAAAAGCTAATCTAATGCTTGCCCATAATTTCTATAGGCATCTTATTTTATATGCTGACGGCAATTGTTTGGAATAAGGAATACTTTATTTTATTACACAGCAAATATCTTGCTAATGGTGTCATATAATAGATCAACACGAAATACAACTTACATCTCTTACTAATAGATAGAGCTGTTCATCACAATGATACCAGTTATCGTGAATAGAGTACCCTTTGACCAGATTAGCAATATCAACTATAGCAACGTTGCAGCGCAAATTATTGCAACAGCAGCACTCTAACTGGACCTGTGGTCGCGATATCGGTTAATATGTTTGTAGACAAATAGATAACAGGGCAAAATACACATTTCGTATAAACATTCATCTTATCACCGACTCATATCAAGTGAATATGTTGCTAACGACTACCCCTTAATATGATATAAGTAAAAGGTCTATCACCGGATATCAAAAGTCCCACTCCATTGTTTATAACGTTGATGTTTATTGCAATCTATTCAAATCAATCAAAGAAGTACAGTGGGCACAAGGTAGGAGGTGACGCTTTCCCAGAGACAATTCAATGTCGACCGGCTGCCAACCTGGTCCTGTGTTACTGATGACATCAATAACATGGGCACGGTAAACGTTGATAGCTGATCCATCACGTTGCAAGCCACCGATTACCAAGAGCGAATGGCTATCTTCAGATGCATATAACACAGAGAAACCATCACAAGGCAGCTCATAAAGAGGACGCTTTTTGACAATAAAATCACAATGTTGTGATGCTGAACACACATACACACCGTTGGTATCAGCCATGATTATCTTCCCGGTGAGAGCCACCACTCCACACGCTCCGGTGTATTTCCCGCATTTGAATGACCCAAGACACCTGCTCAGCTCTGTTATTGGGGAGAATACCTGAACCAGTTGTTAGCAGCCTCATCCATTATGCCATAGATCAACACCTCCCTGTTAACTACACAACATACAGTCAAGAAGCAGACTGACCCCGACAACCAGCCAGCTATCCGCCATGTCTTCGTCTTCACATCTAGTGCCTCAACATGCGAGACAAGTTTGTAACTGTGTCCAGTTTCATGGCCGCCAAGGCTGTAAACTGTTCCGCCACATTCCACCATGCAATGGGACTCCCTGCTGTGTTGCATATCTCCATACCGTTCCCAGTAAATTGTGTCCATGTCGAAATTCCAGGTTTCCTTCTGATTCCCGCCGAGCCCTGTAACGTACAATGATGACCCCACAGCACAGCAAGCCACAGAGGAATACTGATGGCTCGGCAGTGACGACGGTAATTCGGTGAGCTTGAACCATTTTGAAGGGAATGACAATGGCGTCACCAAAACAGCTCTGTCGTTATCAGGGTGTCCAACACGCCCCATACTGACAAGGCAAGTCACCATGGAAGACGCCGTGGATCGTATGTCTTTTGTTTCCACTTCCCTGCCTTCCATGGATTGTCTTATGAGCTGATGAGCTTCTTTATGCTGTTTTACCACAGGGTTGTGCAACACTTGTCCCAAACTTACCCTGGACATCTCATTAAGAGGGAGCTCTGTTAACAGCGACATAAGGTGTTTTGAACGGGTAATGCTGTCGTGGCCGACCCAGACTAAGGTCGTTGCCAATCTGTCCCCAGCATAGGCCACAACCAGGTCCTTGTGCAACACGAGCTCCTCAAGATGGATAAAGCTAAGATTCAGAAAGCTCTCCTGTTCCATCAAATCATCCACATTGGCTAGTGCTGCTTCCTTGCCCTTTTTAAGCATCTCGTTATCACCGCTACTGTGGCATCCGTTAACTCAGCAGCTCTACATGTATTGTAAAGGTGAGGGATGTCCAGAATCTTGGACAGACTCATAATCTAGAGTCAGGGTGTCATTCTCAAGCTGGTCGCTGATTGCATTCTCAAAATAATCGGACAAACCTGATAGTATGTCTCGGTGCACCTCAAATATTTGCTCTTGACACTCTATGACCATATCATGTAATTTGTGTTTTTTCCAATAACGTCCAAATCGGTTAGGCAGACTGTCATTGGAATTGCCCTTAACCGTGAGAGTTTTGTCGCCTTTAGAAAAGTACAAATTCTCATTGCTGTTATGGAGCATGGTACTGCTGATGACGTCAGTATTGGATGAGCTGGCGGTCCCCATCATGTAAGTCTAACAGGCTGTCACTATAACAAAAATACAAAAGTGGTTGTCACATTAAAAAAGGCGAGAGAATCCGTATGGGAGTGTGTGAACTTTTGTTTATTGACGAACGAAGAGATACGCTACTGCCAAGATTTTTAGTCATATTTACTGTTCAATGCGTTGTTATGATTGGCCTCCATAGGACTGCACTGGTTTTCAAATTATGATATTGAATATAATGCCATTGAAGCCAAGAACGTGGCACTGGCGAACCGAGTAGGGTGTTAATGAGTTGGCCGAATATAGGCATGAATGATGGTAGATAATGAAAGTAATAGGCTGGTGTTATGATCGAATGATTGCTTATGCCATCACGACGGTAGAACTGTCAGTCGTGAGTAAGCTAGCCTTACCATCTCTTATACTATCAATTTATACTACTACGATCCTGTTCAATTCCATCTGTGGGTTTTCAGTATAATTCTCAGAAATGGAAAACTTACGGTGTACAACAAGGATCCGTCTCACAACTTTTTAGTCATGAATTATTTATCCTATCGCAATGGAGAGTTCTGCGAATTTTTCTTAATACGGGTTATTTCAACACATTGCATGCCTTTAATTATCATGGTTTTGCTGACTCGTTTAACTCGAGACAATAGAGTGAGTAAAGGTTTCATTGCAAATAAAACGCTCTGCTCTGACAGACATATTTCTATCCAACAGCACCAGAGGCAAAATATACCTGTGGAAATGCCCTAGAACAGCTTTGTTTCGGATTATGGCAAAGGAGACCAACTAGAATAATGGTAGGTGGTCGGATGCGGGGAGTAACGTAACGTTCAGGCGCAAAAAGAGAAGGTACAGGATTGTGGGTGATGGTCGGCATAAACCAACACTATGCAGCTTAAGTCGGATATTATTATGTCTTCCATGGTATGGCTTGCTTGCATATTTTTCGAAATTCCAGGAATTCCAAGCAATATATTATATCTTCATTAAGCAAGCGTGTGGCATTTGGTTCACTTACCATTGGCTATCGAAGAGTAATGGACCGCAAAATGTCATTCGCGATGAAACAAGTCATACACAAAATAACTATCAGACATCAGTTTAGCTAGGATCGCAATAAGACAAATGCCACAAACCACTGATTTAAGACAGGCGCTAGTAGTATGTTGACAATACGCATATGCGGATGCACATCAGTTAACAAAATTGTGAGGCTGCTCCACTTTGTGACAAGGATCACTGCAAACATGTCTTACCTTCCACTGCTTTCGAGGTCTTTCGCGTCAATATCATTTAGTTCAGATTGGATGATGTTATGGTTCAGTATGAAAAGCGATGAGAAATAACTGCCCTCCTAAGCGATATTGGATTAATTAACTGTCGAGGCAAACGTACAAAGACCAGCTCCAGTCACCTCATAAAACGATCCCAAGCTGATTCTGTGCAGCAGTTCCGTAACTAACTCGGTCGAAACAATACATAGATTGGTGTAGAAGTACCCAGTCCACTGCCTGTCACCTTATATGATTAGCGCAGGAGTTTTTATGATAAATAGACTTACATAATCTATAGCTGAATGCTTTGCACGCGACAAATGACCCTACACCCTTCTTTATCCAATCTGACCATTACTAGCGTAACTATCTACACACAAATTGTTACTCACATTTGCTTCAAACAATAATTAATTTGGCGGGTGGGTTCTCTCGAGCTGTTGGTGGAGTGGTGTATACGACCTTTGGATGATTATTTCCCCAAGGTGATATGATCACAGCAAGGGAATATGGTCGAAGGATGTCTGAGGAGATAATGGCTGATCGATCTAGGCTACTTAGCAATAAATGTAGCTAATTGCAAAAAAGTCAAATATCCACAGTTCCCTTCATGATGAATATCGTTTACTATTGCTGCCATTATCAGTATGGCTTCTGCGTCGGTGTAATCAAAGGGCGACTTGTTATCATGTTGCACTCAGCATAAAAGTAGCACTAATGTAGACTATGACGCATAGGTAGCGCTTGTCTGCCCTGTAACACACACGCTGATAATCATTATCCTATCGTAGGTCAGGCTCCGATGCTACTTATTGACTTAAGATTTGTGGACGCACTAACGATCAAGTCTACACTACTATATATATATTATATATATATATATATATATATATCTATATATATATATATATATATATATATATATTTATATATACGCGAATCACCCTATATATATACCTAATATATATATATATATACACCACACATATATATATATATATATATATATATATATTATATATAGACATCTATAGTCATATCTATATATATATATATATATAATATATATATATGTATATATATATATATGAAATCGATGCTATATAACCCTATATATGTATCTATATATATAGATATATATATACTCCACTCACCTATATATTGTATCTATATAAATCACCAATATACATGTGTATGTCTCAGCTTATATATAGATATATATATATTTTATTATATAAATAATATATATATCTCTATGTATAATATACATGGAATATATATATATAGATCACATCATATATCTCATATATGTGATATATTAATATCTATATATATATATATATATATATATCTATATAACCTGTAATATATATATATGGATAGATATATATATATATCTAATATATATATACACTGGATATATCATATCTATATATATATTATATATATATATATATATATACGCTCTATATATATATATCTCTATATATATATATGTATATATATATATATATATATATATGTATATAATAATATATATATATATATATATATATACATATATATAATATATATATGATAATATATATAATATATAAATATATATATATATCTGTCTACTAAATATAGTCCCTTATCTATGGTCAGTATGGAGCTGCTCTCAATATATATATATATCATATATATTATGTCTATATATACCCCTATCTATAATAGTATATATGTATTCATCTTACCTCTGTCTCTATACCATACATCTCTCTCTCTTACTATAAATATATGTAATATACTATATATTACACAATAGTCATCTCTAAATTCTCTCTCTAGGTCTCTCTTCTACGATTTGTATATGTGATATGTATAGTACGCTTATATACCCTATATATTATATTATCTATATCAAAAAATAATGTGTGCTGTGTGTGTGTGTGTGTGTGTGTAGTGTGTAAGTGTGTGTGTGTGTAACAGGTGTGTGTGTGTCGAATATTATAGCTCAAATAAATATAGGTCTGTTTCGATTTGTAAGTGTATAATATGTTTGTTGGTCATATTGCACATAGCATATTACGTGGCTTCAATAAGATATCTATAATAATACTTGAGCGATATGATTATTACGTTCTAAGTGATTATAAAATCTTGTCCGTCTAAGTGATTTCCAGCTAGGTTCAATAAGGAAGTCGACACGCATTGAATGCGGTATGTTAATGCATATTGTGACAATCGTGTGTCATCTAACGATACCTGCTGTGCTCTTATGACGCCCCCGCTCCCCGTTCCCCATTTAGAAGAAATTGCTGTGGGTTTGTAGGTCTACAGCAACATAGCCAATTAAGTAAGAACTATTACTCTTATGCAACGCGTCCAGTTATATGCGCTATATTTGTCAAACATTTGTACGTTTAAAATGCTACGTCGGATTATTTTTATGCGTAAAGTGTTTCCTGGAATGTGCTGAATTGCACTTGATCATGACATTACAGGGCAGCCATAAACATAATTACGGACATGAACGTGCTGGCATTGCAATCATACAACGTCCGATCTGGCTTATTACATGAAAGAAAAGGAAAGTTTATGTACAATAAGTTGTTTACTGTTCTGAGATAGCCCGTGTATTGGCAAAGTGAGGATGGTAGTCCTTGATGTTGCCTCATTAAAACTAAAGCATGACTGAGTTAATGGAGAGTCCGCAAAACTTGATTGCTGGCATCCATAGCAGTCTAATCAGACGATTGATATTGCTGTGATCTACCAATAGCATATGCAATTCTTAGCAATTCAATGTTGGGGTTTCAATGCTTGCTTTCCCTCCATGAGGTTGTATTAGCTACAGATGGGGTCAAATAAACCCAGTTGGTCATGTATTCTTCGACTTCACGTGGCGTTATCGTAATGCTAGATGAAAGATATCCTGCCCACCAATTATACGACCCAATACTTTAAATTATATTTATACATGTTTGCTATTCCACCCGGATCCTGAGTTGAGTGGTAGTAGAAACAGAATGGTCCACTGTTAAGTACCCTATTGTGGTCTAATCATCACTGACAGCGCTGATATATTATATTTAATTAATATTTTTTCATCAATGTTTGGGTTTAATGTCAATTAACACCAAAATTTTATCACTGTATTCTTGTGCCAGACCAAACAATCTCTTTGTATGATTCACATGAATACAACTAGACCATCTTGTAATATCAACCGGTTTGCTTGTTTGATAGTTTGAAACGTTTCAGTCCCTTCATGTCCGTGTGTGACCCACTAGATCCCTAGTAAAACATATAAATCACCTCGAATGATCACTTTGATAGCTGCATACAGTAATGGGACTACATCACGTGGTCCGGCGAATCAGCAAAGCCGATCAATTGTATATCGCCGTCCAATATGTTATATAACTACGTAGTTCAATTGGATATTATCCTGAGATTCACTGGAACATACCATGAGAGATACTGAATCTTCTTGTGTTAACCGCTGAATCCCATCACTCCTTGCTGTTAGATCCGGGGCTATATCTAATTCTGCACATAGTCCCCACAGGCAGCCCATCATCTACACCGGGTCTTGATTTCTATTGGTTGTCACAGTCCAATAAAACTTGTGCAATTTCTTTTGGGTCATCTTATCTCTTTCTGACCAGTAACCCTCCACATGATGTGCTTACAGTTCACTGGATTTTAATGCGATTGCCTAATAATCGATTTTCCTCCAGAAATATTCGTGTATCATCAGGTACAAATAGGGGGACGGTACGAAATAAAACTTACCTTCATGATATAATTCCGAACTATCGATCTTTGAACAAAACTGCGGATCTCCTTGGTAAGAATCTGGATAGTGTCTGCGCTACGGTTAGTGAGCAATGCAAGCCAACTGGGCGTAGGTTGCAAGGGCGGCCAGCGATGCAAAGCATCGCAGGGCGTGCCTCTCAACACAACGCTCCACCAACAAAGCGTGTCGTAGCCTACCAAAGAAATATCGAACAGCTGTAAGGGAATTAAAACATGATGAACCTAGTCGCCGATTTGCTATTTCACTTCCTAGATATATACGGAAAACCAATTAAGGTCCCGCATCTGACAACCTATATATCCAATACCTAGACAGCTCATCACCAACCCCAGAACCTGGTACCCTTTGGTTGTTACTGTCCGATAAAACTTATCTCATTCTGAGTAACCCCTGTATGTGATGTGTGTATTAACTCCTTAGTGCTTCAATGCGAACTCCTAACAATCCATTTTCCTCCAGAAATATAAATGTGTCATCAGGTTAAAATGAATGGAGGGTACAAAATCAAAACCGCCTTCACGACGATCAAGTTCCAGCGGCTTGGGTTTGTGCACAGTGAGCAGTCCAGGCATCCAAATTATCCTCATCCTTCACCGTCACGATATCACCTCGTTGTTGAAAGTGACATTAAACATTAAGCGTTGTGTGGATGAGGGATGTCCAGAATCTTGGCTTTGTTGGCTTCAGCCCTGACTCGATCTTCATTCATTTCTAAACCCTCCATGTATGAGTATTCTAGACCCGTTGCTCAGGCTTACAGGGTCCTTGTCCCGAGTCAGGGTGTCATTTTCAAGTTTGTCGCAGATTATTTCCTCGAAAAAGTCGGACGAACAAGACATTATGATTCGATGAATATCTGCAGCCACCGCATTATGATAGCGTCATAACTGTTGTGTGTGGTCCAATAACATCCAACCCTGATTGGCAGGCTTGCCTTCAGTCAGCCAGCACTGTGATTTTTTTGGCATTCCTAGAGTGAGTGTACTGGTGTAATGAAGAAGCTTTCACTACGTCCACTGTATCGGCGCACAGCACGTGATGAAATCGTCATTGGGAAACCTGCCAGACGCCGTCATGTAAATCAAGAAGTACGCTGTTCCTGTAACACAGATATGTAGGAAGCGGTCTTGACGAGTATATATCATGTCAAATTGAATACATCTTAGTTTTCTGGTCACAAAAGCAAAGTAAATCGCCCTTTACATACTTCCCATGATGCCTTCTAAGGAATAATTTGTTGAATGTGACGTAGTTTTGTTCTGACAAGTACTCCACTATGTCACATATTTAACTGATCCCATTGTATTTCAACATGACAGCCTCAATATCCGCTTCTACAATGAGAAATATTTGCATATTGTGTGCGACGAGGCAGCAAATAAAATAATGTATAGCTTATCTTCAGTATGCTGGCAGCGATCATATGACACAACGATCATATGATGCAACACACATCAGTGACGCAATATTGTCTATCAAACTGATTGCACCATGCATGATGATTCCGAATTTTGATTGCGTATGAGAGGCAAGCCCCCAGTATGATAAACTTGACAGGGTGGCAACGGAAGTTGATGCAGTGGTAAAAATGAGTTGTCTTTTGATCCACAGGTGGTGGCTTCGATTCTAGGATGTGAAAACCTGACTGGTTACTTGTGACTCAGATGGTCACATTAAATGGCAGTCGTACGTCTGAAGGAAAATGATTCGCACCAGTTGCTCAATAGTATCGAGCTAGGCCTTTCACCCGGCGGCAGGGGTTTGGCCATGAGGTATGGGTAACGAGTGTGTGCTATGAAAATGCTAAGAGCTAAGGGAAGCAGTCCAATCATCACAAGAATCCTCATCGCGCTATCACCTCGTTGTTACAAGTGAGGTTACACACCAACATCACCATTTACATTATCCGCACACTTTACACTGGTAATTTCCATATCATTGTTTTCACGTGTCAGAGTCTGGGCCATTTGTTCCTCGATTCAGCTATAGATATAGGCTAGTAGCACAATACTATCGAAATACGAGTGACATTTGAATGTGGATTACAAATGAAGGAGAGGAGAGGAGAGTTTACGAGGGAACATGTAGGGACGGAAATGTTAGGCGACAAAGGGTAGAGGGGTGAGTGAAAGAGAAGCACAACGGAACATAGGAACGACATGAGGCAAAATATGCGATTCAGAGAGAGAGTAAGAGCGAGTGAGGAAAAGACAGAGGGAGAGAGAGAGAGAGAGAGAGAGAAAGAAAGAAAAAAGAAAGAAAGAAAGAAAGAATGCGAGAAAGAGAGAAAAAGAGAGAGTACGCGTGTGTGCATGCGTACACGTGTGTTCGTGAAAAGAAAGGGAACGGGGGAGATAAAAAAAAGGAGGAAGGGGGATGCGACAAGATAATGAGAAGCTGTACATGGCCAGAGTAGCCAACACGGCTTTAACCTGGACATATCACTACCACCACATAATAAATATACGGGTTGTTGAGAGGAGACACAAAAAAGGGCGAGAGAGGGAGGAATAGAGATACTGATGACAGGAGGTACCCTCCTTCCCCCTCTCTGCCTTCTTGCTCCCTCTTTCAATATCTTGCAACCCCTATCTGTCTCATTCCGTCTTACCTGCTCTCCTCATCTCACCCCGTCGTTCTTCCGTTCAGTCCCTCACTGTCACTTCTTTTATTTGCCTTCTGAGAGGAAGTGGGAAGGTAAAGAAACGGAAGGAGGGGGGTGGTAGTAATCATAGGGGGAGAGGTGACCGGGAGGGAGGACAAGAGAATCATCTGAGGAGGTGAGGTGACCGAAGTGAATGGAGAGAAGATGGGAGGGATGAATGCAAGAGCAAAAACGTAGAGGAAGATGTGATAGTGATGGAAGGGAGAGATGAGTGATATGAGAGGTGGTAGGGACCAGAGGAAGATAAGGGATGACTGACAAATATCATTCGGGCTACAGACAGGGCACCCCCGCTCATTGGCACTTCCATTTTGTGCTGTTGACATCGCGTTGATGTGGTCGGGTCAGCTGTTCATTAGCCAAGTTCAATGTCGTAAATGGTTACTCCATCACACGTGTTCCACGTGACGTTTGCATGCCGTGACCACACACTATATCATTGTCGCACGTGAAGGACGGGTTTGTTTTGGATAAGCTGCAGATCCTCTAACGGAACATTGTTTTAAGAAGCATTGTCTTGAAGTTTTTTGTTGGTAAGCTCATGGTATATGTCAAGCGTGATTTCCGTACTACCGTACCAATGAGCACTTTTACCAAATGTCTATGACAACAAAATAACACTTACTGTTGAAATGTATAGCACTAGGCCCTTGATCCCATGTAAGTATGCTTTATCAACCTGACCTGTGAATATGGTTTGCTACGTTGATCTGTAAACCGACGCTGTTGACATTGTTTAGCGGTTGTCAGAATGTATATAGGAACGTAAGTAAATCCGAATATGCAAAATCTAGCATGATAATTACCAACCGAACTCGAACTTACTAGTAGTGGAAAATGGCATCTAGGTAACGATATAACTTAATGAAACACCATGGGTATTAAATATTGCAAGTACAAAATTAATTGATAATAATGTCTTATAAATGACAGATTGTTGTTCGAATGGTGCCCAAACTTGCTTGATATTATTTGTTTATTAATATTTAGGCATTATCTCAGTCACTAAGATGCGTTATCCCCCCATACAAGCTATATGTCTGACACAAGCGAAGGACCTCCGTCTGGATATTCCTACTGTACTCTTCGTAAACGAGGTGATTAAACCGGGAATTGTGATTTGAGGAACATCGTATGCAAAGCGTGGTACCCCGTGGGTCTCCATGCCATAAACAGGTCGCGGACTGACCGCAGAACGAAGTACGTACCTCGATCGAGGTACGTACCTCGTTCCCAGTACGGCGCACCTCGATTGAGGTTTGCATGATAGTCGTGCCGCCGCCCTCTGAGGTTTTGCATTTTATGACATTATTTTCTGAAATGTGATTTGGCTTTGAACGATTTAATTATGCAAATATATTATGGCCTACATTTGGAACCAAATCTGCTGTTGTGAAAGATATCGGCGTTCACTAGAAGAGTTTTCACTTCCATTATTCGACAGCGACTGCAAGTTTGTCGACGTTCATGATTAAAATTTTGTACACTCATCAACATGGCAGAGGTAAGGTCCATGTTTTCTCATTTACAAGTATATCATCTTATTATACATTATATGTTATTAAAAATTCTATGGCATATTAATGAGCTATCGCTAATAATATAACACCCCTGTTGAATGATTTTTCTGAAACAATGGCGTATTGATGCGTTCGTGCTTAAATCGAAGTATGGTGTACTTCCTTTTGAATTGGTGCCATAGTCTGATAGTAGATCGTACACAGATAAAAGAATGACACTTATGATTCATACGACCGAACCGCAGGTCGAATGTAGCCTTTCCTGGTGGTGTTCTTATATAAGATAATTTGTTTTAGAAATTTGAAACCTCGTACTTATGAAGTGACATAACCCCACTCTGACGGTAGTATACATATAAATCAACAAAACGTCGTGCATGGCTTTAAGTGACAATGTCAGTTATTCCAACCAAATATGATTTACTCTGTTAATAGAGGGTGATATAAAAAATCTCACAAGAATTGCTGATTTGTGTTGTGTACTTAAACATTGATTATAATATTTAATGTTATGTATTTCACTAGAATTGAACAGCTATTGACCATGCCATTTTCAAAACGGTGTGCTTCTGAAAGTTTTCATTCACAACGAGGATGTTTGGCAACTGGAAACCTGGTGTCAAAGAAACACTGTTGGATTCGGTCGGGAAAAAAGAATCTGTCCATTACACAAAAACTGCTCCTAAGTTCTGTCAATCATGCATTGACGAAGTGAATAAATCTATCCAGACTTGAACATTCCTTAAGCTGTTAGTGATGAGTCCATGCAGCCACCTTCCAAGCCGCTGAAAGTTGGTTTCAACTCTCTCAATGAAGAAGCTATTCCTGTGAGGGGTGTACAAGGTCTCACCTGAAATAAACCCATCTTTTATTGTTTTCGTCTATATTCTCAACCAGAATATTGCCCTTACACCGCTGAACAAGTTCATAAGACTTAGTACATATTATCCTCCTCCTCTCGTTTCTCCTATCGCGGCATTCAGTACCATCAGATATGTATGCAATAGGTATTTTACCTGTGTGGTGTTTCCACTTTGGATCTCTGAAAGTTTAAATAGTTGTTTTCAATATATTCCATTCCAAACAACAGAGACACAGAGAGAATTTTTTATTCTGGTTTCCATTTTCATGAAAACATAGGTATGGGCGCATTTTGTGCAGAGTCGAATTTGTAAACGTTATCGCATAAGTCCTTATCTTTCCTCCTTGGAAGGGAAGAGGCTGTCTCAATTAAATCCAGCACGGATAAGGTCAGGTAACAAGCGCTTCTTTGTCTTTCGGAATTAGATTTCAACGACATCACATTGATTTGCTCTCTGTTCCAAACCCCTCCCCCACTTTCCGTTTTCAATGCCATCCCACTTTTTGAACATGCTTTCCTCTTGTTTTGTCATTCAACACTCGCTGTTGTAATATGTATGTCTGTACATGTATAGGTATATCAATTAATCCTATCTGTGTCATGACCTATTAAAGTAGCTTCATCCTGCGTTGTGTAACCTGTCCTAGATATATCGTAGTTATGTATCTCACTTATTGCATCAACATCATACGTATACTTTTAGCTGTTGAACAGTCATAACGTTACTATACTTGTTATCATTATCCGTCTCATTGTAATACTGGTAATTGATTTTTAGGGTAGTGTAGTGCACTCGGGGATTCGGTATCCTATTATGTAATACCGAATATTTTACGTATGTGATTTTGAACACAATTTGCTACTTGAGAATTATTTCTAAAATAAAATTAACTCCTTCACAAAATATGGATCTGCATGATATATTGTTAAAGGCATATGATTTAGCCGATAGTCACTCAATTATTAGCAGCATGTAGGATAAACACCATCATGAAGTTTACAGATGAGGAATATTCTTATGACCACTGTCCACATTGCTATGGAAGTATTTGTAATAAAGCATAGTAAATTTCAATACAACCTGATCGGTGACCCCTTGATTTTGTCAACAATCCATTCCATATCTGATAAACCTTAAGTATGCTAAAATGATAATGTTCATTACATATGTAATGATGCTCGTTTCCATCTGTAAAGCCTTAAATAATAACCTAACATCCAATTAAAACTCGAACAGAACAGGCCAACAAAAGTATGAAAACTTACTGTTGTGGTGTTTTTGGGGGCATTCTGTTCAATATCAAACACCTGGCTGTTTTGTTATTCTATTTGAGAAGAACATTCATTTTTAAACACAACTGAACACGTATATGAAGACTCAATCAGACCCAGGTGGACAGCAAGCGAGATTTGAAACAATCATGGTACAGCGTACTTCGATTGGAGTACGCAAATATCGGTTGTGCAAATGGATTGACATGGGGTGTGATGTTATCATCCATAAGTCACAAATATGCCATACAATTTTTACGAAACTATATTTCATATAATCTAGACAAACTATGCTCCGCAAAGAGTAAGTTTTTAACTTTGCCAAACTGATACAAATGATTCTTGCCTCATTAATCTTCAGGAAAGTCACGAGATAGCCGCCGTACTCAAGTTTAAAACGAATATGAAAGCCTTCTCGTGCACGTGCAACACTAAACATGGTCCCAAATCGAGGCTATGACAACTAAGGGGGTTTCCACGATTTTACCCAACCAAATCTCAGTAAATGATGTCACAATTTGCAAAACAGTTGAGAAAATTAATGTTTATGTGTGCATACTTCAAACCAAGTACGCCGTACTAGAAACGAGGTACGTACCTCGATCGAGGTACGTACTTCCTTCTGCTGTCGTCTTTGACCTGATAAATAAGGCACAGGGAGCTGAGCAATACGTTATGACCAAAACCACTTGGAAGTTAGTTCTTGAAAAGTATCTGGATATCGGATATTAAGCAGCATTGCCTGGAAGCCAGTTTTATGCACATAGCACGAAGCAACAATTTTACTGATAAGGGATTGTCTTGCATGATTGTATATAATGCGAAAATTCTAACATCGTGAAACATCTCCACATGTCGGCATGGGCGTTCGAGCGGATGTGCTAGATGTTACTGTCTTTAAATAATCCTGTGTCTTAAATGTTATTTTTGCATCAAAACCACATCACATGTGTACCTCAGTCGTCAGCAGCCAGCGTGACTAAAACTAAATTTATTGCACTATAGCTCATGTATATGTCTCCCAGTGGTAATCGACCATCCCGATAGAGACGAATGTTAAAATCATTTTGGGATTTGAGACAATATCACATGGGTAAGAAATAATACATTGCGCATTACATTTAATTCATTGATTAAGCATTATACAAGGAGTATGGCACATATGCTTTACATGGTATTGAGGTTTGTTCCCCGCACAATTCAAGGTGTACCCTGCTGGTCATTGAATAATCTTTTGTCATAATAGATAATTGCTGGTTACCATTAAAGCATTTCGTTTGACTATCGTAATTGAACGGGCAAATTTGCGTAAAGTGTATGAATATATATATATATATCGGTGTAGGTAATAAATAGTCGGCGATAATATAAGGGGGGTAAATGACCTGCCACTCTTGCTAACCCATGATTTTACTTGACACCACTACCTCCACATTACTTTATTACCCAGCGGCTATCATAATACATGTACATTATAGTCGTATCCATGTATTGTACTACATAATGATGTCATCATATGATCTATAGGCGCCCGATCAACGGCTGTATATATCGATCCATGCCATCGCTTTACCGCATAAACAGAATCATCAATCTACAATTTTAACAGAAATACCCCAGGTGTTCTCGTGACGAGCATTTACACCATGTTAAAATTGGTCGTTACTTGTCATCATTTATTATCTGTTGCGTCGATACAGCACCATATGTCACATGCTACACATACGTTTATGTGAACCACAGTCTAGACAGCATTGAAACATACCCGTCCTATTCATCGGCGTCTACATCACCACATTGACAGCTAGCCCGCGATATTAATAACATCTGGTGGATGCTTATCCCTGGTATACGGCTGCATAGACCCATATTATATTGTCTATTTAACTCACTTCACACCCATGACTAGTAATACTTGATTGTAGTATATATACATACTAGTTTGTTATAAACCTTGTATGATCTTGTTAATCGCATATAGTGTAATTGTTATATAAAATCTACCACTCCTGGACATGTGTTAGTCTTCAATTGGTCTTGTTTACATGTTTGACCAGATTTGCTATCAATCAATTAGATGAATTATCTCTAGGTTTGGATTCAGGATCATGTTATGATATGTATGTTTTCCATCCATGTGAAGATTCATCGTACGTATTATAAATACATATAATGTAGGTGATAAGTATTATTATATTTTTAGATAATATTGGTTGTCGTGCATGTAGATGGGTAGACAGCTAGTATCTAAGCTATAAAATATGAACAACTACAATAAACCAAAAATGCATTCTCATTCGTTAAAGGTTAACGCATACAAGGAGGAAAATGTATTGCCTTGCTTCTAGCAATTCTTTATAACACAGATTTATTCGAATTAATCGCCACGTTATGCACAAGAATACCATACCTACGTGTCCAGTCGTCATGTGTCCGTCTCGACATTTGCCGTTCCATTTTCGTCTTCAACGCCACTTTCGTCTGCAGTTCCATTCCATTTCCTTTCCGAAACCGATCATCTTCATCTTCAGCTATTTTTTTACAAGGCACAATACATCACTTGAATAGCAGCAATAAAGAGATATGAACAAGCCGAAATCACACTGGTTCTAAAATATTGATCGACTGGCTGTGGACTGCCGTCAAACAACAGGTCTGCCTGTAAGCATCGCGTGCACCCTACGACGTCATACCACACAAATGGCAGCGACTATGAAATCGTTTCTGGACTAATGGTTAGGTGTGTGTGTGTGTGGGGGGGGGGGGGGGGGGGGGTAGCCTACATATCGCCGTCGTTTCGTCCCGGAAATGTATGATTGAAGAGTTTATTTTATTAAATTATAATTTAATTTGTTTCATCACTCCACGAGCCAGCAACATTTGCAGCATAGTTCAACATTGTGGGGTGTTACGAATGTCCATACGGAAGACAAAATGTTATATTGGGATGGTTGATATAAAATAATTCCATCAGGTATATAATGGGCATAATTTTGTTCAACGATCTTAAACATGGCCTCAATTGCTTTCTGGCATGTTACTTGTCGCCACAACATAGATATGACATGCAATTTGTGGAAATCTGGCGCACCCATGATCCAACGAACATCGCCCCTCCCACTTTGCCTGGCCACGCCTATTTTAAACCTATGCAGTCAATAAGGAATGGGATTACTTCTGCAAGGTGGGATGAGGGCTCTTAATGCGGCTAATGACTCAACGTAACATCTGGGACATTATGGTTGCAATGCAATTGAGCAAGCGAGCCATAAATTTTCCCACAGATCGGCCTGACTTAGCGTGAGAGCAATAACATCATATCATAACGACACTTGTCACCATCTATCATCTGGCGTTAGTCAGATGAGAACCAGCGTGGTACATCTCCACATATGGCAGAGCAATAACAATTTACAGGCCGTTTAATGGTGCAACATTACGTGCAATGTGTACATCGCTTTAGTACATTAGCATGAAGCAAGTTGGTTCAATGGTTTTGGTGACGGACGATCTATATTCCAAAATATTATATGGCTTCCGTCATTATGGTTCAAGTAGCATCCCTGTTGAGAAGCTTTCAGCAATGTTGCTAGTAATTGTCCTAACAGAGCTTTGACGTAATTGCATCACTGAATAGCTTCACGGTCTACCTTAGTGTTTAGATCATCAAAGTCGAATTGGTGATACGCCAAAGCTGATGATACTTAAGTGTTTCGGTTTTGTATATAACGACTCAAACCAAACATATAACTGGCGAACGACATGCAAGTAAGCTTCATGAATTTAGAAAAAAAAATGACAAATAACGTATCCCACACGTTCAGGTACGCTGTATTTGATGTAGTTATGCTGAAATACTGCTCATCAATCAACACACTTCAAATTAACAATCACATAGCTTCTATGTGTCTGAGCTATGAAATTTCATACAATTACGTAGATGACATTTTTCATTATTAGGAGGTGCTTGTTGAGAGCACTAGGGTACCTAAATCGGCGTATGATATTGAGTATGCCAATCGCATCTTAATTTTTCAAATATTTGGAGAGCTTCGATACTTCAAATAAACCACAATGGAACAGGCACTTTCGCGCATGTATCCTATCACCAGGCCTTCTTTTATTGCCTCAACCATATATATTTTGTTTTGGGGGTTTTAAGTCCCTTACAATAACGAGGTGATATCGCGAAGGTTATGGATGAAGATGAGTGTAACGCTTCAGCAGCATCCCTTATTTGGCCGCGCCAACTTGGTTCCCCAGTCCAAACCGAGTTGTGGAACCCTCGCTGCCGGGATTAAGGTCAGCACGTTGCCATTGGGCTACTGGGTCGGTGCATCCCCTCTCAGAGACGGGACCGCCGTGGGTATGGGAAACCAGTCAGGTTTTCACATGTTCGGTGTCATTACCAAAACCTGTCGATCGTAAGGCGATGCAGCCAAAGATCGCGAAGGGAAACGGATGCAGAAGTAGTTGTACGAGTAACAATGCCCCAACATCATTACCCACTGATACCATGTACAACAATCTCTACAATTATTTTCGTTGTCTTGATTATTATCCGTTGTAGATTTATCAGGCATAGCAAATCAGATCTAGGCAAATAGTATATCTTCTGGTGGCCACGAAAGTACCTGGGAGACGGCTTCATTTGATCTAATGATAATACCATTATACACAACATCTCAGTACGGCATCAATTGGGTTACAACTTGGTCATATTACAAGATTCACTTTATTACCAATAATATACCACGTCGACCGTTTTGTCCGTTAAAGTGATCAACATCAATAGTATTCATGTTACTCACTGATCGATCTGCAGTAACGGCTCTCCATAACCAGCGTGTTTAATATCTTAATCCGTCACCGCACCGTAATTCAGCATGTTATCCTATGGAATACACAGAGCTTTCGGGATGCCCCAGCTGGTAGAGCAATTAAACAGCCATATTGCGAATGTGATCCCAACGACTCTGGTGATAGAGAAATGACGATTTATGGGTGATCATCCAGTGGTGTAACTCGCAATTTAATGACAGCTTATGACATATATTACCAACGTAATTTATTGAGCTTTTGCTTCACATCATACCAAAACCCATATACCAGATGTTTGATCGAATCGCTCTAATGTAAGCTGCATCGCGTGTAAATTGTCTTTTTTTACTTCTAATAGCACTGAGCATGCCCAGTATACCCGCAAAGACAAGCTGGAACATGTATATAATCAGCCTAGAATCTCATCCAAAATCAAATCCAGTCATCTGGTTTACCCATCGATCAATTTTAACACCAATCATTTGGAAGATGGAAGGCTTGCTCTCCGCTGTAGCTGTGCTAAACCTCTGCATTTCAGGAGTCCTGCTGGCGCCTGTCAACATTACAGATCTGGATGCACAGGTGAAAAGCATATTTCAAAGGTTGTCGTTGTTTCTTGGCCGTTTCATGCTAACCAACATATTTCATTGTAAAACGGTACAAGACTTAAAGTCGAAATAGATTTTGCAAACATGGCACAAACTATTTAGCTCTTCTAGCCTGCTAAGTACTAATTGAATATAGATGGTTGTTTTAGAACTATTTGGTAAGATTTGGTTACATGGAAGAAAGTGAGGAAGGCAATGGGGCTAATTTGAAGCCTGCGCTTCTGGCATATCAGCGTGTGGCTGGAATTCCTATGACAGGTTGAGCGTTTTAAATATTCAAAGACAACATACATAGCGGTGCCATACTCAACCATCCAGCATAGGCATATATATTTCGGGGTGCTCTATTTATTTGCGTTAAACTTGACACAGGTGACATTGACGAGGCTACATTGGAGATGATGAACAAACCACGTTGTGGGATGCGTGACAAATCACTGGTGAACACCACAGGCGTGGCTCGATACAATACCGCAAGTAAATGACGATTCTTTTACATGACATAATTTTGGTGGCTAATACACCTACATTATGATTCCGATACATTAATGTATGAACACCCTGCCTTCATATTACCTTTGCAATCGTGTAATAGCGGTGTGGCCCAAGACTTCGCTTACTTGGAGTATGATCAACCATTCCCCTGATCTCTCTGCATCCGCAGCAGACAGTGCCATTGCCGATGCCTTTTCTGTAAGTTTACCAAGCTATTCACTCATTCAACATTATGATATAGCATACACCCTAAACACGACTGTTTGATCGAAAGCCATGGTCACTCAGACATTACACATGTGTTTAACGACATGATATTATTGATCAAACTCGGGTTATATGATGTTGGGAATCGCTCAGACCTTTGTGTCCGAATATGCGAAGATATAAATGCTTGCAGCGTCTGGGCTATAGTGATCTGGCTGCGGGACCTTTGCAGTATTGTTTTATATAGTTCCATTATACAAGCTGCCTTACATTTGTTTGGTCAGCCCTGGGCCGCTGCTAGCAAACTAAGCTTTTCGAAGACGACTGGCAATGGTGATATCATGATCCAGTTTGTGTCCGACGGGCACGAACACGAAGCTTTTGATGGCGAAGGGGGAGTGCTGGCCCATGCTGCCTTCCCTACTTCCGGAAGAGCTTGCTTTGATGAAGCCGAATCCTGGACAAGTCATTATCGCAAAATTTTTTCTTTCCTTTTTGTCCGCTTCTCTATTCACATAATACGAAAATACGATGTATGACCTGAGTGCTTTTGAATTTTCAGGCGCTTATTTGCAAGCTGTCGGCCTTCACGAGTTCGGCCATAGCATTGGACTTGATCATTCGGACACCGATGGAGCTGTTATGTATCCCTACTATCAAGCGTTGAGTTCCCTGCAAGACGACGACATTGCTGGCGTGCGGTCTCTGTATGGAGAATAGGCATTCAATATGCAAGCTTTGCAGAAACAAAACATGATTTTGTTTGCGAATGCTAATAAAAGTATGCAGCAGTTCAACCCTTGTGATTGTTAGGTATATTTGGCATCACCATGCTATAATGAAGAAGATTACGGGATGCAATTGAACGATTGCGTCAACTGTATCATACAACCGGTAACAATCACAATAATGGTATGAATCAATCGGAATTGAAAATGGAGTAAGCTGTTGTACAACATTTTTGAAAATAACACACTGCATACCCCGACGTGCCACAATATCAAAGTGCCATTATATAAGCTTCCTGCTATAATGTAGTTCGCCAGAGATTATTTCATATTCTACCTTCCTATTATAGAGGAAATGGGACTCAATGAAAATTGTGAGTTTAAAACAATGGTCTCCTAAAACAAAAAGGATAAACAAGAATAG
Organism: Urechis unicinctus; assembly: GCA_034190875.2. Taxonomy (NCBI): domain Eukaryota; kingdom Metazoa; phylum Annelida; class Polychaeta; order Xenopneusta; family Urechidae; genus Urechis; species Urechis unicinctus. The sequence goes on from CM067342.1 coordinate 22,924,942, forward strand.
GACGGTGGAAATTCAGAAGGGATATATAGCGTTTCATGAGTGGGTGAGAAGCTTCGCATTATGAAGGGCAGGGACCATTACCTGCGAGAGTGGAATCCGATTTTTTCCCCTACAAACCCTTTTAGAAGAGCATTTATATAAAAATGCAAGTGATGTATCGATTTTTTGCTTAACACGTTACTCATTGACACTTTTAAGCTAAAACATGATGATAGCGAAGTGATAATAACGAAATTAAAACTGTGAAAGAAGTAAGTATTTTGTACGATACTTTGACGCAGTATCATACAAGATAATGCACCAGATGCTGAGCCAAGCCAACGATTCCAGGTCTTCACCTCAATGTATTGCCATCGCCTTTTCGAAAACGCAACAAATCACTCAGGCGTTAAATGACAATATTCTACGGCGATACCAGCTGTTCATGTTTAAGCAATCAAATCAAGATATTATCCGCTATTATATATATATATATATATATATATATATATATATATATATATATATATATATATATATATATATATATATATATATATATATATATAGGAGATAGATATATATATATAAATATATATATATGTATATATATATACATATATATATATATACACACATATATACTCATATATTATATATATGATATATATATATATATAATATATATATATATAGACTATATATATATATATATATATATATATATATATATATATATATATATATATATATATATATATATATATATATATATATATATATATATAAATATATATATATATATACATATAAGCTAGGTTACATAAGCACACAGTGGTTATTAACAGGTATTGGTGCAGATCAATCGGTTAGTATACTTAACATGTTAATTGCTACATCGTACAAGCCGTTGTACACAATGGCTTGGTTTATGACTTGTAATATACCGAGGTTTTTGATTTCAGGAAAGAGAATGATTCACTAACGGAATAGCAGCAAAACACCATTGAAATAAACTTTCCGTCATATGCACTGACTGCAGTGGAAGCTCTTGGATGATGTTATTTTTCAGTGAAAATTACACAATCTGCACAAATAAAGGGTCATTTAGCGGAAAGAATGGTGTCAATGGATGACGATTTCATGTTTCTATATGAAAACATTAAAGATATATGATAGCGTGTGCAGTAATGGGCTTATGCGACATAATGCTCTTATGGAGGCTGTTAACCAGAATGATATAATGTTTCCTGTGTACAATTTCCTGACCACCACATATGCAGATGAAGGAAACATAAGGCAATGTCAGAACTGCTTGTCCGATCGGTTGCAAATTAACCGCGGTAGGTTTGACATAACGAACATGTCTGGAAACGTGTACGCATATAATGAGAGCTTTGGGTGTGACATCCCTATGGCGACTTTAAGCTTGCCATTTTGTTAGGTCTCAAAATCAATCTGCCTGCATTGTGTGTGCGCCTGATCGGCGAATAACTTTGCTGAATAGATGCAAGTTGTTCGCAAAGGAATACGTATGAATTAAACGCATACAGGCAGTGCTAAATCTTAGTCAACGACGCTACTTGTTTTGGACATTTGCTTTACTTACCGCTATGTCTCAAGCACTTGCACATAATCAAACTGGTAAGTTCTAACCGATTATTATGCATGTTTTTGGATTCGTCACCGGCCAACTGCAATCACAAACGAATGGACAGAACACAAATGGCGGATCGAATGCCTTTGCCATTTACCAGTTCACAACATTATATTGTCATACATGGCTTTTGGTAACATATAATGCTAGGATAAGTTGAGAAAATGTCAAAACACATTGATATGGGCAATAAGGACGAACAGGTATATCAGCATGAAGTAGTGCGTCCTTTGTGCCTGTCTCTCCGTGGTATTACCCTGCTTCACAAAATAACATTCACTGCTGTACACCATGCTAAAAGCAGCCGGTAGTTGTTTACAAATTATGCAAATTAGAGAGGACATTTGTCAACGCATCGTGAGTTTGATGCCTTTGGCGCGATGGTAACTTAACAAAAATCATATGGTTTTCATTATCTATGTTCATAAGTATTTAATTTCATTAGAAATGAGCAAGCAACAATCATATAAAGATTACATCTTTTTTTATTTTTCACAACAAATGGTCAAAACACCATAAGTTGAGCAATCATTCCCGAGCTTATTTTAAAAAAGCCTAAGAAGATTGCCTTGTTCCATGTGCATCTAAATTTATGCTGTCTTGTTAGCCGTTTGATTACAAATGTATGTTTCCATGCTTGCCAATGGTTTTATACACCATTAAGCCAAATAGGTTTTATATTATGTAAATATTTGGATATTCTGTGAAACATTTCGCGTAATGTATCCTAGTCTTATATAAAATGTCCATACTGATCGACCAAATATATGTTAACAAGCAGTTTAAGGCGATAGACTAGAAATCTATTGGGCTCTGCCCGCACAGGTGCGAATCCTGCTGACTGCGAAGGGTATTTTTGCTACAGGGTAATGATCAAAGGGGTTTCTGGGAAGCTAAAATACATAGCAATTGAAATCAAACCGTTTGTGTGCTCCTTATGCAAAATGATCAATCGTTTAGGATGAAGTACGAAAACGCACGAACAATTTTGGGCAATGCACTAGGTTACTGTCAGAAACGCCTGCATGAACAATTAGTAAGGCGAGGATTAATAGTTTTACCAAACACATTTCAGTTAATTGAAGAAGTATAATGGGATTAACATATTGTACAGCATGAACTGAGATCAATACCCTATCGCTATTGAGCAGTTGTGGTCATAACGTCCCTTCCCATGCTTGTTCTATATGCGTTATCGTCTCTGCAATGATAAAGGCAGACCAAAGAACTTGAATAATACTTCGTGCTATCGCTTAGAAAAACCGCTGCATGGGCATGGCAAATGTCTGGTCTGGTTACGAGGCTCATCGGTACACCTCACGCAATCTCAGGGAAGCAAATCCGTGATATCGACTACAGCCATTGTCCTATAATCATATGTGATTAATATCTGAGGCAATTCTTGTTCTCTGTTAGAAACAAATTGTAATCGTACCTGTATCTTAGTACAGATCATCGATATCTGATATCTGTCAATAATATATTTTGGCTATCTGCACGAATTGAGTTTTAAGAATACAGGTAGGGTGCGAAGGCTCAGCTCAGTTTTCACATTGAGTCGACTCAAGCAATACTTCCGTATGATAAGGGCTCCGGGTTGTCTTATCTCTTATACTGCGCATGAAATATATGTAAGTTTCGGCGAACCATTTTTTCTGATGTCTTGCGTTAATCATTTTTTTTTAGGACGGGCATATTACCACCACTTTATTTTGAAACAGTGACCATTACTAGCGTCAGTGTGTCACGGTGATATATACCTAATGTTGTGTTGACATCTGGAGTTGATATCAGTGGTCTATAAATGCCTCTACGTTCATAAAAAATACCGACTAGTGAGGCAAAAGCAATGCATTTTACACAGTTTCAGTACTTAGATATATGCCTATGTTCTGTGTTTCGTTCTCTATAAACCGAGAAAGTGTCGAAGGTCAAACCAGATACAGAAGTCACGAATGCAGCAATCAATCGCTAAAGACAGACTTGATGCATGCAGCATAATGTTTGTGTTGTATGTTGATGGCGTCAACATGTGTTAATAACAGGTTCTGTCGCGTACGAAAATGTTGTCTTCAATTGTGATGAAGTGTCGGATAGTGATGCAAATAACTACAATGCAACATTGAAGTCACACCTGAGTGAACACAAGACCTTAACAAGTAACATAGAGCCTGAAAACTCAATTGCTATAGCAAAAGCCAACAACTCAAAAGCAGCAACATACTATGACCTATGCAACTGATGATTATGCCAAAGTGCATACCAACTTTATCCCTCTTGGCATGTTGGACAACTATGTAGAAGATATTGCTTCAAATACCTCTGGTTTTGATAATGAGTATAAGGTAGTTGGCTTTCAAAACCCTCAAACTTCTGTCGATGGTATGTCACCATTTTGTCTGTTTTCTAGTAAAGGTTGTTCTCCATTGTGTTGCTTTCCTTTTGAATCACAGAGTGTGCAGTCGTGCTACGGAGCGCACACAAAAACCATGGGTGTTGATTGGCGGTTGAAAAACAAATATTAAAACATAAAGCCATGTAAGTTGTATGCATTATCGGCATGAGTTGTGTTTGATTCATGAGAAAATATAACACTCAAACATAACTAAGATCAAGCAATATTCATAGACGATTTCAACTGAGTGAAGCTGACACAAAACGAACAACCCAATTCCGATTACATCAACGCAAGCTACATACGTGTGAGTTGTTTAATCGCATTATCAAAACGATTGCTGCCTTGAAATTTCCATGGAACATTTAATAGATACATTGCTGTGTGTCTGGCGCAGGCACCCGGTTCAACTGACACTACTATAACAGCTCAAGGTTGGTCAAATTGTACAAAACTACATAACCACAAAACGTCACTCAAATGTAACATACTGTAATTGTGGTTTTGTATCTGCCAAGGGCCGATCTCAGAAACCTTGTCTGATTTTTGGCGAATGATCTGGGAACAAAATGCTCTGATCATTGTCATGTTGACAAATGAGATTGAAAATACGAAGGTGAATATAATAATTTGAAATGTTGTACAGAACATTTACATGAAATACAACCACACTTTTAAAATTGTTAATGATCGGTCTGTTCAAACAGAGAAAATGTGCTCACTATTGGCCTGATTCAGACCTAATGCAACAAGACTGCCTGGTAATTCGACCTACAGGAGCACCAGTTCTGGGACTTTGTGATAAGGCGGCTCGAAATATACCAGGTATGGTATTTTAATGGGCTACTGAACGTTAAGTATATTTTTATACTTTTTACGCCTGTCTTTTTAGCTATTATATAAACATACAAAACTGCAGAATATAGTCGTTAGTTTTTGCTTAATATTGTGTCAAGATGCAAATTCCGATCAACCCAAGCTTATGTTAGTAAAGTATTGCTCCTTGCTTAAGAAGTCATACAGGGGGTTAATGTGAGTTTATAATGGCTAATGCATTTGTCTGTCAGTATTGACATACTGACAATACCTCTCATTAATAATTGTTACAGAAGACGCATTCCACCAAGAGACGGACTGTCCACCATTTTCAATTCACCACATAGCCTGACAAAGATTTCCGCAACATGTTGGGGCTTCTTCAGTTTCCCATTGTAGATGATCGCTAGGCTATGGCATAGAGCACATCATAGCTACCTAAGTTGGTTAGTCAATAGAAATATATATATATATTAATTATATATATATATATATATATATACACTGTGCATATGATACCATACAACACCATTTATCTAAGGCGTCGTTCAGACAAAACTCACGCATAAGGTTATTGCATCATAATTCTTAATAGGTCCATAAAAGTGTGTCAAGATTATAAGGTGTTTCATTAAAACGCAATCACAATTTTCGCTGATTCGGTTTATAGGGATATTAAGAACCAAACAGTTTATTTTTGCGGTCGCCTATTGTAATCCTTATGTGCAATATGTGCCAATAAGATGCTTATCATAGATGACGGAATGAGCATGCGTAAGTTTTTATGCCTTTGTCTTGTTATTAGCATGATTGTGCTGTTTTCAAGGTGACCAAAGCAGCCAAATGTCAGTGACTAAGTGCTCCTAATGGCCAGGGAGGATTATAATCGAGTAATCGTACTTAAGGGAAAACCAGGTGATGTTTTCGCAACTAAATGATTTACCGTAAGTAAGATCAGCTGCAAGACATAGTGAGTATGTTTGCCACGATGTTATTCGTGTTTAATAATAATACAATGTACAATTTGCGCTTTGTTAACTTAATCGGTCGGCATTATGATCACAAGAATAATTTCTGGACGAAACATATGTGTAAGAGCCGACTTGATCTATTAGTAAGTACAACCTATAATTGTGGTTTAACCAACTAAAACTAGATGGATTTAGTGTCGTCAAAACAATAATAATTCAATAACATTTGTACCATGAATGATCGCATGTAGATGAACTTTGTCTGTTCTGGATGATCGGCCCGTACGTCATATCCCGAATGATTATTACTGCGAGGACGACTCCTTGCATGTGGATGAATTTGAGCAGATGTTACGTATCCACACATTACCCAATATCTAGACCTGTCAGTTTCTAATGCATACTTTGAACCTATATCGCCTTTAGTCGCTGTATCATGTGGCTACATAGTCTCATAATTCAAAACAGTACTATGCAGGTGCATTTTTCTCCAAACAGTTAGCCTTTCAGGTTCCTGCTTTTATGTAAATGCCCATGGTAATTATGTGATATCACACAATGACACACATGCGTACTATCGTACCTAAATTATTCTACATCGAACCCGCAGACCTCAGCAATATGATTTTAGTGTAGAGTAGTGCCAGGATGGAATGCACATTTTAAAGAATCCAAAAAAAAGGAAGGGCTGTGGTTCTCTTAGGTTTGGTGTTGTCGCTGATACAAGACATATAACTCGTGCTAAGTATCATTATGCTATCCAATTGGTGCGGAAGCATGAAGATGCCTGTAGAGCGAGCAATTAGGTTGAACAAGTAGCTTACGACAAATGGAGAGACTTTGGGGATGAGGTTAAGAGAGTTACTCACAGTAAGATCGATTTGCACAGTAATATTGATGGTGCTATTAATGATATCGACATTTGTGATATGTTTGTCGGCAAGGCAGCGGCGCTTTACAATTCAGTTTCATATAACGCATGCGAAATGAAACATTTGATAATAGAATTGAATATTGATATAAACAACAATTGCATGTCACATAAATGTTATCATAATCATAATGTTACACCTGCTGATGTCGATCAAGCTGTTAGTGGCTTAAGGAAATGCAAAAGGGACGGTGCCAATGATTTGTCTCATATTATTTAATCGCTGGAGCACCGATGTTGAGAATACATATTGCAATGTTGTTTGCTGCTATTTTTGCGCCATAGAATGTTTCCTGAGGATCTTGCCCTGAGCACAATAATACAGATACCCAAAAATAAATGCATATCGTTGAATAGCTCAGACAATTATAGAGGTATAGCTCTTAGTAGCATCATTGGAAAGCTCTTTGATCGTGTATTGTTAAATAGTAACAGGAATATTTTTTCGTGCTCAAATTATTAATTTCGATTCAAAAAAAGAGAATTCGACAAACCTATGTACATTTGTTGTAAATGACATAGTACAATATCATCTTAACGGTGGTGGGTATGTTCACGTTTCGATGTTGGTTGCCAGTAGAGATTAACTCCTACGTTTTAATTTGTTGGTAATCAAGTTTTATTATGCCTCGGTATGTGTAAAATATGAATTGTATAAATCGTATTGCATGTCTGTCTATAGTAGTCAGTTGTGGGACTTTTCATCAGGAGGCTGTCAATTGTTTACGCTTGCTTGGCGTAATGCCATGCGTCGGTTCATGGGTCTGACCTCACGAACCCACAATCATTTGTTGCACTGCATTTGTGATGATGTTTCAGTTGAGACACATAATGCCATTAACTCTACCAATTTGTTTTCCCAATTATGCGCAATATGGTAGTCGGTCATGCGGTAGTCTTGCATACATATGTGCAAGGTATAATATTAATAGGTTGTATATTAAAAACCTTTCATTGTCCACTGTATTCAAACGTGTTAATGACACAATGAATGGCATGACTGATGCTTCTCTATCAATAGCTAGTGCGATATGAGATTTCGTGTAAAAGTCCTTATATTCCAGACATTCCCAATGACGATTTGCATGTAATTATAGATCACATGTGCATAATGTAATAATTTGTTTTCTGTATTGTGTGCTTTCTCTGTGTGAATTGAATGTATTTTGTGCATGAAATGAATATTATTATTATCATTATTACATTCCATGAGATGCAGGAAGCATACATTTTAGTTATAATATTAATATTTTATTTCGTTAATTCGTATTGACCTTTGTTTTATTTGTTTGTAAAGTTCAATTTTTATATGAGATGATTTTATGAATCCAGGAGTCATCAGAGGTTGATACATAATTTTGGTTGCTTTAATGGTGTGTGCTTCCAACTGAGCTAATTAAGTTCACGGCCCTGAACATTTGCCGGCCACATGTGATGGGGGACGTAGCGGTCAATGGGGTTGGGGCAGGGCTCCATCATCATAAGGTGGGGGATGTGGTGACGTACGTCGCCGCCTTGGTCATGGGACTTTAAAGTGAAGGTGTCATCTGACGGCGTTTGACACGGTAAGAGGAAGAGATATCATCATACACCCTACGGATGGGAGTGGGAGTTGTATGAAATCTACAGCAATTATTCGTTCGAAAAAGGCTGCCTTCAAAATGGTAATGTCATTAAGCAACACTTACGTTGCAGTAGAAAATAAATAATACGTAAAATCATTGGCCGCTAAAACGAAAGATTGACGCAATAATCACTGAATATATTTCTTTAGGATTCAAATATATCGCGTTATAACTGATCAATAAAACCTAATCATGACCCCTGATCAGACACTTTGTCAGTGAATATTAGCAATCTCATAGGGGCGCGACAGTTACAATCCATATATTGCGGCCCCGGGCCAGACTGGGTTGTGTAACAGTTTCAGACCAAAACACCAGTTAAAAGGTTAGATTGAGCAACTATGTTTTGGCGCATACGGGCTTTTCGTATTTATCATACAAAGGGAGCGGATGTACGCATTGGCACAAGGATCGGGACATTTTACATTATGCATCACTAGAGAGCATTCGTCCGTCCGTGTGGAATTCGGCGCTGGTTCGGAGGTGCCCGTCTCTCTCTCAGTATTCATCGAGCTACTGGCCAATTACGCTAAGAACAAGCGGCCTGAGTGGTACTGATCAGACTTGTCCAAGCATATCGCCCGGTCCGATAAGACAATAAGACAACACCCCATATACATAAAAGGGTAAGTTAAGCATATGATTGTCATGTATGTATGTATGTATGTATGTATGTATGTATGTATGTATGTATGTATGTATGTATGTATGTATGTATGTATGTATGTATGTATGTATGTATGTATGTATGTATGTATGTATGTATGTATGTATGTATGTATGTATGTATGTATGATTGCATGTCGGTATGTATGTATGTATGTATGCATGTATGTATACATCTATGTATGTGATTACTGATGGATTTCCAGCTATGTGATGGATTCCCTGATGGTGTAGCCTTTCAGTGTCGGTACAGTGTCTGCCGTGATCTATTCTGTTTATGTGCCCCCACCCCCCCCCCCCCACCCCCCCAATAACGAAATATGTCCTTGAACTGTTCTTGAATGATTGAAGATCTTGATTGAGGAGCAATCAGAGGTCAGCCATAAGCTTTATGTTCTGATTTCATACACCTCCCATCTGCTTTCCAAACCGGCGTACCACTTGAGCATTCCAAGACAATTTGTCAATGTTATTTACTGGTCAGCCATCTGTTGGTTTTGGAGAAGCTCTTAAATTGTAGTGCAGCAGACGATGCAGTTTATAAATGGACGAATCCATATAAAACCGCACAAAACAGGCTAAACCTTGGCAGCTGTTTGTGATATCCTTGAGGTCCTGTGGGCACTAGAAATGCGATTGATCCATTATTGACTTCTGTTTATTCACCAGGCAGCCATTTGTTGACAAAGTAGTTGTTGACATGGGGAGCATTGCATGGTTTCTGCCACACTGCCTCTGTCTCGTCATATTCGGATCATCGCTAGGATATGCACATGACATGTAAGTTTGATATATATTCTGCGCATAGCCTGCGCGGTTGCTATGTTTTGCGCCCACTCTCGTGTTTGACCCTTCGTTTATGACAGCGAAATTGTTCTGTTCATTACCTTGGCCTTTTTCATCCTTAACCACAACAGGGACACTGATTATGTCGACACTTCAGAAGAAGCTTCACTCGTTCATCACTTGCTAGATCGCTATAAGACTCATGGCAAACATTCTCGGCCGTTACAACATACCATTGATGACGAAAATGGACAACTTATAAAAGTAATTGTCAAGTATGGTTTACGGTTGATGCACCTTGGTCTCAATGAGAAAGATCAAGTCATGAAAATCAGCACTTGGATTCGAATGGTAAATTTGTAATGCATGACGATCTTTTTATAATATTTGGACAATCAGATCCTCACGGATATAAATCAACATGTTTAATCTCGTTAGAACTATAATGCGCTCAACTTTTTATCCCCATTGTTAAGCAATGGTATGACGAATACCTATCATGGAACATTAGTCACTTTCATGGTATAAAGAGAATACCATTGCCCCATGACCAAATTTGGACACCTGATATTACGCTTATGAACACGTAAGTCGTAAATTCCTTTCCATTTTTGAAATATGGTTAATAAAGCTATTCAACACTCAAAGAACATGTATTTACACAGTCAGTATTATAAATACCTAGATGTCTGTGAAGTTATCGTGATACATTTTGCTAGATAACGGCCAAATGTCTATCAGGAGTTTTAAAGTTGTTCCAAAAGTTTATAAGAGTTGGTCGTTTTGCATATCCTTTCACAATGTGAACTTTTGACTTTATCTCTTTGCATATATTTCTGTTCGTATTTTTTAGCCTGCATAGTTGCCTTCCTTACCACTGTTTCATCCATGGAAACACTCATTGCCATGAATAAATTATTGATCTACTGATGACTGCAGCCTGCAAACTAAATAATGTAAAGTATTTGATTTTTGGTTCTTTCAGGGCAGTCTCGGAAGATAAGTCACGTCTACCAGCTGTCCAAGTGAACAACAGAGGATCGGTGTTCTGGACCCCTCATTCTGAGTTCATCAGTGCATGTCAGCTAGATATTACCAACTTTCCCTTCGACAATCATCGCTGTGATATGTGGTTTCAGTCGATTTCATATTCGGGGTTTGATTTGGATCTCCAGCCATACACAACATCGTCTCACAATACATCTCTTGATCTTTCTACCTATCTGGATAGCTATGCTTCTTCACAAGAATGGGAGATCCTTGGCAATACGACAGAATTGTTTGAACGCTCAAAGGATGCTGGAATCAGATTAATGTACTCCAGGAGACCGGCGCTGAGATTTCGATTTTGGCTCAAAAGACGGCCCGGCTTTAAGGCATACATACTAACTCTTCCTTGCTTGCTTCTCTCTCGCTGCTTACAGTGATCGTATTCTGCATGCCATCAGAACGCCCCGACAGGAATGCCATTTGTAAGTATGGCATATCACACTAACATGGCGTTTGTGATGATGATTTAATATCGTTGTACTGATGCTATGATGCGTTACAGCAATGAGCCTGTTTGCTTCCTGCCTTCTTCTTCTTCTGCTGCTAATGTCATCACAGGCACCCCCTACTGCCGCATCAACGCCAAAATTATGTGAGAACATTGTACATCTATGTGAGAACATTGTACATCTATGTAAGAACATTCTACATCCATGCATAAAGACATTTGCCGACGCATTATACGCACGAAGTATTCTATCATGCAGCCGCTGCCGCTTCGTCAATAATAAAGGATGAAATGACCTTCTCATTATTAGCCATAATATGCGAACGACACAAATTGTAGACCTAATTATCCACGCCAGTTGTACGCGACTGTCCTACTTTTCATTAGTTTTTCATATATCGTTCACACGGAAAAACATGACATTCAATAGAAAGATGCAGAATATTTGCAGCAAATAAGCATAGCCTATCAGTGTTGATTGTTTTTCTCTAAAATCTGTCACTAATAAAGTGTCGCAACTGAATATTATAATTGCCATTATACTTTACAACGGTCTTATGTTTGTACCGATGTAATTAGCTATATTATTGTGACTTTCAACAGGCTTTTACTATGGTTTGAACATGGTGGTTATTATGGCTTCCGTCTTCTGCTCTGCGCTTGTCATCAACATTAACAAACGAGCCGCTGATGGATGTGCATTTCCAAGTTGTTTGGGCAAGGTATGATTAGTTTGGTTCAACATTACATTACATTAAGTTCTCCACAATCATTTTATTTTACTGCCATACTGAAACACTGTTTAACTTATATCACATGGATCCGTCAAGAGGGTTCTATGCATACGGCTACTACGACCAACAGAAAGCCGTCTGAGTACCACCACAGAAAACATATCATTCAACGCCCCAGAAAATTGGCGCACGCTTGCCAACATGTTGGATAGATGCTTCACAGTGATCTTCATTGTTCTAGCAGCGGTTGGCTTATTATGTTTCTATCCGTGGGTGTAAAATATTTTGTAGACATATTGGTTGGAATATTGTTTCGATTCCGGCCGGAATTAACGTGGAAAGAATCTCAATTAACAGTCTCAGTGTCTT
>CM067342.1:22942368-23092368 GCA_034190875.2 Urechis unicinctus
AATAGACAACCCTCATAGGTTCCAATGCTAATTGCATGCGGATATGCATAGTTTATGCGGATATTTTATATCAATCCGAATGTCGCTATATTGACGGCGCAAGATTGTATGAAGCAGCGGTGAAAAGAAGCAGATCAGTGGATATGCGTTGCAAGAAAACAAATCAAGCGTCGCACTTGATTATGCTACTTGTCTATTACCAAAATACATCCACAAATATTACTATGCTCACATGCAATGGTAGAGTAACCTAATTATCCCATCGAATTACAAAAATAATTGAATGCATAGAAGCATATTAGCAAAATATACATTTATTTATGTATATATGCATATATATCTGCATATATATAATCATATTTTGTATATATCATATGAATATATATATACTTATATATATATATACAGATATATATTATTGATATATAACACAAATAGAATTTTGTATATATATATATATACATATATATATATACATATATATATATATATATATATATATTCTATCTATATATATATAAATATATGTATGTATGTATGTATGTAATTATCCTCGTCGTTAGATGATTCTACTTGAGCTGGTTAAGCTGCGACTGCTGGGCTGAGGAAATGACAATTAATCTGGGGCGGGATTGGGTATTCGGGGAGAACAGCTTCAAGCTACACTAAAAGGGCTCATACCCGACCAATAATTTTCTAAACAAACGAGTGATGTATAAGATTTACATTTTTCAATGTTAATCTCTATTTCTGGTCGAATATAATAAGCATTGTGCATGACAATTTTTTATCGATTCATATCATTGTTCCCTCATAGCTGTAACCACCATACAAATCACATTAGTGGTCCAAATCAACATTGAATTGACCCCCACGTAGATCAGATTGCCACGGAGAGACGTTTGAGGGATATCCCTCGGGTCACCCTCGATCATTCACAATGAGTTGAAGAAACGAACATAATTTATATGCTGATGAGGGCAAGGAAACAATGGGTACCGTTTTGCACCTCACTTCTGAATATGAGACCAAAGCCAACAAAAGCAAAACACGTACTTTATTTTGTACAATTAGTACGAAAGTATGGGAACAGGCATACTAAAACACATCCCAGGCATTTTGTTAGATTTTCGAGTGTCGGATAAGGTGGGATATATCATAATATCATTCCGATTTAAGGCACTTCTTGCATCTGGAATGAAAAATCTTGTAAACTGTGAAGTTAAACATTATGTATTAATTATGGTTGCTACAAATTCATATAATTAAGATTGATAAGATTGAGGCATTACAACAGGTGTCCTGGGCGCAAATCTCGGGGACCATCTCCAAGCCAGACATGAATTATTGACAACCTCGTATTTCGATACATGCCCTCACAATGAGTAAATCGACGCATAGCCTTAATAAAGTTCACCTGCCAAGCCATGTGTTAAAGACATCGATATCCCCAACTCCTACTCCAGTTCCTGGACCAATGTACCGAAAAAGACACTCTCTGATTGGATTATCCATTAGTAATATTACGCAGATAGAACGTAGTGCGAATAGATTATTCTACTATTTGTGCAACAATATGAAAACAAAATTTAGAAGTTAATTTCAATCACGACTTGGGAATATAAACACAAAATATACATTTCGTATCGAAAAACCATATAAAGAATTAAATTGAATTATTCAGGTCAGGGGTCAGATGATTGTAAGTGCATACGCTGAAAGAAAAACCGCTCAATTCAAATGAAGCCGTCGGTTGGATCGGACGTATTTGAGGAGTGTTTGTGGAAGTCAGGAACTTTCCCCGGACATTTCATGTGAGTCTAATTACATTGTTTAAACAATAGTTGTGTTCACCTGTTGATTGTCTGATTGCTTCCCATGATATATATCGCATCGCGCCACATAATTGACTGTCCCTTTGTGTCACTTTTCCATAGTCTTAAGAAATGTGAATATTTTCACCTGTCCAGAAAGATTTCTTCCAATAGGTATTTCTCTGAACATTTCTATTTACTATCTCTTTTCTCTGTATCATTTTATGGACTTGCACGACCCTTCATTGAGCAATACACAGCCATACTTCGTGTAGTAATTCAATTCATTATACGTTTTTCCTCATTGCAAAAGTAATGGTTTTTATCAATTAAAAGCTGTTTTCTACCAGCCTCCAGATCATCTGGAATTTATTTATTTTTCTATTTTGGCGCGCATATTTGTCGCATATTCTTCGAGTGTCAGCTAACAACCAGAACTTCCATACGACTGGATCACGAGACTTCGGATTCAATGCTGCAATACACATCCCGATTATATTCCATTTGGAATAGCTGTTAGATTTCCTCCTTTATTCATAAGGCCTTTCATTTAGACTTCTTGCTTTGTGCACATTAAGATCGGTGGTGTTATTTGGTTCAAAACCTAAACACATCGTGTCGCCAAGTTATGGTATTCATAGTCGCAATACACATCCATATATTTTCACTCTGATTATTTCGATCTTTTCTTCACCGCTTTACCCGCCTTTACTTAAATGTCTCTTGATGAGCATGTGCTACAAAAGGTTTATTGCCACTTATTTTATTGATCCAGTACTTTTGTAGGGGAGAGTGATCTTACTTAGAAAAATCATCCGATTTCATTAGGAGGCACATTTTTGTGGATGAAAACGTGATCCATAGTTTACAATGCGTGGTTTTGTCTGCCCGTAAGCAGAACTGCCTAACGGATTTAGAATTTGGTAGAGCACTTAACATGCACCCCCTCCACCTCACTCACCCTACCCGCTTTGAAAATGAAGAATAACTTTAAATCTCTCATTTGTATATCCGATATTCACTAGAATTTTCCTTCTAATAGAATATACAGATGGTTTCCCTCGTCTAATTTTCTGTATCTAAATGGACGCACGCATATATTTTACTAAGTTATTTTTATGATTTGCTCGTTTTCCCTAATATTGCTTATTCATATTGAGTCTATATTGTGAAATATTTTGTCCATATTTTGTGTTCACATTCAAGTCAGCAAACCAGGCATGGATTATTGACTAGCTGGTGTTCTAATATATGCCTTCACCATGAGCTGATCGACACAGAGCCTTCAGAAAATGGACATGCCAACAAGCCCTGTGTTAAAGACAGTAACCCTGACGCTAACTTCATATCCCCGACTGAACGTGACACTTTAGGATTTGATTATAGCTATTAGTGATATTGCGCATGACTCGGACACATATTAAGCCAAACTACATCACATCTTTGATTATAATACATTGAATTAAATTTGATTATTCAGGCCAGGAGTCGGAAGACTTGCACGTATAAGCGCCAAAGAAAAACCCGCTCATTTCAAACGGATCTGTCGGGTGGATCAAACGTCCTCGGGGAAAAACAGAAACTTTCCTTGGACCTTTCATGTAAGTCCAATAACTTTGTTTTAACAACAAATGTGTTCATTCGTTGATTGCATGAACGTATATCATGATATATATCGCATCGCGCCCCATAATTTACAATCGCCTTATCTCTCTTTCTTGCCCAATCACATGCCAAGCTTCCATTTGAATGTGCTCTTTTGTGGGTGGAAATTTGCTCCATAGATTGTACCTCTGGTTGGCTATTTTTGTCGTGGACTATGGTAAACATGCGCTGATACACTCCAACGATACCCCCTTACAATACATTTTTAATTATGAGGAATAAATGCGTAGCTCTCATTTGAATAGCCGACATTTAAAACATTGTTCTTCACCTGTAGTTGATAATAGAATACACATCCACCATTTGTAAATGTCTACAACATTTCATTTCAATGGGGCGTGCATATTGTTCTCTTGGTAATTTTATTACACGGTTTTTTAAGTAGCTTTTTTATGACTTTGAGGCCAGTCTTAGCATTTCCAAGAGCAATACACATACATAACGATACATTAACTTCACGAAATATAATTTGAGCTACCTGTTGATTGGCCAGTTGTTACTGAGATATGTACTTTAGTTGGTGGAATTTTGCTCCGAATATAACAACGCTGCTTGTGTATTCTTCCCCTGAAATTTGGTACGACTGCATCGGACATAGATCTGTGTAGAGCAATAGACATGCGCTAATACTCCCCACCCAACCTAAACCCATCCTTTTGGATATGATTAATATGATTTCAGCCTTCGTTTGTATATCCTACATTTACAATGAATGTTCCTTTTCTTTTTTTCTGTCTTTATGTGTGTTTTCAAATGCAGGCGCGTATATTGTTCGCTCAATTAGTTTTTGTTAATAATTTGTCCGTTTTCCTTTAGATTACTCATTGATAATTGTTCTACATAATGAAACACATCGATAAGCACATCCTCATTTTGTGTCCACTCTCAATACAGCAAATCTACAATCCTGCTTCTCAAAATGTTCTACAAACATTTCTTGTTGTCAGTTATTTCATTCAGAACTTCAATACAAATGGGTATTTGGACTCTCACGTTTAATACACATCGACCATTTCCCCTCAGCATTCATATTTTTCACTCAGTTACCTGTTATTCATAATTCATAACTTTTCTCTTAGATTGCACATTGATAATTGGTCTGCATTGTAAAATACACCCACATTATGCGTTTCCATACGACTGGGTCACGGGAATGAATAAAATCCACTTTGAATCTTGGTTATTAAGGTTTCCTCTTTTATTCATTTGGCTTTCATTTTGATTTCCCTTTGATTGTTTGATTGTTTCCCGCGAGTCACATAATTTACTGTCCCTCTGTATCTCTTTTTCCGAGGGCTTGAGAATTATGAATATTTTCATCTGTCTGTAAATATTTCGTTGAATAGGCATTTCACTGAACCTATTTATTTACCACTATCTTATATCAGAAAATACAATCCTCAGAGATAATGTTGTCCGGCGTATTATTTTATGGGATTACTTGACCGTTTATTTCACAATGTATAAAGAAACCCGTGGTCACGCTTTTGCTGTCTATGTCTGGACATCAGCGATCTGATTGCTTGGGTTGATCAAATGAAACTTGTTACCATTCCCTGACATAAACTGTATATGCTCTCATTGTGCTTCTTGCTGCTTTCAGAATAACCACACTAGTCTGCGCTGCAATCGGATTATTTTGAACAAAATTATCATAAGTTTAATATGCTAATGGAAGTCCAATATTGTATTAACTTTTGTACCCGAATAAACGATTTACAGGGTCAACAAGTGAATTTATATGATATGATCTTGGTGATTGAAGAAATATCATTCAATTGTTTATGCTTGCTAAGTATTATTTTGCTCATGTATGACAGTTATGTTAATGAACAAGTTTTATGTCATATGCAAAACCACTTCGATGACTGAAACAATTCTTCCACTTCCGCCTAGTAACATCACATGACAGTCTCTGATGCTGTTCTTCGTCTTCGCTACTTCCACCTTGTGACAGCATATGACAGCGCCTGATGCAGCTCCCTGACTTCGCTTCTTCCACCTGGAAACAACATATGACAGCGTCTGATCCAGCTCCCTTACTTCACTACTTCCACCTTGTGACAGCATATGACAGCGCCTGATCAAGTTCCCTTAATTCGCTACTTCCACCTTGTGACAGCATATGACAGCGTCTGATGCAGCTCCTTGACTTCGCTACTTTCACCTTGACACAACATATGACGGCATCTGATGCAGCTCTTAAACTTGATTTCTCTACTTCCTCCTCGCGACATCACGTGACAGTCGCTGATTCAGTCCTTTGAGTTCGCCACTTCCCCTTTCATCATAATCACGTGACAGTGACTGATAATGTTATTTACTTTGCAACCACCCATCACGATATCACGTCTTTGATACAGCTGCTACATAACCAAAAATAATAATGAAGTATATTGTGATATTGCCTGTCATGTTATCAGCTTATTGTTATTCGCAAATTAAAATTGTTTATTTTGTTGTTTATTGATCCTCCCAACCCATACCCTCACCCGTTTTTCCCTCTCCTAAATGGCCACCAAATTCCCAACCCTTCCACTGCCTTCTCTCTCCCTCTTATGAACTATTCATCCCAACAATAAACCCGTCTCTCCTTGCCACCCCACCCCCTACCCACTACAAGCGTCTACTCTACGGTAATACGTGGCCCTCGTCCAAATATCTTTGAAATTTTCCCTATTTAAAATACTTAACAAATATTAAAATAATAGCAGTCTCTCCCTCATTGAGCAGTCTCCCCACCCTCTTTCAAGCAGTCTCCCCCTCCTTTCCTCATTCCAGCAGTCTCTCCCTCATTAAGCAGTCTCCCCCTCCCTCCTTTAAGCAGTCTCCCCCTCCTTCAGTCTCCCCCTCCTTCCTTTAAGCAGTCTCCCCCTCCTTCCTTTAAGCAGTCTCTCCCCTCCTTCCTTTAAGCAGTCTCCCCTCCTCCCTCTTTCAAGCAGTCTCTCCCTCCCTCCCTCTTTCAAGCAGTCTCTCCCCCCTCCTCCTCTTTCAAGCAGTCTCTCCCTCCCTCCCTCTTTTAAGCAGTCCTCCCCCTCCCTCCCTCTTTCAAGCAGTCCCTCCCTCCCTCTTTCAAGCCGTCCCTCCCTCCCTCCCTCTTTCAAGCCGCCTCCCCCTCCCTCTCCCTCCTCAAGCAGTCCCTCCCTCCCTCTTTCAGCCTCCCTCCCTCCCTCTCTCAAGCAAGTCCCGTCCCTCCTCTCCTCTTTCCCTCTCCCTCCCTCCTTCAAGCCAAGCCCTCCTCCCTCCCTCCCTCTTTCAAGCAGTCCCTCCCTCCCCCTCCCCCTCCTTCAAGCCGTCCAGTCCCTCCCCCCTCCTCATTCAAGCAGTCCCCCCCCTCCCTCCCTCCCTCCCTCCCTCTTTCAAGCCGTCCCTCCCTCCCTCCCTCCCTCTTTCAAGCCGTCCCCCTCCTCCCTCCCTCCCTCCCTCCCTTTTTCAGCCGTCCCTCCCCCCCTCCCTCCCTTTTCAAGCCCCTCTCCCCCTCCCTCCCTCCCTCCCCCCCCTCCCTTTTTTCAAGCCGTCCCTCCCTCCCCTCCCTCCCTCTTTCAAGCCCTCCCCCCCTCCTCCCTCCCTTCCCTCCCTCCCTCTCAAGCAGTCCCTCCCTCCCTCCCTCCCCCTCCTCCCCTCCCTCTTTCAAGCCCTCCCTCCCTCCCTCCCTCCTCTCTTTCAAGCAGTCCCTCCCTCCCTCCCCTCTTTCAAGCCCTCCTCCCTCCCCCTCCTCCCTCAAGCCAAGAAGCTCCTCCCTCCCTCCCTCCCTCCCTCCCTCCCTCCCTCCCTCTTTCAAGCCGTCCCTCCCTCCCTCCCTCCCTCTCTTTCAAGCCCTCCCTCCCTCCCTCCCTCCCTCTTTCAAGCCCTCCCCTCCCTCCCTCCCCTCCCTCCCCCCCCTCCCTCTTTCAAGCCCTCCCCCTCCCTCTTTCAAGCCGCCCTCCCTCCCTCCCTCCCTCCCTCAAGCCGTCCCTCCCTCCCTCCCTCCTTCAAGCAGTCCCTCCCTCCCTATTTCAAGCAGTCCCTCCCTCCCTATTTCAAGCCGTCCCTCCCTCTCTTTGCCGACACTGCCCCATTGAAAGCTATATGGCTGGTGAAATATTGGCGTTGGCAGATTGAACTTTTTTGTATCGGGTATGTATTTTGCCGTTAAGTCGTGAGACAAAACCGAGCTCTATGAAATGAAACTATACCAAAGTGAGATAGTGATCTGAATCAAATATGTTTACTATCATATTCCGACAAACGTCACCGATGCAATGATAGACGTTAGTACTGCTATGCAGGACTATTGACAATTGATCACTCTGTTAGGTCTGATAATAACACAGATGAAAAGCTCGTGCTGTAACATTTGACAAATTAGCAGGTTATTGTAAGTCAATATTGTGTAAAGGCAGTGTACATAAATGTGCGTTCGAAAATAATGTTGCATCGTTGCTCAGAAATACGACCTGTTCTAGTGAGTGTATAAACTGGCCTTCGGTAAATATAACATATGCACCCTTGCGTGTTGATATGTCTTATGCAGCCACACGGCGCATAATGCATTACACTTATAGATTGCACGCGTTGTATATTTCAAAGAAGTGGAGTGAGTTTTGTGTGATTGTGCGTCGTCTTGATAGCGTAGCAAAGCAAAAGCGGGGCGTGCAAAAACTGAACGCTGTGATTGCAAACTGTCTGATCGTGAGGAAACGGCACTTCACGTGCTTTTAAGCAACAGCATTATTGAGCTGCATCAATAAACCACAATACTTATTTTCAATGGACACTTAACGTTAACGCTTTTCAAGATGGTTAATTCAGTATTCTGTCGTTCACAGACGACTACAGACATTGTGCCCAGACAATGTTCACCAATTTGGCCTCCACTAGATGGAAGTAGGTGACTCGTAAATTTAGTTACGTTCATGTGACCTTACACAAATACTATGTTTGTTTGACACGATAGTATACAGCTAGTATGGTGTTTCACAATGTTAGATGCACATTACAAACTCGACAAATAACCCCCTACTCAATAGATTTATCCCCAGCTTCGCAATACGGGAACGTAAAGACATCACGCCTTGCTTCATTCATTTTAGTGGATTTTGCAGTTGCAGCAGTAATCACGCAGCTGTGAAACCAACTTATCACATGATCATTTTGTACACGCTAATGGCGTATTATCTGTGCTTGAATCATCAACATATCTACATAAATATACACATAAAAACATCAACACAAGTTACACACGTTGCAACGAAAGCATGATTTAAAGATGACATGCTGAGGACATAGGTGAATCTGGTCGCATCAACCTCATGTAGTTAGCCATATATAGCCTCAAGCGAGTCGTCCTCGATCTTTGGTTTTTTCACATGAAAATCGCAGGTGAGCAAAGAGAATCGTTTGTTGGGATGTGGGCAAGAGTTACTCGATGCATTGAACACTGGCAATATGGGAAGCCCCATGATGACTGAGCAATGCGCGGCCACATGCTGTTAAATACAGCTCTGCACGCTATTATGGCAGCCGATACATACAATGTGCAAGCACCAGGAAACGACTATGAATAGGAGCATCAAAACATATAGACGCGATATTCCACGAGACAAAATCACAACTGATTCTATCACAGCAGGTGAACTATATGACAGACTTATGTCGTCTCCACTATCAGTGGCAGAAGCGTGTTTAGCAGATGTGTTGGGAAGAATTCGAAGTAACTTTGACGAGAAGAAGAAAATTATGACAACGCGTGCAGCATGATATTCCTATACTAACCAGCGTTCTCCTTAGTACCTTAGCGTAGTATTGTCTTGACCACTTTAAGAGAGCTTTACCTACTCTTGCTAATGAACCGACTAAGATTCAATCCTACGTTGGTAAAAAGGTTTTAGAATCAAAAAGCGTCTTAATCTGTTGACGCCATAGCAATTTCCACCTATGTTCGTGGAGCATCTCTGAATAATGCTCCTTTGTGATAGCCGACTCTAGTCTCTGGGTTCGGTTATTAAAATAATGTCAACTGCTCCAACGGACATACGCCAAAGGACAGTAGCCATTGCTGCGAATTATATTTGCACTTTAGCAACCTTCATGAATGCGGAAGGCAATGAACCCTTTTAATCATCTTTACTCAATGATATAGCACTTGTTATGTGTGCATTGCCGTGGAACCGAAACATCTACCTGCATGAGATGACGTGCATGTGTCACAGGCCCTCATGCTAAATGTACATATTCATAATAACTGTAGGACTCTGTATCTAAAGATGAATAGTATCAATACTCATTGTAAATAATAGATTCCTTCACTTACGGTGCTTCTGTTTTCATAGTTAACATGGTGTGCGTTTTGACGTTAAGCGCAGATTGAAAACATTCGGAAAGTACAGTTGAAAATGCAACATTGTGGTTATCCATCGCGAATGCGCATACAACATAACGTTGCATATGTCTATCAAATATTCATGACGGTGCCAAGATTGCGATATTGCATTTTAGCGAGGAAATTCCGTTAAAGTTAACATCTCCAGCTCATATTGAAAATAATTATTTGACAGCCTTCTTTGTCAGCAAGACAGCGATGTTTCAGCGTATTTCAGCGGCCTGTGCTTGGCTTTCGTATTGATGCTCAACTATTTAATTACTTAGGATAGAAATTTCCAATCTGATCCGTGATGGGACATTTCCCCTTGACAGCACCTTACTAACATGCCATAATGTCATGATAACTTTACCTGCCAAGCGTTATATAAAACAAGCACCTGGTCATAAAGTACAAGCAATAACTATCCGTTGGAAAAGACCCATTTTTGACGTGATTTATCGGACGTTCGTCCGTTTGTGTAATGGGGTTTACCATTTATTGATTGGTGTCACAAATAATGTACGTTCCGTTATTGTATATCCCTTGCGGTGTTGGTCGACTTCAATTGTTTGCATTAATTGGTCTCATGGGCGCTACGCGTACAATTGCACACCATGTCTTTGTTGGGACGTTGTACGTGGTAGTATTTGGAGACTCTAAAATTAAGCTTCCAATAGATATATAGGTAATTATAGGGATCTTCATGTTTCAGCACACAACGCATCTGCCAGGATACTATTCATGAAAATCGGGTGATTAATGTATTTTATTCATTGGTCGATACTTTTCATAATAGATTCATGAACCCGGGATTTTGTGGGTCAACGAGGTGGAATAAGATTCGCAGATTTTAACGGGAGGCTATTGCCATCATTCACATATAATGAATAATGAATACATCACATTAGCTGTGACGATTGCTCCTATATATTAGAGTGTGTTCTTTGTGTCATACGTGCATGCGTTGTCAACCGAACGTATAAATATATGTGATGAGACTCAAACTGCCTTAAAGCCACAGTGATCAATTGTGCCATGATCATATAATGTATGTCATATAGCTATGTGATTTGCTTGCCCAATAGAGAAGATTTCAGATGCAAGATGTTTATTGCGAGCAACTGCTACCACCCGAAGCATATGATCCCATTTACAGAGTTGATTATTAGTGATGGCAGCCCCATCTTGTCAATAATATTGGTTACTTTATTATATAATTAATTTTTTTGTGCTCATGCACACAATCCGCAGTTTGCATAAAGGATGAATTATGTCATTTGCGAAAAATGTAACCTGATCGTTTTGTTTCGTTCCTGACAAAATGCCGGGGAACCTATTGCATTCTGGGGTTCCGCAAGCATTTATTTGTTTTAAATCAATCATGCCACTCGACTTATATATCTTTCGTTCAAGTGATTTTGTACGTCAAAATATATTTTAAAAACACGTTTTGTGTAAAACAATTAGACACGTGTGGGGATGAGCTTATGCAAGGATTTAAACATAAGAGTTGTATTGTTTAGATATCGATGTAAACAGGAAAACTAGCAACGCCAACAAGTGACATTAAAGTGTTTGATTGTTTGAAACCATCAACAATGAATTTGGATTCGGCAAGAAAATATTGCCAAACGAATTATCTCGTCCGCTCGGGCCAACATCTGACTATCGCACAATCCATTGACTGTGAGGAAAAATTGAAGATATCTCGACAAGTCAGACTTTGAAAAGAAATAGTAAATTGGCACAGTTTAAAACATTCCCATTCAGCATAGATGACTTGCTTTATGCTGCTTTGCATATACTCTGACTGTGAGGAAAATCGAAGATATTTAACAAGGCAGACTTTGGAAATGCATAGTAAATTATTTAACAAATTCGCTTTAAGCATAGATGACTTGCTTTATACACATACTCTGACTACTGCAAAAAGCAATAGCAATTCGTATTCGTCAGAATACTCAAAATATGTGTCCCAGTTTAATTTATTCAACTATTTATTCAATGGCACAAGGTAGGTAATTGGATCAGTTTCTATGTGCATCGTATGCACTGTGATATTCCGGAGAGGCCTAACACTCAGCAAGAAATGATTTACTGAGTTATTCAATCAGGTTTAATGGAAAGGCAATACTAAGCCTATACATATGACCAACCACCAAGTGAAGCTTCTGGGACCAATCACCCTCGTATCAACTGGGGATTGTACCACTGAACTGCACCTCCTGATAAATAACCAATCATCCCAAATCTGATGGGTGGGACGCGGTATATTGAGTGGTACAAATGTATATCAAGACATCGATCAGTTGGTTAGGAAACTAACAATGTCCGACTGTTACAATCACCACTTCTTTGGATATCACAACAGATTGAGTGCTAATGGATTTGCTGTAACTAATTCACGTTCCCCGCTCCCGTCCCATTGAAATGTTTATAAATTGAGCAAAACCATATTATACGGTAATATATCGGCTAGATTCGTATAGATCAAGTGAGCAGTGCATTCTCTTGAATAAGGTGCATAAATCCTACCGAAGGGATTCGGAACAAATGATATTTTGTGTTTTCATAGATTGCATTTGCTTCCCATTCTGAATACAATGTCTGTGTCGACTACACATAATATGTGCAATTCGAGCCCATGTACAGGTAGCAATATCATTTATTTTTTGTGTTTAAACACTTGCTCCATCGGTATGAAATCAATGGCTTCATTACAAGGAAGACTATGTTTCGGAAATATTTCCTCTGCCATGCTGCGGCAGCGCCATAGATCACC
This sequence comes from Urechis unicinctus, assembly GCA_034190875.2. Lineage (NCBI taxonomy): Eukaryota > Metazoa > Annelida > Polychaeta > Xenopneusta > Urechidae > Urechis > Urechis unicinctus. Next base: position 22,954,973 of record CM067342.1, read on the forward strand.
TTAAGCTGCCATTGGAAGCAGCAGCATAGATCAGCGCATAATAACCCACTTGGACAAAGATCGACGTCATCAATAACAGTTAACATTGCGATAAGGGCTTAAGTATGTGGACACAGGGATCTTCAAAGTACCGGGCGGTAATGTTCGTCATTTTATATGCCTCACTGTCCAAACGGTAATTGTTCCCTTGGCGATCCGACGGTTCAGCATTATCGCTACCAAGAGAAAGTGGTTGAGTTAAGCAGCATGGATTCGTGTCTGTTCGATTGTTGACTTACACACGATTTCTCACTTGCAGCCATTGTTACTGAATAAGTACGCGGCAATATAGAAGAATGATTAACAGAGGTAGATTGAGGCATAACACGTCAAATATGCTACATGGTAACATATCCTCTGTTGCACAGCCTGGATCGAACTGAACCAACTAACTTATTTATCATTTGCAAACCTCAAGTGAATGATTGGCTTGAGGCTAATTATTTTTTGGAATATTTCAGTGTTGAAGGCTCTGTTAAAACTCTAAATGTATAGTACATTAGAGTGAGTAGATAGTGGTTATCATGTTCAGAATTATTTGCTATAACGACAAGGGGGCATCGTCGAATATAGTCAATGTGAATTGTTTTCTGCTCTAATGTAGCAATGTGTAATTTGACAGCAAATTATTACTATTGATCGAATATTCCGGTGAATCATAATCTATCATTCGTTCCATCTAATTTCTACTTGAGTATAGTTACCGAATATTACGTCAACTGTGCATTTGTGTATGCAAGCCATATGTGTATTTACCAGTTGATTTCTTAAATTAATACTTTTAACTTACAGTTATTGAACGAAACCATTGACATTTTGCATTTATTTCTCGCTGCTACCAAACTCGAGACTCTTTGCTGCATGTCGGTTATCCGTGTAAGTTCGCAATCGAGCAGATACGAATCATTGCTTCTTAACACAACCATCAGCATATAGTAGCGATTAAGTTGAACTGTCAGATTGGCAAGGGAGCATTCGCCGTTTAAACATTGAGCCGCATAAAGTGGCGAACATTACCGCCCGGTACTTTGAAGCGTCCCGATACTTAACCTTTTATCGCCATGGCAACAGCTATTTATGACGTTGATTTTTCGTCCGAATCATTATTGGCATGGCTCATTGAAGGCATATATGCCCTGTTTAATCTTCGTGACGAAATGCGAAATCTTTATAGTTTGGTGGTTAGCCTGCATTATTATTAACAAAGCCCGCTACGACGCCGAACATTGTACTTGCGGAAAACATAAACTGCCTATATCTCGAGTTGTATCAGTTGCGAGTGTTAACCTGTCTTTTCGAAACATGCTTAGGTGGATAAAGCTGATCCAAGCAATCACATTCTTCATACATTCATTATTTATTTGCATATACAAAATACGGCAACAGACACACGCGGTCTATTATCAAATAGCATGATCTTCCATGCAGCTAAGCACCCTACTCCTAGTCAAGCTGCGTAACACATCCGTATAATTAAAAAGTCTAACATAGTTAGTTCCTTATCATATTGCATCCAGATAGCACGTGATTTAAATGGAACCAAATATATCAAAAGACTAATCAGTAGATATGCCAATTTACTTTGCAGATGACGAGTAGAGGCGCACCTTTGCCTTTTCAAGTAATAGACAAAACTATAGTTGTTATAAAACCTATCGGTTGGTGGTTTGCTTCATTGACAACTGAATTATTGCTTCTGTTGTAGAAATGTTCAAGAAGCATTTCGATACCCATAATATCAGTTGGTCTTCCATTGGTGCGGTTCGCATTGGAAGTTCACCCTTTTACAATATTGCACCATGCGTATTTGTCACGTTTAGCAAATTGACAAAAGCTGCTGGCTAGAGTAGGACGAATATATCACATATTCATTCCCTCTTGACAAGCCTTTGAGCAAGCCCTTGAGCAACTTACTGTGTTTTTCGGCAGTCAATAATCACTTTACCAAGCACTTTCAGATCTATTCAACGTGGCACCGGTCTGACTGGGTTATTACAAGGCCTGGGTACATCACATCGCCCGCGTTTAACGATGTGGATAGCGTACACAGGAAAACCACGATAGTATCAATGCTGCTGATCGTTAGTTGCCACTTTGGATGATCATTAGGCCAAAATGTGTACATTTATTCCCAATTAGAGCATTTTCAGGACGATGTTTCCGGTAAACCTTAATTAGCTTGCTCAACAAGCACCTCATGCTCGTATTCAGGAGTATGTCCATATAATGAACGGCGCGCGCTAAAGGTGACAAAATTAGATAATAAGTGATATAAAGAGTTCACTAACTACATTCGCTTTTACAAATGAACAGTCATATCTCATATACTTATGCATATCTCAGCAAACGACATATTCCATGAAGCATAAAGTAGACGATGGAAGGACAAAGTGCAATGCTTCGTCAGCATATTCTGAGGCAATTTTGTTGATATAAGCATTTGGGGCGAATTCTATGACATGTGATAGATTAGGCCACTAATGAATAACAAGCTAGTTTACAAAGATATTCTGGCCATTTACAAACGATGTAAATAGTCTCAATAGTGCATTGATTGCGAAAATTATCGGAATATGGAACAGTTTTCTCAAATAAGAACTAATAAATATATCCGGTTCATACGCGAGCTTTGAGACATGAGCAAATTTTAAACGGTTCAGAACATATTATGAGAAATGTTTAATAGATTTTCTTTTGTCCCCTAATTGTTATTGCATCACGTGTAAGTCGGCTGATATACCCGTATGGCTACAGTGGTGAAGCAGCTATTGAAGGTAACATCACGGTAGCTTCAAATGACCACAGGAAAATAATAAATGTATATATATATAAATGAATATATATATAGCCTTGAATGACAAGGAAGCGCTTTCATCGGCATCTGTTTCCATTGTATGCGCCTCGTGGTAACTGACTGATGTCCCCTTTAACGTGGTTATTGCACCTTTGTCCATGTGGGATAAGAAATGTTAATCCCATCGGCTCTAATATTCTAGCAGCATACTAGATTACGACCTTGCCTGCTGCTGCCATCTGTCACTTTTACCGCGTCAGAGATCTAACCACTGCGTCGGTACTGCTCACATATCGCCTACGCCATTCATCCAGAAGGCGACGAGACAACGGATCAGATCGGGATGCCAGGAGAGGCATTGACGACATTAAGCGGATTTTAATGACATAGCTCAAACAGGAATTTGATATTTTTGCATTGCGGTATGTAAGTCATTAGTAAGCAAATTGTTGGATCAAATAATGCTGATGAATAGTAATGGCTTGTATTATAAGGAACTTACATCTGTTTTGAAAATAGAAAAGCCCCGCGTTCTGTCAAATAATGTTACGATTATAGACTTCATACTGATGGTAATATGGTGTGTATCACGATTTGACATATTCTATGCTTGACCATTCTAGGTTTCTCAACGACGAAAATGGCGTCAAAAACTCTAACTGAATATCATCTCAATGGAAGTGTGATTGTGATTGGGCCAGAACCATTAGGCCTCTTCCCTGTCGTCATGGTGTGTCTCAGTGTAGCCGTGGTCGTTGGTATTATGACCTGGTTTCAATGTAGGGTGCCTCTTTTAAATGTTGAAAAGGAGTTTAAGACCCCAGTGGAACTTGTGGTTACAAACTCTGATCATGTAATGGTTCTCAATGAGAGTGATGATTTGTCAGCAGATCACAGAGAACCAACACCGGTATAAAGTCATTCTGCCTTCTCGGATTAACACGGAGGAATCAATAACTTACATATGGAGAATGGATTGACTTTGATATCAAACAAAGTGAATATTATGAGTAGGAAATTTGTGCTGAGATACACAAGCCGCTCATTGTCGAGTGCTTCAATAATGTTCTCGTCTCGTAGAGCGCCTCGCCATTGGACATATGCGCCAAGCTAATATATGTAGGAGCATGATTGATCATAACACTGTCACTGACACTGTGTGATGCTAAATGAGTAGCGAATATTTTGACTTATCAGCACATTGGTGTCATGGCTATCTCGTCGAGTCTTATTGCATTTCCTGTTGTCCAGAGCTTGAGAGTGTAGTATGAAAAGCATAGCTTGAGGACCTATAAAAAGCGCAAAATTTGCCCGTTGTATAAAATGCATTTGAAATGTTATATCAATTTATATAAATGTATCACTTCATTATAAATACCTAAGGACACAATGTGATTGTTTAATATACAACAATAAGATGGCGAAGATATGTACAACACATGATATTATGATTTCAAGTTCATGAAATATTGTGTTCGAGTGTTCTACCATTGCAACTACTGGTTATATTCACTGCATTTCCAAATCGGTAGATAATAAGTATATGTTTCAATTGCGTTTCACTGATTCGCCTGTTGAACGTAGAGGAAAGTATATCTGCTTGTCCAAATATGTGTCAACCAACACATTCCAGCCTGGGCAAACAATGGCAGTGTTTTGACACACGACCGACTTATTATATTCGAGGACACATGGCAATAACATTGACTATGATTTAACTGGAATGGCATGTGGTAATGAATAGCAAACGCCCTTGAGCAGCCCTAGTGAATGAGTGAGTCAGTGTCTTCTGTATTACTTTGAATGCGTATGTGAATTATTAAATGGTACTAGCCTGCTTTGAGATTCTAAAAAAAGATATGAATAGAGTAGTGGGTGTGAGGGGGGTGGGGGAGTGTTGTCACTCAACTCATCCTCACAGCTCAAAAATGTCCATTCTGGTCTGTTTGTTAATAAAAAAACATGTCTGTTGCCAAAGAACTGGCGCAGTTGCTTTGCAACAACACCGCATTACCATACATGCTTACAATTGATAAGTTATCCAACAGAATTAGTCGCATGTGATCTGGCGTGTCGTAATGAAATACCATTAGGATTCAACCCATGCCTTGTGATGTACCTGAAGCTTAAAGTTGCGCAACGCATACCAGACTGCAGATCAAAGTACAAACGAGCGTAACATGTATTTCTGCGGGGTTGACGGGGCGTACAATCAAATATCTTGCATAAAATGTCATAGAACATGTGTCCCGAGCCAGGATGGGTCGACGTAAAAGAAATGGAATCTGCCAGAACAAATAACCACAAAATTATTCATCTTGATGGAGGGAAATGTACGTAATTTGCATCATATATTACGCGATTTAATAGTAACAGCACTTGCAATAGGCATGATGGCGATAACGCTGCACGCAATTCACCTAAATTCGATTATGCGTTAAGGTGCCTAAGAGGACGTCTGAGGCGATGTATGACAAATGATTCAATTCTTTGAATGCATAACGCGTGTTATCTTTTCATCGAATACAACATGACCCCGGTGACCCCGGTGACCCCGGTGACCCCGGTGATCTAGGGAGCCTATCTATGTTCTCGTAGTCTGTAGCTTCGAAAGATATTCATATTGAATAATAGGATATCTAGGTATGCAATAACTGCGGGAGATGTGCTCGTGTGCTCAAATACAAAAGATAACCAATGAAGGCTTTTATCATGTTGATCATTGTTCAGGCTTAATCATAATGGAAGCAGCAGTCGATATATGTACTATATGTTCTCGAATAATACACTTGCATGACATTTTGACATGAATTCACAAACGCTGCTTCGACATTGTTCACCCGTTGTCTATTCACGGGGAACGAAGTTATACACAATGCCAACCACCATTAGCAACGAAGACCCAATTGATTGGAATTGACTGATCCTTAAGGCAGCAAATATCACCAAATATGCTTGTATTTGTCATGTCGTGATGTCCGTGTCTGACAGCAGCTTACACAAGCATGATGCCACACCGACCAATAGCAAATCCAAAATATCATAGATACTAGAAGCAGATGAAAATGATGCGGTGATTGCCAGAATCAATGGAATGACATGATAAGTAGCAACTAGATTTATCGCTGCATGTTCATTCGGAAACAAATTATTAACAATTATCTCCTAGTTAACATAACACTTATTAGACACACAAGAATATGCTAGACACGTGAACCAGTTCACTTAAGTAGTAAGACATCGGCCTGAGCGCTGGCTTACACTGCACAACAGCAACCCACACATGCAGCACAAATGATAACAGCTGGGTTTGATTATTTCGACCCTTTACATATGAGGTGTGGGTATTCATATACTTGATCGATCATATTCATGAATATCTTAACCAGTACCATCGCTTACTATTAGCTTGACAAATTATCACTCTATACAAACGGAGCACTGCACTCACTGTTGTACACGTCCATGTGCTTTTGAGATCATCATTGGCGAGATCAATGAGACATACAGTGCTTAATAGTCCCTGAAGTATAACCAAGTGAAATTACACCAGGTAAACAATCCCCAATGAAGCATTAACTATAGACGCCCACCGGGGTCTCTACTCTGTCGTTATGATGTGTATCTTAGCGGTCATTAGTGTAAAGGCTTCAGAGTAGATGACTAGAATAAGCACACGAAAAGTGTGTCGATTGGTCACTAGAAAAGGTTCCTTGACAGATTGTTTGCGTACAGAACCACATGTCACCAATCATAAAGACTTGTTTATTAACGAAAAGCTCCCTGTCCGCATAATGACGTAACTGGAGGATCCACAAGTGGCTGCTGTGCAGGGCTCAGTGACAAAACAAGTTTAGTGGGATATATGGCAAATAACGAATAACCAGGATTCCGAGATATCTTACCGATGCTCCCGTAGGATTCGATGCACCCACGGTTTCTATACATATTCAGATTGAGAGAGCGATTAAGTCAATATCATACACGAATGTACTTCTAGCTTTCGTCATGATACAAAAGAAAGCAATACGCTTCCATAAAAGGGACAGATAAACACAAAGAAGTGTCTACACAATCCTCATTCCTTGCTTTTGTGGTCATAAATGTTGAGTTATTATAACTTGTGGCCGCACAATGACCCTGAAATACGTGCATTAGACATCAATATATTCTTCAGGATCTACCCATGTCGATTAGGGGCTCGCTTATGCAAATCTTAGTTATTTACACATCATGATATAGATGGCATCCGATAATATAGGTGGTGATTCATCATGGTCTGATCCAGCTATTAGAATACCAAAACACATTATGCGTCTGGCTGATGATTGACGATACTTCTCTCACTCAAGTCCGAATTGTTAAAATTCAATACATATTTAATTTGTTTCATATGGGTAATACCATATCATAAGAGGCACTCTGATTTTATATGAATAATCTTGTATCGTTATTATAATGTTTAGGTAGCATCAAGACGGTAAATTCCGAAATAAGGATGATTAATGATCGTTCGTTACGATTTTGTTGAATATTTATAGTGAACAAGGACAGCCTTCTACCATATATCGGTCACCACTGACAATCTTAGAGACCCGTCAACTATAGTTATACATACAGCAGGGGCATATTAGCCTATAATGAGTTTCACCAAGATATCACACAGCACTGTGATGGGTGAAGAAGTCCTATCATTACCGCATCTGAAATTAATGCTGTCATGGTGAAATTAGTATACGTATGATTTTACCTGACTAACATTTGGAAAGTTGATTACCTCTTAATTGTGTATGGACACTCTGAATCGGGATAACTACTCTTTCGTAGGAGGGGCTCAGTACATTGTATTTGGATATCTCAATAATCCCTATGGTTGCGTCGGTTATACATTTTAGGTGTCATGGAATCCCATGTGTATAATAAGCATATCAAATGACTTTCATCAGTTATTCTAGTGAGAAATTCTATCCTTGAAAGGAATCACCATATAATATCCTGAGTGATCACCATATAATATCCTGAGTGATCACCATATTATAACCTAAGGGATCACCATATAACTAACCTAAGGGATCACCATATAATAACCTAAGGGATCACCATATAACTACCTGAGGGATCACCATATAATAACTTGAGGGATCACTATGGTATAACCTGAGGGATCATAATATAAACACCAGAAACCACGTACTACCGTGAAAGATTACATGCCGAAGAAGGCACAAAACGGCATCATGTATGAGCCTCGATAATCAACCCAAGATTGCTAGCTTGCCAACCTCATTAATCAGAATTATTGCTACTCCACTTACAGTAACTGTTCCTGACATAGTAATGGCCATGATATATTGCGACGTGACCCATCAAAGTGCAATGTCCTTCATTGTGACTCCTCAACTGATTCACCACGTGAATCTTGATAAGCAAACAAAAACAAGTCACGTTCTGACTATAACATATATGGGAATAATTCCAGAAGATTAATCACCCACCTCGATGAAATAAATTTCGACTATTGCCAAGGTTCAAATTCAAATATACTAAAGTGAAAACCAACAAAGGAGCGCGTTGTCAGCCATTCGAAATTTGAATTTAAATGTGAATTGCCGTGGTCACCAAGCTGTGAGTCCGCAAAAAGCTGATGTGACTAATAGCAGAACAATGATGACCACTTTAGATCCGTGTTAATGATCCGTCTGATGTATCTCTTTAGATTCAGAGGCAAAAGCGTAAATACTTTTGCGTTTTCCTCCCATCATCAATTACGTCATTAGCCACAAGTAAACTCAGTTTATCTGCATAATATATCCAGATATTAGCATTAATGTAAAAGAGATACTCTATACAAGGAACAGGAAAGAAAACACACCATGCTCATATCCAATACCATCACGTTACCTACGTTGAAGTGCGGAATGCAGCAGTGCTGTGTAAAACCGATGCCTGCGTATCCCTTTCAAGCAGCGAGACCATGTTCCACATTCTTTTTCGTTCCCAAGCCAAGATTAGGACCGGGATTCACATCAAAATGATGATGCACTGCGGACGCTTTGATTGAGTTGCGGCTATTATTAGCTGATCACTGCGCCCCTGCTTTTGCAGGCAATACAGGCTACGCCCCTGCGATCATATCGTGAGAAGACTTCGTTTATTGGGCTTTGCAGTTTGTTTAGAGGCTGTAAATGTCAGCTGCACGACACCATGCTTTGAACATGAGGACAATACAAGAGATGTGAAGCTATATTGCGCTCTACACATAAACACAGACGATTAATGGCCGTATTTAGTAATGAGAATGATCAATTATGATAAATTGGGTTTACAACGAGGCAATATCCCATGCATTGGCATTCACAGAAAACATAGATTGTCCCTCTGGGACCTTGATATCTGAGGCTATATCATCCATTATTAGTGCTAGTAATGCATGCCAGGCTCAAAATAAGCAATTTGCAGTCATCAAAGGCTGTGGTCATGGATCAATCAAATGAATTCGTCATTAATTTGAATACATCATTTTGCATAGAGAATTCCATTGTACCTTGTCTCCTTTGTCGACCCCATATTGCACGAGTATGTGTTAGATATTACCAGATAATGGTATCCTTGTTCTTAAGGAGTGATGACGCACATGTTTCTGCTGGCTTAGCAGATGTGAAAAATCACCGTAGCAGGCAAGGCAGTCATCCATTGAAAGGTCATTATTAATGGTAGCCTGGGGGTATTATTTGTCACTTGAATTTGCGGAACGGAGCAAACCACATGAGGACATAAATCACTTGAACAAAGCACGAAGAATAATTACGAGCAAATGAAAGCTTCATCATTCTGAGCAAACAGAAAACATTGATTGTTAGAACATTCGCCTGAGAAAAGTAGTATCAAATATATACTTTTTCGAGCCAAAACTTATCATCAATCGTGTGAAGTTGAATAGTTATGGTTCATCTTACAAGCACAACGGTAATGTTATGATTGATTATTTATAGTCGCTGGTGATTAGGAAAACAGGAGAATGCATAACTGGTTCATGCTAATCGCTTGGACGTGACGAGCAGGTAGGTATAATCGATTATATATTGATGTGTGAATCGTATTGTGAATATTTATTATTGATGAAAGTAGACCTGTAGCTTTTGCTCTCTATTCATGGGTGAAGTTTAAATTTCCGTTAGCAACTCGGACGCCACATAATTAGGCTGTAGAGTGCTATCATAGCAAACGCATCTAACCATAACACCGTCTTGTCCAATCACGATTATATTCAATTACAGGACGTACATTGATGATATGTACACGATGCTCTTCTTGTTTTTGGTTATTATTTCTCTTTTGCACACGATCATCATTGGAAATTGAATAACTTCCTGCTACCGTGCCTCGATTAAGGTACAATCTTAAGTGGCAAACTACACATGAAGTTTGTGATGATTTATTGTTTATTTATGGTGTTATTGGGCTTGGTAAGCAGGGTGCGAAAATGACATGATAATGTGCATAAATAAGGTAAATACGCATCAGTTTGCAAAACAGGAATATGAATACAATATGCACCGAAGGGATTGATACGTATATTACGCATTATCATTGACTACCTCGATTTATGTTGCATTTATATCATCAGTTACAATCATCGGCTCCTTGACTAGTCCATATTTGAGTTGGTATTTGTGGAACATCGTAAAGCATGTTGCAGTGAAGTGGAACGAATTACAAGTAGTCATGCCATGTTGAAATCAGAGCAAATATTCAGACTTTACAATGATTATCGGTTTTAGAAAGGTAACATATGCGCCTATTACAACTCTGTGATGGGATATATAGAAAAACTTGCAATATGAAGTACTGTATGGTGGCATAAAACCATGCAGGTTGTGGCAATTTAATGCACCTTATATATCACCGTCAACCTAATTCATGAATCCGACTTGGTGCAAATTATGATAGAGCAGCATAAAAGCCATTGTCTGGTGGCGCCTCCGAAATTCAAGAGCTGTATATTGGTGCTCCAATGCAGGAAGCTATGTACTACACAAGTGGTGAGAACTGATTAATATTTTACTTGCCAGAAGGGATAACGGCTACAAACAAAGTTGTTGTATTGCAATACATCTTATTGGCTTATCTTGCATCGCATAATGTTCCAAGCGTGGCCTTTCAAACATATGAATTCATTATCTGAAGCATTATCTGGCGGTATCAAAGCTGATTTGAGTCGTTTGATAAAAGAAGTTACAAAGAAGGCAATTTGAAATATGGGCTTATCACGCGATCCAATAATTAGTTAGAACGCAATGTCTACCGACGGTAAACCTGCCAATCAAGGCGTTGTTACCTAGATGTGTGTTTTTTTCCATTGACAAAGGGACAACATTTGGCACTTTATTTCACCCAAGACGTTAACCCAAATAGTTTCATTGCCACCTTAACAATATTGCATTGTTCCTTAACTCCAAGGCCAGGGTCCATATAAAGGCATGACTCAATGTGACTGCTGACCTGCATTATTTTGATATTGTTTTAGTTGGTTCTCGTGGACTGTTCCTACAATAAGGATTTGGAGGAGGTCCTGCATAATAATCCTTTCCGCTTATTGAATAATGCACGGTTATTTGCGATGTATCTTTATAGGCAAGCTCGCTATTTTATGCACACCTCCTGCAATTAAAAGCATCGACGCTTTGCCTATTGAAGAGCTATATGACTGGCGAACTATTGGCATTTTGGGCACATTGGCAAATGTTTGTATTGGGTATGTATGCTGCTGTCAAGTCGTGACAAAAAAACAGCGCTATGAAAACATACCGATGTAAGAAAGTGATCTGTATCAAATATGTTCACTATCGTATTCCAACAAACATCACCGATGCAATGATAGACATCATCGATAATTGGAATTTATTTCGCAGAGTTATTTCGCTCTGTAAGGTCTGACAGAAAAGCTCAGAACACACAGACGAAAACAAGGGCGTAGTAATTGTGATATAAGTCAATATCACGTAAAGGAACGACAGTGTACATAAATGTCGTTCCAAAATAATCGCTGTTGTATCGTTGCGCCTAACGGCGACCTGTGAAAGTGTGTTACGCTCATCTATGTTTATGTCTGTGTTTATAACTGGCCTTCTGTGAAGATCACATATCTTTTAAAAGAACCCTTGCCTGTTGCCAGTTTATTTGTACCTGTAAATGACTGCTTTCCACCATAATTATTCCACTGTTGACGTCCATTTTTAATGACTGTTGTTTCAGGCACCCAACAGCTGATAATGGGTAATAAACTTCACGGAGACTTATCCCGTACTTACCATTTAAACTTATTGGAAGTTGGGAAAATATCAGTTACATTTCAAGCAGGATACTATACCTATCATTGAGTCGAGCACGAAAAGTTCATTGGTATTTAGCTACGCAAACAAAAACATTTATTTAGGTTAGTTTTTGAGACCCCTTGAAGGTATTTCACATTCCGCTTGCCTTTCATTTTATACACAAGATTCTACATCAACGGATTTAGCGAATATTGATAGTCCTTTGCAGCCACATGGTACATAATTCATTACACCTATAGATTGCACGCATTGTATATTTCAAAGAAGTGGAGTGAGTTTTGTGTGATTATGCGTCGCATTGATAGCGTAGCAGAGCAAAAGCAGGGCGTGCCAAAACTGAACGCTGTGACTGCAAACTGTCTGATAATGAGCAAACGGCACTTCGCGTGATGTTAAGCGACATAATTATTGAGCTGCCTCAATATGCGAATGCTAAAAATTGGTTGATTGATTTCTCGGTCCTTCACATACGCGCACATACATTGTGTTCTCATGTAAGTTGCATTGCATACACAGAAATCCTAGACCGACATATATTCTATATATTTTTTCGCCATATATTGGATATATTGATATCACTGTTCCAGGTGTCGTTCATCGATTCCGATTGTAAGGGTCAAGGGTCAATGATACAGCCATAGTATATATATATACTGCTATTATCCTGACCAATTATCTTTCAAGCCCTTATTGTGAGAAAGTGCGATTTAATATATGCATATATATATACTATATATATATATATATATATATATATTCGCATGCATATATAGTTGCAATATAGCTATATATATATATATATATATATATATATATATATATATATATTGCATGTATATGCTCGTACTCTAGCACAACTTAACGAGTATACTACAAAGTATGCGGACGTGAGAATTATGCGATACAAATATGATGCAAAATAAATTGTGACTTTTATAATGAGGGCGCTATATGTATACCTTCGCACTGCATTATTTAGTTGCAACAAAGCTACCATCCAAATAGGAATCACGTACGTGCATTTCTAGCGCCCAATGCACATTTGCCCAGTGTTTTGCCTTCTAACTTTAAGGGTATTTTGTAAGCCAATTCGAACAATGTTCACCAATTTGGCCTTCACTAGATGGATGTAGGTGACTCGTAAATTGCGTAACGTACTTTCTGTGACCGCCCCTGAGCTCTTACACAAAAAATATATGGTTGTTTGACATGATAGTATACAGCTGGTTGAGGGTTTTGCGCTGCTAGATGCACAGTTCAACAAATAACCCCCACACACCAGATATATCCTCTGCTTGGCAATAAAGGAACATGGAGTAAAGCACCCAACAGAATATCCGAGGATAATATTACAAGACGCTGCCAGAGCTTGCTTCTACTAATTATTACACAGCTAGTTCATTTGTGATGTATAGATAGAAAGCGTCACAAGCACCTCCATCAGGTGGATGAGCGAGGAAGTAACCTGGTGATCGTACATATGTTACGTCATCGAACCCTATGTTGGTAGCTAAGTGCTACTTAAATATTTTATTGGACACCAGGAACTCGATACGATATCCACTGAGAAAACATTTCAAAAGCATGCGTGTTGGGCAAGAAGCTAAACATAACAAGACGTTTAAAGAACTAAGCGTCTTCCCATTAAGAGTCTCTCAATAGGGGGCTCTTCAGATTTACCTCTCTACAAATGCCGTGTGGACTGAAACAATGTTGAACCAACTGGCATATTTGAATGATCATCAAGAGACAGACACAATATATCGCAAGCAAAACAACTTCATGGCAAATACGATATTTGTGATAGACTATCTGTAGATACTTAGGACAAATCAAAGAGAGGCAACAGTATAAGGCAAGAGATAGATGATAGAATAGCAGCCTGTCAAGAGGTGGCACGATTCTCAGAAGACAATCATGAGGAACAAATGACCATACATGCCCCTGTTACGAGCATCCAAATGCAGACAATGACAATAAAGTGCAAAATACGTGAGAAACAAAATGTAGGACCACTTTAGTGATTTTGATATATACATCAACTGGCTATGATAGGATCTCGTCTGTCTTTCTTAGAGATACAGATACACCATCACTTTGCATGACGTATTTTGGTGGACACACCTTATGGGCATGGTTTCCGTTGAGATGTGATATGAACAGAGAGCATCTGTGACGCTAGAGACTGAGGAACTCGGGCATTATGTGATACATTGCATAGTGTAGCAGTAGTCGACGGTACAGTGGTATTCAATGGAATTTGGAATACACGTTGCAACACAAGCATGTTCTAAAGGTGGATATTACTGCTGATGACACAGCTGAATCTGGTGGCATCAACCTCTGGTAGACAGCCAAATATAGTCTCAAACGAGTCGTCTTTTTGGGGGATGTGGGCAGGAGTTACTCGATAGAGTATACACTTGCAACACGGAAGCCCCATGGTGACTCAGCAATGCAGTGGTTTTGGTTTGTTGAGCTGATGTGTTAGGAAAAATTCCAAGTAACTTTAACGAGAAGAAGGAAATTATGACAACGCGTGCAGCATGATATCCTTATACTAACCAGCGTCCTCCCTAGTACCTTAGCGTATTCTTATCTTGACCACTTTCAGAGAGCTTTGCCTACTACTGCTAATGAACCGACTACGTTGGTAAATAGGTTTTAGAATCAAAAAGTGTCTTTATCTGTTGACGCCATAGCAATGTCCACCTATGTGCGTGGAGCATCTCTGAATAATGCTGCTTTGTAATAGCCGACTCTAGTCTCTGGGTTCGGTTATTAAAATAATGTAAACTGCTTCGAACGGACTGACGTCAAAAGACAATTGCAGCGAAATATATTCGCTCTTGGGCAACCTTCATGAATGCGGTTGTCAATGAACCCTTTTGATCATCTTTACACAATGATGTAGCACTCGTTATGCGTGCATTGCCGTGGAAACATCTACCTGCATGATATGACGTGCATGTGTCACAGGCTCTCATGCTAAATGTACGTATTCATAATTACTGTTGGACTCGGTATCTAAAGATGAGTAGTATGAATAATCATTGTAAATAACAGATTCCTTTATTTATGGTGCTTTTGGTTTCATAGTTAATATGGCGTGTGTTTTGACGTTAAACACAGTTTGAAAATGCAACATTGTGGATATACATCGTGAATGCACAAACAACATAACGTTGCATATGTCTATCAAATATTCATGACGGTGTCAAGATGGCGGTATTGCATTTTAACGAGGAAGTTCTGTTAAAGTTAACGTCTCAAGCTAATATTGAAAAAGCAGATTGAAAAGAATTATATGACAGCCTTCTTTGTCAGCAAGACAAGAGGTGATGGGACATTTCCCCTGGACAGAACCTTACTAACACGCCATTATGTCATGATAACTTTACCTGCCACGCGTTATATAAAACAAGCACCTGGTCATAAAGTACAAGCAATAAACCATCCGTTGGATCAGATGTGATTTATCCGTCGCTCGTCTGTTTGTGTAATGGAGTTTACCATTTATTGATTGGTGTCACAAATAATGTACGTTCCGTTATTGTATATCCCTTGCGGTGTTGGTCGAAAACACTTCAATTGTTTGCATTAATTGGATAATTCTATAATTTGCATAAAGGATTAATTGTGTCATTTGAGACAAGCCTATCGAACGTGATCGTTCCTGACAAAATGGCGGAGTACCTATTGCATTCTGGGGTTCCGCAAGCATTTATTTATTATGCTTAAAATCAATCATGCTACACGACTTATAGTTATGCATCTCTTTCATTCAAGTGATCGTGTACGCCAAAATATTTTTCAAAAACATGTTTTGCGAAAAGCAATTGGACAAAATTGAACGTGTGGGAATGAGCGTATGCAAGGATTTAAACATAAGAGATGTATTGTTCAGATATCGATGTGAGCAGGAAAACTAGCAACGCCAACAAGTGACATTAAAGTGTTTGGTTGTCAGAAACCATCAACAATAATGGATTAGTATTCGGTAAGAAAATATAGTCAAAAGAATTACCTTGTCCGCTCGGGCCAACATATGACTATCGCACAATCCATTGACTGCGAGGAAAATTGCAGATATCTCGACAGTCAGACTTTGAAAATACATAGTAAATTGGCACATACATGCATGCATGCATGCATGCATGCATGGTGTATGCGTCATTTTGAATAACATTGTGACATCACAAAGATGGCAGATAATGCTTGGGCAGCTCTTTATCAAACACAATGCCTGTTTCGACTGCGAAACCCACGTCGCTGGGACGAGGGTGCAAGAGGATACCAATGAGCGAGTTGGATGTAGTAACCAGTCAGGTTATATAGGCTGTACCTCACAGCGCCACGCATTACGTACATTGATCTCAAGAGTAATTTGGGTCCATTAAGCACCATCACTAGTTTCTCCTGAAATAATTCTACATGCGGATTAGTATTAATTAAGAAGCGACAGCAAATATACATAATAATCATTTAGTATATAGCAATACCGATGTACAATGTATACAATTTTCCAATAAGCTTATTTGTCATTGCGTTTCTATTTAGTACCCAACAAGCCGATTATTACGGATATTAAGCGCCCGACTGCACCATGTATTCGTCTCCACCGCTAATATTGACCATTATATTCTACTCTTACATTATCCGAGGAGAGCGATTAGTTAATGCAAAGCTTCCCTTGCCACAAATAAATAGCGGGCCTGTCTGAGCATTTGTGAACAGAGGGCGGCACATGTTTGACGGTTGCAGGAGCGGAATTTCTTTTGGAGCGCCACGAATCTACGACACATTTTGACCGTGCTACAAGTTAAGGTCGGCAGCAGTTTTGTTAATTTTATCTCATATTCTAAAGGTACAAACAATACTTATTTGATGTTCTTGTTTCTAAACGAAACATATAAAGGGAAATACGGCGTTCAAACAGTTTTGATATTTAAGTACACAATGATTTTTTGGGGGTTGATGTAAACTTTTCCGCGATAAGGCATATCTTGACAAATGACTTGTTCATTTACGTAGAATGGTAGATCCAATAATCGTCACCAACCAGTTCTAATGCAATCTATTGTGGATATGATGGCATTGGCACGGTATCTGTTCCTCTGCCTTTGTCTCATCGACTTCCATCTGGTGATTTCACATTCACAAAACACCAAGTAAGTCGCTATCAACGATTGGATTATATCGAACCGGAAGTAGTCCGTGGTAATGTAATGTATTTGTCGACATTGCCTAAGTAGATGGTAGCGGTTACAGCACTACTGCACTACCTATTTTGATTATTTCAGGCAGGGAGGCAGCAATTACATAGACCCTTCCAAGGAAGCTTCACTTATACGTCACCTACTTGCGCGCTATAGAGCCCACGGCAAGTATGTTCGACCACTGCAGCACACTATGAATGAACAAAATGGCGACATCCAAAAAATTACCGTCAAATATGGATTACGGTTGATGCAACTTGAGCTTAACGAGAGAAAGCAAGTCATGCAGATCAGCACTTGGATCCGCATGGTAAGCTTCTTGTAATTAATACAAAGCTTAAAGGGCCTCTAAAACGATTTTCTTTATTTCACAAATCAAATGAGATTCGATCTGGCGGAAATTTGGTGTGCATATTCGGACGAAAACAATTGTATGATAAAAACAAAATTCGCTTGTCGCTTGGTGTTGAGAAGCAGCCTAGGTCAAGATTACAGAGTTGACATCACGCAAGGTAATGCCGAGAAGGCGGTGTTTACTGAGTCCAGCTGTATAGTGCTTCGGATATATTAGTCGTGATTTCGACGACTTATTCGTTTATCTCGAGGACGAAATGCCCAAGATTTAATGTGCGGCGTCAAATAAAGATGTGATTACAGAAAAGATTAACAAAACGGTTTGATCCGAATATAGGGAGATCCGAGCGTCTCAACACGCGGCCGTGCTTGTGGCGCAATTAATGTAGTTTCCAAACTGGCACTCGTTTTCAAGATGTTAAAATGATTATTCCTGATATATCCTCTTTTGATAACCCGAGAGTCATAGCTCAAATCATATTTTAGTGTATTATACTTGTCAAGGTAATGTCCCCATCCCTCCCACTGCTCTCAGGTTTTCTCGGACACTTCCCGAGTCTCACAGCAGCCAGCTTCTCGGGCGGGCATCATCCGTCCACGCTGCTATGAGTCGGTATCAAAATTCGCTCGAGGCGCGCTCGGTTTGTTTTCATGCAGAAAGACGATATTTGACACCGATTTTAACCACTTTAGAAATTCGTAATTAAAACATCGATTGCACAGAAGTTAAATACATATTATCATCCGTATGAGTTCGAGGAAGATGAAAATTTTCATTGCAGGGGCCGTTTAATGTTAGCACTTTCATCAATTCGCCGGATGATATGTTGTGAAAGGTATACAACCTACAGTAATGCTTTCATTACTGGGAATAGAAATCAAACTGTTATAGTGTATTTATTGTTTATGTGTTACCTCAGCTATGGTATGATGAATACTTGACGTGGAATGCGACGCAATACCACGGTATCGTGCATATTACGTTGCCCCATGACCACATTTGGACACCGGATATTACACTTATGAACACGTAAGTTGATGATTACGGGCTAATCTAGAATATGACACAGTGCATGCATGCGTACATACACATACGCAAACATACATGCATACATGCATACATACATACATACATACATACATACATACATACATACATACATACATACATACATACATACATACATACATACATACATACATACATACATACATACATACATACATACATACATACATACATACATACATACATACATACATACATACATACATACATACATACATACATACATACATACATACATACATACATACATACATACATACATACACATACATACATACATACATACATACATACATACATACATACATACATACATACATACATACATACATACATACATACATACATACATACATACATACATACAACCTTACAAACTTACATGCATACAAACTACCATACATACAAGTATACAAACATTCATGTATGCATATACCATACATATAAACACGCATGAATACGATGTTTCTTACCTATATGACAATTCATACATGCAGTATCCCTAAACACATCCATGCACTCAACAGAAATGTAGAGTTTATTGCAAGCCACACTATGTCCAGTTATCCGTTGCCAGCATTCAAGTTTTATTGACGAACACACCGCTTTGCAATATTTGTTAACGACAATGTTCCGTATATGCTTCATTGACTTCAGGGCCGATTCGTTAATTAAAGCCCGCCTGCCAGCTGTCCAAGTTAGAAACAACGGTTTAGTGTTCTGGACGCCACACGCTGAGTTCACTAGTGCTTGTCAGCTGGATGTAACTCACTTTCCATTCGACGAGCACACATGTGACATGTGGTTTCAGTCGATTGCCCATCGCCGAACCGCTCTTGATCTTCAGCCATACACAACATCGTTTCACAGTACATCCATCGATGGTTCTACCTATTTAGATGGCTTCTCGTCCACACGCGCCTGGGATATACTTGACAATAAGACCGAATTATTCGAACAATCGACAGATGGTGGGATGATACTTTTCTACACTGGTAGACCTGCGTTAAGGTTCCGATTTAAGCTCAAGAGGCGACCTGGATTTAAGGCCTACGTACTGATCCTTCCCTGTGTAGTCCTCTCCCTACTTACTATTGTAATATTCTGCCTGCCTCCAGAACGCCCCGACAGAAACACGATCGGTACATATGAGGTGTCTTGTCTTGTCCATTCTCATATATCTCATGCATCATTATAGTTTTACAGAAGCTATCGTTGATTGCAGGTATGAGTCTGTTCACAAGCTGTCTGCTGATGTTGCTGCTACTGTCATCAGAAGCGCCTCCTACGGCGGCGTCGACACCAAAGATATGTGAGTTAAATGAAGACAATCATTTGTTGTTCCAATTCGACACAATACGGTTCGTTCAGTATGTTCAGATCGAGCAATTTGTATCAAAACGCAAATGTTAGTTAATACTAGCTAAAGTGTGACTATAGGGAAGAGTTGTGAGCTGAGGGGAAGCATTTTCACAACAAATTATGATGATATAGCGTTCATCTCCAGGTGTAAAAATTAGCTTCAATACAAATACAGGTGCTACATTGTCGTAGACCTTGCATAGATTTACCTTCCAGGTGACATATGTGTTTCAACAGCTTTCTGTTAACTAATTTTTGATCGAAATTAACACGTGGACATTAACATGCAAATAACATGCAGTAATCTCATCTTATTTGGTCTCTGCTATCGTATGTGATAAAATCTAAATCGATTTTTGTTTGTTTTTCGCCTTGCACTAGGTCTTTACTATGTTTTCAACATGGTTGCCATCATGACATCCTTCTTCTGTTCGGCGTTGGTCATCTACGTAAACAAACGGGCCGCTAATAACTGTGCATTTCCAAGTCGTTTGGGAAAGGTATGATGATTTTCCGAAATTATGTCGCTGGATGATTGTCAATATGAATATATGCAACTGTAAACCTTTTGCAAAATAGATACTACGTGGTATGGAGGCTATCGTTTCACAAGAGCCTACTAAACGGGAGCGTGGCCAAACGACATTTGATAATAATCTGGATTGGGACGAGCTGACAGAAACGGAGAATTGGCGAATGCTTGCCAGAGTGCTGGATCGATTCTTCTGCTTGATTTTCATTGCTATTGCTGTTGTGGCTTTTGTCTGTTTCTTTCCATGGGCAGGAATTGTCGATGAAGTATCAGCTTACAAATAGAGACAACTTTTATGAAGGATAAGATATATGAAGTAAAATAACTAAGCCAAATTATTTTAGTTATAAATGTTGACTGATATGTAAATAATCTTATCATTTTATGCTGCTCTTGTTAGGGGCAATAAGAAACTGTTTATCTTTGGAATAACATTTGCTGCATTATTTTCTATTACAATCTGGTTATATTCTTGCAGGGGCGTAGCCAGCGACACGCACTTACGCACGTGCGTAACATCAATTTGAAAAGTGAAAATATTGCCAAAAATTGCATCAAAGTCAGAAGCTAAGGGGGGTTAGACTATACTGTCTCTCTCCCCGTCTGTGCGTAACATTCGTTCAAGCCTGGCTACGCCCCTGTCTTGAGTAAATAAATCTGCTTCCCAGATCCACGAGTGATCTACGTGTCACCTGCCACTTCCCCCCTCTCCTCGTACATACCCCATATTCTAGAGTCACATGGCCATCCTGCCTTGGCAACGCCTGAAGGCCCCAACCCTCACTAACCTGGCTACTGCACGTCCCATGAGAGTTGGGATAGCGTGCCTTAGTCGTTGAGGGAATCACTTTACATTTTAATATGAGTTCTCACCTATCCGAGCTTCTCTCTCTGGCTCTCTCTCTCTCTCTCTCTCTCTCTCTCTCTCTCTCTCTCTCTCTCTCTCTCTCTCTCTCTCTCTCTCTCTCTCTCTCTCTCTAAAATTTGGGCAAAGTTCCGTCTAAAATTCGAAAGTTGAAGTCAGCTAATAAAGTACAAGTTCTTATCAACCCTACACCTGGAGTTCCGAGTCTTACTTCAATATCACAAGTGCGTATCTTGCGCTTCTCTCCACTCCACAGATCACGATACGACATCTGTCTTGTAGAGGTTTAAATGTACTTAGCTAAATTAGAGCTGATCAATACCATCAGTTAAGAATTATGAGCAATCTAAACGTGTTAAATACCTTACACGAGACTTATCAATTGTTATATGAATGCTTAGTGCAATGATTCCTGGTCAAATCCATATCTATGTGCTTGAGTCGTACTGAGAGCACGTACTAAGCATTCAAAGCTAGGCATGTAACAAGCGTCCATACAATTGCATTCCATGCCTAAGAATAACGCCATGGTCAGAAATAATACCGCATTTGTGTGAGCATCACATTGGCGGTTATTTACCTTAGCTTTTTCTTTGTCTTAATTCTGTAACCGATCATGCTCAAGTGTCATATCCATGGATTAAGTATTCCATACGAAAGAAAACTTTATGTGTCAACAATGAAACGTCTCTTGCAAAACGGTTATCTAATAGACTCACTGGAATTGTTCCTGTTCAGTTATATAAATCGTGGTCCAGCATCAATGCATGGTGGTTTCACACCCACGGACGTGAACCTAAATTATTCCATTTACTTTCATGTTTCATCATGATAATGAGCATGTGGATATCAAAAGAATATTTGTTCTTGAAAACAGAATGCATTATACCATGCTTGATGAGTTTTATGATTCATTCGTTATACATTTATACATTTTAAAAAACGTGAACTGCATATGGTGCCATGTTGCACGCCTTAGGTGTGCCAATTATGTGCTGACTTTGTAACTGTAAACGGACTTCACGATGCATCAAAATATAGAACATTGGCAATGATCTTGCACTATGTAATCTCGATCTTGAAATAACTGTGTCAATCAGTCCAGAGGTAATACAACTTCAAAAAGCCTTGTGTAAGCTGTCCATGAAGACTGTGGATTACCAACAGTTACCGTGACGGGTTCGTCCAGTAAGAAACAAAAGGTATCATCAACTCCATTCCGCTTTATGGCAAATCCAAAACACCAAGAGTCCTTTTCCAAGCAGAATACCCCACATTCGATGATGCTTCTTGCTGTCAATAGCGTTTGTTTGGTCATGTTGTACGTAGCCTTATGGCCACTTGTTGGAAATATGTGGAAATAGTGGCTGTTGCAAAAACCATTGAAATGAGGATATTGTCAATCGAGCAACTTGAAGTTGTTATATGCATCTAAAAACTTTACAGATCAAATACTACACTAATGCCTTCTTGATACATTTCACAGGCAAGTCAGTTTATACTAGATTTATACCTTATAACTTTCCGACCTAGTTTCCTTTTCCTCTCCTTTATTCAGCATAATAACAAGTCCGTTAAAATCCGACTTACGTTGCGCAATCTCGCCACCATATTGGAATTTAGTCGGAAAAGTTAATCGCCTCGCACATTTTAGGCGATTATGCATATTTACAAGTTTTTGCATTTCTGAGACTCTAATGCGATACCTAATACTGATTGCTTATTAAATATGACTTGTTAAATCAAGTTGACACCGTGAAGGTAAGGTCTTATCATCGAATTTTCTACATTGGAAATACCATCTTCGAGAACCAAGGGGGAGCGCAAGCTCCACTTGGTTCAAAAGAGCTTACAGAATCCTAGTAACCCATACGTTGTCAATGACTATGTTATTTCAGGAAACATGAGAGGCGGAATAGTTTACCTTAGGTTCCCCTTTTGTATCTCAAGAATACAGACTTGCATAAATGATCACATCTTACCTGATATTATGTCCTTACTTACGAGTATCAATGGCCAACGATGATAGCTAGTTGTTGTCTGTCCGATTCAGAACACTGTCATTTTTCAGTTTAGTCACATGACGTCAGTATAATTAACGGTTTGTTGTTGTATATATATTCTATGAACGTACCACTCACGGAATTCTAGCAGGGATACTTCTGAACAAATGCAACGTAAAACACTTCCATTCAATGTTCAATTAGGCAGGATATTTTACAGGAATGGAAATATAACAAGCGTGCCAAAGTAAATTTCAAAAGAAATACCTATTGATATAACAGCACCCTCTCCTAAATTGTGCACAATATTCCATCTACTTCGCCTTAATGCACGGGAACTCTAACGACCATTGGGTACCATCACAGAACAAATAATTGATGGCATTGGTGTCATGTGTATTGAATGAATATGCTAGTAATTGATAGAACGGCGAAATAAGAAATCATCGATTCACATTACAGCATTAGCCCTACAAGAAGTCCGAGGTATATATTTATATTACCGTTCGACCAGAGCTTATTATATTGACTTCTATGCTTGACAACAAGTCAAAGCACATAATCATTAAGGTCGCTGGTATGATTCGGCTTGGCTTTTGGTGTTTGTTCCGTTACTTGCTGTGCAGAATTGCGGCCTACAGGAACATTCT
Source organism: Urechis unicinctus (assembly GCA_034190875.2). NCBI lineage: Eukaryota > Metazoa > Annelida > Polychaeta > Xenopneusta > Urechidae > Urechis > Urechis unicinctus. The sequence continues at coordinate 22,979,195 of CM067342.1, forward strand.
TTTTCGCATGTTTGAGTGTCGCCTCTCATCTGTGGAACCGTTATTTTTGGGATCTCGTCAGGATGCCCTCTATATTTATATATATATATATATAACCATGAGAGAGGCACCCACCAAGAACGTTATTTTAATATAGCGACTCTGTTGCCTGTGATTGGCCCCTTAAAAGAATGCTGACGATTACTGGACATACCTCCTGTTCCATGTAAAGCATTTGGTAATTGACAACGTGTTTGTTTCTAGTAATATTGGTTCCAGTTATTTTGCACCCGTGTGAACCAGTCGGATATATCGGTCTTGGCACAGTGGACTGTGTTATGTACCTCTGTGTTATATGTTGCTTCTGGGCTGGGGATAGCCCTGCACGGCCGTTTCATTTCATCATAACGTCGTCTACACAGACGTCCTGTAGGGCTCTGCAGGGGAACACCGGCGCAATCGCAAAACAGACCGTGAATTGCAATTGTGCCACCCCCGGGACCTCGAAAACCCGTACCCGTCGTACAAGGTCAAAATGGCCAAAAGCATACCCCGTCGTACAAGGTATTATGCGAATATATAACCCGTCGTACAAGGTGAAAATGGCAAAAAAGCATACACCGTCTTACAAGATATGCATTTGTATTGTCAACGATCGATAGGAAATATGTATATTCAACCCGTTATACAGGTGGGAAGTGAAAAACATACCCCGTCGTACAATACGAAGCCCCCAAAAAACCCGTCATACAGATTGTAGCTGAAAAACATACCCCGTCGTACAAGTATGAGGCCCAATCAAACCCGTCGTACAAGTCGAGAGGCCGAAAAAACATACCCCGTCGCGCGGCACATATATACTACCTCTATACACTTAAGTGCCCCCCCCCCCCCCCGGGTTGCATCGCTTGGGTCCCTTGATCTATTTCGTGTCAACTTTCCAGGCATTATGATACTATTTCATAAATAATTATTGCTTTATGTCAAAATGCGTTTTCTAGATTATATATGCCACTGGTAAGCACACGCCTTTCATTGCAGGGAAGAAAGAAATGGTAACCCAGAACCAACCATCCCCAGATGTATTGATGTTCATATTTGAGTGTAAACCACAGTTGAACAACAATGGAATTTCATTTTAGTAGTATGTTTTACACTATTTGGCACCCAAGTAACAATCAAGCAGCATTTGCACATTAATTTTGTTGGCAATGCAGCCACAACTTTATACTTTCAATTAGAATAGTTTCTGTAAACATGTGTTTGATAATACTTGAATATCAACCAAGAAATGTAAATTTTGGTAAGACCGTAAGCGAAAGCATTTGTTAAGCTTAGCTTCTCTGTTTCCTGTCGAGTGTTTAGGACCAATGGGAGAGCCATTAGAGACTTCTGTTCAATTATGCAGAAAGTACTATGAACCTTATAATTTTACGAAAATCAATAGGGATCCAGGCACCATGCATCTTTAACACATGAAATCCTCAATTCACATAATCATTATACAAAGATCTTCTACAAATATACATAAATTATTGACCTCATATGGTTGTATGTAAAATATTGTGGTAAACATCCAAAATGCAATCACGTCATTGTGACAGGGATGAAAACCTGACCTAAAGCGAGTTTGAGCCAATTATTATTCTATTCATTTTGCTTTAACAACCCCACATAATTCTTCAACAGCCCCCTTCAGTCCAAAAGTTGACCAAAAATAGTCATATATATATGCTGCTATGTCACGTTGTCCATAAAAAGTATTTTTTTACAAATAGCACATTTTTATTAGACTCTTTAGGACACAGACCCTAGGCTCCAGTAAATTAGGACACCAATTAGCTGGAATTTGAACTCACTAATTCCAGGGCTAACCTGTATAATCATCAGACTTGCTGTCTCAATATGAAGGGCTTTTAGGCATTGCATTTCCAATAAGACAAACATTGAGAATATGACATCAAATCATAGGTCGCAGCCCCCTTCACAGAAGTCTCTTTTTCCTGACAGGATCCTTGAGCACCACAGGTGTTCTACCGTGTGAAAAAGAATACCAGTAACACAGAGGACAAGAAGAGCTGCTCAACATTACATTCACCCATGCTGCCATCACAAGCACTTCTTCTATCCTAAATGACGAGGTGAATTTGAAACCAGGATCTGTTATCGCACACATGACCCAACAGAGATATCCCCAGACACATCCTCTTTGGTAAATGTTTCCAACATTGCCACTGGCTTCCATCACAGTTTATGTAGTTTGTGGGTCCAACCAACCCATTGGAAACAGCCTTATCAGCCAGAATAGAGCTGTGGAGCGCTGTTAGATGCCAAACTTGGTTCGTCTTGGTGTGGATATCCGTGGAGTGCCTGGTTCTTGTCTGCCAGGAGTGACAATGGCCGTTCTGTACACATACACACGATATAATACAACACGAGTAGGAATGTGTTAGGGGTAAATGTCTCGGTCAGAGAGCTAACACTTGGAAATGGAATGGAACATTGGGGTTTCATCTTGCTTTGATACACTGAAGTTCATATCACACCTACGACGGATGAGGATGAGGAAGGTTATGCAGATAAACCCCTTAAACGCCATCACCCATTTACCACAACATCATCTGGTTGATAAAATTTTCAAATATAGTCAACTTTGATTCTTATTTTCCCCACACTGTACCTTGGATGGCATAACAGTTGTCTTAAAAAACAATAGATGCATACATGTATGGATACAACAGAGATCATCAAGCTCACATCTTTCCCCGCTGCTGAATCGCAGCCTTCTCGGCCTCTTCTTTACGGCATATAATCTGCTGCTGAGCAAACTTCATCTCCTCTTCCATCTCAATCATGTGGGCTTCTGCTGTTTGTCGACGTTCCTATCAAACATGTAAAGACGGAAACCAAGTTCACAAAACTGGTTCTTAGACAAACTTATGTCTTTTGTTCACTGTGATCCACAGATAGGTGAAGTTCAGTGAATCCTGTATATTACAGACACGTGTGACCTTGTACAGATGTGAAGTGTAAAATATTTTCCCTGGCACTTTGAGATGGCCCCTTAATTTAATCTCAACAGTGTTAGTTATCAGTAGTTATCTGCAAGGACATATTTTTATCACCTTGAACTTCACATAGATCTAGATAAATAAATAGTTTGGTTAGATTTACCTAGAAAATGAATGACCTTGGCACCAATAAATAGATCTTGTAAACAAAGTTTTCAATTTCACAAAGACATGAGCGATTGGTTTTATGGTGATCTCTGTCTGATACAGATGCCATCCACAAGCACTTACTGTTCTAGACTTGGAGGAGTCCTTGATACTGTAGAACATGGGACCGAGTTCTGACAGCCACTGGCCCTCTACGGCTGTCACACACTGCATGTACTCCTGCGGACATACCCACATAATACGGTTATAGCGACATCAAGGTGTTTGGATCTGGTAAAAACAACTAAGGTGTATACAGGTGAATTACCGTTGGATATTCTTTGCCTAGTATGAAAGTACTGCTAAAATGCTATACAGAAACCAGTCAACTGTTTGACGAACAACCCACTCTCAATGAAACCTGGTGCTTTATATAACTGGCACCAATTAACATTTGCACTCGGACTCCTACACAAACTGATAGACACATTTGCCTATATATTGATAGACAGCAAATGAGCACAGATAAAATAAAAATAAAACAGATCTTCAGCCCCAGTTCACTAAAAAATGTGCCATGAATGCATGTATATAAAGACTAAAATAACCACTTTTGATAAATAACATTGCATAAAGATACATATTGTCATTAACAGTAACCACACTGTGATAAACTGACGGCAGACAGGTGGTATGGTCAGTCTGTTTACCTTAGCAGTCATGATAAGCTCATGGTAGACGATGTAGTCCGGCGAGTAACCCATTCCAAAGAGGGCGCTAGTGGGGTGGAGATGACATGGCATGCCGGTTCTCAGGTTGACGTACTCGCCCAGACCCTGACAAACACCAGGTGGCCCGTTAGATCCAATATCATGGTTGATACCAATGGTATACAGGAAGATATCAAGTATTTCTGTATTATATCCCACATCATCATTAAAAGTGACAACAATTCCCAATTATTCCCCTCAGGATGTCAAAAAAAAGTGACAATAATCTCAAATTAACTCTCATATTAACCAAAATCAATTGACAATTATCGACAATTATCTTCCATTTGATCCCTAGAAGGTACGGTGGATCTCAAATATGATCTTCAGAAGTTACAACAATCCCAAATTATCTCTCACAAGATCCCAAAAAGTGACTCTGATCCCTAATAATCGTAATCACGATCCTCAAAAGTGACAACAATTCCAACATATCTTCCATTTCATACGATCCTTAAAAATGACAATAATCCCAATTTGTCTCCTATATTATACTCAGAAGTGACAGCAATTCCAAGTGACCCCCCGCCCCACCTCACCTTGAGGCGGGCCGCCTGGTGGAAGTAGGACGAACAGATACACTTCCTCACGATGTCCCACTCGTTGCCTGACGAGATGTGATCCATCTTCTGTTGGTCCATGATTTCCTTCAGCTGCTGCCGTACCTCGCGCACCTTCTTCAACGCCTTCACGTGCAGGAAGTTGGTGGTGCACCACGATGCCGAGTAACTGCAACATTGAAGTAGGCATAGCTGATGTGTTTGACAGCCTGAGTGACATCAAGGCTTTGATGGGAACAGAACTCCTACTTGATGACACTGAGCTATCTGGTAAAAACCTTGGGTATCTACACCATGTGAAATTCGGGCTTGGTGGACAGATTAATTTTTGAATCGCGTGGTAGCAACTGGTTAGAACAGTGAGCTCAAGAAAGGACTTTGCAGTCCACGACGTAACAGATCAAAATCAAAATTGACCCATGGACATCATATTTAACCCAAAATGACCTATTAGCACCGACTTAAACGACCTTTGGACACCTGAAATGATCTACACACACAACCACCTAAATCAACCTATTAAGCATCCACTTAAACCAGAAGTGATCTTCATTTTGCAACCAGTAGTGCTGTATTTCTACCTACTTGTTTTTCTTCCACTGATGGTAGACGTTGAGCAGGGTCAGGTGATCACTCTCGGCCACCTGGAACTTCTCCTTGGCTGCGTCAGAGTCCTCTTCACGTCCTTTAGGTCGGTAGAAGATGGCTGGCACCGACAGCATGGATACAATGATCTGCACATAGCAGGAGATGTTATTTAGATGCAGATAGCCAAGTCTAACATGCAAACAGCCCAGCCAGGCGGGTGAATTACATGCCTTAAGGTAATGATGAACGGAGAAATCATTGAAGTCACATCATACACACACAATCACTTTCAAACCATGACATCAACACATGATCGTTATACATACCCATATATTAACATAACAAAATTTACTTTTATATGAATTCTAATAGGAATATATTTTTGCCGGCATTGCACTTTCCCCCACATGAAAATACATTTATCTACATAATAACCACGAATTTCAACAACAAATTGCAACTTCATCAACATTTCAATTGGCAAAAATTTCTGAGAAATTGAAACTTCACTTACATAGCACTTTCTCTAACATGCACAATCATTTCACTCCCAAAACAACTTCTATCATTTACAATAAGTCACTGAATTGAACTCACTCATAATATCATACACCCATGCAGACAAGATACCAATCAGCCCCATCAGAGACACTACACTCACCAATATCTCGGCAGAACATTCCATTTCTGTCGAGACCAGGAGCATCTTAGAGAGGGCGGGATCAAGGGGGAACTCAATCATGTTGCGACCGAGCGGGGTGAGGTTGCCTGTGTTGTCGATGGCCCCCAGAACCCACAACTGGTACATGGAGTTCATGATGTTATCCTGTCGACACCAAGGGAGGTGATTCAGTGTATTGTACGCAGACAGAGACTTTAGACGTTAACAATGATGTGGGAGCAGGCCGGGGCACTGACACTAGCATCAGCAGGATGACCCTCAACCACACATTTACAGCTAGGCTCTCATACACACACTAAGATGCACAGATGCACAGATGTACGTATACATACATATATATATATATATATATATATATATATATATATATATATATATATATATATATATATATATATATATATATATATATATATATATATATATATATATATATATATATATATATATATATATATATATAATATAAAACACACACATACACCCCATGTGATAACCCTCTGTCACACAGCCTACCTGTGGAGGGGGGTCCATGAAGTGGAACTGCAGTAGATCCTGTACACCGAGCGACTTGAGCAGCAACACGACATTGGCCAGGTTGGTACGCTGGATCTCTGGCACGGTGTTTGTGAGCAGCTCCTCCTTATACTGCCTGCTTGTGTACATCCTGTAGCACAACCTGCAGCACAAATAGTCACAAAGGGCTTATACAACTTGCAGCACAAAGACATCTTATGCTTACACAACCAGTGGCACAAAGTTAACATAGGCTAACACAACCTGCAGCATAAAGTTAACATAGGCTTACACAACCTGCAGCATACAAAGCACAAAGTTAACATAGGCTTACACAACCTGCAGCACAAAGACAATTACACAACCCATGGCACTAAGTCAAGGCATAAGCTCATTAACCCTGTGGCATGAATCAACATAAGCTTTCACACACCTCAAACTGCAAGTCAATGTCAGCATAAATTTACACTAGATAAAGTTAAAGGGGCCTACCCCCTGACCCGTCCTCCCAGCTCGTCCCGATCTCTGGTTGGCATTGGCCTGTACACATCACACATGTTAAATACATTAAAGAGCAAATAAGTGCTACCTATGGGTAATGATATATAAGCAGCTGCTGGTAACATTAGCATTCATTACAGGTGGAACATATACACATTCTATTTCATATGCAGAATACTAAACATAAATCAGGATTTGTTACTCATCTAAGGAATTCCAAGCTGCATTCGGACCTGGTTGATAAATACGACCTACTTGACTGATAGGAAAGATCTGCAAGGCGTCCATGCCAATCTTGGGGTTGAACACTTTGAGTTTACAGTAGCCTGCATCTATGACCACCTGTATTCCATCCACTGCACACATGCACACATTTCACAAATGTTAACAAAACTCAAACACTTATATAGAACTTTTCAAAAAGGACATTTACAATATTATCATCAGAAAATTACATTTTGCAGTGCTTTTCCATTTAAGATATATTTACAAGGATTTCTGCATGGTTTTATGTGATGTTTGATCATCATGTTGTACAATATATTGAGTGTCCGGACTAACCTGTGAGGGAGGTCTCTGCAATGTTTGTGGCTACAATACATTTGCGCACGTCTCCTGGTGCCTTCTGGAAGATCTTGGCCTGCAGGTCACTGGGTAGCTGGGAGTAGATGGGTAGGATAGCCAGCTGTGGAGCGTCATCGAGCTCGCCCAGGCGCTCTAATGTCAGCATATAAAGTTAGTCAGGTATTTGTGAGCAGTGCCTGAATCCCATCATATGTAAGTGATTTTTAAGTGCAAAGCCAGCACTCTGAAGGCTAATGCCAGAACCTCAGCCCATGTGGTCTGAATGAAGGTGATGTATCAATTAATGACCCAGATGATGATAGTAGATGCAGTCATGGTTTACCTGTCAAGAGATCACATGTAGTTTCTATGTCCTCCTGACCTGGCATGAAGATCAACATATCCCCTGTAAACAGGCCATGGGAGATTATAAGAATGTCCTAGTTATCACAGGCTCTATCATGACATCGATGAGCCAGGTTGATAATAGATGTATCCCCTATAAGTGCCTTAACAACATGACACAACTGTGTTGCTGTAACCCAAGGCAAACCAACACCTCTTAAAGGAAAATAATACCATATATATATGATATATATATATATATATATATATATATATATATATATATATATATATATATATATATATATATATATATATATATATATATATATATATATATATATATATATATATATATATATATATATATATATATAAGTATATATCATCGTCATGAAGGCAAACTCATACAATAAATTCACAAAATAATTACTGATAGTTTTCAGGAGTAAAGTCACTAACCAGAAATATACTTCATGACCAGCTTTCATTGCGAAGCATAATTTTGAAGCTTTATGTGTTATATTGTTGAGATGGTCCACAACCCCCACTTCATATACTACTTGCTTCACCTACCCTCAGCTCCCCCCAGATGGACCTGTAACGCCTGCTTCACAGCTCCGTCCACATAATCCTCCACAGGATTCTTACTGAACAACACATCAACAGGAAACGTCCGGCCAGGAATTGTGAATACTGGCACATTGCCAAAGAACTCGGCAAACTTCTCTGAATTCATTGTGGCTGATGTGACAATGAGTTTAAGATCATGTCGCCGGGCAACCACCTGGGAAAAAGAGTCATCAATTTCAGCTTTCAGCATCTAACAAGACTTCCACACGTTTGCATTTGCTTGTGTATAAAATCATTTACAATATATATAAAATTTAACAATAAAGAATAACAGTCAACAATATTGTGGATGGTCAGAAATGTTGACTTGAATATGTTCCACGGTTGATTTTACCTCTCTGAGAAGACCAAACAATACGTCTGTGTTGAGGGACCTTTCGTGAGCCTCGTCCATTATAACTGCGCTGTAGTTGTCCAAGTCCGATTCCCTCAGCGACTCCCTCAAAAGGATACCGTCCGTCATGTATTTGATCACTGTTTTCTACAACACCAAATTTCATCTTATAATTTATACCATACTATACTTGAACCATACCAACTCTTAGCAGACATCACCAAATGGATCACACCATCCAACATCATATCAAGACTTCACCTCCGACGTGCAGTCCTCGAATCGGATGGCATAACCAATCTCCTCTCCCAGTTTGACGGTCATCTCATCTGCCACTCGCTTGGCTACCGACATGGCCGCCACTCTCCTGGGCTGAGTACAGCCCACCATACCGTAGTTGGTATAGCCGTCCTCGTGCAGGTACTGTAAATACACACACCCACACCAGGTGTCAGTATCAGGGAAGGGTTGATATACAGATGAGCAGATCTATTTGCTTAATGAATCCAAAGGCCATATACAAAGCTGAGAGTGAATATTGGGAATGATGAAGATGATGATATTGATGATGGTGATGATGATGGAGGCTTAGCGCTGTTGATAATAATGATAACAATGAAGAAGATGACAATGAGGATCATTTTTACGATGATAATGATGATGATGATGGCGATGGCACATTGAGACCACATGAGCCATCACCTAGACAGCACCACCACCACCACAAATTTCACAGATACACAACTTTCATGAGATACACCACAGCAGTTGGTATTGCCGTCACATGCCAGCTACCTGAGTAAGCTGTGTTGTCTTTCCACTTCCTGTTTCACCCACAATGATCACTACACTATTCTCACGAATTATCCTCAGCAGCTGCAACAAAAATTTAATCAATCCGTAAGGTGACAAAATCATGGTAATGGTGAAAATTTGCAATAAATGTAGAAATAAATTACCTGCAGAATTCACATGATAAATAGAGAAAAGACTCAAAAACATGCACTTTAAAATGTACAATAAATACAGAAACATCTTTAAATGTTAAAAAGTTTAAATCAATACAAAAAAAATCTCAAAAGAAAGTAGAACATGTACACAAAATTGTATAAATGAGGAGTAATCTTGGAATCCAGTTCAGATTGTGAGGCTCTTAATAATCTGCATCTTATTTTTTTGGCATGTGTAACAAACTATTGTCCATTGTTGACCAACAAGATCAAGCCACCCACCTCTTGTCGTACAGCGAATATAGGCAAGTAGTCCCTCTGCTCCTTCAGGGTTTTCTTCTTGGCAAACTCGGAGGCAGCGACAGATTTTTCTTCAATGTGCTCAGCAAATTTGTGTTCATTCTTGAAATCGACACTGTCGTCCTCAGGGTTTGCCTTATTATCCTGAACACCGTTACAGAATACAGACATAATCAACGAATATTATACAGACAGCATTATTCTACCGTATATGAGTAACAGAATTTATATGATGGCTACGGGGTGAGAATCCCTTATCCAAAAACTTTTTTTCTGCACATAACTATCACATAACATTCACTTCAGTTAATATGTAAAAGGTGTCCACTGAATATAAGCATCATAAAGGTATTCCAAAATAAAGACAAACCCAGAATCTGAAATCAACGAGCCCACCTTCGACTCCTCCTCTTCCTTCTTGATGCCCATGATGTCACCCAGGTGGGTGCCGGCCAGCTCCCAGTGCTTCACCTGCGCCTTCTTGCGCTCCTTCTGCTCGCGTTGTTGCTTCACGACAGCACTGCCGTTCCTGGCCACCACTGCCATGTCTGATGTGGGGTCCTATGACATGATGAAACGCCAAGGTGAGATGATGGAGGAAATGTGATCAGGTGGGGGAGGAGAGAGATGCCAGGAATGTGAGAGGGATGAGGGTGGGAGGGAGGGGGGGGGGGGGGGGGAGAGAGAGAGAAGGGGGATATATATATATATATATATATATATATATATATATATATATATATATATATATATATATATATATATATATATCTATCTCTCTCTCTCTCTCTCTCTCTCGAGAGAGAGAGAGAGAGAGCGCGCGAGAGAGCGCGCGCGAGAGAGCGAGAGAGAGAGAGAGAGAGAGAGAAGATGGTGACAGGGAGAGGGAAAAAAAGATATATATATCTCTATATATCTATATATCTCTATATCTCTATATCTATATATATATATATATATATATATATATATATCAACACTGAATGCTTTGATTTTTTTTGAGTACTGCCATTTTACCGGCTAGAATGACCCAACATTCTCCTGACCTTGATGGGGATAACTGGCTCTGGTTGCTTGGTGAAGACTATTCTGCCATCCAGGAATGGGGGTAATATGTTGTGGACCAGCAGGTGAACTCTGGCCTCGTTTTCATCATCTTCATTCTCATCAAAGTTGGTACGCAAGACAGCCCCACTCCTGAGCATTCTGTTCATCTCCCACATCTCATTGTCCTGAAACAAAAATACATAAAGCTTATTGTCCTGATATACAAATACACACAGCTTATTGTCCTGAAACATAAATACACACAGCTTATTGTCCTGAATCATAAATAGTACAGCTTATGGTCCTGAAACACAAATACACACAGCTTATTGTCCTGATACACCAATATATGTATCTGACTGTCCTGATACACAAATAAACACATCAGCCTGCGCTGATACACAACACACACTCAGCTCATGCAGGGCTCGACAACTTAGATAGCCCGATAACCCTGGGCCAGTAACCCAGTCGTTCGGGCCAGTCAATTTCCTTATCAGTGCCCCATCGTGCCAGTGCAATATTTCGGCAACATCTTGGTGATCAAATCAAATGGAAGTTACCGAAGCAGCAGACTTTAGTCTAGAGGTGGTCTCAAAAGCATGAGCTATCAAGAACACGGCAGTTCCTAGCTCACTGGGAAGTGGATTGAGGCCAATGATAAGGTTCACTGACAACCATATAGTAGATCTGCAATTATTATTTTTTAAATCACTCTTTTTTGCAAGTAACCAGTTGGTTGGTAGCTCTGAGGTTATTTCTTAATGAAGTAATCTGCATCTTATTTTTTGCGTTATTTAAATAAAAAAATTTATCAACATTTATTCGGGGCAATGGATTTTAGATTCAGGCCAGTGATTCAGGCTGATTACTGGCCTGACCGGGCTAGTGATATTGTCGGGACTTGTCGAGCTCAGTCTCGGTCCAAAAACAAAAGTGGATCAATGATGGGTTATTTTGTGTGCATAACAGCTCCCCCGGTGGCTACCTTGTGAACCTGGCGTTGTCGAGCTGTCATACGTTTCTTCTTCCTCTCCTCCATCTCCTTCTCCTTCTTGCGTGTGTATTCCTCTGACGTGTTTGCAAACGGGTTGTTTTCATTGTCATAGCCCTCATCAAGGCCGTACCATTCTCGATCCAGTCTCTTCTCAGCCTCCTCCCACTCAGCGCGGTCTTCGTTAGAACCTAACCCCTTATCACCGGCATCGTCTGTAAAAACCACATCAACGAGAGTCTGAGTTAGAACTACACCTCTTCCCACCAGAACTATACTCTATCCTGCAGAATGTTTCCTAGTAAATCAGAATCTTACTACAAGAAAACTTTCCAAATAATAATCTTTCCCATTGTTTTTTTACCAGAATTTTAGTCTTCCCCACCATAACATCCCTTACCCACTTCTGCTGTCCACCATGGCTGATCTAAGACCATGTTTCGTTGTTCATTTCAATGCATCAAACACTGAAGGCTCAACACATGTCAAGCGTGATATTTTACCTTGTTGATTGGGGTCACGGGGAGTGTATTTGATGCTCTTTTTGTTGTCCATCCACTGGTTGTATTTGTAGGTCGGGGTGGGGAGTGGTGTGTTCTTCCCTCCTCTACGTCTGCACGCACACACGCACAAATGTACACACAAATTTGCTCCATTGTACACACACACACACACACACAAATGTGCAAATATACACATAAACATACACTAATGTACGAACATGCGCACACAAACACGTTCTAATGTACGCACTGGGTGGCAAAACTAAATGGATTTCTAACAACTACTAGGCAAGACTTGTTACATCCCGGAGAGTGGCCCCCATCCAAACAAGACGTTCCAGAGAATCTCTGTTACAATTAGCAGCACAGGGAAGTCATGGGCTTTTGAAGATATTACTGAACATTGGTTGACACCGCACACAAGCACCGCTAGCCCTTCTCGACACCGATGAGAGCAGTGTCAGTGATTCCCAGAGGGTCTCACAAGCATCTACTGACAATGACAGCAAAGGCCACAAAATCTCTTATCTTGATCAGTCTCGTTACTTGTTGTAGTAATCTGGTTTCTGTTAGAGTGGAAGGCGAACATGAGAGCTGGTTATAAGCTTCAATGGGCACATAGGCAAAGTTAGGCGGGGGTATGCCAGAAAAGGGGAGAGGGCTTGAATCAGGTACGTGCTTACTCAAGGTAGAATAGATAAACATAGCAGTTTTAGGTAGCTCATTACAGAATCAAGCAGCTGACAGTGTACAAGCATTGTTGCCACTTCTGTTATTTACATGGAATATTTCTTTACTTTACCATGATGACTAGTACTATAAATCGGAGGAACTCTCAAAAGCCTCACAGCCTTCATTACCTGTTGCTGGAAAATTTGCTGTATTCTGAGCGGTCAGTTCGATCAATGTCTGCTGTGCGAGGAGTTGGGAGGTCCCACGATGACCTTTTCGGGGGAGTGATGTCATCTTCTTCATCCCATGTGGTTCTCGAAGGGGTGTCTGTAACAGTGATAGGTTTTCTCTCCATTACATCTGTATGTCAAGATCCTGACTGCATGGATTACTAATATATGATAGTGAAACAGATGCATTCCATGTTCAAATTATAGGGACTGAGCTTCTGTATCTATCATCTGTTTAAAAGTGATCATAAAGGATATGTGTATCCCATGAAATTATAGCGCTGGATCCTTCACACTGGCATGACATACATCAGTGTAGGGACAGGGTTTCTCATTACCTGAATCAACGTAGTACGTGAATCAACCTCGAGGATTTGCATACAGTGTCGTGATGAAACTGACCTTTGACCCTGATGTTGGGTGTGTCCAGTATGTCTTTCTCCTGTCTGGACGGCGTTTCTTCCCATTCTCTGTACCTGCGTTCACTCCTGTCACTGCGACTGCCTCGTCCATTCCGTTCACTTCTCTCGCTCCTTTCACCTCGATCCCGAAAATCTCGTCGATCACTGCGATCAGATCGCCTGTCTCGTTGGTAATGCCGATCCCGTTCCTTAACACCTGGTGAATGTGAAAAGAGGATACCATTGTTTATGAAGCAGCCACCATTTAAAAGGATCAAAGCATAGATTAACTGATAAGTTTATTGGGTGTTAAAAAGTATTATTGCAAGGGTTTACTGATGAAAATATTAAAGTAAGATCTTAAATAGTTTCAATTACATACAAAATCTGTCTTAAGGGACTCACAAAGGAGTATTGAACATTAGTAGTGGTTGTTATATTGCAGTGACCTTTTGCTAGAGTGTACTCATCAAAGCAAATTATGCAATTGTGTCTGTTAGAGACAAGTTTCTATATACACCTCTAACCCTCAATACAAGTAAATATTACCAGACAAGTTAACTATTATGAGTAATCCATTAAAATCAAATAAAAATAGCTGACACTGGTTCAACTTCTCACAACACTCACTCCTCTCCTTGGTTCTGCCTTTGTCTTTAGAAGATGCATATACACCGCGATCCTTGTGCTGCCTTTCTTTCTCTCTGCGACGGAACTCGTTGCTTACACCACCAGGATGTGAAGGGGTGTCCTCTCCTGTGGATCGATAATGCCTGCTAGTCACAGAAAATGACATGGTCAGAGAGAAAGGCCATATCGGGTTGGACAGGTTTTGAATGCGTATGAAGTTACACACACCTTTCCTTCTGCCTGTGTTCTCCACTTCTGCGACTATTGTATTCCTCTTCCACCTCCTCTCCTTCATCCCCCAGGTACGAGCTCACCTTTGATCGCTTCTTCTCCCCGATCGCCTCTTCTTGATCCTTACGTTTAGCAGCGGCTAGCTTGTCCAGTCCAAGTAGTGAAGTGCGGGGCAACAGCGGCAAATCTGGCTTACGGAATGTGTGTTCTTCTTCATCCCCTTGCTTTGGCTTTTTCTTCATGATAACGAGACCCCCTTTGCCCCCTTCCAAACTCCCCTCGAGTCTGTCCACTGCCTCATCATCCAGGTTCAGATAGGACATCTCATAGACTGATGACAAAGATAACATCAGAAATATTTCAACCTACTACTGTACATATTGCATCGTATAGAACCATTTTCTTGGGGTGATGCATTTAAAGGGTGTTTGCAAAAAAAATGGCGAAAGTGTTGATGTTTTTTGGTGGAATGGTGAAAAAAAAATGTTGACAAGCGCTGTAAGATATTTAAGAACACCAAGGTTTTTCATGTAACGTTGTCATTAGCCGCGCACGACGGTAATATAAATATATACCAATAAAACGTCTTGCACAAGACGTCGTGCACGGCTGAGTTGTCATCCACTATTAAACATGGCATCCTCATAAACCTTAAATTCCGTTATTTTAGGGGAATTAAGCACGGATCGGATGCCGTGGTACCACATAACCTAGTTGAGAATCGATGTCAGTGACGGGCTTGTTGACCAGAAATTGGCAGAATCTGTCCGACTAATGTGCACGAACCATATTATCGCTCATTGCCAAGATAGATTAAGGATAATGGTGCCGTTAGTCTGTGAAACAAAACCACTCACTTTGGGGATAGTAGCAATTAAGTGAATATCCTTAAATGAGTCAAGTTAATGATATGATCCTCATATCAAACGTTAGTTATTATCAAAAACGCTCTTGGTACGATTTTCAGATCTCTTATCCTCTTTACACAGAATTTGGGCTGTCAACGGATCACTTCGAAATCATAACGTATTATTCCATCGACCGCACGGAATCCAAGTCCACCCCACACAGCGACCTCGGTGGTACCAAAGAGTTTATAGCTAGCTATAATCTCTTTGCAGGTACTCTCCAACCAGACTAAAATCGACTGCTGTGGCGAATAATTCGGATTTTTATTTTCTAAACTCTCCCTTATGTCAAAAATATATATGAAATATGAATGCATGAATCAGTCTCACTTTGAATTTACTGAAGTGGTTCAGTTTATTCTACTAATTTCTAGTCATGCATGGTATGATTGTTACCCATACACGTTCAGTTGTACATACAGATCCACACCCTGGGTGTACCCCTGACCAACTTACCCTTAACCATCAGAAAACAAAGACAGTCAATATTGATCTGATGTTGTCGAGAATAAGGAGACCCTGTAGAGCTAAGTGATTCATTGAACTGTGTGCCCTGTGCAATCCAGTTACAGGCCTACACAAAAATCACTGGTAACGAGCAACTTAGACACAAAGAAATGACAACAATTCTTTTAATAACAAGTGAGAATCAAGCCAATTAAGTAAATTATCATAATTACAAATATTCATTTAACTTACAGATAGTGATTAGGATAAAATATTACTGAATATATGGAAGATGTAAGAATATATAGAAGACAAAATAACATATATTAAGCATCAAACGATAACATAAATATGACTGGCCTTTCACAAAATTAAATCTCATTAGCCTACCAAAGGTGAATAAAGAAAGTGTTGTTGATTCACATTAAAGGTGTATTTCATCAAAAAAATCGCTAGATTTGTAAATGAAATAGGGAGTTGCTAACTGCTAAAGTATCTTAAATGGTGCCGACATCCGTATTCCCATGTTGGAATGGCCATATATATTGTTGACACACAAAAGCCTGCATGCATTGCAATATTGGGTTTTCAGAAATGAACAACCCTTCAATGAATGAATGTGCTATGACTAAAATACAACATGATTTCAGGAAGCGCTGTTGTCATCCTCTTGATCTTCTGGGGTCACTGGGGTAACTGAGTTGTAGTGCTCCCCCAGCTTGTAAGCATGCCTGTGGTACCTACATCACAATTCACAACAAACAAATTTACCCCAAAATATTGATATCAGAAAGTATAGAACAAAGGAGCTTTCGTCATAGCTGTAAATAGCTCAAAATTACAAATACACAGTGTGACTTAATGACAGAACGTTTGAATATCACAACATAATTATACCACCAGCTATAAAAAAAATTCAGCGATTCTTAGTCTGTGTTATGATTCACATAGGCACAGCTAATTGATTGTCACTCTCAAAGGTTTAACAGCCATGGGAGATCTGCTCCACTGAATAACCTACGGGATGAACTGATTTATCAACTTACGAGAGTGTAATGAGGTCTTTCTTGTAATCATCTCCGATTTTAATCACCGGGCCATCTGCCTGAACAACCTCAATGGGATGACCCAGAACACAGGATAATGCCTGGATCTGGAAGCCATTGAAATCAAGTCATTACATCTAAATTTGGGAATCAATCTAAAGTGTGAGTATTGTAAAGAACAGTGGTAGGAAGAAGCCACCTCTCACCTCTAGTTGACCTCCCCACTCAGGTTGTGTCTCAAGTCGGTGACAATAGTCCTCAAAGTCATCTATCACATCAACATAAAATAATAAGCATTTCAAAAATTGAGCTGAGGGGATATTGCAAATGGAACAATAACGTGCATGAAGCGATTTTTAAAAACATGAATCAAAATGACCATAACTAGGATGTGGGTACATGCCTTGTGACATGGGTTCCCCAGTGGAAGGATGACTTAGGAAAGGTAAGAAATCATCTTGATGTTGTCTCATGTAGTGAGCGGTCTGGTGACGCAGAGTCTCCACGCTCGTCTGACCCATGCAACACAGCCATCATATTTAAAGTGGATTTGACAATGTAGGATGACTCTGATACAATGTACAACAAAGACTTGACGCAGACAGGGTCGTTATGATTCGCACGTTATGACTACACATATCGAGATTAATTAGCTTGTCGTCATAACGGTTCCATCAAAAACAAGTATTTCTAGGGCAAACGGTACATGACAACAGCAAGTTTTTAGCACAATATTCAAAGCAGAAAACTAACATTGACTTAAGGTTGTCATTGGCAGGTTACACTTTTAAAAATCATAATTTTAATAGCGAGTTATATGACTTACTGTGGACTGCATTCTGTTGAGTTGGTCTTCTACAGCCGCATACAAACTGACAACATGACAAACATAGCCAGCCATTTCTCAGCACCGTAGCCACCATTGAATATAAGTCTCTTCTTACAAATTGAACTAGCAATCTTGAGTCATAGATAGAAACTAAATATTCAACTCACCAGTTTCCATCTGAGGGCACCTGTTAGACCAGAAAACCATATAAGGCATTTCAAGTGTATGATTCCCATAATACATCTGATAAATAATTACCAAATCAAGTCACAATATATGGCTTTCTAATTAATAATATACATTTGGGTACAGTGGTCGCCCTCGTATCCAGCCACCCCTTCTGCCGGCTGGAAAAAGCTGTATAAGCCTGGGACCCGAAGAGGAGGAGGACAGCCTGAGGATGACGATGCCATTTACTCAGCCATTATGGCATGCAAATGATTAGCTTTGTGGGATTGAGCTGATATTTTAACGAATAAAAACAATTCACTATGCTATGATTAACAGTCTGGACAAACAAATCTGGGCCAGTAAGCAACCTGAATCATTGGACGAGCTTATCCCCAGTTCTAATAGAGACTACCCCTTGACTAAAGTCGGCTGCTTCCGTTTCTTTGGCAATTTATGCAAACACTGAGATCGAATTAAACTTGGCAGCAGATACGCCGCTTATATATCGAGATCAGTTCATGATTCAGGCAAGCCCAAGGTTGACAGTGGACGCCTGAACAACCCATTGTCTTAGCGAAAATGTTAAGCTTGAGTAGAAGACATGGTAGCTGAGTACGGAAGCAGAGCAATGATGCTCACTTGTTTAAAGGTGACACACAAGTTAATACACGTCGCAGGGCTTGAATGAGGTGTTTCTCATTGCAAAAAACTGTTGGTTTTATTCATTACGGATCAGATAACAACTGTCTCTTACACTCAGTGTCATCCGACTGGGTGTCATGAATTTGTATCACCAATGTTTTATCATTTGATTGGCAATACTAGTGACTTGCTGGTTGATACTAAAAGCAAATAGTGCTAACAATGCGTGAATAGCATGATCTAGCTTTAATTGTCACGGGGCAACATAAAAAATGAGGGTGGCGAAATAATGCACTGGCCCGATATATATATATATATATATATATATATATATATATATATATATATATATATATATATATATATATATATATATATATATATATATATATATATATATATATATCAGTGGATGTGGGACAAGTGAATATTTACCGTAGTAAGCTTTGCTGATTTCACTATTTATGGTCATGCATGTTGATGAGGTCATATTTTCTGCCAGGTATACTTCAGGCCCCTTACCTCTTGTAGCTTGAGTCCCTTTTCGGTGAGCAGCTGTTTGATTCTCTTAGCCTCGACATGTCTAGGACCAAATAAGTTGTCAACTTCTTGTTGTCTGATGAGCTCTTCTCTCTCTTTGCCTTTCTGATCTTTTTTGTCCTAACCATGCAACATAACAACATAGGATTTAACAATGGTAGGTACAAGTGTAGATACGACCTTTTAACAACCAAAGGCAGTCAGTGGCAGACTTCACTTTTTCAAATACAGTGGATGCACCAACAATTAGTGGCAAAGGCATCTGATGTATGAGGCTGCTTAGCTGTCGGCAGATTCGGGCGTGGCGACCTGTTCATTTAGGAGGAGAGGGTCATGTATCTTTAAAATTGATGATAAAACAATTGTTAAAGAAAACAACCATTTACCCTTCGCTTTTGTGCTCTGCTTGACTTTTGATTTGCTGATTTTACAGGCATAGGATTGTCAGCGCTGGCAGGTATGTCACAGTCTTCATTGGTGTTCAATGCACCTAGTCGCTGAGTGGCTTCATTGATGCCCTGGACATTACAATTAAACAAGACCAAGAATTTTATGTTTCACGAAATCAATTTGTTTTGAAACAAATTATTTCAAAATAAAGAAATTAACTTGACTAACCTGTGTAAATTCAAGCTGTTCTTTCTTTTGGGTTGCATCCAAATCGGCCTCTAACTGAGCAATTTGCAGTGTTACTTCTTTCTTCCTTTTCTTGTCACCTTTGGGGATGCTATGTTTCAATTTGGTAATTTCAGCTGAAAAAGAAAACGTTGGACAAGTGTATTGTTTTATTACAGACCGGTCGTTGAAGTAGTCATCAGAAGTTTTCCTTGATTGACGCGATTATATAGTATGAGAAACCACTAATTCGCCAGCATCCAAGACGAAATATGCCAATTTAAAGCCCACAATTCATCCTTTTATCGCTCAATACAGCCTATAATACATCCTTTTATCGTTCAATACAATCTGTCAACACTTATGAACAAGCAGAGCGAGGGTTATTAACACGGTATTTTGTGGAATTTACTTCACAAAATTTATTTCTACTAACATTGAAGATTCTTCCTCTCCCGTTTGTGCTTCTCTTCGAGTTTTTCTAGTGTGTCACAATCAACACCACTTTCAGCCATTATGCCGGGTCAAACCTTCTTCTTGTAGAAAATGCCGGAATCATAGCGCTTGGAGATATGCGGAGGCGACTCAAAAGATGTGTCCTGTTCTATGAGTATTGGAATACCTTTAAGAATTCTTGGAAAGTTTTTGAACAGTTCATTTTCATGTTATTGAGTTTGCTACACCAAAAGCTCACCTTTCGGCTTTTGGCTACGGCTTCGTATCTCCTTAGGCTTTGTAATGCATTGAATTATGCGATCATAATGGCCAACCGACAAGTGTTGAGTTTGGATACAGTTGTTGACAGTTAGATTTGGACGGATGTGCTTTTGTTCTGTGTATAAACTGACTGTCCATGACACAAAATATGGTGGCAGTGATGGGGTAACATTTGCTTCCATTTGACATTATTAGTAGCCAAGGAAGTAAGTGTTAGTTCAAGGACTTCGGCCTAAACGTACTGCTCAATATCCGTATGGGTGAATTTTAACTGCCATGCTTCGAGAAAAGGAAGCCACTTATAGTGTATTTATGAGTTATCATTATGGTAAAATTGTTGCAATTGACAACAATAGCGAATATCCATACCCACCGCCGCTCTAGAACGTCAAAAATCTCGCCAGGTCGGAAGCCCTGATACCGTACCAAATCCGAATTTGACATGCGTGACAAAATTAAGTCACATCAAAAGTAACAGAACAGTTATGCCTTACTTCACACATCTCATATCTACCGATCCGCACACAATGGATTTTTAATTTGAAGTGTTTTTATTCGATTTATGGATAAAACAAATTCGTTATTAAAATCTCCTTTGAACACAATGGTTTTCTATGGTGATTTCGTTTTATGCATAGATCGAATAAAATAAAAATTCATCTTCAATTTATTGTGCGCTGATCGGTAAATATGAGCTTTGCATACAGTTTGGCACATGTTTTGAGCGCCGACACCTTCCCATAAGGTCGTTACAATTGAATAGACCACACCAGCAAATTGTACTGAGGGATTGCTGGCCAAGAATTCGAATTCGGGGCCTGATATAATAGTCCGCTTTCTTCTCTAACGAAGGAGTGTGTAAGCGCTAGCGTCGGGAAATTGTGTACTGACAACAGTGGAAGTTGCCAGCGTACCCGGATTCTCCACCACTCTTAAACTTTAATTGATAGGCCTTCCCGGATTCTCCACCACTCTTAAGCTTTAATTGATAGGCTCCCTGACTCACTCTCTAAGCTTTAATTGATAGGCCTTCCCGGATTCCTCCACCACTCTTAAGCTTTGCGGTGATGCTCCTCCGTTGTTGTAATGTTACTCGCTGATGGTGGTTGCTTGGAGTGGGAACCAGCCAGAGGAAAAACGCAAGTCCAGGAGTGAAGTTGCTTATTGGGTTTTATTGAGGTTTCAACAATGGTGCTTCCCTGGAGTCTCGGTCTGAATCTCGTCCCTAACTAGAAGAATCTCCCCTCTTAAAAGATGAGCGCGGGCTGGTTGCATTGTGCCCCTGGGAGGCCTTTGACCAACCCACGCTATTGGACCACGGCATATGGCCTAACGAGCCCGCATGGGGTGTAGGCTTGTTAGCCATTAACCGATGGGATTTAGCGCAGGCCATTTCGTGCTGATAATTAATGGGGGAGGCAGGGGGAACTTTAGCTAGAATAGTATTATAACATATCCCTTTAGTACAATTGGTGCAATTGACAACAATAGCGAAAGTTCATACCCACCGCCGCTCGAGAACATTAAATCTCGCCAGGTCGGAAGCCCTGATACTGTACCAAATCCGTAGTAAACATATGTGACAAAATTGAGTCACCTCAAAAGTAACAGAACCGACTGATTTGCGTTCATGTATACCAATTAGAACCAAAATGTGAGGCCAGTTTCGCTTTTGCAGTGTCCTTCAGAGGTCAAACTGTTGCCAACAGTTGATAATAACCTACCAAATAGGTCATAAAGCAAGTTCTATACCAACTTAGATGCTAGCCTTGGTTAGGCCAGCGAAAAACTGATAATATTCCCCACTCAACGAGGAGGCGATTTTTATAATACTATTTTGGATAGCGAAATCAGAATATTTGAAAAAATTATTGTGAACTTATATAATTACCTATTTTGTTATGGATATGTGCCAATGTCAAACAGTATTGGCGCATGTCCAAGCTACCCTGGGATCATTCAAAATTCAAAATCTAATAATATTGGGCTCGTGTCGTGCTGTCCCTTTACTTTATAACTCTTATTCCAAATTCTATTTCATCAACCTTCAATTAGTTTAACAAAGTCAATTTCCAAAATTCAAGGGTAAATTCTAAATTTATTGAACAGTGGAAGTTCAACTTTATTATGGTTGGGGAGGATGTTATAATACTATTTTGGCTCATACGTTCTTAAAAAGCCTCCCCCTTTAATTATCAGCACGAGAGCCCGGGTTACATCACACCACTCTTTGGGAGGGGTGTAACCCTGATTTCAGCAAACCTCACAGCAAGCGAGTTCACCCTCCAAGTAGACTCGTCGTGTCACGTGGGGATTGTTTTAGTCTGGCCTATCGTGTGGACCCTTTATAAGGTCCACAGATGGGTCAGTCACGGAGAGATTCATCTAGTCAGAGAAACGATTCGGACCGCGAGATTCCAGGGAGCTTCATTGTTGAAATATAAATAAACAAAATAAGCAACTCTACTTCAGGACTCGCGTTAATTTCCTCTGATTAGTCCCCACTCCAGCAACTACAGGCAGTGAGTAACAGTACGAAAACGAAGGAGCACATAAGCCAAGAAATTCTAGCTTTACATTTGGTGGAGAATCCGGGTATGAGGTCGTCATCTCCGACGTCTTGATAGCGACAGGTCTCTAGTACGCCTTAGTTAGGTCGAGTGGAAGAGGCCGATGTACGCTGCCGTTGCCCTGGATCATGATCGCGTCGTAGCTTGCGGCCTCTTGTCTCTTCTCTCGGCGTGTGTAGCAATTGTCAGCTTTCTTCTCTAACGTAAGAGCGTGTAAGCGTTGGGAAAATAAGTACGTTGACAACAGTGGAAGTTGCCAACTCCCCGGACTCTCACACCAAATGTAAAGATGTATTTTGTTGCTACTTGTTGCATTTTGTTGCTTTATCTCGCTGACACCACGAACTACCACAGATTATTAACGTCATTGGGCGTTCACTTCCGATCCCCGGAGAGGTGACTGGTGCTCTCAGTGTCTTGTTGTGTTGTGTTTTGAGTAATTAGAAAACCAAGATGGAAATATCAAGAATATCCGAACATTTGATTGACTTGATTGATGTTTTTAACAGACTGCTTCACTGATGCACTCCTTCAGCATTTATATATGCATATATTACCGCAAGGAGCGTTTTCAATGATACGAGAGCTGAGCATTTTCATAAAGTGTGGATAAAATTATCGCTTTTGAATCTGTTTGAGCAATATTCTGTAAAGTTTGTTGACTGCGTTATCAGAAAATGTGAGTTGTCGTAAATTCAGCACTGTTTTTGATATTGAGAGGTTATCCCCGATGGTCAAATATATTCGACCATAAAGAAAAACAATATTTTATTTTTGAGTACAGTTACATGTGATATTCTGGTTGTTGTGTTTTAGAATACACACCGCATTCAAAGCTGGGAAAAATATAATTCTAATCAGTGTCTAATCAGCAGTACATTTACTATCATATACAACCTTTCTTTTTGTATAGTTTCCACTATGAACATATTACCAAGGGTATATGTATATATATTTAAAGCAGTCATTTTCTCTCAGGCAAGTCTAACTTTTGAGGGTTGGGGCAGTAGGTAGCGCACGATACTGCCAGTTTGTGAGCAGGGATGATTGTCTGAGAAAACGGACTCATTCCAAGTAATCATCGCGGCAGTTGCTGTGGTTCACGTGTATCTGAAAACAATTAAATATTTCAGTAAGTCACATTCTTGAAAAAAATGATTAATTACCATTCAACAGTGGATTATAACTGTAGTCTATGAAACATTTGTACTCACGAAATGTTTCCATGAACGCATTTCCTTGTATGCCATTTCTCCTGGGCTGTCAGGGTACTTGGGGTTGAGTTGACAATGAGCATATAGTGAATAATTGCCAATGACCACTTGGTGATTAACCATGTAATGGATGAAAGCCCACATAGCTCCTGTATAATCTGTTGTAAGCGGGGAGTATATAAATTCCCCAATCAAGGCAATACTAATCATCCTCTTGTTCCATCTACACAGATAATACAATGCAGCTATAACTATCATGGTCAAAAGAAAGTTATTCCTAATTGGATACATATTTACAATTTGAATTATAACCAAGTTGATGAAAGGCATGTGCTAAAGAAGTTCTTTCAATAATCCTACCCAGGTATTGCCTCGCTCATTTTGTTCCATCCACGCCTTCGTAAATAACACCGTCCCCGCCAACCAGGAAGTTATAGGCGATATCATCAAAGGCTGCAATGCAAAAATGGCAATATGCTGAATTCTAACAGACTTCACATCAGGCATCAGTTGGACCATGTTAAACTGATTTTCATATTTGGGTTGGGTGAGTTAAGTTGCTTAAATCAAATGATATTAAGCTGACGGTTCTTTTAAAGGATGGTTGAGTCATACAATATTAAGCTGCCATACATTAAATGATTTCTCACGTGGTTGCCGCGAATGCATATGGTCATGCTGAACTCTCTTCACGTAATCACAGCAATCACTACATGATCCGATCAGAGCCGTGTGGAATATCACTACATTGGCAACTGGGATATGAAGGTCTTCTACCGCATGCGTGGGAGATTCAGCTCCCCAGGCTTGGCGGTCAATGAATTGCACCACCCCATATCTGAAAGAAGAGAGTTTGCATGTGTTACATTCTTATCCCCCACATGTGATAAGTGGATAAAATTCAATAAATACAATTCATACATGTTGGCATGATAAGTAATTCATGCTCATTACGAGGTCAAGGAATCTCAAGTTACGCTGACCCCCATGGTGGGGTTCCCCTGTGTAGCGGTAAAATTTAGGTCATGGTATATGAACCTGGTAGCTATTGCTATCATCGGAATGTGAAGAAATAGAAATGTTAAAATAGCGACGTCGTTTTCCTCATGTCTGAATGGTCACGCTTTTCCCTACCCCCTTTCTATGTGAAAGCCATTGACAACTGGCTTTACATACTCGCCATCTACTAACATTTTGCCTAAATTGGAATTTTGTTGCAACATAAATCGATCGTAATACTTTTAAATAATATCGACGTTTACATTAGCAAATAACACATTTAGAAAGTGCTTTCAAATATGTTTCCAACCGGTTTACCTAAAAGAAAAAATAAACATATCAAAGAGAAAAACAAGGTTATTCAAATTACTGGTTGGGATATCTTGTATCGCCTTGCTGCACGAAAGTTGGGCTCTCAAGAATATCACCAAAGGTACGACAAACGCTACACTGATGATAAGAGCCACCAAAATAGCCAAGGGAATCACGATTTTCAGCTGTCGTCGACGCTGAGCATCATTCGTCATAACGCCATGTAACTCTTGAAGCACCTGTTCGCGTACCTGTAGTGCGTATAACTTGGTCTGTAATGGATCCAAGTCTTTGTTATAATAATCAACGATGACTTCATGAGGCGTACCTAATGCACTTAATGCCCCCGAAGTGATGTCCCATAATTCTCTGAATTCAGCCCGAGTGAGCTCCGGAAGTGGCAGATGAAACAATCGGTTCCGTACTTCCCTCAGGCGCAATGCGTGGTGCTGCCAACGCGTATTCTTGGGGGTGGGAGGCTTGGCCCAATTGATTTGGTTTTTACCTTTTGTGATATTCCGTATCAAAACTATCCACAACGTAAAGTCGATGTCATCCACTTGAGGCTGTAAACTGTTTTGTGGATAGAGAATGCTGAAATGAATATCATTGATGATTCCTTTCGTTTTCAATACTTGAATCTCGTTTTTCTTGATAGCTAGGATTTGTGCCAATGATTTGTCATCTATGATGTTCTTCAAACAGTTTATACGGATCTGGTTGGTACCCTCTTGTAAAATGAGACGAGCCAAACGAGCGAAGTGTGTACTGCCCTCTGTCTCCATAATGAAATCGTGGTTCGTGGTGATCGCGCTCATGATTTGTCTCTGTGTAGTGAGCAGACGGGTGTACACGCACGTTTGGTCCTCGGAGACGGAAGATCCATGAAGCAAATACAAACAGAGCAGATAAAGTACTACGATTGTCACTTCCGTTTAGACATTCGATGACAGACATTTAGGGCAGTGAAAAACAAAAAATTTCCATCATGCTCTGGATACAAAGGCACACAAGTCAATCCATTCAAGGCGCGCGTTCGACAGTGGTTTCGCCTGACTCATTAATATATATATTATTCAGCTCTCGTTCGCTCGGGAGAGTTTTGAATACAGGCTTAAGTGCCTCGGATCGATATCGTCATTATTTATTCACCTCACAAGATATGGTATCGTTTTGTAATACAGCTTCCTGGTCAGTACAAAACTCTGAACATGCGCGTCAATGGTTCTAGAGTTACGGCTTTGTGGTGCTCGTCGTTTCGCGACGTGGATTGTTAAACAATGTTCAACCACTTGAGAAGATATATTTGTGAATAATTCATGGATGCGTGTTTGCTGCAAAAAATATCAATTCGTTGATTGAAAAAATGAAGTATTTCCATATAATGGAAGATGCGCAAACAATCTTCAGGTGAGTTTTCTGTGTAAGGAACTGTCAAATACAGGTGATCGTGATTGGATCAAAACCTCTGCTTATTTCATTTCACTATTGCGACACATACGATGGGACTGTATGTAAAACCGCTAAAGGAATAAATGGCCACGAATACGGTAGTTAAGCTTATGACCCCTGTTATAGATAAAACAATTTCTTGGGCACCTTGAAAAGTGATAACAAGTGATATACCTGGTAAAGAGCCGATAGATTTTTCCTTTCGTCGAAAATTATTTAATTTCTTAATGTCATTTTGCTCTGAATCCTTTCAAGCTATTAGATTTACGAGCCTGTGCGAAAATTAACTGCAAGTGAATTGAATGAATGCGGGTCAGTGCACCCCGGGACATTCCGCCCCCGGGTCGAGCCGCCATCGCCGCGACGATGCACCTCCAGGTCGATGCGGCCAGTGTGAAGTTGGAGCAAAATAGTAGAACCACATAAGGCGAGATCTCGCGAGATACAAAAATAAGCAAATACCTTATTGCAGATATTACTATATTCCGAGATAGCATGATATTCTCGTCTGCAACGAAATGCTCTATTTTAAAGAGACTGTTCAGCCCCTTATAAGGAAAGTGGTTGCCTAGCAAGCTGCTTGGTAACAGCACCTTGGAAACCAAAAGTGTTACATTTTCAGACTTTCAGTCGCTACGCGGCGCTGTGGTCTCAGAAAAAAGATCCTTGCTTCGACAGTCGCCATTTATGTTGTCGGACATTATCCTTCCTGCTTGTCGGTCTAATGTGTGCACAATTATGCCCACAACTTGAATGAGTGAAGATTTTATGAAATCTACATTATGTAACTAAAGCGGAAGAATACACATCGTTAGCGAGGTAAATTCAGAGCGCGTTATGATTTACAGCTAACATTCGTGTAGTTCATGGTTTTAGGGAGGCACCGTTATCGATGGAACGACATAACTGAATAAAACAGATCTCCACAGTATATCATGAACATTTCCAGTCAAATAATAATGTTAAAAACTTATCAACATAACTTCCATCATGTAAACTCGGCGGCACAAATTAGAAGATGTCATTACTTACGTCTGCGTTAATCGTAGTAATGTAATAACGAAATGATCCCTGATTGCCTTATATGTGGCTGAACAGTCTCTTTAATGTGGCAATTTTCCTTTTTTAACTGATAATTGCGCTCAAATGTTAATATGACAAGAGCGCTATGATAAATGATTACCAATGCATCTACAATCACCCGTGTAGTTGTTTTCCTCTATGATTAAACCATATATCATATAAAAACTTTAGGTTTGAGCGATAATGAAAGGTTTTTCGTGCAATCAAGTCTATAATAGGACACCTAGTTGTAAATCAATGAATTCGAACACATAGATAATATAATCAGGTATAATATGATACAAAAACTGGTCAAGAACGATTGCTAAATGATATTAATTTGTTCTCTCTCTGTAGAGAGCAATTCTAAAGAGCTCACATGTTTGAATCTGTCATTCCATTGTCTACTGCTGTCACCAAATAGTGATATTGGATTACGGATCAATATGCCCTGCGAAAAACGCCCTCGCCGGGACCAAACGCCCTTTCGGGTTGAGGGCGTGTTGAGACCTCAAGACTTGCACTAACATTCGAATGGTAGTATGTTAACTACATATCACTCAAGCATTCACATGCAGTCGCTGCCGGCAGCGAGCATCCACATCGCTAAGAGGAAAGCCCTCTTGAGGTCTCAACACGCCCTCACCTCGGCACCAACGAGGGCTTTTTGTTCCCCCCCCCCCCCCAAATCAGATAAGAGATTATAGCAATAAGCAATCCTGCTCATTCAAAACATATGGGAGGAAACCCCAAAGATTGTTATTTCCCAACAACGAAAACCCACTAGCAATGGGTAATCTAAAACTGTGTACCACAATCAATATTTTAAAAGACTAATTCGTCAATATTGAGCCTATTTTAGGTCATAAAAACCACCTTGGGCCGTCCAAAAATATTTCCACTTTACCTATACTGGCGTTACAACATTACAGATTTGAAAGGTTGAAATTATGTGTATAGTCAGGGGTGGAAACTAACAAATTTAGCTACCAGCCATCAGGGCTGGTAACGTTCAACAGTTACCGGCCCAACACAGATTTTACCCGCCCAAAAAATAACATCAGCATATGCCCATATATAAATCTTTATTACTCACAAATATGCACGTAATTCACAGATAAAATATGTACAAAGACATAGAAATGAACACTAAGCATGCCTTAACTGCACATTTAGCTACCAGCCATCAGGGCTGGTGACGTTCAACAGTTACCGGCCCAACACAAATTTTACCCGCCCAAAAAATAACATCAGCATATGCCCATATATAAATCTTTATTACTCACAAATATGCACGTAATTCACAGATAAAATGTGTACAAAGACAAATAGAAATGAACACTAAGCATGCCTTAACTGCAAACACTCATCACTTGTCTTTGCTTGTGACGTCAAGCAGTCAGTCAGCACCCACATACATAGTATCTAATGATTCAGTCTCACTGTCAAGATCGAAGTTGTGAATATCAGGAGACTGAAGAAGAACAATCATGAGGTTGACTAATGTGGAGTGGCATATACTGGACCGCCAGTCACTCTTGGTTTGGCCCATCACATTCAAGCCCCCTTCATATTCTGTAAAATATGAACAAATTGCTAGTATCAGGTCAAACAAATACAAAACATTTGAGCACTCTTTCGCAAGCATACAATTCACTTGGGGCCAGCTTAAAATGATCAGCCCTTTCAAACAAAGTACAGGAGCTGCTGTAATAAACCATGAAGTTGGTCGGTTGTGCTACCTATCATATATCTTATTATTTTATCGTAGATGAACTGCGCTTATCAGGGGCTGTATTCATTAAGAATCTTAACTTGACTCGTCTCAACTTGAGTCTGTGATCTCAGCTGAGTCTGCGATCTCAGATTGCATTCATAAAGACCAACGACACCCGGGCACGTGATAAGGCGAATTCAACTCACCCAAAATTGTTTTCAGTTGCCATTGGTGGGCGGGGGACCATCCCTGATATACCTAACTTTACTTATAAAACTTCATATTGGACCTACTTAAACAAAAATGTGTTAGGGGAACCCCCAAGCTGGTCATTATTTTGTACAATACACCCATTAAGCTACCCCTATATTTATTCACTATTCCACTATAATCTTTATAACTATTTAAGAAACATTTAATTGTTAAGCCGAAAATCTCACTTTGGGCCCATTGAAACCACAAATCTGTGAAGAGAACCTCAAAGATAACTCATACCGGAGACCAAGCACCCACTAGGCTACCTAAAACTGCATTCAGTATACCCCCATCAGCATTATAACTATCTAGAACTATTGAGTGGAAGTTATGTATATTTAGTTAACATTGGGTAAAAAATCACATATTTGGCACCAGAAAACAAAAAATCTTGTAGGGGAACCCCAAAGATAACTCTTGTCTGGGACTACCAGGTCATATTATGCCAAAAATCTCACTCTGAACCTGCTGAAACAAAAAATTTGGGAGGAGAACCTCAAAGATAACTGTTTTCTGGGACTAAGCACCCATTAGGCTAGCCAGAGCTGTATTCAGTATACCCCCATCAACGTTATAACTATCTAGAACCATTAAGGTAAGCGTACAACACGTTAAATGTGTATTTGAGGCCTTGACTTGACCAATGTTCATAGTTACTTGCTATCAGTGCAATGCTTATTGTTAGTCTTTGTTCAATGCAGATGTGTGTTGCTTATGACTGCCTGCACACTAACATGTTGGAGAATCACCAGTTGGCAAGAATTATGTGCGATGCATTAGCCAACCTTCCAAAGAATTTAAACATGGAGTTGGGCCACCACAAAGTCTGGCCTCTGCTTTTGTCAACCAGGCAGTGTGGGTGGAAATGTTCCTAAAGCAGACGCACAGTATTAGGCACTTCTTCTGGGGTACAAGCCAGTGGTGGGGTACAAGCAAGTGGTAAGATAGAGACCAGTTGTAAGGTGCAGACCAGTGGTTAAGGTGAAGACCAGTGGTTAAGGTGTAGACCAGTGTTATGGTGCAGACCAGCAGTTAAGGTGCAGACCAGTGCTAGGGTGCAGACCAGTGGTTAGGGTGCAGATCAGTGTTATGGTGCAGACCAGTGGTTAAGGTGCAGATCAGCAGGCAAGGTGCAGACCAGTGGTAAGGTGCAGACCAGTGGTCAAGGCAGACCAGTGGTAAGGTGCAGACCAGTGGTTAAGGTGCAGACCAGTGGTAAGGTGCAAATCAGTGGTTAAGGTGCAGATCAGTGGTAGGGTGGAGACAGGTGTTTAAGTTACAGACCAGTGGTAGGGTGGAGACAGGTGTTTAAGTTACAGACCAGTGGTAGGGTGGAGACCAGTGTTTAAGGTACAGACTAGTGGTGGGATGCAGGCCAGTACCAGGGTACAATCAAATGCCAGGTTGCCGCCCAATTTCAGGAAGACATTTCGAGGAAGAGAACAGTGGAATCATTCAGAAAGGTCACACTATCAAAAGTAGGTAGGTTCATGTTGTGGATTCTGGGTGGAGTTTCCAATGTTTGTTTGATTGTAACAAGAAACCATTACAAAATTATATAATTTAGTAAAATGGTTTGATTATGAATGGGATACTATTTATTGGATACTGTTTGTTGTGAACACCAAGAGAAACATAATTTTTAGTGTATTCATTTTGAGAATATGTTTGCAATTGGTCAAACAAAATTTTTTATTGTTCTCATGTTGCCACAGGATGGCCATATGCTGCACCTGAATTTATACACAGAGTTGAAGTTTGGTTAATACATTTAAAAATTCGGATCCTGAAATTGAAACTATTATTCAGAGATATTAATAATCTTATTCATTGAACATTTACAACTTTGATTGAATAAACATGACATAAAAACAAATTGTAACAGTGTGTATGGTTTACATATCATTACAGTTTGATGTATATAACCCAATGTAAGTAATGGTTATACTGTACAAAGTCACAAATTTTATATATTTTGTAAAAATGCCACATAAATTCCATTCCATGTTTGCTGATATATTAATGCTTTGGACTCAATAAACTGTTCATGCTTTACCTTATTGGTTGTGATTTTCTCATATATGGTTAATGCATGCATGCATGTGAATGCATACATACATACCATGCATACATACATACATACATACATACATACATACATACATACACATACATACATACAGACATACATACATACAAACAAGCATGCATGCATGCATGCATACATACATACATACATACATACATACATACATACATACATACATACATACATACATACATACATACATACATACATACATACATACATACATACATACATACATACATACATACATACAGACATACATACATACATACATACATACATACATACATACATACATACATACATACATACATACATACATACATACATACATACATACATACATACATACATACAGACATACATACATACATACATACATACATACATACATACATACATACATACATACATACATACATACATACATACATACATACATACATACATACATACATACATACATACACATACATACATACATACATACATACATACATACATACATACATACATACATACATACATACAGACATACATACATACATACATACATACATACATACATACATACATACATACATACATACATACATACATACATACATACATACATACATACATACATACATACATACATACATACATACATACATACATACATACATACATACAGACAGACATACATACATACATACATACATACATACATACATACATACATACATACATACATACATACATACAGACATACATACATACATACATACATACATACATACATACATACATACATACATACATACATACACACATACATACATACATACATACATACATACATACATACATACATACATACATACATACATACATACATACATACATACATACATACATACATACATACATACATACATACATACATACATACATACATACATACATACATACATACATACATACATACATACATACATACATACATACATACATACATACATACATACATACATACATACATACATACATACATACATACATACATACATACATACATACATACATACATACATACATACATACATACATACATACATACATACATACATACATACATACATACATACATACATACATACATACATACATACATACATACATACATACATACATACATACATACATACATACATACATACATACATACATACATACATACATACATACATACATACATACATACATACATACATACATACATACATACATACATACATACATACATACTGCTAGATTCTAGGTTTGCCGGACAGTCGTAACTACATGCGCATTTGCCGCACAGTATGTATGACCGGCATTTGTGGAGTTTGGAAAAACACCACATTTGCCGCACAGTTGAGATATGTTAATTTACATAAATTCCACAAATGCCGGACAGTGTGTATGACCTGCATTTGTGGTGTTTGGAAAAACACCACATTTGCCGCACAGTTGAGATCGACAATATTTTTCAATTTCTATTATAATCCCGTGACAAATGAATTGTTTAAAGTATTGCAGTTATTAGTACGCATCAGGGACCATTTTTGCGTCAGTGTCTGGGCCTTTTCTGTGGCAAAATGAAATTACTTTGAGTTTAAAGCGGGTCCGTTTCCAAGCTTGCGAATATGACTGTCAAATAGCTTACTGTCGCTCATGTTCAAGCGACTCTGGGGCAGCGATTCTTCGGTATCATATACTGTACCAACCCAGATGTTCTCTATGAATCGAACTGATCGTAAGATATACAATGGTAGAGTATGAAATAATTATGTGTGTGTTAATGGTTTTTCGAGTAATGCAACAAATTCGATTTGTAAACCATGAGGGCGATAAGACATGCAGCGCGAGTTGGCTTGTGTTGTTTTACCCAAGGACCTGGGGCCGTATCCATAAAGAATCTTAACTTAAGAATCCACACGATTGGGAAATAATTCCATCGACCATGCTTGCACTAATCACATTATTATTCCGCGATAAATACAAACAATCCTTGTTGAGTTTTGTTGTCTGACAGTCCGTTGGAATTCGCGAGTTACTGGGTCACTGCGCGTCATTAGTCTATGACGTGTCGTTGTCTTTGAGGTATAAAACGGAGTTTTTTTATCGCAAAATAACCCTTGTCGTTGGTGTGCTTTCGGGGCACTTTCAATATCTGCCATTTTATCATGAAGTGGATTCATAGACTTGTAGTTGTAGGCTTGGCACCTGATTTTCTTATATACAATCATACGAAATGTGAATTTTGGTGCCGTTTTTTTGATTAATGAAGTTTAAGAAATTTATCTGTAACATGACCAATCGTGATCCTGAACAAGTGTTTGCAATCCGAAAACACTGAATGTTTTGGGAACACAGTTATATATCTTGCCTTTATCATGGACCCTTAACACAGACACAAATATAAAATTTGGTGATCCATTCTTATTCCAACTTATATTGACATGGTATCACCCTTGTCTTGAAACAAAAATAAAACAAGTAACTGCCATGATTGAATGTGCATCTATATGTTTTTTTTATCAGGCCATAGTATCATGAATCTACAGGCTACAACTTTTTTACAAGGGTTTCTATACTGAGGTGCATGGCTGCTTGATCCAATCATGGTGTTGTGTCCAATCATCATGCATAGAGTTAGTGGGTATTCTATTATTCCATTTGCACATTTTCAATAACCATTAAAGTTAATTCAAGCAAATGTATGTCTTCACTCATTACTCACACTGTAGTCTAATGCATTGGCCACGATGTACCCTCTGATGGACCATATACATAAAATGGAATCGATTTCGTTTTGGATATCATTGAATTACAATCTCTTTTCATTGTTATTAAGAAGAGTGTTATCGAGAATAATCTTATTGACAGTCATTGCAGCTTCACAACCAACCTTTCCACCATGGATGCAATACTTGAAATGACCATAAAATACTGTGAATAATTAGTTACCAGAAACTTTATTAATCATTCAAATCACTTAATACCATTGACCAAAACATATCAGCAAAAGACCAATGCTTCTTGATTTTCCATTGTGATAGAAAATTGTGATGAATTGACCAATACAATGTATGGTACCAATAACAGATCAATTAACAAAACGATGCTAGGTACCGATTAAAAATCAGACCAGCTTAACAATGCAACTACCAATTATGGATCATTAATCATCTAAATGCCAGGTAGCAAAGACTATTCCACCATTCAAATTAAAAATCACCATTTACCACACGACAGATTATATAGCAGTACAATGCCAGGTATTAATAACAAACCAATGGAGCAATGCCATACCAATAACATATCAATGACCCATTACAATACCAGGTACAAAATACCCTCTCTGTAGAAATACTTCATCAGGCCCCACGATAGATTATATGTGCATTTCAGTTCCAGAACCACTATCAATAATACATTAATCAAACGTTAAAATGCGAGTAACCCTTTATAAGATGGAAAAATACAATGCAAGGTGCAGACAACAATCTATAGAGCCATACAATGATAGGTAACAATTAACATTCAGCACCAATAACTGATGTTATGATCAATACATTGCAACATTTAAATAACAGATTTAACAATGAATACAACACACCATGTAGTAACATTGATATTATTAATTAAGACATGCTCAACCTATTTAATTATATATTTGATGGGGCTTGATGCTTCGTCTTTTTCGATGTGAATTTTGTTCTTTATTGTCGTCCGAAAGTGTGGAATCTCTGGGTGGACAGATTTGTAATTGAGGATCGCTTCTTTACCTGCATCCAGATAAATAACTATGGTTAAAACAATGTAGATACCCATAGCTTAATAACATATAACACATATATGTAACATTTTTCAACAGACAACTTATTACATGTATCTCATTCAGTTCAAGTGAGAAACAACTTGACTGGTGGAAAAACTTGCCTGGAAGACCATCCCTCACGAGGCAGAGTTCTCATAGAGCCATTTAATGTATCTTTGTTGCTTTTCACCCACTGAATATAAGAACATAACATGGTTAATAAGACAATATGCTTAACTTCACAATATAAGTGTCCCAAGTGAAGCTTATATGGGCTCTCATGATTTGGTTAACCATATAGCAATGTTGTTTGGCCCTTAGGCAGAGTTAACATTATGATTACACAATTAAATATATCAATTACCAAAACAGTATCAATCATACAAAAATGTATGATTTATAAACTATCATTTACCCACAATAAGATTATCACATGGTGTTTGCAACAAAAGCATAAATTCAACAAATCTATGCTAACAATTTTAAGCATAAATATTTTTTTGACCCAGCTTGACAAGTTAACAAGAACAAACAAGCATACCTGTACAGGCAACTTCTTGCTTGTATCCTGGTTGTATTATGTGTCTGCGAACAACCAAGTACATATTCAAGTGACTTCTATATAAGTGGTTATTCCCAAAAATTTAGATTCAATATGATTAGAATTATGAGAAAAAATATATACTATATCATACCTGTACTCCACGGTATCTCCAACTCCTAAGTTGTATCCTGGTTGTGTTTAGTGTCTGCAAATGAACCAGAACATATTCAAGTGACTACTATATTGGTGGTAATGCTCACAAATATAGTCCAATAGGGATAAAAACAATTGATCACCTCAACTTATACTTCTTCATTTAAGATAGGCTGGTGTTAAGCTGGAACAAAGTAGTACCACAAAAACTTTTAAGTGTGCGGCACAATCTAGATATCAAATTAAGATATAATTGTACCCAAAAAATGAGCATTATAATCATTTTTGAAAGTCAAATTATTACTCACCATATGTCTTTGCGTATGATGCCATAATGCAACTGCAACACACATTTTAAGTGAAGGGTTTATTGGAAGGGTATATATCGAATACCAACCAAAGCAATAAATTATGGTTGATCAAATTAAGATTTATTTCACCAACAATAACATGAATATATCATTATCATTTGCATAAATAGAATGACTTAACCTAAATAAAAACATATTAATTTCATCAAAGACTGTTATAGATTTAGTTATTGAGGTATAACACAAAATGAAGATCATCATCATCTTTATATTCTCTTATCACCAGATTAACAAGTCATATATTATGCAGCATTATCTCTCAATCAATGAAAGACTTTCCATTCATCATGTTAATTTTCTGCCTGAAGATAAAATCAATAACCTGTAAATATGATGGGTAATGCAGACAAATTATCCCTCTATTAAGGTTCAAACTATATCAATACATAATAATAAAAAAATGCTGATAACTGTAAAACCAACCAATAATATGAACAGGAGACAAACCCTTGCAGCTACAAAGTTCTGAGGAAAAGAGAAATATCAAACATCAGGATCAACATGCTGGTGTTTGATGCAGTAAAAGATATTAGCTTTGTTTGTTTGTTTGCATGTCCATAGACAGGTAGAGGCTGAAGAGTGGTTTGCAAGAGAAGCTTGAAGACTCAGCTTCTGATTCATTCGATAAATGTATCAGTAAACTAGAAAAGATATTTAAAAATAAGCCAGGCATTTTCAAACATTGATATCGTGAATTTTAAATGTAAATGGGGTCACAGTTTGTCAGTTCAGCATTTTTGGCTAGGGGCGAGCCCTGACTTTGACGGTAACATAATCATAATGTTCAACCCGGGTAAGTGCCACAGAAGTGGTGCGGGTCAATCGTAATTTATAACATCGGGCAATAATTTGCAGGATTCTGTGTAAGGCACATAAAAAAATATTGACTCGGTGGCATTACAAACTTATCTATAGACAAGTAAAGTATGTGATCTCACCAAAAAAGCTGAAGTTAACAGCCGAGAGAACAAATGTTGACAACAGTCAGCTGATCTGCGTTCCATCCACGAGTGTCGCGTAAGTATCTGCCACAAAGTTATTTGACAACAGGCTGGCCTGAGACTCGGATTGCTGCCAACCTCCGTGGAAGATACACGAACCTCGGTCTGTGTCGCGACGAACGAGTTTATTATTTGTTTTCGCATTTATCTTGGCATTTTTGGTAGATTATGATCCATGCTGATATAATAAATAAAACATATACAAAATCACCATAATACTTTCCGCATAGAACGAATAATCAGCTAAAATCGAAAGTGTCTAGCATTTATAGGAGTTAGCGTAAAAACAAGATACACGCGCAAGAATTTCAGATCACTAAATATTTAATAATTATACTTCGAATGTAATAAAATGCACCCTATTGAACTATTTGAGCACAATAAGAACTCATTTGTACAAACGAAATGCGATTTTATGTCCATAGAGTCATAAAACAAACATCTGAAATATATGCTGCACACCTATATGTCCGGCAAATATTTTTGTCCGGCAAATATAGTTAAAATTACGCCGAAGTGTCCGGCAAATGTAGTATTAATAAACACATACATACATACATACATACATACATACATACATACATACATACATACATACATACATACATACATACATACATACATACATACATACATACATACATAAACAAACAAACAAACAAACTTTTGGAATGCCCAAATTGAGAAATTCTCATATCCCGACACTGCAATGTACATTATATGGACTAAGTGGTTCTGGGTAGTTATTTGGCTGATGGGGGTATACTGAATGGGGTTCACTTCCCAGCTCTTGTGTTTCTGGGCCAAAATCTGTTATTATAGGCCTAATGTTTACTGAATATACATAATTTCCACTAAATCTGATTGATGACCAAAGATGCTTGATTTTAGTTTATTTTCGATGTTAGAACTGAAAACAATACATTATACTTACCTTTAGTGGATTAATCTGTCTAAATAAGCTTTAAATCCTATATTTGGTTGCAGCCGAGCGATCATCTGATCTGTGATTACATACTGAAGTTCGGCGTAAGCTATTTGACGCTTGGCTGTGTCAGAAATATCTCGTCCCGTTGGGCTCTTATTTGGTTCTACTATTTTGCGCCAACTTCACACCGGTGTCGATGCGCCACACTTCTGGTGCTCGGTTTCTGTGTCTGCACGCGTATTTGTTCATGGGGCATATCGTCTAGAGACGACGGCCCGGCCAAATGCCCTGGCCACCGAGTCCAAACGCCCCTACAGCACTCTATCAGGGGGCGATGGTGCGATGTATGGTTTCTCTGGACGGTAGACATTTGAATGCTGTTCCTTTATTAAATGAAATATGTAGCATTCAGTATATACATTCGCTTCTTTTCTGTAACACAAAGGCGTATCATTTTCGGGGCGGATCGTCCCGGGGGCCCACTGAACCGATACCAAATTTAATATCTCATATCAAAGGAATCCCCTTTTAAAATTTATTAATGCACATCCTATCAGTGATGTCAGCTCTTGAAAAGCGAACAACAACAGCAGAAAAGTGCCTGACAAATGCACTTAGTCAAGCAATCGTACATGGGATACATGTTCTCCAATCATTGCTTGATAAAATATCGACTTCGCTGTCATTTCATCATTTCTAAGATTATTTATGATTTCATTTTACGGCTTATGATATTTAAGAAATAATTCGGATTTTATATCTTTTTAAATACTCTCCTGACTGAGCGACGACGATGGAGATTTAGTCCTGTATTTTGAACCTTGCGCTTACCTTTTGCATGGTCTTGACAGCTGGTAACAAGCTGGACTTTACTCTGAGATAGTCAGTAACTGGCTGTACCACCTTTTAACGTCTGTGACTTGGCTCCCGGCGTTGTCCGCCAATATTCATGTCTTTGAATTTTCATGCGTCGTCTTTTGGTACCAACGTTAAGTCTTTAAATCAGCTGACCACAATTCTTTTCATCCTCAAGAATACCAATGTATTTTGGAAATCTTGAGCGAACGCCCATTAGACTGCCATTACTTGCGTCTTCATTGACGACGACGGTGTACTGAAATGATACGCCCGTGCAATGCTATACAACCGCGTGTTCTGTGTCAAAACGAACGAGCGTTTATAGCTGTGGCAATAGCAATAGAGTTCGGAATCAGAAACTTAGTTCTACGACATTGAAAAAGCTCACTTTTCGGCTTTGAGGTACCGCTCTGTCTGTCACTTTTAATGCATACAATGCGATCATAATGACTAACTGGCAGTTATTGATCATAACGTTTAGATACAGTTGTTGTCATTTAGATTTGGATTGTGGTGCTTCTATTCTGTGCTTATCTGCTAAAGTTGTAAACCATGGCACAAACTGCTATTTAACATTGTATAAACCTGGCTATTCATAACACGAAATATGGTGGCAGTGATGGGGTAACATTTGATATTATTAGTAGCCAAGGAAGTAGGTGTAATTTGAATAGACATCGGCTTATAGTACTGCTCAACAAACAAATTGCGTAGGTTACAGTCGAACTCAATCAGGAGAATTTTAACGACGCGCATCGTGAAAAGGGAGGCACTTTTGGTGCAATTATAAGTCACCTCTTGGGTAAAATTGGTGCAATCGACAACAATAACGATAACCATCGCCGTTCGAGAGCATAAAATCTCACCAGGTCGGAAGCCCTGATACCGTACCAAATCCGTTATTGCCTAAGTTGACAGATATGACAAAACTAATTCACTTTCAAAGTAACAGAACCGACTGATTTGTGTTCACGTATACCAGTTGCACCCATGGGGTCAGGTCAGCTTCGATTTTGCATTGACCTTCAGAGGTTAAACTGTAGCCAACATTTGATAATAACATACTAAATCTTTCAATGAGCTTTGATGCGAGCCTTGGTAAGGCTAGCGAAAAACTGATGAAATTCCCAACTCATCGCCGTTGCTTTAGTGGCCTGACCTTTTGCTGAAGTGTAGTACATCATCAGAACCGAAACTAAAGAAAGATAAATACACATTCCTGCAGCGCAAGTTCTCTTAGCATAGATATAAGCTCCTTGGCTGTACTCCCTTTGTCCAGTGATTCTTTTGTAAGCTGTTATATGCTCAATTTTGGTTGGTTCTCAGGCAACACAAGACGACACCAGGATACAGGGCTGTCACAAATTATCCTTCAGTCATGTGTTTCTTTAGCGGGTAGCAGAGACTTAATGCGATAGAACCTGCCTGATACCCGCAGTCCAGTATAATTGTTGTTACTCTTTTTACATAGTGTGAGATAACACCATGTGATTTCCTTGCATGACGTTTAATTATATAATGAACGTGAAATAAAGGTATAGCTCTTCACTTCGTGTGTTTGTCGTTTTATCAAAGATCTTTTAGCTACGCCTAGAGGGATCACTTCGACTAGCTGTGCGGTGATCATGAAAATGAGTTAAAAACACGCCCGTCATCAGGTGACGCTACCATGAAATTAACAAAAGCTCATGGCACTGTTGATCCAATGCCCCAGTCCACGGTGACTGATAATGATATTGATATTTCTGATTGGTCGAAGCTACCACGGCCCCGAATTAATCAGATAATTCCATGAGGTT
Source organism: Urechis unicinctus (assembly GCA_034190875.2). NCBI lineage: Eukaryota > Metazoa > Annelida > Polychaeta > Xenopneusta > Urechidae > Urechis > Urechis unicinctus. Next base: position 23,020,869 of record CM067342.1, read on the forward strand.
TTAACAGAGCATCGTGCTGCTCACAGGTGGCGTGATCACCTATTTTCTCGGGCGGAGGCGCGAGTGAACCCTTTTAGCGTTGCTATAAGCTTTTTGGTTTGCTCTGTGATTCACGGCACTTTGTTGGTTGCTTATAATGATCATCATATGGGAGGAAACATGTATCGATACCGAGACGGATAACGGAACTCCATGGTTCCCTGAGAACGAAGCTTCAAAACGTCAACGTGCTCCAAAGATTCAACAAATAGGCACTGATTAATTATCAGAATAGCCTTTTCATTGATGATAACAACGCACTGTATGCGATGAGCAGATGATGGTGTAGTTTTCCAAGATACAAATATTGATAAAATGGAAGAAAATCAGAAAATCGACAACCATCATTTCTTGAAATACAACCGCAAAAACAAACACCCAAATATGGAAGTTGTGTTCGTATCGAATAGGCTGTGGGAGAGGGATCAAAGTTCTGTATCCTCCTGATATTTGTGTTTTGAGTAATAAAAAACGAAGACGAGAATGTCAAGAATATCCGAAAATTTGATTAACTTGAATGATGTCTATAAGCACGACTTCTTTGCTGATGCACTCCTTCAACGATTTATATATGCATCTATTACTGTAAGGGACGCTCAAGGTTAACACTAGCAGACTTTCAATGATGCGAACCCTTGTGAATTTTCTTAAGGCAGCATGGGGATAAAATAATCGTTTTTGAATCTATTTGATAAATATTCTGTACCGTTTGTTGACTGAGTTATCAGAAGACGTGAGCGTGTTTTGATATTGAGAGGTTATCCCCCAAAGTCAATAATATTCGATGATAAAGAAAATCTTTCTTCCTTTTTTTTTGAGTACCTTAACATGTGATATTCTGGTTGTTGTGTTTAAGAATACACAACGCATTTAAAGCTGAAAAAAATTAATAATAAGCAGCGTCCAAAATAGTTTACAAAAACATATTATACTTGTCAGTAGTTCCCATACAATCATATTATACCTCCCATTTTGTATAGTTTCCTTCATGAACATATTACCAAGGGGATATGTATATAGATTTGAAGCAGGCATTTTCTCTCAGCCAAAAGTAACATTTGAGGGTTGGGGCCGTAGGTAGCGCACTGAGGCACAATACTGCCAGTATATGAGCAGGGATTGATTGTCTGAGAACACGGACTCATTCCAAGTTATCACCACGACAGTAGCTGTTGTTCACGTGCATCTGAAAACAATCAATTATTTCAATAAGTCACATTCTGGGAAAAAAGATTAATTACCATTCAAAAGTTTGATTATAACCACCGTCTTAGTAGCATTTGGACTCACGAAATGATTCCATGAATGCATTTCCTTGTATGCCATTTCTCCTGGGCTGTCAGGGTACTTGGGGTTGAGTTGACAATGCGCATATAGTGAATAATTGCCAATGACCTTTTGGTTATCAACCATGTAATCGATGAAAACCCGCACAGCTAGGATAGACAAAGGTGTTGGTACGATGAACATAAAGTCTCCAATAAAGGCAATACTAATCATCCTCTTGTTCCATCTACACAGATCATACAATGCAGCCATAACTATCATGGTCAAAAGAAATTTATTCCTAGCTTGACACCCATACTTACAATTTGGAATATAAGAAAGTTAATGCTAGTCATGTGTAAAGATGTTCCTTTCAATAATCCTACCCGTATATTGCCGCGCTCACTTTGTTCCATCCACGCCCTTCGTAAATAACACCGTCCCCGCCAACCAGGAAGTTATAGGCGATATCATCAAACGCTGCAATGCAAAAATGGCAATATGCTGAATTCTAACAGACCTCACATCAGGCATCATTGTGACCATGTTAAACTGATTGTTTTTCATATTTGGGTTGGGTGTATTAAGTTGCTTAAATCAAATAATATAAAGTTGACGGTCCTTTAAAGGTTGGTTGTGTCATATATTATTAAGCTAATGGCCTTTAAAAGGTTTGTTGAGTCATACAATATAAGGCTGATGGCTTTTAAAAGGATGGTTGAGTCATATAATAATAAGCTGATGGCCTTTCAAAGGTTGGTTGAGTCATACAATATGAGACGGATGGCCTTTAAAAGGATGGTTGAGTCATACAATATTAGGCTGATGACCTTTAAAAGGTTGGTTGAGTCATATAATATTGAGTTGATGGCCGTTAAAAGGTTGGTTGAGTCATACAATATTAAGCTGGTGACTTTTATAAGGTTTGTTGTGTTTCATGGCCTCTTTAAGTTGCCATACATTAAATGATTTCTTACGTGGTTGCCGTATATGCATATTGTAATGCTGAACTCGCTTCACGTCATCACAGCAAGTGCTCACATCACTACATGATCCGATCAGAGCCGTGTGGAATATCACTACATTTGCCACTGGGATTCGAAGGTCTTTCAGCGCATGCTTGGGAGATTCAGCTCCCCAGCCTTTGCGGTCAAGGAATTGCACCTCACCCATATCTGAAAGAAGAGAGTTTACAAGTGTTACAGTCTTGTCCACTAAATGTGATATGTGGACAAAATTAAATACATTCAGCATATACTAGGTGGCACGATAAGTACTTGATGTTCGTTTCAACGCCAAGGAATCCTACGTTATGCTGACCACTGGAGTGGGGGTTCCCCTATGCGATAGTAGAATGGTATGAATCTGGTAGCTATTGCTACATCAGAATGTTGAGAGTCTTAAAATAGCTATTTCACTTAAATTACCTGTTCTGAGGCCTTGTATCGCCTTGCTACACGAAGGTCCTTCTCGCAGGAATATCACCAAAGGTACGACAAATGCTACACTGATGATAAGAGCCACCAAAATAGACACGGGAATCACGATTTTCAGTTGTCGTCGGCGCTGAGCATCATTCGTCATAACGCCATATAACTCTTGCAGCACCTGTTCGCGTACCTGTAGTGCGTACAACTTGGTCTGCAATGGATCCAAGTCCTTGTTATAATAATCAACGATGACTTCATGAGGCGTACCTAATGCACTTAATGCCCCCGAAGTGATGTCCCATAATTCTCTGAATTCAGCCTGAGTGAGCTCCGGAAGAGGCAGATGAAACAATCGGTTCCGTACGTCCCTCAGGCGCAATGCATGGTGCTGCCAATGCCTATTCTTGGCGGTGGGAGGCTTAGTCCAATTGATTTGGTTTTTACCTTTTGTGATATTCCGTATCAAAACAATCCACAACGTCAGGTCAATGTTATCCACCTTGGGCTCTAAACTGTTTTGTGGATAGAGAATGCTGAAATGAATATCATTTGATGATTCCTTTCGTTTTCAATACTTGAATCTCGTTTTTCTTGATAGCTAGGATTTGTGCCAATGATTTGTCATCTATGATGTTCTTCAAACAGTTTATACGGATCTGGTTGGTACCCTCTTGTAAAATGAGACGAGCCAAACGAGCGAAGTGTGTACTGCCCTCTGTCTCCATAATGAAATCGTGGTTCGTCGTGATCGCGCTCATGATTTGTCTCTGTGTAGTGAGCAGATGGGTGTGCACGCACGTTTGGTCCTCGGAGACGGAAGATCCATGAAACAAATACAAACAGAGCAGATAGAGTATGCCTACTACGATTGTCAGTTCAGGTTGGACGTATCAAAACAGGTGACTAACACTTCGGTTAATGCATATGCAAATACGAGAAACTTACACCATGCTTTGATATCACCTTTTGTAGAACAGCTTCGTCATCAGGAAATACCCGGCAAAAAATCTCTGCACATGCGCGTCAGTGGTTCTTGAGTTACGGATTTGTGGTATCGTCATTTTGTGCCGTGGATTGTAACACAAGTATTCAACCACTTTGAGAAATATATATGTAAATCTGCTAGTATTTAGTGCTTATGAATGCGTTAAGAATAATACATGAACTGCGAAAATATCAATCTGTTGACAAATCGAAGCACTGAAAGTGCTGGTGGACGGTGCCGTGTCATCCCGCGCTGCGCAGTAATATATTCGATGTTTTGAATTTGTAGAAATATCTTTTTACACACTTCCTTTAAACAAAAGCATACACACGCATTTTCTTTTTGTTTTGGTAACTGCACATAAAGTTTTCAGAAGGGAATCTTTTATTTGGTACAGTTTTTCGTCTGGCGACCAGATCTATTTCCTGTTAGGTAATTTGGTTTGTAGAGATTGCAACCACTCAAGCGGAACGGCGTTTTGCGCATGAATACTTTATCAGGCTATTGAGTCTTTAATAGCAAATAATTAGCCCCTTCCCCTCTCGCGTTATCGCCCTCTGGCGCTCTCTCCGTTCACCCTACTCGCGCGCCCTTTTTCTGTGTTCACTTTCCGCTGAGCCTGGACTCGCTTCACTCGGCTCTCCTTCTTCGTATATTACTGGCATCAAGGCTTTGCAGCTCTTGTTTTTACCCCTGAAAGGTCACACCAAACCGTGGGGTCCTTTGCACTAGGGCGTCTGTCACGAGCACAACTCCGACTTCGACCACGGTCACTTCTACCGTGTCGTTCGCTGTCAGCAGTGTAGGTGCAGTTACCTCGATTTCTTTGAGCTCCGTGGCTTCCCTGCTCATCGAAGACAATCGAAACCAGCTACTGCTGCAAGGCGAAATAGAGCGATTGAGACGTCAGGAGGAAAGGCTCGAGAAAAAATTGAGGCTTCGAGGCCTTCAGTCAGATCTCGCGTTCCTTCGACAAAAGGTTGCCGTGATGGAGAGAGAGAGCTCGAATCAGCATTGCCGGCGACGCCAATCCAGGTCACCTCTTCGTCTCCCATCGGTGTTGCATCCTCTGGTTTACCTCACAACCTCGTTCTCCACACCTTCCGCGATGCCTACCTCGACTCCATCGGTCACCGTTGCTTCAGCGACAAGGGCGCCCTTCTCATACCCTGACCCGTTACAGCAGCCGAGCTCAATTGGATACACACCCCAAACTACATTTCCAGACGTATTTCCACCTTCCCTGATGCCGCCTCAAGGTCAGCTTCAGATTTCATTCTGGGGTCTACCAGCTCCCATCTACCCTTAACATCAAACGCCTCTCAATATTCGAGGTCGCAAAATTTCTTCTCCTGAACAATTCGTAAACAGAGCCGGCGTAACTGAAGTCAGTTACGATCAGCTGACCATTCCGGAGTTCGTACTTGGTCAAGTAAGAATTGCCACATTTTGTGCCTCATTATCTCGAGAGTACCAGTCGCTTAGATCACCTTAAGGAGCTCATGATAATGGCGTCCACATATCAGTGGTCCGCAGTGCGCTCACTGTATGGTGCCGCTCTTAAGGAAATAAGGGAGGGAAATCAACGGCAATGGGCACAATCTCTCGACTCTCTTAAGAACGAGATGCTCAAGCTTTCTCATCTGCTGTCGTTTCAGAACTTTCAATCAGCTACAATCAGTTCCGAGATTTGCTTGCAGTGGAATTTCGACAGTAACGGATGCCCCAGAGGTCAGAGGTGTAAATACAAACATATCTGCAAAGAATGCGCTAAAGTCGGACTCGATGAACGGCACAGAGGGAAGACCTGCTCCCGGAAATTTCACGGCGATGCACCGATAAGCGACAAAGCGGCTTAGCAAGGGCCTTCTCGTGCCAATGAAGCCACCAGCATATCTTCTAGCAGCCATCCTTATTACGCACAAGCCAAGATACCGGCGCCTTCCAAACTACACATAGACAATTGGTTCCTCCTGCTACATCATTACAACTTCAGCGACTTAATGCTATGCGAATTACTCAATTACGGCTTTCCCATCAACTACGTTCGCTCACAGCCTCCATGCGTGCCACTCACGAATCATCAATCAGCCCTCAAATTCGCATCTCACTTTGACTCGTATATTGCGACAGATATCGAAACGGGAGCAATTATCGGTCCTTTTCCCAAGAATCCTTTAGCTTCGCCTCTAACTGTTTCACCTTTAATGTCTGTGGAGAACAAGAATTCCACTGCCCACAGAATAATTCTCAATCTCAGCTTCCCACACTGGTGCTCCGTCAATCACGGCATTCCTATCGACAGCTACTTAGGGACTCATTTCGATCTGCGCTACCCCTCAGTGGATCATGTTTTACAACACGGAGCTGGTTGGATGTTGTTTAAGTGTCCAGGGCATACAAACAGATGTACTTGGATTTAAGGGACATCGCACACACGGCCTTGCACTGGCGCGGCGAGATATATAGAGCTAGTGTTTCCTTTTGGTATTCGCTCTGCTGCACTTAACTGTCAATGCATGTCCTCCGCTGCAGTTTTTCTGTACAAACAAATGTACGGATTTACAACAATTAGCTATTTGGACGACTTCGGCTCATGTCACGGCGCTTCAAATGCCTCTTTCGCATACGACAGCCTACGCAGGCTCCTGAGAGGCACCCTAGGTCTGCAACTTAATGAAACCAAATGATGCCAGTCTAGCTCCCGCATGGTCTTTTTCGGAAACGAGATAGACACGATAGCAATGGAGTTGAGGATTCCTGCGGACAAACTCAGATCAGCTAAACAGGAGTTACTTCCATGGCTGAATAAAAGCTGTTGTTCCCTCCGGTCGCTACTATCTCTCCTAGGAGTGCTCATGCACCTAGCCAAAGTCATCAAGCCTGGACGCCGCTTTGTCGCTCGCATAATCAACGCACGGCCACCTCATCACACTCACCCATGGCACCTTTGTCTCACGCCTTAAAGGGAAATGCTACAGTTCACTGCCGCGCCACCCAGCGGCCGTCGCGTAACTGCGCGTCCTTCGGCGGGAACCACCTTTGACGCGCTGCGCACATTTTCGCGCCCGGTGCGACCGCGTCTGCGCCGCAACGAGTTGGTTTCAAAGAAATTTGTGCGCACATAGCGGCGAATTATTTCCTTTGAGTTTAGTTCAAAGTTATCCTAGTTGCTCATAATTGTAAAGCTTTCGATGCAAGTAGATTGGTGCGGCATGTGGTAGCAAGTTCCATTATAGAGGAATTTTATAATGTTTAGGAATTTTAAGCAAACAACAGTTGTCAGAGGAATTTTGAAGAAGGAATATGATGCTCATAATGCAATAGAGGACGCACAAGTTTTGCAGGAAGTTGTTGAAGCCAGTAGGAGTACCAAGAAAGATTTGTTTGCGCAAAGCTTTTCAGTCTCTGTCGTTATTCAGGAAATAGAGAGAAGCATAGCGAGGTCACAAAATGAAGGTTCTCTTGAAGTTTTGATCAGGAACAAATTATGTGGCGCTGCAATGGTAGGGAAGATAGCTGCAAGTGGGTTGCAACTTCGGCATCTACTATTAGCATACAGAAGAAAGGGTGAAGAAGGGTTGGTGTCCGCTTTTTGGTGACAAAGATATAAATGGGCACATAAGAGTCACTAAAAGTAAAAGAGTAATTTCATCTGTTGCCAGTTACCTGAGTCAACAACGTTAGTGTGTGTTTCTAGCTATGATTCATTGAATATTAATGGTATGTCTTTTTGAAATCATACTGTTCGAAAATTGATAGTGCCGTTCTAAGTTACTAGACGTTATGTTGTTGACTATGTATATGACGATGATATGCTGTTTTGTACGTCAATTTTGAAGGGTTATACAAATAAACATATATATTTTGTAATAATCAATAGCAGTCATTTTATGTCATTTTTAAAAATGTAATACACCGCACTCAGGGAATACAACCGAAAACCCATTGTGGCTTCCCATAGACTACGTGAACCTATTATTTTTTTAATTTCTGCTCATAGTACATATACCACTGCACAATATTACCAAGTTTAGTTCAAATGTCACTGGTCAATTTTTTTTTATGGAGGTTCGAATATTGTAATACACCGCACTCAGGGAATACAACCGAAAACCCATTGTGGCTTCCCATAGACTACGTGAACCTATTATTTTTTTAATTTCTGCTCATAGTACATATACCACTGCACAATATAACCAAGTTTAGTTCAAATGTCACTGGTCAATTTTTTTTTATGGAGGTTCGAATATTGTAATACACCACACTCAGGAAATACAACCGAAAACCCATTGTGGCTTCCCATAGACTACGTGAACCTATTATTTTTTTAACTTCTGCTCATAGTACATATACCACTGCACAATATTACCAAGTTTAGTTCAAATGTCACTGGTCAATTTTTTAGGTTTACAGAAATGAACAACCCTTCAGTGAATGTATGTGTTGTGACTAAAATATCTTCTGGTTTCACTGGGGTAACGCTCCCCTAGCTTGTAAGCATGCCTGTGGTACCTATATCACAATTCACAACAAACAAATTTACCCCAAAATATTGATTTCAGAAAGTATAGAACAAAGGAGCTTTCGTCATAGCTGTAAATAGCTAAAATTACAAATACACAGTGTGACTTAATCACAGAATGTTTGAATCTCACAACATAATCCCACCACCAGCTATAAAAAAATCCAGCTATTCTTAGTCTGTGTTATGATTCACCTAGGCGCAGCTGTTTGATTATCACTCTCAAAGGTTTAACAGCCATGGCAGATCTGCTCCACTAAATAACCTACAGGATGAACTGATTTATCAACTTACGAGAGTGTAATGAGGTCTTTCTTGTAATCTTCTCCTATTTTAATCACTGGGCCATCTGCCTGAACTACCTCAATGGGATGACCCAGAACATATGATTATGCCTGGATCTAGAAGCCTTTGAAATCAGTCATTATAGAAGATAAAATCAGAAATATTCAACATTTCATTGACTTGGAAGTGTAAATACAAGGCATTCAAATGAAGGACGGGTGGAATACTTGTAGTATGCAGCCACACATACAAACTTGCAAATCAATCTAAAGTGTGAGTTTTGTAAAGAACAGTGATTAGAAGAAGCCATCTCTCACCTCTAGTTGACCTCCCCACTCAGGTTGTGTCTCAAGTCGGTGACAATAGTCCTCAAAGTCATCTATCACATCACATAATATATCATGCATTTTATAAATTGAGCTGAACAAATGGGGCAAGAAATTGCATGAAGCGATTTTGAAAAACATGAAACAAAGATGACAATAACTACGATGAGGGTACATGCCTAGTGACATAGGTTCCCCAGTGGAAGGATGACTTAGGAAAGGTAAGAAATCATCTTGAGTTTGTCTCATGTAGTGAGCGGTCTGGTGACGCTGTCTCCACGCTGACCCATGCAACACAGCCATCATATGTTAAGTGGATTTGACAATGTAGGATGAATCTGAAACAATGTACAACAATGACTTGACGCAGACAGGGTCGTTAAGATTCACACGTTATGACTAAACATACCGAGATTAATTAGCTTGTCGTCATAACAGTTCCAACAAAAACATGGAGGTGTCATTTCTAGGGCAAACGGTAAAATGAGTTTTTATACAAGGCAGAAAACTAAAATTGACTCTAGGTTGCCATTGAGGGTTACACTTTTACGAATCATAATTTTTATAATCAGTTATATTACTTACTGAGGACAGCATTCTGTTCAGCTGGTCTTCTACAGCCGCATACAAACTGACAACATGACAAATATAGCCAGCCATTTCTCAGCATCGTAGCCACCATTGAAAATAAGTCTCTTACTAAATGAACTAGCAATCCCGAGTCATTGATAGAAACTAAATATTCAACTCACCAGTTTCCAGCAGAAGACACCTGTTAGACCAGAAAACCACATGAGGCATTTCAAGTGTATGATTACCATAATCTATTTGATCAATAATTACCGAATCAAGTCACAATATATGTCTTTCCTATTAATAATATACATTTGGGTACAGTTGTCCCCCTCGTATCCATCCACCCCTTCTGTCGGCTGAAAAAAGCCAGTGACCTGTAAAGGAGGGTGACAGTGTGAGGATGACGATGTTGTGGCCATTTACTCAGCCATAATGGCACGCAAATGATTAGCTTTGTGGCATTGAGCTGATATTTTAAGGAATAAAAACAATTCACTATGCTATGATGAACAGTCTGGACAAAAACATCCGGCCCAGTCGGGCCAGTAAGCAACCTGAATCATTGGACAAGCTTATCCCCATGTCTAATAGAGACTACCCCTTGACTAAAGTTGGCTGCTTCTGTTTCTTTGGCAATTTATGCAAACACTGAGATGGAAATAAACTTGGCAGCAGATACGCAGCTTATTTATTGAGCTCAGTTCATGGGTCAAGCAAGCGCAAGGTTGACAGTTGACGCCTGAACAACCTATCGTCATAGCGAACATGTTAAGCTGAGAAGAGACATGGTAGCCGAGTACGGAGCAGAGCAACAACGTTCACTAGTTTGAAGTTGACACACAAGTTAATACGCGTCACAGGGCTTGAATGAGGTGTTTCTCATTGCAAAAAGTTGCTGGTTTTATTCGTTACGGATCAGATAAAAACAGTTCTGTCTCTTACACTCAGCAAACAGTGTCGTTTGATCATTTAGTAGCAATTAAAAAATAAGGGTGGCGAAATACTGCACTGGCCCAATATATATATATATATATATATATATATATATATATATATATATATATATATATATATATATAGATATATATATATATATATATAGATATATATATATATATATATATATATATATATATATATATATATATATATATATATATATATATATATATATATATATATATATATATATATATATATATATATATATCGCCTTAGTCTCTTTCAGTATATATGGTCATGCAAGTTAACTACAAAGTTAATGAGGTCGTACATTGCCAGTTATACTTCAGGCCCCTTACCTCTTGTAGCTTGAGTCCCTTTTCGGTGAGCAGCTGTTAAATTCTCTTGGCCTCGACATGTTTAGGACTAAATAAGTTGTCAACTTCTTGTTGTCTGATGAGCTCTTTTCTCTCATTGTCTTTTGTCCTAAAACACGCATCTTAACAATATAGGATTTAACAATGGTAGGTACAAGTGTAGATAAGACCTTTTATCAACCAAAGACTTAACAGAATCTTCACTTTTCCAACAATTAGTGGCAAGGGCATCTGATGTATGAGGCTGCTCAGCTGTCGGCAGATTTGGGCGTGGCGACCTGTTCATTTAGGAGGATAGTGTCATGTATCTTTAAAATTGATGATAAAACAACTGTAAAAGTAAATAACCATTTACCCTTCGCTTTTGTGCTCTGCATGTCTTTTGATTTGCTGATTTGACAGGCATAGGATTGTCAGCATTGACAGGTATGTCAGTTTTCATTAGTGTTCAATGCAGCTAGTCGCTGAGTGGCTTCATTGATGCCCTGGACATAACAATTTAACAAGACCAAGAATTTTATGTTTCACGAAATTAATTTGTTTTGAAACAAATTATTTCAAAATAAAGAAATTAACTTGACTAACCTGTGTAAATTCAAGCTGTTCTTGCTTTTGGGTTGCATCCAAATCGGCCTCTAACTGAGCAATTTGCAGCGTTACTTCTTTCCCCCTTTTCTTGTCACCTTTGGAGATTCTATGTTTCAATTTGTTAATTTCAGCTGAAAAAGGAAACGTCGGACAAGTGTATTGTTTTATGACAGACTGGTCGTTGAAGTCATCAGAAGTTTTCTTGATTGACGCGATTATGAAGTATGAGAACATCACTAATTCGCCAGCATCCAAGACGAAATTTTCGAATTTAAAGCCCACAACTCATCCTTTTATCGCCCAATACAGCCTATAACTGTATAATACATCCTTTTATCGTCCAATACAATCTGTCAACACTTATGAACAAACGCAGTGAGGGTTATTAACATGGTATTTTGTGGAATTTACTTAACAAAACTTAGTTCTACTAACATTGAAGATTCTTCCTCTCTCGATTGCGCTTCTCTTCGAGTCACAATCAACACCACTTTCAGCCAATATGCCAGGTCAAATCTTCTTGGTAGAAGTTGACGGAATCATCATAGCGCTTGCAGATATATGCAGAGGCGACTCAAAAGATGTGTCCTGTTCTATGAGTATTGGAATACCTTTAAGAATTCTTGGAAAGTTTTTGAACATTTCATTTTCATGTTATTGAGTTCGCTACACCAAAAGCTCACCATTCGGCTTTTGGCTACAGCTTCGTATCTCCTTGGGCTTTGAAATGCATTGAATTATGCGATCATAATGGCTAACTGACAGTTGTTGACCATAACGTTTGGATACAGTTGTTGACAATTAGATTTGGACTGTTGTGCTTTTGTTCTGTGTATAAACCTGAATGTCCATGACACAAAATATGGTGGCAGTGATGGGGTAACATTTGCTTCCATTTGACATTATTAGTAGCCAAGGAAGTAAGTGTTAGTTCAAGGACTTCGGCCTAGACGTACTGCTCAACAGCTGCGCAGGTAACAGTCGAACCCGTTCTGATGAATTTTAACTGCCATGCTTCAAATGGGAGCCACTTCTAGTGTATTTATGAGTTATCCCTTTGGTAAAAAAATGTTGCAATTGATAACAAAAGCAAAAGTCCATACCCACCGCCGCTCGAGGACACAAAATCTCGCCAGGTCGGAAGCCCTGATACCGTACCAAATCTGTAGTAGACATATGTGACAAAATTGAGTCACCTCAAAAGTAACAGAACCGACTGATTTGCGTTTACGTATGCCGGCTGAACCCAAGAGGTTGGGCCAGCTTCGATTTTGCATTGACCTTCAGAAGTTAAACTGTTGCCAACATTTCCTTATAACCTACCAAATGTGTCATGATTTGAATTCGTCTTACCGTTGGGGGTTGAATGCGTTTGACACGTGGCTGAGATGGTATGGTTGGTAAAATGTTGTATGGTTGGAATAGTGAAACAAATATGTGTATGAAAGTTGTGTGAAATAATTGCATGAAAAAAATGGTTATGCATGTAAAATTAATATAGGCGTTCTGTTCTGAGAAGATAGTATATGGCTAAAAATAACATGGCATTGGTGAGAAAAATTTCTGAAAAGGGAAATATGATCGAAGAATACTATGCAAATGAATCAATGAGGTTAGGTAGATATAAATCGTTATTGGTTTCAAAATCCGTAATGCTCATCTTCCACGCCACACCCTTACATCTTCGAAGACCCACTCATATTGTCCGCCAACAAATATAATATCAAATACTTATATTGAAAATGGAGGATATTTGACCTCGAATAATTTAACAAATTTTGCGTTTTCCCGTCCTTGCATAAGGCTTGGGGGTTGCGGGAAGTTAAAGTTAAGGCGATAGCGGGAGGGGTGTTTTGTGTGGAGGAGGTATTTTATCGCAGCGGAAGGTCCGATTAGCAGTGATGGTGTTACGGTCAACTGATTATAATGTAAATTATGAGTAAAGTACTTACCAGTGGAAAAAGCTGAAGGGGGTCTGTGGTCGTCATCTTGGAAGTCTGGTCCTGATAGCGCAAGGTTTCTAGTATGCCTTAGCTGGTGGCAAGTCGATTTTAGAGGTTAATGTATGTTGCCATTCCACTGAATCATGATCGCGTCGTAGGTTGCAGCTTCGTGTCTCTTCTCGACGTTAGAAGCAATAGTCAGCTTTTTCTCTAACGAAGGAGCGTGTAAGCGCTAGCGTCGGGAAATTGTGTACTGACAACAGTGGAAGCTGCCAGCGTACCCGGATTCTCCACCACTCTTAAGCTTTAATTGATAGGCCTTCCCGGATTCTCCACCACTCTTAAGCTTTAATTGATAGGCCTTCCCGGATTCTCCACCACTCTTAAGCTTTAATTGATAGGCTTTCCTTGTTGCGGTGATGCTCCTCCGTTGTTGTAATGTTACTCACTGATGGTGGTTGCTTGGAGTGGGAACTAGCCAGAGGAAAAACGCGAGTCCAGGAGTGAAGTTGCTTATTGGGTTTTATAGAGGTTTCAACAATGGTGCTTCCCTGGAATCTCGGTCTGAATCTCGTCCCTAACTAGAAGAATCTCCCCTCTTAAAAGATGAGCGCGGGTCTTTTGCATCGTGCCCCCGGGAGGCCTTTGACAAACCCACGCTATTGGACCACGGCATCTGGCCTAACGAGCCCGCATGGGGTGTAGGCTTCTTGGCCATTACCTGATGGGAAGAGCGCAGGCCATATCGTGCTGATAATTAATGGGGGAGAAAGGGGGAGCTTTAGCTAGAATAGTATTATAACATATCCCTTTGGTACAATTGGTGCAATTGACAACAATAGCGAAAGTTCATACCCACCGCCGCTTGAGAACACAAAATCTCGCCAGGTCGGAAGCCCTTATACCGTACCAAATCCGAGTTTGACATATGTGACAAAATTGAGTCACCTCAAAAGTAACAGAACCGACTGATTTGCGTTCACGTATGCCAATTAGAACCATAATGTGAGGCCAGCTTCGATTTTGCAGTGTCTTTCAGAGGACAAACTGTTGCCAACATTTGATAATAACCTACCAAATAGGTCATAATCGATCACTTTAGTCGCCTGACCTATTTCTGAAATGTGGTACATCACAAGAACCGAAACTGAGGAAAGATAAATGCACATTCCTGCAACGCAAGTCTACCTTGCTACTTGTTGCATTTTGTTCGCTTTATCTCGCTGACACCGACCAACTACCACAGAATATTAACGTCATTGGGCGTTCACTTCCGGTATCCCCGTAGAGGTGACTGGCGCTCTCAGTGTCTTGTTGTGTTGTGTTTTGAGTAATTAGAAAACCAAGATGGAAATGTCAAGAATATCAGAACATTTGACTGACTTGATTGATGTTTTTAACAGACTGCTTCACTGATGCACTCCTTCAACATTTATATATGCATATATTACCGCAAGGAGCGTTTTAATGATACCAGACGCTGAGCATTTTCATAAAGCGTGGATAAAATTATCGCTTTTGAATCTGTTTGAGCAATATTCTGTAACGTTTGTTGACTGAGTTATCAGAAGATGTGAGCTGTTGTAAATTCAGTACTGCTTTTATATTGAGAGGTTATCCCCAAGGTCAATAATATTCGATGATAAAGAAAAACAATATTTTATTTTTGAGTACCGTTACATGTAATATTCTGGTTGTTGTGTCTAAGAATACACACCGCATTCAAAGCTGGGAAAATATTATTCTAATCAGTGTCTAATAAGTAGTACACTTACTATCATATACAACCTTTCTTTTTGTATAGTTTCCACCATGAACATATTACCAAGGGTATATGTTTATAGATTTAAAGCAGGCATTTGCTCTCAGGCAAACCTAACTTTTGAGGGTTGGGGCAGTAGGTAGCGAACGATACTGTCAGTTTTTGAACTGAGATTGATTGTCTGAGAACACGGACTCATTCCATGTAATCATCGCGGCAGTTGCTGTGGTTCACGTGTATCTGAAAACAATTAAATATTTTTATAAGTCACATTCTTGAAAAAAAATGATTAATTACCATTCAACAGTGGATTATAACTGTAGTCTATGAAACATTTGTACTCACGAAATGTTTCCATGAACGCATTTCCTTGTATGCCATTTCTCCTGGGCTGTCAGGGTAATTGGGGTTGAGTTGACAATGAGCATATAGTGAATAATTGCCAATGACCACTTGGTTATTAACCATGTAATGGATGAAAGCCCACATAGCTCCTGTATAATCTGTTGTAAGCGGGGAGTATATAAATTCCCCAATCAAGGCAATACTAATCATCCTCTTGTTCCATCTACACAGACCATATAATTCAGCTATAATTATCATGGTCGAAACAAAGTTATTCCTAATTGGATACATATTAACAGGCACAATTTGAAATATAACAAAGTTGCTGATAGTCATGTGCTAAAGAAGATCTTTCAATAATCCTACCCAGGTATTGCCTCGCTCACTTTGTTCCATCCACGCCCTTCGTAAATAACACCTCCCCGCCAACCAGGAAGTTATAGGCAATATCATCAAAGGCTACAATGCAAAAATGGCAATATGCTGAATTTTAACAGACTTCACATCGGGCATCAATGGTACTATGTTAAACTGATTTTCATATTTGGGTTGGGTGAGTTAAGTTGCTTAAATCAAATGATATTAAGCTGACGGTTCTTTTATAGGTTGGTTGAGTCATACAATATTAAGCTGCCATACATTAAATGATTTCTCACGTGGTTGCCGCGAATGCATATGGTCATGCTGAACTCGCTTCACGTAATCACAGCAATCACTACATGATCCGATCAGAGCCGTGTGGAATATCACTACATTGGCAACTGGGATATGAAGGTCTTCTACCACATGCGTGGGAGATTCAGCTCCCCAGGCTTGGCGGCCAAGGAATTGCACATGACCCATGCATATCTGAAAGAAGAGAGTTTGCATGTGTTACATTCTTGTCCCCCACATGTGATTAGTGGATAAAATTCAATAAATACAATTCATACATGTTGGCACGATAAGTAATTCATGCTCATAACGAGGTCAAGGAATCTCAAGTTACGCTGACCCCCATGGTGGGGTTCCCCTGTGTAGCGGTATAATTTAGATCATGGTATATAAATCTGGTAGCTATTGCTAACATCAGAAATAGAAATCCTAAAAAATAGTTATGTCGTTTTCCTCATGTCTGAATGGTCACGCTTTTCCCTATCCCCTTTCTATGTGAAAGCCATTGACAACTGGCTTTACATGCTCGCCATCTATTAACATTTTGCCTAAACTGGAACATTGTTGCAACATAAATCGATCGTAATACTTTTAAATAATATCAACGTTTACATTAGCAAATAACACATTTAGAAAGTGCTTTAGGTTTACATAAAAAAAATTATCAAAGAGAAAATCAAGGTTATTCAAATTACTGGTTGGGATATCTTGTATCACCTTGCTGCACGAAGGTCATTCTCGCAGGAATATCACCAAAGGTACGACAAACGCTACACTGATGATAAGAGCCACCAAAATAGGCATGGGAATCACGATTTTCAGCTGTCGGCGGCGCTGAGCATCATTCGTCATAACGCCATGTAACTCTTGCAGCACCTGTTCGCGTACCTGTAGTGCGTACAACTTAGTTTGTAATGGATCCAAGCCCTTGCTATAATAATCAATGATGACATCATGAGGCGTACCTAATGCACTTAATGCCCCAGAAGTGATGCCCCATAATTCTCTGAATTCAGCCCCAGTGCGCTCTGGAAGTGGCAGATGAAACAATCGGTTCCGTACTTCCCTCAGGCGCAATGCGTGGTGCTGCCAACGCGTATTCTTGTCGGTGGGAGGCTTGGTCCAATTGATTTGGTTTTTACCTTTTGTGATATTCCGTATCAAAACAATCCACAACGTCAGGTTAATGTCATCGACTTGATGCTGTAAACTGTTTTGTGGATAGAGAATGCTGAAATGAATATCATTGGTGATTCTTTTCGTTTTCAATACTTGAATCCCGTTTTTCTTGATGGCTAGGATTTGTACCAATGATTTGTCATCTATGATGTTCTTCAAACAGTTTATACGGATCTGGTTGGTACCCTCTTGTAAAATGAGACGAGCCAAACGAGCAAAGTGTGTACTGCCCTCTGTCTCCATAATGAAATCGTGGTTCGTCGTGATCGCGCTCATGATTTGTCTCTGTGTAGTGAGCAGACGGGTGTGCACGCACGTCTGGTCCTCAGCGACGGAAGATCCATGAAGCAAATACAAACACAGCAGATAAAGTACTACGATTGTCATGCGCGTCTGTGGTTCTTGAGTTACGGCTTTGTGGTGCTCGTCATTTCGCGACGTGGATTGTTAAACAAATGTTCAACCACTTGAGAAGGTTAGTTCTACGACATCGAAGATTCTTCCTTTCCCATTTGTGCTTCTCTAGTGTGTCACAATCAACACCACTTTCCGCCATTATGCCGGGTCAAACCTTCTTGGTAGAAGTTGCCGTAATCATCACAGCGCTCTGAGATATATGCTGATGTGACTCAAAACACTTTCCTGTTCTATGAGTATTGGATTGTCTAAAAGAATTCTCGGAAAGTTCTAAACAGTTCATTTTCATATTATTGCGTGTGCTTCACCAAAAGCTCACTTTTCGGCTTTGAAGTACCGCTCTGTCTCTCATTTGTAATGCATACAATGCGATCATAATGGCTAACTGACAGTTATTGATCATAACGTTTAGATACAGTTGTTGACATTTAAATTTGGATTGTGGTGCTTCTATTCTGTGCTAATCTGCTAAAGATGTCAATCAGGTCACAAACTACTATTTAACATTGTGTAAACCTGGCTATTCATGACACGAAATATGGTGGCAGTGATGGGGTAACATTTGCTTCCATTTGACATTATTAGTAGCCAAGGAAGTGGATGTAATTTGAATAGACATTGGTTTATAGTACTGCTCAACAAACAAATTGCGAAGGTTACAGTCGAACTCAATCAGGAGAATTTTAACGACGCGCATTGTGAAAAGGGAGGCATTTTTGGTGCAATTATAAGTCACCTCTTGGGTAAAATTGGTGCAATCGACAACAATAACCATACCCATCGCCGTTCGAGAGTGTAAAATCTCACCAGGTCGGAAGCCCTGATACCGTACCAAATCCGTATTTGACAGATATGACAAAGTTGACAGATATGACAAAACTAATTCACTTTGAAAGTAACAGAACCGACTGATTTGCGTTCACATATATCAGTTGAACCCATGGGCTTCGATTTTGCATTGACCTTCAGAGGTTAAACTGTAGCCAACATTTGATAATAACATACTAAATCTTCCAATGAGCAAGTACTATACCAGCTTTGATGCGAGCCTATGTAAGGCTAGCCGCGCACGACGGTAATATAAATATATACAATACGTGCACGGCTAAGGTAAGGCTAGCGAAAAACTGATGATATTCGCCATTGCTTTAGAACCGAAACTGAAGAAAGATAAATACACATTCCTGCAGCGCAAGCTTACCTTGCTACTTGTTACATTGTGTTTCCTATCTTTCATGGACACTGACGAACTACCACAGAATAGTTGCGCCATTATCTACGCCACCGCTTCTATGCAGTGATGCGTACAGGGAGGGTTGTGTGGGATGGTTAATTAAGTGCCGGGTAAGTGACCCAACTCCACCCAGAATCTGCTCCTGTGTCGCGATGCCTGTATTAAGAACTTCTAGCCACACTAAGAGGGCTCACCCCCATATGCTCATGCTGTGAGTATTTCCAGTGCGCCAAACATCATGATGGACTACCAGAACATCAACAAAAGCTTGCTTATGTTTGAAGTAAGTGACCAAACACATGTGGCGTGTCAATGTATTATGTCAGGAGCAAGCTCTCTTAGCATAGATATAAGCTCCTTGACTGTAGTCCCTTTGTCCAGCAGCGCTGTTTGTAGCTGTTGCTTCTTTTGTAAGCTGTTATATGCTCAATTTTGGTTGGTTCTCAGGCAACACAAGACGACACCAGGATACAGGGCTGTCACAAATTATCCTTCAGTCATGTGTTTCTTTAGCGGGTAGCAGAGACTTAATGCGATAGAACCTGCCTGATACCCGCAGTCCAGTATAATTGTTGTTACTCTTTTTACATAGTGTGAGATAACACCATGTGATTTCCTTGCATGACGTTTAATTATATAATGAACGTGGAATAAAGGTATAGCTCTTCACTTCGTGTGTTTGTCGTTTTATCAAAGATCTTTTAGCAACGCCTAGAGGGATCACTCCGACTAGCTGTGCGGTGATCATGAAAATAAGTTAAAATCACACCCGTCATCAGGTAACGCTACCATGAAATTAACAAAAGCTCATGGGACTGTTGATCCAATGCCCCATGGCACGGTGACTGTTAAAGATATTGAGATTTCTGATTGGTCGAGGCGACCACGGCCCCGAATTAATCAGAGAATTCCATGGGGCTTTAACAGAGCATCGCGCTGCTCACAGGTGGCGTGATCACCTATTTTCTCGGGCGTAGGCGCGAGTGAACCCTTTTAGCGTTGCTATAAGCTCTTTGGTTTGCTCTGTGATTCACGGCACTTTGTTGGTTGCTTATAATGATCATCATATGGGAGGAAACATGTATCGATACCGAGACGGATAACGGAACTCCATGGTTCCCTGAGAACAAAGCTTCAAAACGTCAATGTGCTCCAAAGATTCAACAAATAGGCACTGATTAATTATCAGAATAGCCTTTTCATTGATGATAACAACGCACTGTATGCGATGAGCAGATGATGGTGTAGTTTCCAAGATACAAATATTGATAAAATGGAAGAAAATCAGAAAATTGACAACCATCATTTCTTGAAAGACGACCACAAAAACAACCACCCAAATATGGAAGTTGTGTTCGTATCGAATAGGCTGTGGGAGAGGGATCAAAGTTCTGTATCCCCCTGATATTTGTGTTTTGAGTAATAAAAAACGAAGATGAGAATGTCAAGAATATCTGAACATTTGATTAACTTGAATGATGTCTATAAGCACGACTCCTTCGCTGATGCACTCCTTCAACGATTTATATATGCATCTATTACTGTAAGGAGCGCTCAAGGTTAACACTAGCAGACTTTCAATGATACGAGCCCTTGTGAAATTTCTTAAGGCAGCATGGGGGTAAAAGTATCGTTTTTGAATCTATTTGATGAATATTCTGTACCGTTTGTTGACTGAGTTATCAGAAAAGGTGAGTGTGTTTTTGATATTGAGAGGTTATCCCCCAAAGTCAATAATATTCGATGATGAAGAAAATCTTTCTTTTTTGTTGTTGAGTACCTTAACATGTGATATTCTGGTTGTTGTGTTTACGAATACACAACGCATTTAAAGCTGGAAAAATTTAATAATAAGCAGCGTCCAAAATAGTTTACAAAAACATATTATACTTGCCAGTAGTTCCCATACAATCATATATTACCTCTCATTTTGTATAGTTTCCTTCGTAAATATATTACCAAGGGGATATGTATATAGATTTGAAGCAGGCATTTTCTCTCAGCCAAAAGTAACATTTGAGGGTTGGGCAGTAGGTAGCGCACTGAGGCACGATACTGCCAGTATGTGAGCAGGGATTGATTGTCTGAGAATACGGACTCATTCCAAGTTATCACCACGACAGTAGCTGTGGTTCACGTGCATCTGAAAACAATCAATTATTTCAATAAGTCACATTCTGGGAAAAGAGATTAATTACCATTCAAAAGTTGATTATAACCACCGTCTTAGTAGCATTTGGACTCACGAAATGATTCCATGAACGTATTTCCTTGTATGCCATTTCTCCTGGGCTGTCAGGGAACTTGGGGTTAAGTTGGCAATGCGCATATAATGAATAATTGCCAATGACCGTTTGGTTTTCAACCAAGTAATCGATGAAAAAAACGCACAGCTACGGTAGAAATAGGTGTTGGTGGGAGGAATATAAAGTCTCCAATAAAGGCAATACTAATCATCCTCTTGTTCCATCTACACAGATCATACAATGCAGCTATAACTATCATGGTCAAAAGAAAGTTATTCCTAATTGGACACATATATACATGTACAATTTGGAATACAACAAAGTTAATGCTAGTCACGTGTTGAAGAATTTCCTTTCAATAATCCTACCCAGGTATTGCCGCGCTCACTTTGTTCCATCCACGTCCTTCATAAATGACACCATCCCCGCCAACCAGGAAGTTATAGGCGATATCATCAAAGGCTGCAATACAAAAATGGCAATATGCTGAATTATAACAGACCTCACATCAGGCATCATTGTGACCATGTTAAACTGATTGTTTTTCATATTTGGATTGGGTCTGTTTAGTTGCTTAAACCAAGTAATATTAAGCTGAGGGTCCTTGGTTGAGTCATACAATATTAAGCTGATGGCCTTTAAAAGGTTGGTTGAGTCATACAATATTAAGCTGATGGCCTTTAAAAGGTTGTTTGCGTCTTATGGCCTTCTTTAAGTTGCCATACATTAAATGATTTCTCACGTGGTTGCCGCGAATGCATATGGTAATGCTGAACTCGCTTCACGTAATCACAGCAAGTGCTCACGTCACTACATGAACCGATCTGACTCGTGTGTAATATCACTACATTTGCCACTGGAGTTTGAAGTTCTTCCAGCGCTTTCGTGGGAGATTCAGCTCCCCAGCCTTTGCGGTCTAGGAATTGCACCTCACCCATAACTAAAAGAAAAGAGTTTACACGTGTTACATTCTTGTCCCCCACATGTGATTAGTGGACAAAATTAAATACATACAACTTATACTAGGTGGCACGACAAGTACTTGATGTTCATTTCAACGTCAAGGAATCCTACGTTATGCTTACCACTGAAGTGGGGGTTCATCTATGTGATTGTAAAATTTGGTTCGTGGTGCATGAATCTGGTAGCTATTGCTACATCAGAATGTTGAGAGTCTTGAAATAGCTATGTTACTTAAATTACCTGTTCTGAGGTCTTGTATCGCCTTGCTGCACGAAGGTTGGGCTCTCAGGAATATCACCAAAGGTACGACAAACGCTACACTGATGATAAGAGCCACCAAAATAGCCAAGGGAATCACGATTTTCAGTTGTCGTCGGCGCTGAGCATCATTCGTCATAACGCCATATAACTCTTGCAGCACCTGTTCGCGTACCTGTAGTGCGTACAAATTGGTCTGTAATGGATCCAAGTCCTTGTTATAATAATCAACGATGACTTCATGAGGCGTACCTAATGCACTTAATGCCCCCGAAGTGATGTCCCATAATTCTCTGAATTCAGCCCGAGTGAGCTCTGGAAGTGGCAGATGAAACAATCGGTTCCGTACTTCCCTCAGGCGCAATGCGTGGTGCTGCCAACGCGTATTCTTGGCGGTGGGAGACTTCGTCCAATTGATTTGGTTTTTACCTTTTGTGATATTCCGTATCAAAACAATCCACAACGTCAGGTCAATGTTATCCACCTTGGGCTGTAAACTGTTTTGTGGATAGAGAATGCTGAAATGAATATCATTGATGATTCTCCTTCGTTTTCAATACTTGAATCTCGTTTTTCTTGATGGCTAGGATTTGTGCCAATGATTTGTCATCTATGATGTTCTTCAAACAGTTTATACGGATCTGGTTGGTACCCTCTTGTAAAATGAGACGAGCCAAACGAGCGAAGTGTGTACTGCCCTCTGTCTCCATAATGAAATCGTGGTTCGTCGTGATCGCGCTCATGATTTGTCTCTGTGTAGTGAGCAGACGGGTAGAAGTTGCCGTAATCATCACAGCGCTCTGAGATATATGCTGATGTGACTCAAAACACTTTCCTGTTCTATGAGTATTGGATTGTCTAAAAGAATTCTCGGAAAGTTCTAAACAGTTCATTTTCATATTATTGCGTGTGCTTCACCAAAAGCTCACTTTTCGGCTTTGAAGTACCGCTCTGTCTCTCATTTGTAATGCATACAATGCGATCATAATGGCTAACTGACAGTTATTGATCATAACGTTTAGATACAGTTGTTGACATTTAAATTTGGATTGTGGTGCTTCTATTCTGTGCTAATCTGCTAAAGATGTCAATCAGGTCACAAACTACTATTTAACATTGTGTAAACCTGGCTATTCATGACACGAAATATGGTGGCAGTGATGGGGTAACATTTGCTTCCATTTGACATTATTAGTAGCCAAGGAAGTGGATGTAATTTGAATAGACATTGGTTTATAGTACTGCTCAACAAACAAATTGCGAAGGTTACAGTCGAACTCAATCAGGAGAATTTTAACGACGCGCATTGTGAAAAGGGAGGCATTTTTGGTGCAATTATAAGTCACCTCTTGGGTAAAATTGGTGCAATCGACAACAATAACCATACCCATCGCCGTTCGAGAGTGTAAAATCTCACCAGGTCGGAAGCCCTGATACCGTACCAAATCCGTATTTGACAGATATGACAAAGTTGACAGATATGACAAAACTAATTCACTTTGAAAGTAACAGAACCGACTGATTTGCGTTCACATATATCAGTTGAACCCATGGGCTTCGATTTTGCATTGACCTTCAGAGGTTAAACTGTAGCCAACATTTGATAATAACATACTAAATCTTCCAATGAGCAAGTACTATACCAGCTTTGATGCGAGCCTATGTAAGGCTAGCCGCGCACGACGGTAATATAAATATATACAATACGTGCACGGCTAAGGTAAGGCTAGCGAAAAAACTGATGATATTCGCCATTGCTTCAGAACCCGAAACTGAAGAAAGATAAATACACATTCCTGCAGCGCAAGCTTACCTTGCTACTTGTTACATTGTGTTTCCTATCTTTCATGGACACTGACGAACTACCACAGAATAGTTGCGCCATTATCTACGCCACCGCTTCTATGCAGTGATGCGTACAGGGAGGGTTGTGTGGGATGGTTAATTAAGTGCCGGGTAAGTGACCCAACTCCACCCAGAATCTGCTCCTGTGTCGCGATGCCTGTATTAAGAACTTCTAGCCACACTAAGAGGGCTCACCCCCATATGCTCATGCTGTGAGTATTTCCAGTGCGCCAAACATCATGATGGACTACCAGAACATCAACAAAAGCTTGCTTATGTTTGAAGTAAGTGACCAAACACATGTGGCGTGTCAATGTATTATGTCAGGAGCAAGCTCTCTTAGCATAGATATAAGCTCCTTGACTGTAGTCCCTTTGTCCAGCAGCGCTGTTTGTAGCTGTTGCTTCTTTTGTAAGCTGTTATATGCTCAATTTTGGTTGGTTCTCAGACAACACAAGGAGACACCAGGATACAGGGCTGTCACAAATTATCCTTCAGTCATGTGTTTCTTTAGCGGGTAGCAGAGACTTAATGCGATAGAACCTGCCTGATACCCGCAGTCCAGTATAATTATTGTTACTCTTTTTACATAGTGTGAGATAACACCATGTGATTTCCTTGCATGACGTTTAATTATATAATGAACGTGGAATAAAGGTATAGCTCTTCACTTCGTGTGTTTGTCGTTTTATCAAAGATCTTTTAGCAACGCCTAGAGGGATCACTCCGACTAGCTGTGCGGTGATCATGAAAATAAGTTAAAATCACACCCGTCATCAGGTAACGCTACCATGAAATTAACAAAAGCTCATGGGACTGTTGATCCAATGCCCCATGGCACGGTGACTGTTAAAGATATTGAGATTTCTGATTGGTCGAGGCGACCACGGCCCCGAATTAATCAGAGAATTCCATGGGGCTTTAACAGAGCATCGCGCTGCTCACAGGTGGCGTGATCACCTATTTTCTCGGGCGTAGGCGCGAGTGAACCCTTTTAGCGTTGCTATAAGCTCTTTGGTTTGCTCTGTGATTCACGGCACTTTGTTGGTTGCTTATAATGATCATCATATGGGAGGAAACATGTATCGATACCGAGACGGATAACGGAACTCCATGGTTCCCTGAGAACAAAGCTTCAAAACGTCAATGTGCTCCAAAGATTCAACAAATAGGCACTGATTAATTATCAGAATAGCCTTTTCATTGATGATAACAACGCACTGTATGCGATGAGCAGATGATGGTGTAGTTTCCAAGATACAAATATTGATAAAATGGAAGAAAATCAGAAAATTGACAACCATCATTTCTTGAAAGACGACCACAAAAACAACCACCCAAATATGGAAGTTGTGTTCGTATCGAATAGGCTGTGGGAGAGGGATCAAAGTTCTGTATCCCCCTGATATTTGTGTTTTGAGTAATAAAAAACGAAGATGAGAATGTCAAGAATATCTGAACATTTGATTAACTTGAATGATGTCTATAAGCACGACTCCTTCGCTGATGCACTCCTTCAACGATTTATATATGCATCTATTACTGTAAGGAGCGCTCAAGGTTAACACTAGCAGACTTTCAATGATACGAGCCCTTGTGAAATTTCTTAAGGCAGCATGGGGGTAAAAGTATCGTTTTTGAATCTATTTGATGAATATTCTGTACCGTTTGTTGACTGAGTTATCAGAAAAGGTGAGTGTGTTTTGATATTGAGAGGTTATCCCCCAAAGTCAATAATATTCGATGACGAAGAAAATCTTTCTTTTTTGTTGTTGAGTACCTAAACATGTGATATTCTGGTTGTTGTGTTTACGAATACACAACGCATTTAAAGCTGGAAAAATTTAATAATAAGCAGCGTCCAAAATAGTTTACAAAAACATATTATACTTGCCAGTAGTTCCCATACAATCATATATTACATCTCATTTTGTATAGTTTCCTTCGTAAATATATTACCAAGGGGATATGTATATAGATTTGAAGCAGGCATTTTCTCTCAGCCAAAAGTAACATTTGAGGGTTGGGCAGTAGGTAGCGCACTGAGGCACGATACTGCCAGTATGTGAGCAGGGATTGATTGTCTGAGAATACGGACTCATTCCAAGTTATCACCACGACAGTAGCTGTGGTTCACGTGCATCTGAAAACAATCAATTATTTCAATAAGTCACATTCTGGGAAAAGAGATTAATTACCATTCAAAAGTTGATTATAACCACCGTCTTAGTAGCATTTGGACTCACGAAATGATTCCATGAACGTATTTCCTTGTATGCCATTTCTCCTGGGCTGTCAGGGAACTTGGGGTTAAGTTGGCAATGCGCATATAATGAATAATTGCCAATGACCGTTTGGTTTTCAACCAAGTAATCGATGAAAAACCGCACAGCTACGGTAGAAATAGGTGTTGGTGGGAGGAATATAAAGTCTCCAATAAAGGCAATACTAATCATCCTCTTGTTCCATCTACACAGATCATACAATGCAGCTATAACTATCATGGTCAAAAGAAAGTTATTCCTAATTGGACACATATATACATGTACAATTTGGAATACAACAAAGTTAATGCTAGTCACGTGTTGAAGAATTTCCTTTCAATAATCCTACCCAGGTATTGCCGCGCTCACTTTGTTCCATCCACGTCCTTCATAAATGACACCATCCCCGCCAACCAGGAAGTTATAGGCGATATCATCAAAGGCTGCAATACAAAAATGGCAATATGCTGAATTATAACAGACCTCACATCAGGCATCATTGTGACCATGTTAAACTGATTGTTTTTTCATATTTGGATTGGGTCTGTTTAGTTGCTTAAACCAAGTAATATTAAGCTGAGGGTCCTTGGTTGAGTCATACAATATTAAGCTGATGGCCTTTAAAAGGTTGGTTGAGTCATACAATATTAAGCTGATGGCCTTTAAAAGGTTGTTTGCGTCTTATGGCCTTCTTTAAGTTGCCATACATTAAATGATTTCTCACGTGGTTGCCGCGAATGCATATGGTAATGCTGAACTCTCTTCACGTAATCACAGCAAGTGCTCACGTCACTACATGAACCGATCTGACTCGTGTGTAATATCACTACATTTGCCACTGGAGTTTGAAGTTCTTCCAGCGCTTTCGTGGGAGATTCAGCTCCCCAGCCTTTGCGGTCTAGGAATTGCACCTCACCCATAACTAAAAGAAAAGAGTTTACACGTGTTACATTCTTGTCCCCCACATGTGATTAGTGGACAAAATTAAATACATACAACTTATACTAGGTGGCACGACAAGTATTTGATGTTCATTTCAACGTCAAGGAATCCTACGTTATGCTTACCACTGAAGTGGGGGTTCATCTATGTGATTGTAAAATTTGGTTCGTGGTGCATGAATCTGGTAGCTATTGCTACATCAGAATGTTGAGAGTCTTGAAATAGCTATGTTACTTAAATTACCTGTTCTGAGGTCTTGTATCGCCTTGCTGCACGAAGGTTGGGCTCTCAGGAATATCACCAAAGGTACGACAAACGCTACACACTGATGATAAGAGCCACCAAAATAGCCAAGGGAATCACGATTTTCAGTTGTCGTCGGCGCTGAGCATCATTCGTCATAACGCCATATAACTCTTGCAGCACCTGTTCGCGTACCTGTAGTGCGTACAAATTGGTCTGTAATGGATCCAAGTCCTTGTTATAATAATCAACGATGACTTCATGAGGCGTACCTAATGCACTTAATGCCCCCGAAGTGATGTCCCATAATTCTCTGAATTCAGCCCGAGTGAGCTCTGGAAGTGGCAGATGAAACAATCGGTTCCGTACTTCCCTCAGGCGCAATGCGTGGTGCTGCCAACGCGTATTCTTGGCGGTGGGAGACTTCGTCCAATTGATTTGGTTTTTACCTTTTGTGATATTCCGTATCAAAACAATCCACAACGTCAGGTCAATGTTATCCACCTTGGGCTCTAAACAGTTTTGTGGATAGAGAATGCTGAAATGAATATCATTGATGATTCCTTTCGTTTTCAATACTTGAATCTCGTTTTTCTTGATGGCTAGGATTTGTGCCAATGATTTGTCATCTATGATGTTCTTCAAACAGTTTATACGGATCTGGTTGGTACCCTCTTGTAAAATGAGACGAGCCAAACGAGCGAAGTGTGTACTGCCCTCTGTCTCCATAATGAAATCGTGGTTCGTCGTGATCACGCTCATGATTTGTCTCTGAGTAGTGAGCAGACGGGTGTGCACGCACGTTTGGTCCTCGGAGACATAAGAACCATGAAACAAATACAAACAGAGCAGATAGAGTAGGCCTACTACGATTGTCAGTTCAGGTTGGACGTATCAAAACAGGTGACTGACACTTCGGTTAATGCATATGCAAATACGAGAAACTTACACCATGCTTTCGATATCACCTTTTGTAGTACAGCTTCGTCATCAGGAAAAACCCGGCAAAAAATCTCTGCACATGCGCGTCAGTGGTTCTTGAGTTACGGATTCGTGGTATCGTTATTTTGTGCCGTGGATTGTAACACAAGTATTCAACCACTTTGAGAAATATATATGTAAATATGCTAGTATTCAGTGCTTATGGATGCGTTAAGAATGATACATGAACTGCGAAAATATCAATCTGTTGACAAATCGAAGCACTGAAAGCGCTGGTGGACGGTGCCGTGTCATCCCGCGCTGCGCAGTAATATATTCGATGTTTTGAATTTGTAGAAATATCTTTTTACACACTTCCTTTAAACAAAAGCATACACACGCATTTTCTTTTTGTTTTGGTAACACGCACATAAAGTTTTCAGAAGGGAATCTTTTATTTGGTTCAGTTTTTCGTATGGCGACCAGATCTATTTCCTGTTAGGTAATTTGGTTTGTAGAGAGTGTAACCACTCAAGCGGAACGGCGGTTTGCGCATGAATACTTTATCGTGCTATTGAGTCTTTAATAGCAAATAATTAGCCCCTTCCCCTCTCGCGTTATCGCCCTCTGGTGCTCTCTCTGTTCAATTCGCCTTATGCACGAATCGTGAGGCGGCGCTCAGAACGAGGCTGTGTTATAATACTATTCTGGCTCATACGTTCTTAAAAAAGCCCCCCCCTAATTTATCAGCACGAGAGCCCGGGTTACATCACACCACTCTTTGGCAGGGGTGTAACCCTGATTGTAGCAATCCTCACAGCAAGTGAGTTCACCCTTCAAGTGGACTCGTCGTGTCACGTGGGGATTGTTTTAGCCTGGCCTATCGCGGGACCCATTATAAGGAGTCCAGATGGTTTAGTCATGGAGAGCCGGTCCCAGTGGCTTGGTGGTTTACTGCCTCGCCTTTCGACCCACAGGCTGTGGGTTCGACTCCAAGGTGTGACAACCTGACTGGTTACTCGTGACTCGGATGATCACGTACAAATGGCGGTCCCATCTCTGAAAAGGGATGTAAAAGATCCTCTGAGGACGACGTGCTCCCTGGCAGTGACCACCCTCAGAGTTACACACTCACTGCTAGTCGTACATAGCCTAGTTGCTAAACACGACTATAATTCGATGCACACACACACACACATAGTCATGGAGATCATCTTGTCAGAGAAACGATTCGGACCGCGAGATTCCAGGGAGTTTCATTGTTGAAATTAAATAAACCAAATAAGCAACTCTATTCCAGGACAGGCGTTAATTTCCTCTTATTAGTCCCCTCTCCAGCAACTACAGGCAGTAAGTAACAGTACTATAACGAAGAGCGTACACAAGCAAGAAAAGCTTAGAAATTCTAGCTGTACAGCTGCCCCTCGTCTCAACGCCGCGTATTGACCTCCTTGAACTTTAGCGCAAAGTGTCAAAGACCATGGCCGAGAAAATCAGTGAAGTGTGGCATAAGTGCCTTTCAAATTTATCTGTGTTCACCTGCGCTATGCTTGAGAACCATATCGCAAAGAAGAAAGTTGTGAAGGTGAAATCAGACAGAGGCTATAGGTTCTTTTTGGAGGCATATGTCCACCAGTTTGAATGTAAGTTTGATCACCATTCCGCCCTTTAGGGGCACTTATTTGCTAAATGTTTAACATAGCAGTGACAGCTGGGGCGTGTTGTGTAGGAGATCAGTTGTGAGTTATTGTCGTGGGGCTGGTAGTTTATGGCAAATCATACGAAGAGCTATGGAATATCACCACCAACAATCCGATTAAGATTTAAAACTTCCATGTCTTGGAAAATGATCATTAGCCTTAACAGTTCAGATTAACTATTTCTCATTGTTATTCTACCTATTGCTGCAATTACTGAGTTGTTTTATTTTTTAGTGTGTGAAAAGGAAGACAGTTTGT
The DNA here is from genome assembly GCA_034190875.2 of Urechis unicinctus. NCBI lineage: Eukaryota > Metazoa > Annelida > Polychaeta > Xenopneusta > Urechidae > Urechis > Urechis unicinctus. Next base: position 23,051,382 of record CM067342.1, read on the forward strand.
GGTCTGTTAGAAGCAAATGCTTCAATTCCCAAAAGAAGAATAGCAATCCCCATTCAATCCTGGTGAGTACTGGTGATGTTATATCTTTTTATATAAGTACATTGTCATTCATCCATACATAAATTTGAATAATTATCTGATTCGTATGCAGGTACATTTCAAGAACACTAAGATAGTAACTCTTGCTCTTGTGCTGCTGTATGGGATTGTGCCACCATTCCATAGCTGTATTGTACCAGCTACAGCATTTCCAGAACCTGTCTCTCCTATTATATCTCAAACTTCACTGCCACAGGTACTGGTAACTTGTGTCATTGCTAATAAGTTTTGAAGGCCTCATGTATATACCAGTATAAATGATCTAATTGCCTTTTTCGTTGGTGTATAATTAATTATTAGTTTGGTAAAATGTTTTGACTTTTGATATGTTACAGAAGTGGCATATCCCACCTAGAACAGATGGCCTTGCTCCCAAACCTGCATCTAGTTTAAGGGTGCAAAAAAGTAAAAAATCTGAACATGGATGTAAAAAAAAGAGAAGGGTTGAAGAAGGTGTCGCTTCCACACTATTCAACGCTGTCCAAGAACCTTTGAAAAGCATCCGTTTAGACAAGATTCTTGGGCCAGTGATGGATCAGATGACTCCCAAACCGTAGTATTCTCAACTTTGGTCACAGACACCTGACAATCTGACAATGACTGACACAGTGTTTGGAGAGATTCCCACAGGTTCTTTGCTGTCATACCAGCTTACAGACCACAATTCCGCTGTTAACGAGGATGTCATCAACATTGCTGGAGTGGCTCATCCAGCCGATTTTGAACATCCACCTTTGAATATGGCAGTGCACTTCCCTCTCATTCATACACAGCACTACATTTAACATGGAAATATGCCAATGCATATGAATTGCAAACAAGGGATCAGAGTTCTAACACAAAGTGGCATCACCTGCGTGATCAACGTTTAACAACCTCTAAATTTAAGAGAATATGTTGCCAGAGAGGAGACTTTGATTACCTGGCTATGAATCTCAAGTCGCATAACATTCAAACAAAGCAGATGTTGAGAGGGTTGCAGGAAGAACCCATAGCAGCCAAGCTGTATGCGGATACATATGGCAGAAATAATTACTGCGTGGGATTTGTGATAAATCCTTCGGCCTATCACCTTGGTTGTTCGCCAGACAGACGCAGTTATGACCCGGATGCAAACCCACAACATGACCTGCTTGAAATCAAGTGCCCTGCATCAGAATCAATATCTGAATGCAAATACCTGACCTTAACCTCCCTGGGATTGTTACAATTGAAGAAAACCCATGAATAGTACTATCAAGTGATGGGCTTGATGGGTATCACCGGCTCAAAATGGCGCGACTTCTTTGTGAAAGCAAGACAAGACTTCCACACAGAAAGAATATATTACGATGAGGAGTTCTTTCTGAAGATGAAAAAAAAATTGGACAATTTTTAATTTGCACACCTCTTGCCAATGTATGCCTGTTAAGTTAGTGTTGCCGTTAGATTAGGATAGATGTGCACAATGTTTAATTTGGTTCAATCATAATGGCTTTGGATTACATAAAATCATTTCAATATTACACAGCATGTCGCATCAATATACCTTTTAAATATGTTATTGCATACATGCATAAAAAACAGCTGGAAAATGCAAATTTATAAATCTTTGAAATCTCCAGCAGGAAATAAAAACAATTTTGTGTCATCAATTCATTTATTTTTCTTTTATCAAGGGTTAGTAAACAGCAAACTGCCCGCAACTGGTTTACTGTGCCAGCTAGATTCAGTGGCAAGACAGAATCAAATAATTGGTATTCCCTAAATCTACGTATGGCACGTTCAACATGAACTCTCAAGTTAGCAATCAACTGAGTCTCACTGTTTTCTGTAGATTTGAATTGCCCTTTGTCCGCAAGAAAATGTGGAATGACGAGTTTGCATCCCTTTTCAGCTAACATATCTTCAATGAGAAAACCTTTATCAGCCATGACTTCATCACCAGCCTCCAAAAGCCCTAAGATACCAGACACCCTGGTGATGTGTTTATCTGATATACTGCCAGAATACAGAGTGCTGACAAAGGACACAGCACCTGCAGGTGTTATACCCACCAAACCTTTGAGGGTAGTTGTTCCCTTGTAGTGAGAATACATCTCTGAGTTCAATATAAGGCTTGAGGGTGACTGCACTTTTAATTCTGTGCAATCAAGAATAACCCGCACACCAGGGAAGTGTGTCTGAAATGACTGTGGCATATGCTGCTCAATCTGATCTTTTGTTGGCCACAGTGGTTGGGCACCCAAAATGCAATAAAGAAAGTTTGTCCAAGAAACGGTGTTTCTGCTGACAGTCGATTGGCTGACACAAAACTTATCAGCCAAATCTTGGTCAAGGGATCCAAGTCGAATCTTGTGCAGAAACATGAAAAATTGATCAATTAATATCAACCTATTGCTGAAACTTTGGTAAGTCTTTTTTGATCTTTGTGATTGAAGTCTCTGGTGTTGAGTCCACTTAATCATTTCCGCTGCATTCGGGTGTATTCCATCAAAGAAAGATTTGAGTGTGTCATAGTTGGGGAAACCAGTATAAAACTTTATCATGACGGAGTCATTTGAAAATCTCTGCAAACCAAACTGCTCCAACTTGTGTTTTGTGACTTGAGCTTGCAGTTCCTCAATGTGCTTTTGTGCAGCTCTGGGCTGTTCTTCAGTGGAGGAGGGAGGGCAATGGTAGTCATGGTAATCTACTGGGCTGACAGAAGCAGGTTCTGAGGAGCTGAAAAAAGATCATGCATATATTCAAACAGCAAACAAATACTAACAAGCATATAATCTAATAAACATTATGCAAGTTTACTTATACAGTCTGTCAATGTCCCTCTTAAACGTTTGTTAAGTATTAACGCCTATCATTTTGCATCCCCTCGCCCTTCCTTTCTTCTTCTCTCTCCTTCTTCTCCTTCCTTGGCCGGTCTTCCTTGGCGGCCTTCCAGGCCATCTTCCATTTATCTTCCTCGCTTTTGCATATTCATACGTAATCTGTTTCGATATTGCTTGTTTACCCTGCTAGTGTTCTTAATGTTGTTATGCCACTTAATGTTTGCCCCAGCTCTGTGCAACGGGGTTCTTGGACTTCCTTAAGCCCAATAAAGCGTGTGTATGCACCGGCCTTCCTTTCAGTTTCCTTGGGAGGATTGGGCATAATTATCATATTTAGCCTGTATCATCGACCAGCATTTATCAAAATATGCTAAATTGATGAATTTTTACTATATTTTATCATTTTAATTAGAATTTTGAAGGGTATTCAATTTGCCATGTGTATTTAAGTATTGAAAACTGCACTATTTACTTCAATGCAGAAAGCTGTATTGCTGTAGTTTGGTTTGTAGATTTGAAATCAGTTGTGCATACTTAGGACAGTGCCCCTTGGGGTGCACCGTCCAAAAATGGGATATTTCCATATTGAAAATTGCGCAAACAATCGCAAGTGAGCTTTCTGCATAAAGTATTTATTGTAAGTCAAATATACGTGGTCGTGATTGGATCAAAACCTCGTCTTGTTTCATTTCTCTATTGCGACATACGATTGGACTGTATTTATAGCCTGCTAAAGGAATAAATGTCCACGAAGACGGCAGTTAAGGTTATTGTACAGACATTTTCTTTAGCAAGCGTGTGCGAGTGATATACCTGGCAGAGATCCGATAGATTTGTCCTATCGTCGAAATTCAGTACATATCTCAATGTCATTTTGCCATGAATCCTTTAATTTTTTAACTTTTAAGAGCCTGGGCGAAAATCAACTGCAAGTGAATTGAATTTCTTATATCCAAGGAATCCTTTTTAGAAAAAAATTATTCAAAGATATTAATGCCCACCCTATCAGTGATGTCAGCTCTTGAAACGCCAACAACAATTGCAGAAAAAGGAAAAAGTGCCTGACAAATGCACTGAGTCCAGATAAGCAATTGTACATGGGATATAGCGTGAGATTATTTATCATTTCATTTTACGGCTTATAATATTCCAAAATTGATTCCGATTTTTAAATATATACCTTTAAAATATTTTCTGACTGTGTGACGAACGAGATTTAATTCAGTATTTTGATCAGATAATCAATTTTGACTACACGTGGCTGGTTTGACATACCGCGGACATTTAACGCCACCCACACAGGCTCGTTGGTTGCTCAGACGAATCCTACTTTTTTTATTATTCAAGTATTATCTTGCGATCGTTTTTACTTGAAGACTTGCATACAGCGCCTAGGCGAATTGCGCGGCCTTGACACCCGCAAAGAGGGTCAACCGGAAATCAGTGGACTACAAGCTGTGACTTTGCCCCACGATAGTCTATAACTAATATTACATCTCTGCTTTGCCTGTGTGACTTGGTTCACCGACTGCAATACAGCGCGCCGTGTTATCGCGCCAATATTGTTCGTCGTGTCTTTGAATTTTCATGCTTCGTCTTTCGGTTGCAAACCTCTTTAAAAGTCTTGAAATCAGTCAATGACCGTATTTCCTTCCATCCTTAAGACTAACGATGTATTAAGGAACGCCCACTAGACTATATTATTGGCGACAACGTGTTATGCTCTTTGTGTGGGATGGAACACATATCTTCATTATTTTCTTTTGATCTTTCTCTCTCAAGGCTTGAGTCCCGACAGCCTCACATCTCATCCGCACCACGATATCTCGCTGCTGTCCAGCTAATCCCATTTAAAAGAGATACATCAAAACACATCCATTCAATCAGAGGATACGACAAATCGACTCGGCTGATGATGGCATCTCAACAACAGATTAGTTCCATCCGACCGGATGACATGCACATAAAACGTACAAGGACGACCATACATGACCGGATGAGACATACAATAAAGAAAACATCAAAGTACAATGATGGCCTGTATGGCCGAATAAGATATAAGATATTTGTTACCCAATTCAATAAGGGCATATAATATAACTGATCTATAATGTGAGTGACTATCATAAAATATGAATAATATGTACATCAGTTCATTGCTGAGGTGATTGATCTCAGGCATAAATACCCAAGCTGCAGAATTGCTGAGGTCCTTGCAGAGGAAAGGAATGTCCCACCACCTATTGCCTCCCAGTACAAAAAAAACCTGAAAAGGATCTTCTCGTAGGTGCTCACAGGTGTCGATTCAACATGACCAAGAAATCCTCTTCAGCTCCATTGTAGATAACTTGTGCAGTTGACACCCGGTCAGAGAAGGATTCACTAATAGCTGTTACCAAACAGACTGGCAGCACTTTCCTGTTTCTTTTGCCCAGTCTGTGCCATATACAGAATGTAAACCGGCGGTAGGCTAGAAACAATATATCGATTAGTTGTGTATGGTTTTGTAATAAGTTAAAAAAAACAATTGTCACCTGTCAACCATTCCCTCACTTTGTAATTTTATTGTAAACTCTGCTCCTGTATTTCATGTTATTGGTGTTGTTATTTATTCATGGCTGTGTGAAATATATTGTAGTTCATCAATGTGAACGCTGAATATATTACACAGCGGGATTGATCTTACCTCAGCAATAAATTATATGATTGTTCAACCTCAAATTGTCCTTTTTGGTAACAATAGTGGATAACTTATCTCAAAAGGTCCATCCATCTGAATAAATTCCAATTTGGACGCTTCCAGCACATATTTGTTAAGGCTGTTTGCTAGCTTCGTGGTGTATGGCCATTCCTCCGTTATAGCCACCACTCTCTCTAAACTTCTGTAGATGACTCTCTCTGGCTGTGTTGATTGGGATGCGGTGCTGACAGCTACATCTAAGTTAGAAATACTTGATATACTGCATGCAAAATTCTGTCCACAATATTAAATGTGCTGAGGGTACAATGACAAAGCCACATTTACCAGCCAAGTATAATTTGTTGTAGTAGTTAGGTCTGTCAACATACCATCTCAACTTACAGAATATGTAAATGTATAAGGTAACTTATACAAACGATTATTTTTTACCAGTTAACATAGTTCAATAAAGTTTGGGAAGAACATTCTATACTGACCATTCGTCCAGATCTTTTGTGGATACTGCATCCGAAGCGGATTCTGAGCCAGAGATACGGTTTCATTTTCCGAGTTAGCCCTACATGACGTCCGAGTAGATTACCTTCCACTGGGGCTATTTCCGCGTCTGACATGGATGATTCAACTCCCACCCTTATTGGTTCAAATAGAAAGCCATGGACATAATTTGCCCCAGTGTCATGTAATGGGGCCTCGTAATCTTCATCAGAAGACAACATGTCTTAATTCATGTAAATACAGTGTAATCTTAAAACCAAACAAATCGCTTTCACTTCGCTCGCACGCCAGTGCAATGAATTACGGGCCCGTTGGTTAATGAGTTATTAATCTCCATTTGGAAACACATAATAAAGAAATAATGAAAATCGTTGTATTTGACCTTTAATTGACTAAATTGGGTGTCTGTTCTGCAGAAAACCTCGCACCACAATATGGTCTGATGCAAGAAGTTACATATACTAGGAGTGGAAACGGCCTGTTATTGCGGTCAACCACACGCAAAGCTAGTCAGCTGACCAACTGGACCCTTTTTAAGGACCACAGGTGGGTCAGTCACAGAGACCATCTAGTCAGGGATAAAATTCAGACCGAGATTTCTAGGGAGCTTCATTGTTGCTTTCCCGTTACCCTTGACCGGTCCACACGATAGGCCAGGCCGCTATTGGCGGGTCATATCGTGCAGATAATAAATGGGGGTTGCAGAGGGAAGTTTAGATAGAATACCATTATAACATCTGCAGCATTTGTTTTACCTTACGCTCGACAGGGGGCGTGCAGGCGTATACGCGAGCCACCGGATGGCCACAGAGGTAAAACATACTTAAAGTAGGTCATGCAAGCGCAGTGGTCAGTTTCTGTTCGTTTGTTTACATCGCGACATTGCCGGAAGACCTCAACGAAAGTAACAAGATTTACAAGAAAATGCACAGAAGAGATTTACTGATAGCTACTGGGAGGATTCTGAACTCGATTTAGACAATATTCTGGGTGATAATCATATGGACAAAGATGATGACAATACTGTAACCAACGCAGAACGCGGTCATGTTTGTGTATTATCATTGTGTATATACACAAAATATGTTTATATACTTTGTGTTCTCTTATTTCAATCATCATATTTTTTTAATGACATGATAACCTATTTTATCTCCAAGCACTAATCAGCTTTTTTCCCCTTTTTCTACATTTAACTATCTGAAACAAAAGGAAAACATATTTACAACTGTCAAAGGTACTCCACATGCACTGCAGTTGTAGTGCTTTATCAATTATGATATACATAACTATGCACAGGTCATAAAAACTTAATTCACAAGGATACATCGTGGACAATTATGTAAGACTGTCAGGTAAATAAACAAACATTCAATTATCGCCCACACCGGCCTCTTCAAATCACTTTCCGTTTTTGCAGTTTACAATGTAAAATAAACATAGATGGAACGGGCATCTGGGTTGGAAATTGCATTTAGGTAGTGTAATAATACTTGCACAAAGGTTTTCAATCGTGAAAACAGTCAGATATATTTTAAATATTTTGATTGACACTTTTTCCGGGGATTTTCGTCAAAACAGCCTATTATCGCTACTAGGTAAAGGCCATTTTTTTATCAATGACAGATATTTCCAAACGGAAAACCGGTCAATGCACTATATTTAGATATACCCTGGCAAAATAAAGCAACGATTTTGAAAAATGACCATATGTTAAACAGAAAGTCCGTACACAAACCACCAAACGTTTCCGATTTTTGAAAACAAGCCAATAATAAACAACCAAAATACTCGATACTGTCGGTTGCAAGGTTGGAACTTTATTTTTCGGAGATGATTATAAATATACAAGTAATCATCCCATTTGAAAAATCCCTCGTGAATTGATGTAATGTCAAAGATGCTGAACAATAAAAAGATCAGTTGGTCAGCCAGCAAGATGACGACTTTCGAATTAGGTGCTTCGAATATATAGCAGACAAAATAACATATATTAAGCATCAAAGGATAACATACATATGACTGGCCTTTCACAAAACTTAAACATTTTACTATCTTAAATGGTGCTGACATCCGTAGTCCATTTTGGAATGGCCATATATATTGTTGACACACAAAAGCCTGCACACATTGCAATACTAGGTTTACAGAAATGAACAACCCGTCAGTGAATGAATGTGTTGTGACTAAAATATCTTCTGGTTTACTGGGGTAACTGAGTTGTAATGCTCCCCTAGCTTGTAAGCGTGCCTGTGGTACCTACATCACAATTCACAACAAACAAATTTACCCCAAAATATTGATTTCAGAAAGTATAGAACAAAGGGGCTTTCATCATAGTGGTATATAGGTAAAATTACAAACACACAGTGTGACTTAATCACAGAATGTTTGAATCTCACAACATAATTATACTACCGGCTATAAAAAAATATTCAGCTATTCTTAGTCTATGTTATGATTCACCTAGGCGCAGCTGTTTGATTATCACTCTCAAAGGTTTAACAGCCATGGGAGATCTGCTCCACTAAATTATCTACGGGATGAACTGATTTATCAACTTATGAGAGTGTAATGAGGTCTTTCTTGTAATCTTCTCCTATTTTAATCACCGGGCCATTTGCCTGAACTACCTCAATTGGATGATCCAGAACACATGATAATGCTTGGATCTAGAAATCAGTCATTATAGAAGATAAAATCAGAAATATTCAACATTTCATAAATTCGCAAATTTGTGAATCAATCTAAATTTGGGAATCAATCTAAAGTGTGAGTTTTGTAAAGAACAGTGGTTAGAAGAAGCCACCTCTCACCTCTAGTTGACCTCCCCACTCAGGTTGTGTCTCAAGTCGGTGACAATAGTCCTCAAAGTCATCTATCACATCACATAAAATAATAAGAATTTCAAAAATTGAGCTGAGGGGAACAAGAAAGTGCATGAAGCAATTTTGAAAAATATGAATCAAAATGGCAGTAACTAGGATGTGGGTACATGCCTTGTGACATGGGTTCCCCAGTGGAAGGGTGACTTAGGAAAGGTAAGAAATCATCTTGATGTAGTGAGCGGTCTGGTGACGCAGAGTCTCCACGCTCGTCTGACCCATGCAACACAGCCATCATATTTAAAGTGGATTTGACAATGTAGGATGACTCTGATACAATGGAAAACAAAGACATGAAGTAGACAGGGTCGTTATGATTTAGACATTATGACTACACATACCGAGATTAATTAGTTTGTCGTCATAACGGTTCCATCAAAAACAAGGCATTTCTAGGGCAAACGGTACAAGACTTAAATTGACTTTAGGTTGCCATTGCAGGTTACACGTTTACAAATTATAATTTTAATAGTGAGTTATATGACTTACTGTGGACTGCATTCTGTTGAGTTGGTCCTCTACAGCCGCATACAAACTGACAACATGACAACCATAACCAGTCATTTCTCAGCATCGTAGCCACCATTGAAAATAAGTCTCTTACTAAATGAACTAGCAATCTTGGGTCATTGATAGAAACTAAATATTCAACTCACCAGTTCCCATCTGATGACAACTGTTAGACCAGAAAACCACATGAGGCATTTCAAGTGTATGATTCCGATAATGTATTTGATAAATAATCACCGAATCAAGTCACAATATATGTCTTTCCTATTAATAATATACATTTGGGTACAGTGGTCCCCCTCGTATCCAGCCACCCCTTCTGCCGGCCGGAAAAAGCCGGATGAGCTGGGCACCCGAAGAGAAGGGAGGCAGTCTGATGATGATGATGTTGCGTCCATTTACTCAGCCATTATGGCACGCATCTGATTAGCTTTGTGGGATCAAGGTGATATTTTAATGAATAAAAACAATTCACTATGCTATGATTAACAGTCTGGACCACAAAAATCTGACCGAGTCGGGCTGTTAAGCAACCTGAATCATTGGACGAGCTTATACCCCAGTTACCAGTCTAATAGAGTCCCCCTCTTGACTAAAGTCGGCTGCTTCCGTTTCTTCGGCAATTTATGAGAACACTGAGATGGAATTAAACTTGGCAGCAGATACGCCGCTTATATATTGAGCTCAGTTCATGGTTCAGGCAAGAGCAAGTTTGACAGTTGACACCTGAACAACTCATCGTCACAGCTAACATGTTAAGCTGAGTAGAAAACATGGTAGCCGAATACAAAGCAGAGCAACAACGTTCACTAGTTTGAAGTTGACACACAAGTTAATACACGTCGCAGGGCTTGAATGAGGTGTTTCTCATTGCAAAAACCTGCTGGTTTTATTCCCTACAGATCAGATAACAACTGCTCTGTCTCTAACACTCAGTGTCGTCCGACTGGGTGTCATAAATTTGTACCACCAATGTTTTATCATTTGATGGCAATTACTAGTGACTGGCTGGTTGATACTAAAAGCAAATAGTGCTAACAATGCGTGAAAGGCATGATCTAGCTTTAATTGTCACGGGGCAACATAAAAAATGAGGGTGGCGAAATACTGCACTGGCCCGATATATAAATATATAATATAAATATATATATATATATATTATATATATATATATATATATATATATATATATATATATATATATATATATATATATATATATATATATATATATAATATATATATATATATATATATATATATATATATATATATATATATATATATATATATATATATATATATATATATATATATATATATATCTATATATATATATATATATATATATATATATATCAGTGGATGAGGGCCAAGTGAATATTTACCATAGTAAGCTTTGCCTCTTTCAATATATATGGTCATGCAAGTTAACTACAAAGTTGATGATGTCATATTTTCTGCCAGGTAGACTTTAGGCTCCTTACCTCTTGTAGCTTGAGTCCCTTTTCCTTGAGCAGCTGTTTGATTCTCTTGGCCTCGACATGTCTAAGACCAAATAAGTTGTCAACTTCTTGTTGTCTGATGAGCTCTTTTCTCTCTTTGCCTTTCGGATCTTTTTTGTCCTAAACACGCAACATTACAACATAGGATTCAACAATGGTAGATAAGACCTTTTAACAACCAAAGACAGTCACTGGCAGACTTCTCAGAATCTTCACTTTTCCAAATACAGTGGATGCACCAACAATTAGTGGCAAAGGCATCTGATGTATGAGGCTGCTCAGCTGTCGGCAGATTCGGGCTTGGTAACCTGTTCATTTAGGAGGAGAGGGTCATGTATCGTTAAAATTGATAATAAAACAACTGTAAAAGAAAATAACCATTTACCCTTCGCTGTTGTGCTCTGCTTGTCTTTTGATTTGCTGATTTTACAGGCGTAGGATTGTCAGCATTGACAGGTATGTCACAGTCTTCATTGGTGTTCAATGCACCTAGTCACTGAGTAGCTTCATTGATGCCCTGTACATGCCAGCCAAATCATAACAAATAAACAAGACCAAAAATTATGTTTTTCAAAATCAATTTGTTTTGAAACAAATCATTTTAAATATAGAAATTTACTAACCTGAGTAAATGTAAGCTGTTCTTTCTTTTGGGTTGCATCCAAATCGGCCTCTAACTGAGCAATATGCAGTGTTACTTCTTTATTCCGTTTCTTGTATTTATGAGTTATCCGTTTGGTAAAATTGTTGCAATTGACAACAATAGCAAAAGTCCATACCCACCGCCGCTCCAGAACGTAAAATCTCGCCAGGTCGGAAGCCCTGATACCGTACCAAATCCGAATTTGACATATGTGACAAAATTGAGTCACCTCAAAAGTAACAGAACCGACTGATTTGCGTTCATGTATACCGATTAGAACCATAATGTGAGGCCAGTTTCGATTTTGCAGTGTCCTTCAAACTGTTGCCAACAGTTGATAATAACCTACCAAATAGGTCATAAAGCAAGTTCTATACCAACTTAGATGCTAGCCTTGGTTAGGCCAGCGAAAAACTGATAATATTCCCCACTCAACGAGGAGGCGATTACTTTAGTCGCCTGACCTATTGTTGATGTGTAGTACATCAACAGAACTGAAACTGAGGAAAGATAAATGAACATTCCTGCAACGCAAGTCAACCTTGCTACTTGTTGCATTTTGTTCGCTTTATCTCACTGACTCTGACGAATTACCATAGAATAGTAACGTCATCGGGCGTTCACTTCCGGTATCCCTGGAGAGGTGTCTTGTTGTGTTGTGTTTTGAGTAATTAGAAAACCAAGATGGAAATGTCAAGAATATCCGAACATTTGACTGACTTGATTGATGTTTTTAACAGACTGCTTCACTGATGCACTCCTACAACATTTATATATGCATATATTACCGCAAGGAGCGTTTTTAATGATACGAGACGCTGAGCATTTTCATAAAGCGTGGATAAAATTATCGCTCATGAATCTTTTTGAGCAATATTCTGTAATAAGAAGATGTGAATGTGAGCTGCTGTAAATTCAGCATTGTTTTTGATATTGAGAGGTTAACCCCGACGGTCAATGATATTCGACGATAAAGAAAACCAATATTTTATTTTTGAGTACAGTTACATGTGATATTCTGGTTGTTGTGTCTTTGAATACACACCGCATTCAAAGCTGGGAAAAATATAATTCTAATCAGTGTATATTCAGTAGTACACTTACTATCATATGCATCCTTTCTTTTTGTATAGTTTCCACTATGAACATATTACCAAGGGTATATGTATATAGATTTAAATCAGGCATTTGCTCTCAGGCAGACCTTACTTTTGAGGGTTGGGGCAGTAGGTAGCACACGATACTGCCAGTTTGTGAGCAGGGATTGATTGTCTGAGAACACGGACTCATTCCATGTAATCATCGCGGCAGTTGCTGTGGTTCACGTGTATCTGAAAACAATAGATATTTCTATAAGTCACATTCTTGAAAAAAATGATTAATTACCATTCAACAGTGGATTATAACTGTAGTCTATGAAGCATTTGTACTCACGAAATGTTTCCATGAACGCATTTCCTTGTATGCCATTTCTCCTGGGCTGTCAGGGTATTGGGGTTGAGTTGACAATGAGCATATAGTGAATAATTGCCAATGACCACTTGGTTATTAACCATGTAATGGATGAAAGCCCACATAGCTCCTGTATAATCTGTTGTAAGCGGGGAGTATATAAATTCCCCAATCAAGGCAATACTAATCATCCTCTTGTTCCATCTACACAGACCATATAATTCAGCTATAATTATCATGGTCGAAACAAAATTATTCCTAATTATTATGTCTTCTTAAGCCAGAATTTATTTTTTTTCTCCAGTCAAGGTTTTTTGGGCTCTTCTCCGGAACGGTTGAACATATCACCATGAAATTTTGGGGAATGATAGATCAAGTTGGGACACAACTGTCGATCCAGTTTGACTCGCATGCACAGTGTTGGAGGCTTTTGTGATCGATTTTTCGTCGATTTTTTTCCTCATTTTCTACGACTATCTCCTCCTTAATTACTACAGTTACGAACATATGAATTATATGGAATAGGCGAAAACAATACTTGTTTTCACCTTTAGTACTTTGCATAATGACATGTATTTTAGAGTACCTATCGCGATTTTTGCTACGAGTTCTCTCCTCGCTGATATCTCTGAAACGGCTGTATTTACGCACATGAAATTTTGTCAGTATTTAGAACTTGGCCTCGTGATAATGATTGTAACAGTATTTTTACCATTCACAGTAACAAAAAAAAGTAAAAAGGACGATTAGTTTCAAGGTTTTCTACTGCAGCAGCTTAGCGCACAGGCTAACTGCAGGTGCTGTTTAAGAAGGCCAAACCTTACGTAATCGACCAGAGGCATTCATCGCTTACCTTGGTTGGGTTTGCATTGACTTGGCTAGGGGGTCATGTCAAAACAGGCCAAACCTTACATAATCGACCAGCGGCATTTATCATTTTCGTCCACTCAATATTGACTTGGCAAAGGGGTCATGTCAAAACATCTAAGCGGCAACAGCTTTTGACATCTATGTTATAATAGTGCGCGTTACCAGCTCTCCTCGGTCCGTGTATATACTGTCTTTTTGTCTCAGCGACAGTGTGCATTGGATGTCCCTGTGCAATCAAAGCGGGTATATATACACAAACACACATACACGCACACATATATATATGTATACACACGGTTTTCGATGCCAAGCTTCCGAGCGCCGAGCCGCCATCTATAAATAGCATATATATGTGTATATTTATAAGTGTGTGTTTATATACGTGTATATATATATATATATATATATATATATATATATATATATATATATATATATATATATATATATATATATATATATATATATATATATATATATATATGTATATATATATATATATATATCCACATATATACATATATATAAATAAATATATATATATATATTGTATATATATACATATATATATACATATATATATACGTATATATATATACATATATATATATATATATAATAAATAAAAATAATATATATACACTAGTTATATAAATAACATAATATATATATATATATATATATATACATGTATATATGCATAGATATATATATATATAATAAATATATATATAATACATATATATATGTATATATATCTAAGTATGCCAAACCTATAAGTGTATATATATATATATATATATATATATATATATATATATATATATATATATATATATAAATATAATATATATATATATTCGAGTTATATGTTTTAGAATATATAATATATATGTATATACACCATTTTCACCAGGAGCTTACATATATATGTATATATATAATATATATATATATATATATATAATTTTCACTATATAATGTTCTTCTGATATATATCACTTTTTGTTAAGAGATAATATTGTTTGTGTTATATTGTTAATACCGTATTGCTGGTCGTCCAGGCTTGCCGTTAGAAGACATGCCGTTGGTGCTTGCGCCAACTCAAAATAGTCCAAACCTTACGTAATCGACCAGTTACGTGGGTGTGTGTGTTTGCGTGCATCGAAACATATTCGTATTTAGCAACTAAGCTATGTATGACTACAATTGAGTAAATTACTCTAAACTGGTCACTGCTACGGAGCACGTCGTCCTCAAAGGATCTTTTACATACCTTTTCAAAGAAGTTCCATTCAATAATCCTACCCGTATATTGCCGCGCTCACTTTGTTCCATCCACGCCCTTCGTAAATAACACCGTCCCCGCCAACCAGGAAGTTATAGGCAATATCATCAAAGGCTGCGATGCAAAAATGGCAATATGCTGAATTCTAACAAACTTCACATCAGACATCATTTGGACCATGTTAAAATGATTTTCATATTTGGGTTGGGTGAGTGAAGTTGCTTAAATCAAATGATATTAAGCTGGCGGTTCTTTTAAAGGATGGTTGAGTCATACAATATTAAGCTGCCATACATTAAATGATTTCTCACGTGGTTGCCGCGAATGCATATGGTCATGCTGAACTCTCTTCACGTAATCACAGCAATCACTACATGATCCGATCAGAGCCGTGTGGAATATCACTACATTGGCAACTGGGATATGAAGGTCTTCTACCGCATGCGTGGGAGATTCAGCTCCCCAGGCTTGGCGGTCAAGGAATTGCACCACACCCATATCTGAAAGAAGAGAGTTTGCATGTGTTACATTCTTGTCCCCCACATGTGATTAGTGGATAAAATTCAATAAATACAATTCATACATGTTGGCACGATAAGTAATTCATGCTAATTACGAGGTCAAGGAATCTCAAGTTACGCTGACCCCCTATGGTGGGGTTCCCCTGTGTAGCGGTAAAATTTAGGTCATGGTATATGAATCAGGTAGCTATTGCTAACATCAGAATGTGAAGAAATAGAAATCTTAAAATAGCGACGTCGTTTTCCTCATGTCTGAATGGTCACGCTTTTCCCTACCCCCTTTCTATGTGAAAGCCATTGACAACTGGCTTTACATGCTCGCCATCTACTAACATTTTACCTAAACTGGAATATTGTTGCAACATAAATCGATCGTAATACTTTTAAATAATATCGACGTTTACATTAGCAAATAACACATTTAGAAAGTGCTTTCAAATATGTTTCCAACCGGTTTACCTAAAAGAAAAATAAACATATCAAAGAGAAAAACAAGGTTATTCAAATTACTGGTTGGGATATCTTGTATCGCCTTGCTGCACGAAGGTCCTTCTCGCAGGAATATCACCAAAGGTACGACAAACGCTACACTGATGATAAGAGCCACCAAAATAGCCAAGGGAATCACGATTTTCAGTTGTCGTCGGCGCTGAGCATCATTCGTCATAACGCCATATAACTCTTGCAGCACCTGTTCGCGTACCTGTAGTGCGTACAACTTGGTCTGTAATGGATCCAAGTCCTCGTTATAATAATCAACGATGACTTCATGAGGCGTACCTAATGCACTTAATGCCCCAGAAGTGATGTCCCATAATTCTCTGAATTCAGCCCGAGTGAGCTCCGGAAGTGGCAGATGAAACAATCGGTTCCGTACTTCCCTCAGGCGCAATGCGTGGTGCTGCCAACGCGTATTCTTGGCGGTGGGAGGCTTGGCCCAATTGATTTGGTTTTTACCTTTTGTGATATTCCGTATCAAAACTATCCACAACGTAAAGTCGATGTCATCCACTTGAGGCTGTAAACTGTTTTGTGGATAGAGAATGCTGAAATGAATATCATTGATGATTCCTTTCGTTTTCAATACTTGAATCTCGTTTTTCTTGATAGCTAGGATTTGTGCCAATGATTTTTCAGCTTTGATGTTCTTCAAACAGTTTATACGGATCTGGTTGGTACCCTCTTGTAAAATGAGACGAGCCAAACGAGCGAAGTGTGTACTGCCCTCTGTCTCCATAATGAAATCGTGGTTCGTCGTGATCGCGCTCATGATTTGTCTCTGTGCAGTGAGCAGACGGGTGTACACGCACGTCTGGTCCTCGGCGACCGAAGATCCATGAAGCAAATACAAACAGAGCAGATAAAGTACTACGATTGTCACTTCCGTTTAGACATTCGATGACAGACATTTAGGGCAGTGCAAAAACAAAAAATTGCCATCATGCTCTGTATACAAAGACACACAAGTCAATCCATTCAAGGCGCGTTCGACAGTGGTTTCGCCTGACTCATTAATATATATATTATTCAGCTCTCGTTCGCTCGGGAGAGTTTTGAATACAGGCTTAAGTGCCTCGGATCGATATCGTTATAAGTTATTCACCTCACAAGATACGGTATCGTTTTGTAATACAGCTTCCTGGTCAGTACAAAACTCTGACCATGCGCGTCAATGGTTCTAGAGTTACGGCTTTGTGGTGCTCGTCGTTTCGCGACGTGGATTTGTTAAACAAAGTTCAACCACTTGAGAAGATATATTTGTGAATAATTCATGGATGCGTGTTTGCTGCAAAAATATCAATTCGTTGATTGAAAAAAAAATGAAGTATTTCCACATAATGGAAGATGCGCAAACAATCTTCAGGTGAGTTTTCTGTGTAAGGAACTGTCAAATACAGGTGATCGTGATTGGATCAAAACCTCTGCTTATTTCATTTCACTATTGCGACACATACGATGGGACTGTATGTAAAACCGCTAAAGGAATAAATGGCCACGAATACGGTAGTTAAGCTTATGACCCCTGTTATAGATAAGACAATTTCTTGGGCACCTTGAAAAGTGATAACAAGTGATATACCTGGTAAAGAGCCGATAGATTTTTCCTTTCGTCGAAAATTATTTAATTTCTTAATGTCATTTTGCTCTGAATCCTTTCAAGCTATTAGATTTAAGAGCTTGTGCGAAAATTAATTGCAAGTGAATTGAATGAATGCGGGTCAGTGCACCCCCGGGACATTCCGCCCCCGGGTCGAGCCGCCATCGCCGCGACGATGCACCTCCAGGTCGATGCGGCCAGTGTGAAGTTGGCGCAAAATAGTAGAACCACATAAGGCGAGATCTCGCGAGATACAAAAATAAGCAAATACCTTATTGCAGATATTACTATATTCCGAGATAGCATCATATTCTCGTCTGCAACGAAATGCTCTATTTTAATGTGGCAATTTTCCTTTTTTTACTGATAATTGCGCTCAAATGTTTAATATGACAACAGCGCTATGATAAATGATTACCAATGCATCTACAATCACCCGTGTAGTTGTTTTCCTCTATGATTAAACCATATATCATATGAAAACTTTAGGTTTGAGCGATAATGAAAGGTTTTTCGTGCAATCAAGTCTATAATAGGACACCTAGTTGTAAATCAATGAATTCGAACACATAGATAATATAATCAGGTATAATATGATACAAAAACTGGTCAAGAACGATTGCTAAATGATGTTAATTTGTTCTCTCTCTGTAGAGAGCAATTCTAAAGAGCTCACATGTTTGAATCTGTCATTCCATTGTCTACTGCTGTCACCAAATAGTGATATTGGATTACGGATCAATATGCCCTGCGAAAAACGCCCTCGCCGGGACCAAACGCCCTTCCGGGTTGAGGGCGTGTTGAGACCTCAAGACTTGCACTAACATACGAATGGTAGTATGTTAACTACATATCACTCAAGCATTCACATGCAGTCGCTGCCGGCAGCGAGCATCCTCATCGCTAAGAGGAAAGCCCTCTTGAGGTCTCAACACGCCCTCACCTCGGCACCAACGAGGGCTTTTTGTTCCCCCCCCCCAATCAGATAAGAGATTATAGCAATAAGCAATCCTGCTCATTCAAAACATATGGGAGGAAACCCCAAAGATTGTTATTTCCCAACAACGAAAACCACTGGCAATGGGTAATCTAAAACTGTGTACCACAATCAATATTTTAAATGACTAATTCGTCAATATTGAGCCTATTTTAGGTTATAAAAACCACCTTGGGCCGTCCAAAAATATTTCCACTATACCTATACTGGCGTTACAACATTACAGATTTGAAAGGTTGAAATTGTGTATAGTCAGGGGTGGAAACTAACAAATTTATACCAGCCATCAGGGCTCGTTCAACAGGGGTTTTACCCGCCCAAAAAATAACAATGCCCATTATAATCTTTATTACTCACCAAATATGCACGTAATGGATAAAATGTTACAAAGACAGTTACCCCTAAGCCCTTAACTGCAAATTTAGCTACCCGGGCTGGTAACGTTCAAAAAATAACAAATTTTAGCAAATAACATCAGCATATGCCCATATATAAATCTTTATTACTCACAAATATGCACGTAATTCACAGATAAAATGTGTACAAAGACATATAGAAATGAACCCTAAGCATGCCTTAACTGCAAATTTAGCTACCAGCCATCAGGGCTGGTAACGTTCAACAGTTACCGGCCCAACACAAATTTTACCCGCCCAAAAAATAACATCAGCATATGCCCATATATAAATCTTTATTACTCACAAATATGCACGTAATTCACAGATAAAATGTGTACAAAGACAAATAGAAATGAACACTAAGCATGCCTTAACTGCAAACACTCATCACTTGTCTTTGCTTGTGACGTCAAGCAGTCAGTCAGCACCCACATACATAGTAAATGAGAAAGATCGAAGTTGTGAATATCAGGAGACTGAAGAAGAGACACATCATGATCTAATGTTGACTAATGTGGAATATCAGAGACTGGAAGAGCATATGAGGTTGACTAACGTGGAGTGGCATATACTGGACCGCCAGTCACTCTTGGTTTGGCCCATCATATTCAAGCCCCCTTCACATTCTGTAAAAGATGAACAAATTGTTAGTATCAGGTCAAACAAATACAAAACATTTGAGCACTCTTTCGCAAGCATACAATTCACTTGGGGCCAGCTTAAAATGATCAGCCCTTTCAAACTAAGTACAGGAGCTGCTGTAATAAACCATGAAGTTGGTCGGTTGTGCTACCTATCATATATCTTATTTTATCGTAGATGAACTGCTCTTATCAGGGGCTGTATTCATTAAGAATCTTAACTTGACTCGTCTCAACTTGAGTCTGTGATCTCAGCTGAGTCTGCTATCTCAGATTGCATTCATAAAGACCAACGACACCCGGGCACGTGATAAGGCGAATTCAACTCACCCAAAATTGTTTTCAGTTGCCATTGGTGGGCGGGGGACCATCCCTGATATACCTAACTTTACTTATAAAATCTCATATTGGACCTACTTAAACAAAAATGTGTTAGGGGAACCCCCAAGCTGGTCATTATTTTGTACAATACACCCATTAAGCTACCCCTATATTTATTCACTATTCCACTATAATCTTTATAACTATTTAAGAAACATTTAATTGTTAAGCCGAAAATCTCACTTTGGGCCCATTGAAACCAAAAATCTGTGAAGAGAACCTCAAAGATAACTCATGCCGGAGACCAAGCACCCACTAGGCTACCTAAAACTGCATTCAGTATACCCCCATCAGCATTATAACTATCTAGAACCATTGAGTGGAAGTTATGTATATTTAGTTAACATTGGGTAAAAAATCACATATTTGGCACCAGAAAACAAAAAATCTTGTAGGGGAACCCCAAAGATAACTCTTGTCTGGGACTACCAGGTCATATTATGCCAAAAATCTCACTCTGAACCTGCTGAAACAAAAAAATTGGGAGGAGAACCTAAGCACCCATTAGGCTAGCCAGAGCTGTATTCAGTATACCCCCATCAACGTTATAACTATCTAGAACCATTAAGGTAAGCGTACAACACGTTAAATGTGTATTTGAGGCCTTGACTTGACCAATGTTTATAGTTACTTGCTATCAGTGCAATGCTTATTGTTGGTCTTTGATCAATGCAGATGTGTGTTGCTTATGACTGCCTGCACACTAACATGTTGGAGAATCACCAGTTGGCAAGAATTATGTGCGATGCATTAGCCAACCTTCCAAAGAATTTAAACATGGAGTTGGACCACCACAAAGTCTGGCCTCTGCTTTTGTCAACCTGGCAGTGTGGGTGGAAATGTCCCTAAAGCAGACGCACAGTATTATGCACTTCTTCTGGGGTACAAGCCAGTGGTGGGGTACAAGCAAGTGGTAAGATAGAGACCAGTTGTAAGGTGCAGACCAGTGGTTAAGGTGAAGACCAGTGGTTAAGGTGCAGACCAGTGTTATGGTGCAGACCAGCAGTTAAGGTGCAGACCAGTGCTAGGGTGCAGACCAGTGGTTAGGGTGCAGATCAGTGTTATGGTGCAGACCAGTGGTTAAGGTACAGATCAGCAGGCAAGGTGCAGACCAGTGGTAAGGTGCAGACCAGTGGTCAAGGCAGACCAGTGGTAAGGTGCAGACTAGTGGTTAAGGTGCAGACCAGTGGTAAGGTGCAAATCAGTGGTAAGGTGCAAATCAGTGGTTAAGGTGCAGACCAGTGGTAGGATGGAGACAGGTGTTTAAGTTACAGACCAGTGGTAGGGTGGACACAGGTGTTTAAGTTACAGACCAGTGGTAGGGTGGAGACCAGTTTTTAAGGTACAGACTAGTGGTGGGATGCAGGCCAGTACCAGGGTACAATCAAATGCCAGGTTGCCGCCCAATTTCAGGAAGACATTTCGAGGAAGAGAACAGTGGAATCATTCAGAAAGGTCTCACTATAAAAAGTAGGTAGGTTCATGTTGTGGATTCTGGGTGGAGTTTCCAATGTTTGTTTGATTGTAACAAGAAACCATTACAAAATTATATAATTTAGTAAAATGGTTTGATTATGAATGGGATACTATTTATTGGATACTGTTTGTTGTGAACACCAAGAGAAACATAATTTTTAGTGTATTCATTTTGAGTATATGTTTGCAATTGGTCCAACAACATTTTTTGTTGTTCTCATGTTGCCACAGGATGGCCATATGCTGCACCTGAATTTATACACAGAGTTGAAGTTTGGTTAATACATTTAAAAATTCGGATCCTGAAATTGAAACTATTATTCAGAGATATTAATAATCTTATTCATTGAACATTTACGACTTTGATTGAATAAACATGACATAAAAACAAATTGTAACAGTGTGTATGGTTTACATATCATTACAGTTTGATGTATATAACCCAATGTAAGTAATGGTTTTACTGTACAAAGTCACAAATTGTATATATTTTGTAAAAATGCCACATAAATTCCATTCCATGTTTGCTGATATATTAATGCTTTGGACTCAATAAACTGTTCATGCTTTACCTTATTGGTTGTGATTTTCTCATATATGGTTAATGCATGCATGCATGCATGCATGTGCATACATACATACATACATACATACATACATACATACATACATACATACATACATACATACATACATACATACATACATACATACATACACACACACACACACACACACACACACACACACACACACACACACACACACACACACACACATACACACACACACACACACACACACACACACACACACATACACACATACATACAACAACATTTGGACATGCATACATACAAAATTCTCATACATACCCGACACATACAATGTACATAATATGGACATACATGGTTCTGGGTAGTTATTTGGCCGACATGGGGGTATACTGAATGCACCTACATATAGGCCAAGGGTTGTACATTACATAATCAGAAGACCTAGGGTGGGTTCATTCCCTGTTTTGGACTTATGGAATGCCCAAATTGAGAAATTCTCATATCCCGACACTGCAACATACATACATACAGACTAAGTGGTTCTGGGTAGTTATTTGGCCGATGGGGGTATACTGAATGCACCTACATACATACATCAAGGGTTACAGACAGTACATACATCAGACATGACATACACATACATACAGACATCCCACAGTACATACATACTTATGGACATACCCAAATTGATAAACATACATCATACATCCATACACTACAACATACATAATACATACATACATACATACAATACATACAGTGGTTTCAGTACATATTTACATACATACATGGGGGTATACTGAATGCATACTAGGTACATAGGCCAAGGGTTGTACATACATTAGTGAATCAGAAGACATACTAGGGTGGGTTCCTTCCCATGGATTTGGACTTTTGGAATGCCCAAATTGAGAAATTCTCATATCCCGACACTGCAATGTACATAATATGGACTAAGTGGTGGTTCTGGGTAGTTATTTGGCCGATGGGGGTATACTGAATGCACCTAGGTATAGGCCAAGGGTTGTAGATTAGTGAATCAGAAGACCTAGGGTGGGTTCCTTCCCTGTTTTGGACTTATGGAATGCCCAAATTGAGAAATTCTCATATCCCGACACTGCAATGTACATTATATGGACTAAGTGGTTCTGGGTAGTTATTTGGCTGATGGGGGTATACTGAATGGGGTTCACTTCCCAGCTCTTGTGTTTCTGGGCCAAAATCTGTTATCATAGGCCTAATGTTTACTGAATATACATAATTTCCACTAAATCTGATTGATGACCAAAGATGCTTGATTTTAGTTTATTTTCGATGTTAGAACTGAAAACAATACATTATACTTACCTTTAGTGGATTAATCTGTCTAAATAAGCTTTAAATCCTATATTTGGTTGCAGCCGAGCGATCATCTGATCTGTGATTACATACTGAAGTTCGGCGTAAGCTATTTGACGCTTGGCTGTGTCAGAAATATCTCGTCCCGTTGGGCTCTTATTTGGTTCTACTATTTTGCGCCACTTCACACCGGTGTCGATGCGCCACACTTCTGGTGCTCGGTTTCTGTGTCTGCACGCGTATTTGTTCATGGGGCATATCGTCTAGAGACGACGGCCCGGCCAAATGCCCTGGCCACCGAGTCCAAACGCCCCTACAGCACTCTATCAGGGGGCGATGGTGCGATGTATGGTTTCTCTGGACGGTAGACATTTGCATTTTATTCAGCAAATATAAATTCATTAATGCTGTTCCTTTATTAAATGAAATATGTAGCATTCAGTATATACATTCGCTTCTTTTCTGTAACACAAAGGCGTATCATTTTCGGGGCGGATCGTCCCGGGGGCCCACTGAACTGATACCAAATTAAATATCTCATATCAAAGGAATCCCCTTTTAAAATGTATTAATGCACATCCTATCAGTGATGTCAGCTCTTGAAAAGCGAACAACAATAGCAGAAAAGTGCCTGACAAACGCACTTAGTCAAGCAATCGTACATGGGATACATGTTCTCCAATCATTGCTTGATAAAATATCGACTTCGCTGTCATTTCATCATTTCTAAGATTATTTATGATTTCATTTTACGGCTTATGATATTTAAGAAATAATTCGGATTTTATATCTTTAAATACTCTCCTGACTGAGCGACGATGGAGATTTAGTCCTGTATTTTGAACCTTGCACTTACCTTTTGCATGGTATTGACAGCTGGTAACAAGCTGTGACTTTACTCTGAGATAGTCAGTAACTGGCTGTACCACCTTTTAACGTCTGTGACTTGGCTCCCGGCGTTGTCCGCCAATATTCATGTCTTTGAATTTTCATGCGTCGTCTTTTGGTACCAACGTTAAGTCTTTAAATCAGCTGACCACAATTCTTTTCATCCTCAAGAATACCAATGTATTTTGGAAATCTTGAGCGAACGCCCATTAGACTGCCATTACTTGCGTCTTCATTGACGACGACGGTGTACTGAAATGATACGCCCGTGCAATGCTATACAACCGCGTGTTCTGTGTCAAAACGAACGAGCGCTGAACGAACTCAAATCGCGCGAGATTAGCGAAATGTAGGGCCTGTCGCTGAAAAGGGAGGAGTAATACTCGCCACCAGGAACAAATCACTTTTAAAATGAAAATTCTTAAATCGTTCTACGACATTGAAAAAGATGTTGGGGATAGAATCTCTTAGTTCTTGGAGGATTTACCGCTCTGTCTGTCACTTTATAATGGCATACAATGCGATCATAAACTGACTAACGAAATGGCAGCTATTTTCGATCATAACGTTTGATTTTACAGTTGTTGTCATTTAGAGATACAGTTGTTGATTTAGATGTGTGGTGCTTCTATTATGTGCTTATCTGCTAAAGTTGTAAACCATGGCACAAACTGCTATTTAACATTGTATAAACCTGGCTATTCATTACACGAAATATGGTGGCAGTGATGGGGTAACATTTGATATTATTAGTAGCCAAGGAAGTAGGTGTAATTTGAATAGACATCGGCTTATAGTACTGCTCAACAAACAAATTGCGAAGGTTACAGTCGAACTCAATCAGGAGAATTTTAACGACGCGCATCGTGAAACGGAGGCACTTTTGGTGCAATTATGTCACCTCTTGGGTAAAATTGGTGCAATCGACAACAATGACCATAACCATCGCCGTTCGAGAGCATAAAATCTCACCAGGTCGGAAGCCCTGATACCGTACCAAATCCGTTATTGCCTAAGTTGACAGATATGACAAAACTAATTCACTTTCAAAGTAACAGAACCGACTGATTTGTGTTCACGTATACCAGTTGCACCCATGGGGTCAGGTCAGCTTCGATTTTGCATTGACCTTCAGAGGTTAAACTGTAGCCAACATTTGATAATAACATACTAAATCTTTCAATGAGCAAGTACTATATCAGCTTTGATGCGAGCCTTGGTAAGGCTAGCGAAAAACTGATGAAATTCCCAACTCATCGCCGTTGCTTTAGTGGCCTGACCTTTTGCTGAAGTGTAGTACATCATCAGAACCGAAACTAAAGAAAGATAAATACACATTCCTGCAGCGCAAGTTCTCTTAGCATAGATATAAGCTCCTTGGCTGTACTCCCTTTGTCCAGTGATTCTTTTGTAAGCTGTTATATGCTCAATTTTGGTTGGTTCTCAGGCAACACAAGACGACACCAGGATACAGGGCTGTCACAAATTATCCTTCAGTCATGTGTTTCTTTAGTGGGTAGCAGAGACTTAATGCGATCGAACCTGCCTGATACCCGCAGTCCAGTATAATTGTTGTTACTCTTTTTACATAGTGTGAGATAACACCATGTGATTTCCTTGCATGACGTTTAATTATATAATGAACGTGAAATAAAGGTATAGCTCTTCACTTCGTGTGTTTGTCGATTTATCAAAGATCTTTTAGCTACGCCTAGAGGGATCACTTCGACTAGCTGTGCGGTGATCATGAAAATGAGTTAAAAACACGCCCATCATCAGGTGACGCTACCATGAAATTAACAAAAGCTCATGGCACTGTTGATCCAATGCCCCAGTCCACGGTGACTGATAATGATATTGATATTTCTGATTGGTCGAAGCTACCACGGCCCCGAATTAATCAGATAATTCCATGAGGTTTTAACAGAGCATCGTGCTGCTCACAGGTGGCGTGATCACCTATTTTCTCGGGCGGAGGCGCGAGTGAACCCTTTTAGCGTTGCTATAAGCTCTTTGGTTTGCTCTGTGATTCACGGCACTTTGTTGGTTGCTTATAATGATCATCATATGGGAGGAAACATGTATCGATACCGAGACGGATAACGGAACTCCATGGTTCCCTGAGAACGAAGCTTCAAAACGTCAACGTGCTCCAAAAGATTCAACAAATAGGCACTGATTAATTATCAGAATAGCCTTTTCATTGATGATAACAACGCACTGTATGCGATGAGCAGATGATGGTGTAGTTTTTCCAAGATACAAATATTGATAAAATGGAAGAAATCATCAAAAATCGACAACCATCATTTCTTGAAATACAACCGCAAAAACAAACACCCAAATATGGAAGTTGTGTTCGTATCGAATAGGCTGTGGGAGAGGGATCAAAGTTCTGTATCCTCCTGATATTTGTGTTTTGAGTAATAAAAAACGAAGACGAGAATGTCAAGAATATCCGAACATTTGATTAACTTGAATGATGTCTATAAGCACGACTTCTTCGCTGATGCACTCCTTCAACGATTTATATATGCATCTATTACTGTAAGGGACGCTCAAGGTTAACACTAGCAGACTTTCAATGATACGAACCCTTGTGAATTTTCTTAAGGCAGCATGGGGATAAAATAATCGTTTTTGAATCTATTTGATAAATATTCTGTACCGTTTGTTGACTGAGTTATCAGAAGACGTGAGCGTGTTTTGATATTGAGAGGTTATCCCCCAAAGTCAATAATATTCGATGATAAAGAAAATCTTTCTTCCTTTTTTTTGAGTACCTTAACATGTGATATTCTGGTTGTTGTGTTTAAGAATACACAACGCATTTAAAGCTGAAAAAAAATTAATAATAAGCAGCGTCCAAAATAGTTTACAAAAACATATTATACTTGTCAGTAGTTCCCATACAATCATATTATACCTCTCATTTTGTATAGTTTCCTTCATGAACATATTACCAAGGGGATATGTATATAGAGGTTGAAGCAGGCATTTTCTCTCAGCCAAAAGTAACATTTGAGGGTTGGGGCAGTAGGTAGCGCACTGAGGCACGATACTGCCAGTATGTGAGCAGGGATTGATTGTCTGAGAACACGGACTCATTCCAAGTTATCACCACGACAGTAGCTGTGGTTCACGTGCATCTGAAAACAATCAATTATTTCAATAAGTCACATTCTGGGAAAAAAGATTAATTACCATTCAAAAGTTGATTATAACCACCGTCTTAGTAGCATTTGGACTCACGAAATGATTCCATGAATGCATTTCCTTGTATGCCATTTCTCCTGGGCTGTCAGGGTACTTGGGGTTGAGTTGACAATGCGCATATAGTGAATAATTGCCAATGACCTTTTGGTTATCAACCATGTAATCGATAAAAACCCGCACAGCTAGGATAGACAAAGGTGTTGGTGCGATGTACATAAAGTCTCCAATGAAGGCAATACTAATCATCCTCTTGTTCCATCTACACAGATCATACAATGCAGCCATAACTATCATGGTCAAAAGAAAGTTATTCCTAGCTGGACACCCATACTTACAATTTGGAATATAAGAAAGTTAATGCTAGTCATGTGTAAAGATGTTCCTTTCAATAATCCTACCCGTATATTGCCGCGCTCACTTTGTTCCATCCACGCCCTTCGTAAATAACACCGTCCCCGCCAACCAGGAAGTTATATGCGATATCATCAAACGCTGCAATGCAAAAATGGCAATATGCTGAATTCTCAACAGACCTCACATCAGGCATCATTGTGACCATGTTAAACTGATTGTTTTTCATATTTGGGTTGGGTGTATTAAGTTGCTTAAATCAAATAATATAAAGCTGACGGTCCTTTAAAGGTTGGTTGTGTCATATGATATTAAGCTGGTTGAGTCATACAATATTGATGGCCTTAAAAAGGTTTGGTTGAGTCATACAATATTGAGTTGATGGCTTAAAAGGTTATTGAGTCATACAATATAAGGCTGATGGCTTTAAAAGGATGGTTGAGTCATATAATATTAAGCTGATGGCCTTTCAAAGGTTGGTTGAGTCATACAATATGAGACGGATGGCCTTTAAAAGGATGGTTGAGTCATACAATATTAGGCTGATGACCTTTAAAAGGTTGGATGAGTCATACATTATTAAGCTAATGGCCTTTAAAAGGTTGGTTGAGTCATACAATATTAAGCTGATGATTTTTATAAGGTTTGTTGTGTCTCATGGCCTCTTTAAGTTGCCATACATTAAATGATTTCTTACGTGGTTGCCGTATATGCATATTGTAATGCTGAACTCGCTTCACGTCATCACAGCAAGTGCTCACATCACTACATGATCCGATCAGAGCCGTGTGGAATATCACTACATTTGCCACTGGGATTCGAAGGTCTTCCAGTGCATGCTTGGGAGATTCAGCTCCCCAGCCTTTGCGGTCTAGGAATTGCACCACACCCATATCTGAAAGAAGAGAGTTTACAAGTGTTACAGTCTTGTCCACTAAATGTGATATGTGGACAAAATTAAATACATTCAGCATATACTAGGTGGCACGATAAGTACTTGATGTTCATTTCAACGCCAAGGAATCCTACGTTATGCTGACCACTGGAGTGGGGGTTCCCCTATGCGATAGTAGAATGGTATGAATCTGGTAGCTATTGCTACATCAGAATGTTGAGAGTCTTTAAATAGCTATTTCACTTAAATTACCTGTTCTGAGGCCTTGTATCGCCTTGCTGCACGAAGGTCCTTCTCGCAGGAATATCACCAAAGGTACGACAAACGCTACACTGATGATAAGAGCCACCAAAATAGACACGGGAATCACGATTTTCAGTTGTCGTCGGCGCTGAGCATCATTCGTCATAACGCCATATAACTCTTGCAGCACCTGTTCGCGTACCTGTAGTGCGTACAACTTGGTCTGTAATGGATCCAAGTCCTTGTTATAATAATCAACGATGACTTCATGAGGCGTACCTAATGCACTTAATGCCCCAGAAGTGATGTCCCATAATTCTCTGAATTCAGCCCCAGTGAGCTCTGGAAGTGGCAGATGAAACAATCGGTTCCGTACTTCCCTCAGGCGCAATGCGTGGTGCTGCCAATGCGTATTCTTGGCGGTGGGAGGCTTGGTCCAATTGATTTGGTTTTTACCTTTTGTGATATTCCGTATCAAAACAATCCACAACGTCAGGTCAATGTTATCCACCTTGGGCTCTAAACAGTTTTGTGGATAGAGATTGCTGAAATGAATATCATTGATGATTCCTTTCGTTTTCAATACTTGAATCTCGTTTTTCTTGATAGCTAGGATTTGTGCCAATGATTTGTCATCTATGATGTTCTTCAAACAGTTTATACGGATCTGGTTGGTACCCTCTTGTAAAATGAGACGAGCCAAACGAGCGAAGTGTGTACTGCCCTCTGTCTCCATAATGAAATCGTGGTTCGTCGTGATCGCGCTCATGATTTGTCTCTGTGTAGTGAGCAGACGGGTGTGCACGCACGTTTGGTCCTCGGAGAGGAAGATCCATGAAACAAATACAAACAGAGCAGATAGAGTATGCCTACTACGATTGTCAGTTCAGGTTGGACGTATCAAAACAGGTGACTAACACTTCGGTTAATGCATATGCAAATACGAGAAACTTACACCATGCTTTGATATCACCTTTTGTAGAACAGCTTCGTCATCAGGAAATACCCGGCAAAAAATCTCTGCACATGCGCGTCAGTGGTTCTTGAGTTACGGATTTGTGGTATCGTCATTTGTGCCGTGGATTGTAACACAAGTATTCAACCACTTTGAGAAATATATATGTAAATATTCTAGTATTTAGTGCTTATGAATGCGTTAAGAATAATACATGAACTGCGAAAATATCAATCTGTTGACAAATCGAAGCACTGAAAGTGCTGGTGGACGGTGCCGTGTCATCCCGCGCTGCGCAGTAATATATTCGATGTTTTGAATTTGTAGAAATATCTTTTTACACACTTCCTTTAAACAAAAGCATACACACGCATTTTCTTTTTTTTTTGGTAACAGCACATACAATTTTCAGAAGGGAATCTTTTATTTGGTACAGTTTTTCGTCTGGCGACCAGATCTATTTCCTGTTAGGTAATTTGGTTTGTAGAGATTGCAACCACTCAAGCGGAACGGCGTTTTGCGCATGAATACTTTATCAGGCTATTGAGTCTTTAATAGCAAATAAAAAGCCCCTTCCCCTCTCGCGTTATCGCCCTCTGGCGCTCTCTCCGTTCACCCTACTCGCGCGCCCTTTTTCTGTGTTCACTTTCCGCTGAGCCAGGACTCGCTTCACTCGGCTCTCCTTCTTCGTATATTACTGGCATCAAGGCTTTGCAGCTCTTGTTTTTACCCCTGAAAGGTCACACCAAACCGTGGGGTCCTTTGCACTATGGCGTCTGTCACGAGCACAACTTCGACTTCGACCACGGTCACTTCTACCGTGTCGTTCGCTGTCAGCAGTGTAGGTGCAGTTACCTCGATTTCTTTGAGCTCCGAGGCTTCCCTGCTCATCGAAGACAATCGAAACCAGCTACTGCTGCAAGGCGAAATAGAGCGATTGAGACGTCAGGAGGAAAGGCTCGAGAAAAAATTGAGGCTTCGAGCCCTTCATTCAGATCTCGTGTTCCGTCGACAAAAGGTTGCCGTGATGGAGAGAGAGCTCGAATCAGCATTGCCGGCGACGCCAATCCAGGTCACCTCTTCGTCTCCCATCGGTGTTGCATCCTCTGGTTTACCTCACAACCTCGTTCTCCACACCTTCCGCGATGCCTACCTCGACTCCATCGGTCACCGTTGCTTCAGCGACAAGGGCGCCCTTCTCATACCCTGACCCGTTACAGCAGCCGAGCTCAATTGGATACACACCCCAAACTACATTTCCAGACGTATTTCCACCTTCCCTGATGCCGCCTCAAGGTCAGCCTCAGATTTCATTCTGGGGTCTACCAGCTCCCATCTACCCTTAACATCAAACGCCTCTCAATATTCGAGGTCGCAAAATTTCTTCTCCTGAACAATTCGTATCAGAGCCGGGCGTAACTGAAGTCAGTTACGATCAGCTGACCATTCCGGAGTTCGTACTTGGTCAAGTAAGAATTGCCACATTTTGTGCCTCATTATCTGAGAGTACCAGTCGCTTAGATCACCTTAAGGAGCTCATGATAATGGCGTCCACATATCAGTGGTCCGCAGTGCGCTCACTGTATGGTGCCGCTCTTAAGGAAATAAGGGAGGGAAATCAACGGCAATGGGCACAATCTCTCGACTCTCTTAAGAACGAGATGCTCAAGCCTTCTCATCTGCTGTCGTTTCAGAACTTTCAATCAGCTACAATCAGTTCCGAGATTTGCTTGCAGTGGAATTTCGACAGTAACGGGTGCCCCAGAGTTCAGAGGTGTAAATACAAACATATCTGCAAAGAATGCGCTAAAGTCGGACTCGATGAACGGCACAGAGGGAAGACCTACTCCCGGAAATTTCACGGCGATGCACCGATAAGCGACAAAGCGGCTTAGCAAGGGCCTTCTCGTGCTAATGAAGCCACCAGCATATCTTCTAGCAGCCATCCTTATTACGCACAAGCCAAGATACCGGCGCCTTCCAAACTACACATAGACAATTGGTTCCTCCTGCTACATCATTACAACTTCAGCGACTTAATGCTATGCGAATTACTCAAATACGGTTTTCCCATCAACTACGTTCGCTCACAGTCTCCATGCGTGCCACTCACGAATCATCAATCAGCCCTCAAATTCGCATCTCACTTTGACTCGTATATTGCGACAGATATCGAAACGGGAGCAATTATCGGTCCTTTTCCCAAGAATCCTTTAGCTTCGCCTCTAACTGTTTCACCTTTAATGTCTGTGGAGAATAAGAATTCCACTGCCCACAGAATAATTCTCAATCTCAGCTTCCCACACTGGTGCTCCGTCAATTACGGCATTCCTATCGACAGCTACTTAGGGACTCATTTCGATCTTCGCTACCCCTCAGTGGATCATGTTTTACAACACGGAGCTGGTTGGATGTTGTTTAAGTGTCCAGGGCATACAAACAGATGTACTTGGATTTAAGGGACATCGCACACACGGCCTTGCACTGGCGCGGCGAGATATATAGAGCTAGTGTTTCCTTTTGGTATTCGCTCTGCTGCACTTAACTGTCAATGCATGTCCTCCGCTGCAGTTTTTCTGTACAAACAAATATACGGATTTACAACAATTAGCTATTTGGACGACTTCGGCTCATGTCACGGCGCTTCAAATGCCTCTTTCGCATACGACAGCCTACGCAGGCTCCTGAGAGGCACCCTAGGTCTGCAACTTAATGAAACCAAATGATGCCAGTCTAGCTCCCGCATGGTCTTTTTCGGAAACGAGATAGACACGATAGCAATGGAGTTGAGGATTCCTGCGGACAAACTCAGATCAGCTAAACAGGAGTTACTTCCATGGCTGAATAAAAGCTGTTGTTCCCTCCGGTCGCTACTATCTCTCCTAGGAGTGCTCATGCACCTAGCCAAAGTCATCAAGCCTGGACGCCGCTTTGTCGCTCGCATAATCAACGCACGGCCACCTCATCACACTCACCCATGGCACCTTTGTCTCACGCCTTAAAGGGAAATGCTACAGTTCACTGCCGCGCCACCCAGCGGCCGTCGCGTAACTGCGCGTCCTTCGGCGGGAACAACCTTTGACGCGCTGCGCACATTTTCGCGCCCGGTGCGACCGCGTCTGCGCCGCAACGAGTTGGTTTCAAAGAAATTTGTGCGCACATAGCGGCGAATTATTTCCTTTGAGTTTAGTTCAAAGTTATCCTAGTTGCTCATAATTGTAAAGCTTTCGATGCAAGTAGATTGGTGCGGCATGTGGTAGCAAGTTCCATTATAGAGGAATGTTATAATGTTTAGGAATTTTAAGCAAACAACAGTTGTCAGAGGAATTTTGAAGAAGGAATATGATGCTCATAATGCAATAGAGGACGCACAAGTTTTGCAGGAAGTTGTTGAAGCCAGTAGGAGTACCAAGAAAGATTTGTTTGCGCAAAGCTTTTCAGTCTCTGTCGTTATTCAGGAAATAGAGAGAAGCATAGCGAGGTCACAAAATGAAGGTTCTCTTGAAGTTTTGATCAGGAACAAATTATGTGGCGCTGCAATGGTAGGGAAGATAGCTGCAAGTGGGTTGCAACTTCGGCATCTACTATTAGCATACAGAAGAAAGGGTGAAGAAGGGATGGTGTCGCTTTTTGGTGACAAAGATATAAATGGGCACATAAGAGTCACTAAAAGTAAAAGAGTAATTTCATCTGTTGCCAGTTACCTGAGTCAACAACGTTAGTGTGTGTTTCTAGCTATGATTCATTGAATATTAATGGTATGTCTTTTTGAAATCATACTGTTCGAAAATTGATAGTGCCGTTCTAAGTTACTAGACGTTATGTTGTTGACTATGTATATGACGATGATATGCTGTTTTGTACGTCAATTTTGAAGTAAAGGGTTATACAAATAAACATATATATTTTGTAATAATCAATAGCAGTCATTTTATGTCATTTTTAAAAATGTAATACACCGCACTCAGGGAATACAACCGAAAACCCATTGTGGCTTCCCATAGACTACGTGAACCTATTATTTTTTTAATTTCTGCTCATAGTACATATACCACTGCACAATATTACCAAGTTTAGTTCAAATGTCACTGGTCAATTTTTTTTTATGGAGGTTCGAATATTGTAATACACCGCACTCAGGGAATACAACCGAAAACCCATTGTGGCTTCCCATAGACTACGTGAACCTATTATTTTTTTAATTTCTGCTCATAGTACATATACCACTGCACAATATTACCAAGTTTAGTTCAAATGTCACTGGTCAATTTTTTTTTTATGGAGGTTCGAATATTGTAATACACCGCACTCAGGGAATACAACCGAAAACCCATTGTGGCTTCCCATAGACTACGTGAACCTATTATTTTTTAATTTCTGCTCATAGTACATATACCACTGCACAATATAACCAAGTTTAGTTCAAATGTCACTGGTCAATTTTTTTTTATGGAGGTTCGAATATTGTAATACACCGCACTCAGGAAATACAACCGAAAACCCATTGTGGCTTCCCATAGACTACGTGAACCTATTATTTTTTTTAACTTCTGCTCATAGTACATATACCACTGCACAATATTACCAAGTTTAGTTCAAATGTCACTGGTCAATTTTTTTTATGGAGGTTCGAATATTGTAATACACCGCACTCAGGGAATACAACCGAAAACCCATTGTGGCTTTCCATAAACTACGTGAACCTATTATTTTTTTTTTTAACTTCTGCTCATAGTACATATACCACTGCACAATATTACCAAGTTTAGTTCAAATGTCACTGGTCAATTTTTTTTTTTTATGGAGGATGTACACCATTCTAGAGAAAAAATAACAATAAATTCATAAACAGCTAGCCGTAGGGTGCGGCGAGACACATCATTTTTTTCTTGATTTTTTGTAAAGCAGATATTGTGCTGTCTGTATGTTAAATATAATGCAATTCGATGTATGAACTTTTCTTTAGAACCAAAATATTATCAAATTATCATAATTCCCATTGGCTTAACATGTGGATCTTAAATTCGCCATACTCAGAAATTTACACCGGTGACCTATACTTTTTATTTAACATTTCGTTAGCTTTATATACGAGCTTACTCTCTGCAAAAAAATCGTGAAAATCTATGTACGAATTTAGAACTGTCGCAATTGTCTTTAAACGGCTGCTCCAGCAAATTCGGTTGGATCCGTCCCTTTATTCGGGGCATAGCCTCCGTCGAGGCGGCTGCTCTCAGGCTTATTGCGCAGGCGTTCTCCCCGACCTGCTTCAACACCACGGTAGCTGACGCTCCGACTGCTACCAGCGCTATCTGTCGTTCACTCATCAGCAGCGCCTGTCAGTCACTCAAGCTATCGGTCACGCTTTGCTGCCTCAATACTGATTTAGACAATACTTATCGCGTCATTCCCTCTTAAACGTTTGTTAAGTATTAACGCCTATCATTTTGCATCCCCTCGCCCTTCCTTTCTTCTTCTCTCTCCTTCTTCTCCTTCCTTGGCCGGTCTTCCTTGGCCATTTATCTTCCTCGCTTTTGCATATTCATACGTAATCTGTTTCGATATTGCTTGTTCACCCTGCTAGTGTTCTTAATGTTGTTATGCCACTTAATGTTTGCCCCATCTCTGCGCAGCGGGGTTCTTGGACTTCCTTAAGCCCAATAAAGCGTGTGTATGCACCGGCCTTCCTTTCGGTTTCCTTGGGAGGATTGGGGATAATTATCATATTTAGCCTGTATCATCGAGCAGCTTTTATCAAAATATGCTAAATTGATGGATTTTTACTATATTTTATCATTTCAATTGGAATTTTGGAAGGGTATTCAATTTGCCATGTGTATTTAAGTATTGAAAACTGCACTATTTACTTCAATGCAGAAAGCTGTATTGCTGTAGTTTGGTTTGTAGATTTGAAATAAGTTGTGCATACTTAGGACAGTGCCCCTTGGGGTGCACCGTCCAAAAATGGGATATTTCCATATTGAAAATTGCGCAAACAATCGCAAGTGAGCTTTCTGCATAAAGTATTTATTGTAAGTCAAATATACGTGGTCATGATTGGATCAAAACCTCGTCTTGTTTCATTTCTCTATTGCGACATACGATTGGACTGTATTTATAGCCTGCTAAAGGAATAAATGTCCACGAAGACGGCAGTTAAGGTTATTGTACAGACATTTTCTTAAGCAAGCGTGTGCGAGTGATATACCTGGCAGAGATCCGATCGATTTGTCCTATCGTCGAAATTCAGTACATATCTCAATGTCATTTTGCCCTGAATCCTTTACTTTTTTAACTTTTAAGAGCCTGGGCTCCTTATTAAAAAAAATTATTTCAAAGATATTAATGCCCACCCTATCAGTGATGTCAGCTCTTGAAACGCCAACAACAATCGCAGAAAAAGGAAAAAGTGCCTGACAAATGCACTTAGTCCAGATGAGCAATCGTACATGGGATATAGCGTGAGATTATTTATCATTTCATTTTACGGCTTATAATATTCCAAAATTGATTCCGATTTTTAAATATATACCTTTAAAATATTTTCTGACTGTGTGACGAACGAGATTTAATTCAGTATTTTGATCAGATAATCAATTTTGACTACACGTGGCTGGTTTGACAAACCGCGGACATTTAACGCCACCCACACAGGCTCGTTGGTTGCTCAGAAAATAGACGAATCCTACTTACGACTTTTTTTTATTATTCAAGTATTATCTTGCGATCATTTTTACTTGAAGACTTGCATACAGCGCCTAGGCGAGTTGCGCGGCCTTGACACCCGCAAAGAGGGTCAACTGGAAATCAGTGGACTACAAGCTGTGACTTTGCCTGTGTGACTTGGTTCACCGACTGCAATACAGCGCGCCGTGTTATCGCGCCAATATTGTTCCTCGTGTCTTTGAATTTTTTATGCGTCGTCTTTCGGTTGCAAACCTCTTTAAAAGTCTTGAAATCAGTCAATGACCGTATTTCCTTCCATCCTTAAGACTAACGATGTATTAAGGAACGCCCACTAGACTGTATGTTATTGGCGACAACGTGTTATGCTCTTTGTGTGGGATGGAACACATATCTTCATTATTTTCTTTTAATCTTTCTCTCTCAAGGCTTGAGTCCCGACAGCCTCACAGCTCATCCGCACCACGATATCTCGCTGCTGTCCAGCTAATCCCATTTAAAAGAGATACATCAAAACACATCCATTCAATCAGAGGATACGACAAATCGGCTCGGCTGATGATGGCATCTCAACAAGAGGTTAATTTCATCCGACCGGATGACATGCACGTACAAGGACGACCATACATGACCGGATGAGACAGACAATAAAGAAAACATCAAAGTACAATGATGGCCTGTATGGCCGAATAAGATATAAGATATTTGTTACCCAATTCAATAAGGGCATATAATATAACTGATCTATAATGTGAGTGACTATCATAAAATATGAATAATATTGATTTGCTTCAGACTATGTACATCAGTTCATTGCTGAGGTGATTGATCTCAGGCAAAAATACCCAAGCTGCAGAATTGCTGAGGTCCTTGCAGAGGAAAGGAATGTCCCACCACCTATTGCCTCCCAGTACAAAAAAAACTGAAAAGGATCTTCTCGTAGGTGCTCACATGTGTCGATTCAACATGACCAAGAAATCCTCTTCAGCTCCATTGTAGATAACCTATGTAGTTGACACCCGGTCAGAGAAGGATTCTCCAATAGCTGTTACCAAACAGACTGGCAGCACTTTCCTGTTTCTTTTGCCCAGTCTGTGCCATATCCAGAATGTAAACCGGCGGTAGGCTAGAAACAATATATCGATTAGTTGTGTATAGTTTTGTAATAAGTTAAAAAAAACAATTGTCATCTGTCAACCATTCCCTCACTTTGTAATTTTATTGTAAACTCTGCTCCTGTATTTCATGTTATTGGTGTTGTTATTTATTCATGGCTGTGTGAAATATATTGTAGTTCATCAATGTGAACGCTGAATATCTTACACAACGGGATTGATCTTCCCTCAGCAATAAATTATATGATTGTTCAACCTCAAATTGTCCTTT
Organism: Urechis unicinctus; assembly: GCA_034190875.2. NCBI lineage: Eukaryota > Metazoa > Annelida > Polychaeta > Xenopneusta > Urechidae > Urechis > Urechis unicinctus. The sequence continues at coordinate 23,089,662 of CM067342.1, forward strand.
TTGGTAGCAATAGTGGATAACTTACCTCAAAAGTTTCATCTATTTGAATAAATTCCAATTTGGACGCTTCCAGCACATATTTGTTAAGGTTGTTTGCTAGGAAACCAGAATGCTTGGTGATGTGTGGCCATTCCTCCGTTATAGCCACCACTCTCTCTAAACTTCTGTAGATGACTCTCTCTGGCTGTGTTGATTGGGATGCGGTGCTGACAGCTACATCTAAGTTAGAAATACTTGATATACTGCATGCAAAATTCTGTCCACAATATTAAATGTGCTGAGGGTACAATGACAAAGCCACATTTACCAGCCAAGTACGATTTGTTGTAGTAGTTAGGTCTGTCAACATACCATCTTCAACTTACAGAATGTGTAAACTTATACTAACGATTATTTTTTACCAGTTAACATTGTTCAATAAAGCTTGGGAAGAACATTCTATACTGACCATTCGTCCAGATCTTTTGTGGATTCTGCATCCGAAGCGGATTCTGAGCCAGAGCTACCGGTTTCATTTTCCGAGTTAGTCTTACAAGACGTCCGAGTAGATTACCTTCCACTGGGCTATTTACGCGTCTGACATGGATGATTCAACTCCCACCCGTATTGGTTCAAATAGAAAACCATGGACATAATTTGCCCCAGTGTCATGTAATGGGGCCTCGTAATCTTCATCAGAAAACAACATGTCTTAATTCATGTAAATACAGTGTAATCTTAAAACCAAACAAATCGCTTTCACTTTGCTCGCTCCAGGCGAAATGAATTACGGGCCAGTTGGTTAATGAGTTATTAATCTCCATTTGGAAACACATAATAAAGAAATAATGAAAATCGTTGTATTTGACCTTTAATTGACTAAATTGGGTGTCTGTTCTGCAGAAAACCTCGCACCACAATATGGTCTGATGCAAGAAGTTACATATACTAGGAGTGGAAACGCCTGTGATTGCGGTCAACCACACGCTAAGTGTAGGCCTCTGTGTTATAATGCTATTCTATCTAAACTTCCCCCCTGCAACCCCCATTTATTATCAGCACGATATGACCCGCCAATAGCGGCCTGGCCTATCGTGTGGACCGGTCAAGGGTCACGGGAAAGCTAGTCAGCTGACCCGCTGGACCCTTTTTAAGGCCCATATAGTCAGAGACAAGAATCAGACCGAGATTTCCAGGGAGCTTCATTGTTGCTTTCCCGTGACCCTTGTTGCTTACTCTTAACCATCAGAAAACAAAGACAACCACTAAAATATTCTATTTATCTGATGTTATCTAGAATAAGGAGGCCCTTTAGAGCTAAGTGATTCATTGAACTGCGTACCCTGTGCAATACAATAACAGGCCTACACACAAAAAAAAAAACAGGAAATGAGCCACTTAGACACAACGAAAAACTGCAGGGAACATCAGGTTGACTTCATTTCTATTAATAACGAGTGAGAATCAAGCAGATTCAGTAAATAATCATAATTACAAATATTCAATTAACTTACAGAGAGTGATTTAGATAAAAGATTGCTGAATATATGGAAGATGTAAGAATATATAGAAGACAAAATAACATATATTAAGCATCAAACGATAACATACGTATGACTGGCCTTCCACAAAATTAAAACATATTAGTATCTTAAATGGTGCTGACATCCGTATTCACATGTTGGAATGGCCATATATATTGTTGACACACAAAAGCCTGCACACATTGCAATACTAGGTTTACAGAAATGAACAACCCTTCAGTGAATGTATGTGTTGTGACTAAAATATCTTCTGGTTTCACTGGGGTAACGCTCCCCTAGCTTGTAGCATGCCTGTGGTACCTACATCACAATTCACAACAAACAAATTTACCCCACAATATTGATTTCAGAAAGTATAGAACAAAGGAGCTTTCGTCATAGCTGTAAATAGCTAAAATTACAAATACACACTGTGACTTAATCACAGAATGTTTGAATCTCACAACATAATCTTACCACCAGCTATAAAAAAATCCAGCTATTCTTAGTCTGTGTTATGATTCACCTAGGCGCAGCTGTTTGATTATCACTCTCAAAGGTTTAACAGCCATGGCAGATCTGCTCCACTAAATAACCTACAGGATGAACTGATTTATCAACTTACGAGAGTGTAATGAGGTCTTTCTTGTAATCTTCTCCTATTTTAATCACCGGGCCATCTGCCTGAACTACCTCAATGGGATGACCCAGAACACATGATTATGCCTGGATCTAGAAGCCTTTGAAATCAGTCATTATAGAAGATAAAATCAGAAATATTCAACATTTCATTGACTTGGAAGTGTGAATACAAGGCATTCAAATGAAGGACGGGTGGAATACTTGTAGTATGCAGCCACAAATACAAACTTGCAAATCAATCTAAAGTGTGAGTTTTGTAAAGAACAGTGATTAGAAGAAGCCATCTCTCACCTCTAGTTGACCTCCCCACTCAGGTTGTGTCTCAAGTCGGTGACAATAGTCCTCAAAGTCATCTATCACATCACATAATATATCATGCATTTTATAAATTGAGCTGAACAAATGGGGCAAGAAATTGCATGAAGCGATTTTGAAAAACATGAAACAAAGATGACAATAACTACGATGAGGGTACATGCCTAGTGACATGGGTTCCCCAGTGGAAGGATGACTTAGGAAAGGTAAGAAATCATCCTGAGTTTGTCTCATGTAGTGAGCGGTCT